>JAWWEO010000036.1:6106579-6267445 GCA_035582975.1 Ormyrus labotus
AACGTTACACAAATTTTTTTTATTTTTATAATTCTTGTGTTTCAAATGTACAAACGAAATTGTATTTATTGTATGTTAATTTCGATTTTTTAAATGGCCCTCATTTCACGCTAGAAAGTAGCGTTGAAAATCGAGCATTTCAAACGTTTGACAAAATTGTTTGTCCGGGCGGGGAAAAATGTTATTTTAGCCTCCGGCGGGGCTAACCGGGGTACAAAGTCACTTTTTTTTAATTTTTAAAATTAAATTTTTTTTTTTAATTTTTCTTCTCTTTTAAACTCTTTTGTACGATTTGAAATGCACGATCTACCCAACTTTCTAACACCAAAATAGGGCTTTTCATGCCCTCGTTGACAAAAACAGGGTGTGTAGCACGGGGAGAATGTCACATTGTGCAACAAGGGGAGAAAATGAGCTAATTCTAGCGAGGGTGAGGTATGCAGCACGAGTCGGAGTAGAGGGCGCCGAAGGGGCCCCAGACAGAGACGAGTGCTGAAAATACCTCACTCCAGTCTGAAATAACTTTTCTCCCCGTGTTACACACCCCGTTTTTGTCAACGAGGATATGAAAAGCCCTCATTTGGTGTTAGAAAGTTGGATAGATGATCGTGCATTTCAAATCGTACACAGAAATCGTAAAAAATATTTTAAAACAGAAAAAAACAAAACAAAAAAAAATTTTAATTTTAAAAAGAAAAAAAAGTGACTTTTTCCCCGGTAAGCCCTGCTTACAGCGGGGAAAACGTCATTATTACCCGCTTGGACAAACAATTTTATCAAGTTTTCAAACGTTTGAAATGCTCGATTTTCTACGATATTTTCTAGCGTGAAATGGGGGCCATTTCATGCCTGAGTTGGGAAAAATGTATTTCATTTTTATTTTTTTCTGTATTTTTTTTTATTTGTTCAGAATTAGCGCTTTTTTTAACAAAGACAAATAAATTTATTTATTAATATCATGATATTGGAATTGATTTCATTTGAGACCGATTCCGTCGTATTTTATTTGTGCTTCATAGTATACGATATAAAACAGTTTTGATCTGGAAAGCATAATATAAATAAAAATCATATATAGAAATCATATAAATAAAAATTTGTTGAAAAACTGAAATTTAAAAAAATGTAAAGTTTTTAAAAGTCGTGAGTAAATAAGTAAAATTTTGTAGATTTTTTTGAAATGTAAAAGCGTTTCCAATAGATAATACATTTGATTGAAATTCGTAAAGTAATTGAAAAGTTATGCACCCCAATAACACAAGAGCAGCAAAATAGAGCAAAATAACAGCAATATGCCAGCAAACAGCAAAAACGGACGCAGTTTTGCATCAAATTTATGTAAAATTGCAACCTGTGTTATTGGGGCATATGGACCAACATTTGTTAGAATAAAAAAAAAAAAAAAAAAATTAATTAGTATGAAAATAGTTTTATTGAGGGGGAAAATAAAAACAGATTTAATTGCTCTTTTACTTTTTATATGTAACAATCCAATAGATCACTCGTCTACTAGCTACTACAGATTAAGGTCGTTATGATTGCCGATGCAGCCGCGACACGTTAGTGTAGCAATTGCGGCGTCTTTCAATACACCTACGGAGTACGGACGGTTTGGTCGTCCGGTAGAGCGTTGTGCCTTTTTTTTTATGCTCGCACTCCTTGACTGTACGCAGCTAGTGACGCTACCGTTAAATCTTAGAAAATCCTAGTTCAAGGGAGTAGGGAGGTGCGCCTGCGCCTGGCGCCCGGTTTCAGATATATTTTTGAAGGTTACTCCAGGTACGTAAGTACGTTGCCTGCGATGCTTTCGAAGGAGATTTGATACGTGGGATTTTCCCCTAATACGAGGAATCGTACCTGAATAAGAGACGACCTTAGAAAATATACCTGAAGCCGAACGCAACTCCCTTCCACTAGAATTTTTGAAGATTTAATGATGGTATATATACCTTGGTGTCGCTAGCTGAGTACAGTCATAGAGTGTGAGCTTCTGAGCGACCAAGCTGTAGACGCTGTAGAAAACAAGCGTTAGTGTCGTGGAGTTCTTGCATCAGTAAGGAAGTTTAGTTAAATCACGAGTAGAACTCTGTAATTATTGAAAATGGCGGAAGGTAGATCACGTCGTATAGCAGCTGCACAGAATGAGGATTTATCAAATGTTGAATTCGAAACTAGCGAGGATGTCGAGGTTATTCCGACTTTCGATAATATGGGCCTCAGGGATGAACTTATTCGAGGAATTTACGCTTACGGTGAGTTACAGTTTTATATCGTAAAAGAAAGTTAACCTAAAAAGTAAATTTAGAAAGCGGTCAATTTTATTTTATTTAAGTCTGCAATATGTATCAAATTGAATGAATTGATGAAACTTAAAAATTCGTTGTTTAAATTCTCTTCTTTTTCAAGCAATAATATTTGAATGGAAGTTGCATTAAATGTATTAATGATTGTGTGTATGAAAGTACACATAAAACTCAAAAAGAGGACTTAGTAGACTGTAAAAAAATAATTGTAGATTTAAGTCCTATAATTTAAAAAATTTAAAACAATATACCATTTATAGAATTCAATAAAAAATAAACAATATTTACAAATATTTAATAGCTTCAATAAAGGTTAAAATTAATAATAGATGACATATAATAATGTAAGATAATTATACAAAATTTTGCACCTATAACTTGAAAAGAAAAGAAGTATAAAAGTCTGGCTTAAATAAATAAAGAAGAAAAAAAAAGTGTTGATACACAATGCCAACATTTTATGTGGACAGGCTTTAAGTAATAAATCGTCATTATTTTATCGCCAAAATTTATTTTATTTTATTTTATTTTATTTTATTTATAAATTCAATAAGGTTATAACTTAATCTTAACTTTCTTTTGCACTTAGGTTTCGAAAAGCCTTCAGCTATCCAACAACGTTCAATTAAACCAATAATGAAAGGCAGAGATGTCATTGCTCAAGCTCAGTCTGGTACTGGAAAAACTGCAACTTTTTCAATTGCTATCTTGCAAACTCTTGACACACAATTACGTGAAACACAAGTATTGGTACTTTCTCCAACCAGAGAACTTGCTACTCAGATCCAAAAAGTTATTCTTGCTTTGGGAGATTTCATGAATGTTCAGTGTCATGCATGCATTGGAGGTACAAATTTGGGTGAAGATATCAGAAAACTTGACTATGGACAACATGTTGTTTCTGGAACTCCAGGAAGAGTATTTGGTAAGTTATTAAAATATATAAAAACTTTAATGTTCAAATATTTCAAGTACATAATTATTTATGATTTAATCACTTGCAGACATGATTAAGCGAAGAGTTTTGCGTACAAGAGCAATCAAAATGTTGGTTCTTGATGAATCTGATGAGATGTTGAACAAGGGTTTCAAGGAACAAATTTATGATGTTTATCGCTATCTACCTCCAGCAACACAAGTTGTTCTTGTATCAGCTACTTTACCACATGAAATTTTAGAAATGACAAGTAAATTTATGACTGACCCTATTCGTATTCTCGTAAAACGGTAAGTGATACCTTTATAAATTGCTACTAAAAATTGTAAAAATTAAAAAAATTGAACATTTTTTAATACTGTTAATATTTTTTTAGTGATGAGTTGACTCTCGAAGGAATTAAACAATTCTTTGTAGCTGTTGAGCGGGAGGAGTGGAAATTCGACACTCTTTGTGATTTGTACGATACGCTTACAATTACACAAGCTGTAATATTCTGCAATACAAAACGCAAGGTTGATTGGTTAACAGAGAAGATGAGGGAAGCTAACTTTACCGTTTGTTCCATGCATGGTGATATGCCACAGAAAGAAAGAGACAATATTATGAAAGAATTCAGATCTGGTCAAAGGTATGTATTTAATACAATTTTTAACTGATTTTAAATAAATTATTATTATATAAATTATTATTATATAAATATCGTTTCTTTTTCCAGTCGAGTATTAATCACCACAGACGTTTGGGCCAGAGGAATCGACGTTCAGCAAGTTTCACTGGTTATTAATTATGATCTACCAAACAATCGTGAGTTATACATTCACAGAATAGGTCGCTCAGGTCGTTTCGGCCGAAAGGGTGTCTCCATCAATTTTGTCAAAAATGACGACATCAGAATTCTTCGAGATATTGAACAGTACTATTCCACGCAAATAGACGAAATGCCTATGAACGTAGCTGATTTAATATAAAAAATTATATTTTTATTCTATTTAATTGTACTACGTTAAGGTTTACATATAAGACTTGCGTTATTATAAGTTTAAATATAACTTTTGTATATCTCAACCGAGTTATACCAATGAGTTTATAAAGTATATGCGATCGAATTTTACAATCTCTGTAAAAAGAAGATTCTCTTTATTAGTTACATGCGTAGAAACCCTATGCACTCTCGCGTTAGGTAGACAAAGATATACATTTTGTAAAATAACATTGCAATAAATATACAAAACAGGAATGCAGATTGTTTTTATTAAAAATCCATCCAAATACATCCCGCGCTGGCGCCTTAACGGCTCGATCAGCAAGTTTCCACCCTCTCGCTGTCAAAATAGACTTAGGCGGAAAAAATCAATAAGCATCCCTATAGCATGCTCAGCAACACGATGCGCTGCGGAGCTTTCTTCAGTAGGTAAAGATGATTCTGACCGTGAGGATTTCGCGAGGGGACGTGCGAAAGTGTCGCGAAAAAGCAATGCTGCGTTAATTATTGACTTCCGTAAACAAGAATCGAGGCCAGAGTCGAGCTGACGAAGCAGCGAGGATCTCGCAGGGCGAAGGAGAATGAAGTGAAAACTCGCGGAGGTCCGCCCCCGAGTCGAAATGGGGACTACACGCTGCTGGCGTGAAGTGCATTGTAGCCGAGGGCCAGCGATGTAAATAAGTGGCGAAAAATGGCTAGCGACGGCGGAGGTTTAGTTCTTTAGCCTTTTTTAGTAGTTAGAGTAGAAATATGGAGCAGCAAGAGGAATGCGGGAGGAATCCGAGAAATCAAGTCGCCTGTCACGGGCCTAGGCTCTGTCCTCCAAGTAAGATCGCCTTATTTATTAATTAGCGCTTGGCAACTCTTTGTGTTCCACGATCTAACTACTGCTCTTTCGCGTTTAACATTATTTGTTTAAATTTTAAGCTGGATATAAGCTTGTTTAAAAATTTTCGATTTCGGATATAAATGTTTCTAGTTGATTGAGTAAGAGTAACATATTGCAATCTATTAACGATTACTAACATGAAATTGAGTTCTTTCCTAGTTGTAATTTTATTAGACGTAGTTTTTTGCTAAGCAATAACATTGATTTAAGCAAAGGGTAAAATAAGAACTGACCTTTAACGGGTCAGTCGCTTTGATTTTATAATACAGTGACAGATTATTTAAATAAACGTTCAATTAAAAAACCGAAAATAAACAAAAACAGAGATTTCCAACAATGGAGCCCACAGCATTAATTTAAACAAAATCTCGTTCCCCCGCAGCAAAATCAGCTGGACAGCAAAAGGAGAAAAGGTCGACGGTGTGCATCGGTGTTTACCTGATGACGGAAACGTGCCTGATGATGGACATCGAGCGAGGCGCAACGGCCCAGCAGATCATGAACGTGATCCAGTCGGAGTCGGATCTGGCGCTGGCCAGGCAGCCGCCTTACGGCAGCAGCCAGCCGGTGTTCGCGCTCTGGATGTGCTCGCGCCAGCTGGAGGTCCAGCTGAGGCCGAATCACAAACCGCTCGAGCTAGCAACAAAGTGGCCTCGATTAGTCAATAAGTACGGTTCGCATCTGTTTAAAGATTGCGACGAGGAGCCTGTATTGTATTATCGGAGGAACGTCTTTTTGTCCAAGAGGGACGAAGAGCAAGTCAAGGAGCCCAAGATTTTGGAACTCTTGTACGCCGAAGCTAAGAGAAATGTGCTCTATGGTAATTTCTGCCTTTTTGTCATTGTGTTTCGGAATGGAAAAGTGCGAGCGAAAAGTACGTCATTGTTATGCAATTCCATTGTTAAATTGAAAGAAAAGGGAGGCTGTAAAATGTTTTTGTAAAGTTAGACGGTGAAAAGGAAAAGATTGTAAAAGTATTTAGAGTACTTTTTAAAATCAGATTCTGTCAATATGAAAGAAATTTTAAACCCGCAAGCCTTTTTGAGATTTAGGGACGGACGAGCTAAACAGGGATCCTTTTTCAGGCAGATCCCCGTGCGAGAGCCAGGCGCGCTACGCGAGCTTAGGCGCGCTGCAGGCCCGGATCGAGCTCGGGCCTTACAACGTGCAGGCGCACACGCTGGCGTTTTTCCGCAAGCACAGGAGCCGCTTCCTGCCCCGGCACTACAACTCGCCGTCGCTGCTGCTCGGGCTGGGCTTCGGGCTGGGCCTGGGCCTGGGCGGCAAGGGGGCCCCCGAGGCCCGACTGCTCGAGCAGTACAAGCGCATCCCCAGCCACACGGGCACCAACACGAACGCCCGCAAGCTCGTGAAGAAGTACCTCGAGTTCTGCTGGGGCCTGCCCTGCTACGGCGCCGCCTTCTTCCACGGACAGATCGAGAGGCCCGTGAGGGGACTCGCCTCCTGGATCACCAACAGGGATCTGCCCGTTCTCATCGCTATTAATACCATTGGAGTGTACATAGTTGACCATGCCCAATGCGTGAGTATTGCAGCGATACTTTTTTTAAACTGCCTAAAGAAGGCTTTTTCGTCAGAAGAAGTCGTAATTCTTGATTATTAATCGTTAATAATTTACGATTTTTTAGAGTCTGTTGTTGGGATTAAGGTATTCAGAATTGAATTGGGAAATGGCAAAGCCTTCGGACGATGGAAATCCGGATTGCTTGCCTTGCTTATTTCTTCAATTCCCGGTACGAGAAAATGGTGCACGTGTATATAAAATACTACAAGTATTCTCAAGACAAGTAAGGCTTATTGATTATTTTGCTGTCCGACTTGTAATGTTACACAATCGTTACCTATCAGAGATCGTAAATTGATCTTATTTATTTTCAGGCAATAATGATGGATACTTTAATATCAGAATTTGCCGAAGAAAGTAGGCAGTGCGAAGCGGCAGATGATAATGCAAATGCCAACAACAGATTACCGGATAATTCAGTGTTGTCAAATGTTGGGAGTTTTACGAATAAGCTTAGTAAATTAACCCTTGCCACGTTCGACGACGAAGGTAATTTTTGAGCATACGAAGATTTGACATTCAGGCTCGAATTCAATTCAAAAGTGATAACGGAAAATTCTTGATTTGCAGGTCATTGCATTGGCCAAATGGGTTCGTGGTCCTTTCAGTAGCTGTTTGCTCCTGCGAGTCCCTCAAATCTCACAGTATATAATATAATAACTGTCAAAAAATTAGAGCCAAAAACTACATTTTTATAAAAACTCACATTCTGTACAAAAATATCGAGCATCATTCATTATTCATTCAAATAAAATAGATCCTTTTTCACTAAGGTCTACAAATTTTTATTGTGTTTCTCCTGACAATCGAAAATATTTTTTTACGCACTTACTTTAACATTGAGTAAGAATTTTAATAGTACATATATACAAATAAAGATTATTTTCTTTTTTAGCTTTATTATCTTAAGTGCTTTTGGATATCTTAAAATTTAATATTTTCTCTAAGATCAAAATCATCTTTATGAAAATAAAAATGATTTTATGAAATTGTAAACTTATAAAAACATCAAAAAGTAATTTAAGATTATCAATTGCTGTTTTACATTTTATTTTTTAAATATAATATTCTGCGTCACTACAAATCTAATCCTTTATCATCAATTATACTTTTTTTTAAATTAATGAATAAAATGTGTCTACTCACGAAATTGAGTGCACTTAAATGATGAAGGTATCATAAATTAACCATTAGCGTTATTTTTATTTTACAAGTTTTATTAACGACTTAAGAATATTATTCTATAAAGAACAATGTACTAATACATTAAAATTGGGAAATTATTGATTAAAAATGTTTGTATTTTCACAAATTTAAATGTGGTAAAGCACAAATTAACCTAAGATTGATTGTGTTAATTAAAATACTTAATCAGTCTTTAAGACATTCACTACATTAAAAAGAAAGTTTCCCGAACATTCAAAGAAGCACTTTCAGTATTATTTTCTATTGCAGTTATATCGTTTTACCCGTCATTATACGATATGGAATTAAATCATTCCGACTTTTAAACCTATCTTACACGTAAACAAAGTTTTTTTTTATCTCTTCTTAAACCATTAATAGCGTCCAGAGCGATCGTCCCTTCCTTTACGTTTATCCTTGGATCGGGATCTATGCTCTCGCGAACGAGATTTCCGCCTGCGATCGCGTCTAGGAGATTTAGAACGTGATCTCGATCTAGCACCTCTGCCTCCACCTCTTTTTCGACTGTATAAATACCGGCGTAGATCTCGAGAAATCGGCTTTAAGTGCATAAAATTGCAAAATCCAGATCTGGTGCATTCCCTAAATCATAAATATAAGTGCGATATTTTAATTTAAAGGTTCAAATATAAATAGTATATATATTTAAAAGACCAGAATGATTGCTTACCCCATTTCATATTGGCGGCAGCATGCTTCTCGAAAATCTGTTACTGGTGACAATTCTGCGTAAACAGGTCTACCTCCAAACCATCGACTGTTTAAATCATTAACTGCTTTTTCTGCATCTTCTTCTCTTCTGAATTTAATATAGACATTCCCCACCAAATGATCTCCTAAATTATCACACACATTCATTTCTTCAATTTCTCCATATTTATCTTCCAATTCAACAAATACGTCTTCAAAGAAATTATCATAATGTTCCTGCATTTCCTCATCAGAAACATTTGCTACCACTAAACAAGATATATCGTAATTGATATATTTATTTTAAAAAGTAAAAAATAACTAATCAAAAATATTTACTTACAGTGAGAGCCATCTGCACTTTTTGCAGAATTCTGAGGATTAACATAAAGATTTTGGAGAACACAGGTCTGAAAAAACAAAAGTTAAATAAACATTAAAATGTCATTTGGAAAAAGATTTGATTGAATAGTAAAACAGCTTTTATACTTATACTTACCTGGCTAAAAGTAGGTTTATTATGAATTCGGGAACAACGATCTCCGTGCCGGCAAGCACCGATTTTAAAATAAAATGAACAATTGACTCTGAAACATTATCAAAAATAAATTCCACTGTTTACAATAGTTCAGGTTGTACTTTATAACCTCTTTCTGCAAAAGCTCGTTATAAAACTAAAAAATTTACTTACTTATCTTTCTCTGTTCCGAAAATAGAAGCCAAATACTCAGCCATGGTGGAAACTAATGCAATTAAACTTTATAGTGTCACTTTTTTGTTAAATGCAACACTTGCTCCACAAATTAGGAGTCATAACATCCCCGAAATGTCAGTTTGAGCTATGTCCACCATATGATGACTACTTCCAAACGGCGCTGCGCCAACTTGCAAATTGTTTTTTGTATGTCAACGTTTTAGGTTAGCTTACCTTTAAACCGAAAATAAAGTATAATAGCGATAATTAATATGTGCTAAAACGACATGTACATGTTTTTTCATATATGAAGTATCAAAATATTAAAAAAAACATGATTTTATAAAACGATTTGTTGTTATAAATAAAAAAATAAAAAACAAAATGAATATTTATTTGTTCAATTTATTATTTGTACTGCAAGTAATTTCTGCTTGGCAAGTAAGTAACAAAGTTTCCAAAAAAATTTTAAAGTAAATTATATGTTTTACTTATAATATTTTAGGTACCAGATCAATTTGGAAAAACAGGACATTCCAATAACTGGGCTGTATTAGTTGATACATCACGATTCTGGTTTAATTATCGTCATGTAGCAAATGTTTTATCTATTTATCGAAGTGTTAAAAGGCTTGGCATTCCTGATTCTCAAATAATACTTATGATTGCTGATGATATGGCTTGTAATCCAAGAAATCCACGACCAGCTACAGTCTTTAATAATATTAAACAACATATAAATGTGTATGGTGATGATGTTGAAGTAGACTATAGAGGGTATGAAGTGACTGTTGAAAATTTTGTAAGATTGCTAACTGGGCGCTTGGCACCAGAAACTCCTAGGTCTAAGAAATTGTTGACTGATGAAGGCTCTAATATTCTTATATATTTAACTGGACATGGTGGTAATGGTTTTCTCAAATTTCAAGATTCTGAAGAAATAACTAGTCAAGAATTAAGTGATGCTTTAGAGCAAATGTGGCAAAAGAGACGTTATCATGAGATTTTGTTTATAGTTGATACTTGTCAAGCTAGCTCAATGTATGAGAAGTTCTATTCACCAAACATTTTAGCAGTGGCTTCTAGTCTAGTTGGAGAAGATTCTCTTTCTGTAAGTAAACTTTTCCTTTATTCATTGTTTAATAGTTTTTAAAAGAATCATGTTTAAAATTGCAGCATCATGTGGATCCTGCTATTGGAGTGTACATAATAGATCGTTATACATATTATGCGTTAGAATTTTTAGAGACAGTTGAGCCTTCTAGTACAAAGACTCTTAGTGAATTTGTAAGTAGAAAGAATTAAAAAACTTTTAAGTAAATTTAAATTATAAATAATTAATTCTGTTTCAATTTTATTTTTCAGTTAAAAGTCTGCCCTAAGGATTATTGTCTCTCAACAGTTGGAGTTAGAGATGATTTATTTAGAAGAGATCCAAAAACTGTTCCAGTAACAGACTTTTTTGGATCTTTAAGACCAGTTGAATTAACAACAAAAATTGTAAATGTTTCAAATTTTGTTAAAAGCAACAAAACAAGTTCTCCAGAGGCAGTACAGAAATATAAACTTCTTCCACAATTTCCAAGCTTTTCTTCTTATAATTCATAAAAATTTTACAATAGCCAACTAGTGGTTGACTATTACAAAAGACTCAAATAAATGTATTCCTGAAGTTATAATAATGTATGCTTTTTATAAATTTGTATATTTAGAATAAATTTTTTTTTAATTGTAAAAGCTGCAATTTGTTAATTAGCTATTAAAAATGAAGTTCCAAAAAACGTGTTAATAAATTTACAATATTTGCATTTATTATTCATATAAAAATGACAATACATTTTTAACAATAATTAAGTAATAATTGAGAATAGTTTTAAAAAGTATTTAAAGTTTTATTATCTAATATAATGTCCTTTTAGTATGTAAATATGTAGATATATGAGTAAACTTCCAGTATACACATTGTATAAGTTTAAAATTTGAAACTGTAATATAAGTTTATAAAATATTTACAAATTCAGATTTATTAACGATTTTGATATATTTTTACATTTATAAAGATATATTCAATATAAAATTTAAATTTAGAATAATATAAAACAATGCAAAACTAATTAAGCATTGCCCATTGCTTTTTGTTCATTCCATACTCGCAAAAGTTCATCAGGATTTCCATAACCATGAGAACTAATAACATATTTATAGTTATATTTAGTATAATCTTTTTTATAAAAATGGAATTCTTCACAGTGAAAAGGCTCTATATCAGCTTTCTTTGCAACAAGACCCAGAAAAATATCATCAAATCTAAAATGTTTTGTATATTTACTAGCATAATACAAGTCTAAAAGAGCTTCTTTAGATACAATATATGCTCCTGCAGTAACATAAGGTGGCCATAAATGATACGGGTACTCTTTTAGTGAAACATACCATTTTGAAGTTTTATGTCTATGAGGAGCAGAAACAAATACAAAACCAGCAAACAATCTTACGTCATCTGACAATTCAAAATCAAAAACTTGACGTTTCTCTCTTGCTTTATGTATTTCTTTATCTACATCTCTTGAAACTAATTTAGTCAAATTAGATGATTTAAAATTGTTATTTCCCAAAATATCATTTGAATATTTTAGTTTATTTCTATCTCTCCAATTTTCATCAGCACTGCTTGGAACCATTTTTTTATTTATAGTATTTCTTTTGGACCTATTTTTTAAATGCTCAACATCTTCTAAAATTAATTACAATAGTTAGTATACAAAATTTATTTCATAAATATATAAACATTTGTACTCACTTAATTTTATAGAATCTTTTAAATAATCTGGATATAAAGCTGGATTTCTTATAAATCTCAAAACATTTTTAACTGACAAATACATATCATCATCTACAAACATATAGAATTTAGAATTAGGACAATACTCAACTGCCCATTTAAAACCCATCATAGTCTTGATTGTATTATTATAATATGAATCATAAAAATCTGCTTGTAGAATATCTTGATATTTAACTGATTCTAAATGAATTTTTGCTCTCAATTCATGATCTTCTTCGCGTTTTCCTACTAGAAAAATAGTCTTAAAATGGACATCTGAAAATCTTTTTTCAAATCCCCATGAGTTTCTAATAGCCATTCTTCTATCAAAATTTTCTGCACTAGATTTAATTAAGAATACTATACGTAATGTTCGGTGACTTGGTTCTAGACACTTATCCTTAGCATCATAAATAAAAGAATAATTATATTCATTAATAGGTGGCACATCTGGTTTCTGATTGTGACGTAATGCAACTATAAACTCGTGAATGTTTCCTTCGTAAGGATATGAAAAATTTTCATTGTATTTGATTTCAAAAAAGTGGGTAAACACTCCAAAGAAATCAAGGATAAAAATTAAACCTAGTCCAGCACATATATGTTTTAGCTTTATCCTTGAAAGTAATTTAAAACTTAATTGAAAACATGGCCTTAATAAACAGTACATTTTGTAAAGTTTTAGAAAACCAAATTTTTTTTAAAAAAGATAAATATTCATTTAAAAATTACTTGAACTAAGGATAGTTGAAAGTAAAATTTTACATGTAAATTAATTTAAATGTAATAGTTTATAATTAATTAAATCATTTTTATTAATCAAGTCATGTTTTCTGCTTCAAACTCTTCGGCTTCCACTATAATCATCTATTCATCTTATTCCATTTTTTTCATAAGTTTTTAAGCTTTTTGTTCTTGATTGAAGTTGAAGACATTTTTATAAATCTCTTGATTAAAGAAACATCATTATTTCATTTTTATATTTTTTAAACATGTAAAGACCTTAATCTGTGACATAACCTTCATTGACTCTGCCCTAATTTCAGTTCTGCTTAAAAATTTAATTTAATTTTTTAGGTAAAATATAAATGTAGTAAAAAATTAAATGATATTTCTCAGTAAAGTAGTAGAATATAAAGTAAACTATGAATATAGTTTTCTACTTTTTTCTTCTTAGTTCAAAACACAGTTCAAAATAAATTTTCTTTGAGTATACTAGAGATATCTAGTAACTACCAATAATACCAATTATTAACCAAAAATTTGCATAGTAACATATTTAGGGACTTTTTAATTAAACACAAAAAGCTTGTAATTAAACTTTATTTAATACTAAAATTTTTTTACAATAATTTTTATTTACATTCTACAAAGTTTTAGTATTTTAATTTTCTGTTTGATAAAAGTGGAAAAAAGTTGTCTTTCTAACGATATAATTTGTTACGTCCTAAGACGATTCAAAGAAAAGTCAAAAATGATTGGAAAATTTTATTTAATATTGCAAATATCTTATTTTCAAATATCTTTGAAAAGAGCACATTAAAAAAAGGAAATATCAAAATTAACTTGTCATTGTCACAACCTTTGAATATTTTTTAGGAATATTTTTTAGATTTCTCAATCCATTTAAAGTAGTCTTATAATTTTACTTGTTCATTTAATGCAAGAAATTTCTTTGTAAAAATAAAAAAATCAATTCATATAATTTTCTGAGATGAGCACCAAAAAGAAATAAAAAAAAACATATTTTTTAATAATTTATTATAAGTAAATTAACTTATTTATCAGATAAAATTTTTTTTATTTTTGTGTACTAATAGATAAGAAAAACATTATGGTTTGCAATTACTATCAAGTGAATTATATATTTATTCAATAATTTCTTTTGTGATTTTCATTAATTTTGAATAATCACTACCTTCATTATTATAACTTTTAACATTTGATTGTATGTAATATAGTGATTAAAAAAATCAGTCTACTTTATCTCGCGGTATTGCACTTACACTTTATAATATCAACTTGACGTAAATATACTTTGTACAAAAACAGTAACAAGATGGTAAATTTGAAACCATGAATAGTATAAATATTTTTATAATTCACAAAGAAAACATGTTTTTCAGTTTTTTTCGAGCTCGCCTATGCGACGTTTCATGTATCCACGCATGTCAGAATAATCTAATAGTGTCTGCAAAATAAGTTCATTCAAAATACTTGGCCATTCTTTTTCCAAGATTTGTAGTTTTTGAATTGCATTAGCAGTCTGTTCAATTGAATGTGAAAGATGAATTTTCCCTTTATGTCTCCATATGAGATCGTCCTAGAACAGTTCAAATTTTATGGACAATATTTTAAATTGTTTATAAAGGAGTTTTATTGAATTTTTTCGGAATTTTTGAAAAAGCATAAATATATTTGTGAAAATTATATAGTTTACTTGATAAATTTGCTTTAAATCATTGTCGATAAAGTTAGAAATACATTCGTTATTTAAAAATTCAATAAACTGTGAGCTGATAATGAATTTTTATATATAAGAGAAACATTAAAATGCGAACCTGCGTAATATTACTCCGTTTCCAAGTCAAAGCTTCTTTAGCAACAACATTTCGTAAAGCTGGATCATGATTAAATAAAAACTGTTTGGCAGTGATTTGTTCCCCGTACTGTTTTTGAGCCTTTTCCAAATTAAATCGATGTAGCATCGGCTGCAACGAAAGATCAGGCAGTGTCCACAATATTATGTCAGTCAAACCGGAGTATTCTTGATTTGCCGCGAGTATACTTTCTTCGGTAATCTAAACAATGAAATAATTGGTATACAATTGGCAAAATTCTTTGAGGAGGCAAGTCGAATAATGAAATAGACTACCTGAGTTCCATTTATAACTTTTAAACCCCAGTGAGCTAAACGAAATATTGCATACTCTTTCCAATTTTTTGATACTATGGGATTACCCTCAGCCTCAATTTGTATGCTGTGTAATCCTTGAGCATCGCAAAAAGCATTAAGTTGCGCTAAATGACTGATGTTCGTTTCTTTAAAACAGAAGTGGTCGGCGTTTGGGAATCTAAGTTTTAGCTTACTCAAAATGCCTGCCACGCCATTAAAATGAACGTAATTAAATTTGACCAGATTTATTTCATTAGCTTTATTCGTGTCCCATTGTTTGTCGATGAAGCGCAAAGCTCCTTGGCCGTAGATGTTTAAGCATCGTCCGTCAATCTCCACTAAATAATCACCACCTGGAAAGTCACTAACTTAAGTATCTTCAAAATGAAAAAGTGCTACATTTACTTAAAAACTTTTACCTTGCTCTCTTTCTCTGGTTGGTATCGGCTGTGGCGGTGGACTCGGCAAAACCGTAGATTTGTGTTTGGTTCTGGCCGTGGCGGCTCTGTTACTTCTGTAATGCGCAACTTTTTTCACGCAAGCACTAGTTATCCTGCCTTTATCTGAACCAGATATCGATGAGCCGCTCGAATCTCCTAAGAGAGATTTACTGCTATCTAAGCTAGTGCTTTTAGAGGATGAATCAAATTTATGATTGTTCGTTGGCTTTGATGGACAATCCGCTTGATTTACTTGATTGCAAAAGTTCAGATTGTTCTTGTCGAAACCTTGAGACTGTGAATCTAGAGCTAGTAAAGTTGTATCTTGAAAAATGTCGTTATTCTTTACAGCAGAGCCATTAGTTGTTGGATATGTGTCTAATGCGGTAGAACGTCCGGATTTTACTAAATGGTTACGTAGTGCACTTTTAAGACTCTGATGGCTTTCCGAAGAATCCTCCTCGCTGCTAGAAGATTCACTTTCGTCTTTTAGGTAAGAAATTGCTTTGTTTGAGTTTACCAAGGTTCCACTGCCGTTATTACTCGTTATACTATCTATTATAGGAAGTAAAATAGGTGGTAATTTAAATTCGAAAACTTCGGTATGATTTGTGTTGTTGCATTTCAGTACGTTATCAGATGAGCTGCTTCTTTTTTTAAAACACTTTTTAGTTTCTAATGTTTCGGTAATGGAAGATAAACTTCCAAAATCCTTTGATTTTGTGCGATTCAAATTTTTCATTTTAACAGCATCTATTCCATTTGACGATTGAAAAGTGAAACCCCTCAAGTGGTCGCTTTTTATAGTGTTCATTTTACACGTATTACTGTTAAAACATTTTTTTTGCGATCTAATCAGTTCCCAGTTTGTTTTTGCGTTCGAAATTACTTCTTCTCGTCGTATGTTCACGCAAACTTGAGTACTGAGGTCTAAAAAGGCAGAGTTCGACTGCTCTTTTAATGTCCGCCATGCCATTGCAGATCTTCGGACCTGTTCGTTGATTTGCATGGCGGATAAAACTTGTAAATTTGGCAAATATGATACTAAAAACGATATACATTCTGAAGTAAGAGTAACCGGATTCCCGTCGATTGTTATTTCTTTGATTTGCAGAGCTTTTGCTACGCTACCGATGTCCTCGATTCTTTGAATGTCATTGTTGCTAAGGTACAATTTTTGTAATTGAGGCGTGTTTTCAAAACCAAAAAGTTTCTTAATTTTATTTCGCCTCAAATTAAGTTCCTTCAACGCAGATAAGCCTTGAAAGTCATTGTGACCGATATTTTTTATATTATTTCCAGCTAAATTGAGCACCTTCAGAACGGTCGATCCTTCTAAGCCAGAAACTTGCATAATTTGATTGCCGTGAAGATCTAAAACTTCTAATTTTGAAAGGCCTATCAAACCTTCCATTTTCTTAATTCTATTTTTACCTATAAAAAATAGGAATATTATAGAGAATATAGAATAACATTAAAAAATTCTGAATAATTTATAATGCGTATTTACCCATAAGTAAGACGCGCAAATTTTCTAAAACTCCGAGATTACAAAATTTGTCTATTTGATTATCATAAAGATCTAAAAATACTAATTTTGATAATTGAGCTAACTGATCTCTTTCAATTTTCGAGATCAAATTGTGTTGGAGAGATATTAGACGAAGTTTCGGTTCGTCCATAATGAAAGGAAACGTCGTCAAGCCCCGCCTATCCAAACACATTCTGTCAGGATTCTTTTCGCGTTCCAAAGGAGTTCGACTAGCCACTACGAATTGACCTTCTTCACTTTGTTGCAAACAGACAACATTGCAACCTCCAACCTGATTGTTTTCTCCGTGCGAAGATGCATTCGTCGAGCTTATTAATAATAGAAAATTATAATTTTTATTTACTTGACAAAAAACTGGGAAAATAGCAATTTTTAAAGGGCTTCAAACGTTCTAAAAACGTAAGCTGCCGCGATTATCTACGTATATTCTAAAGAAATAATTATAAAAAATTATATGAACATGCAAATCGTAAAGGAAATAGTACATTTTCAAATCTAGTTACTGTTTGTATGTAAATCATTGCATTTTGATATAATTTTAGAAACAAAAGTGTTTTGTTGATTCTTGCGTAGTAAAAAAACTTTTGTATAGAAGAACGTTTATATATTTGTATAAGAGAACTCTAAGGCTGCTATATTGATCATGAACAATACCTATATGTACTAAAAGATCGCTTTGTCAATTTTTGTGGCACAGATGTTCCAGATAAAACAGGAAGGGCAGGTGCAATAGTTAAAAACTGACTTTCACTTCGATCTTCCCTCTCTGGAATATAGGCAGATTTTCCTCTTTTATGTGCCAATGATCTCTTGATCTGAAATAACGAGTAAATTTTTAATTAAAAAAATTAAAAGTCAATTGACAAACACAATAACTAAGCAGAATACTGGAATAAAAAAAAACATGGGAATTAAAATGAATAGGTACCGTAGTACTAGAACCAAAACTGCTTACGGGCATCACATATCCCAAGAGTGGAAGTAGTGGAAATATCATTGAATTCCTATCCTTAACTACACTGTTTGCGAGGATAGCATTTAAACGTAGATTTAACGAAATTCATAACAACAATCGTGAAGTCACTTGTTTATTCGCGTACGCGCACTAGAACGTAAAATTATATAACAAACATTAGCGCGTAAAAAGAAAACAAAATATTTCGGAAATCGTGGCGCACGTAAATTGTAATAACAATATTTGATCGATTTAAGTGTTACCCGCCATCGCAACGCATGAAATAATGTCGTCTGCTAGAGACAAGAAACTTGGAGATACAAGTTTACAATACAACTATAGTAAGTGTGGGGCTTTAACTTCGTTCACAACAGTACTTTCTGGTTGGCTCGTCTGCACGAAATTCCTTCGAAGAATACCAATAAAACTTACTTTTAACGGATTTTAAACCAATTAGGGAAATTTTCAGTCAATCATTATATGAACAGTTCAGCATGGTGTGAACAGTGCCAAATACATCAAAATATATAAGAATATTATATACTTCAACAATGTTTACTGTACTTCGCATTTTGCGATTTCCAAAAAATGTCATTATTCCTTTGGAGTATGCGATTCAAGCAAATACTTATGCCCTACCGGGTAAGAAGTGTTAAGTTTTTATTTCTTTGTATTTACCTTTTTCATATACCGCTTAAGAGGTTATGGAAGCATGTGTACAAAATGTTTTCTCTTAATTTTTTATATTTAATCTTGTATTATAGTTAAGAAACATGCTTGTAACAAGTGTAACTACACAAATGTCTCTCATGAAATTATTTTTATTTACACTTTTCATTACTTGCAGGCATGTCATTAGGAAAAGGAAAAAAGTTAGGAGGAAAGACGAAGGGTGTTTCTGTAGAAAAGAAAGTGTTACCTGTCGAAACAGATGTTAACAGACTACTGAAATATTGTTGCGGAACAAATTTATTAAAAGAAGGAGGAGAAGATGTTGAATTAAAGCCTGATTCAGAGTATCCAGACTGGCTTTGGAAAATTCGAACTGGACCAGCACCTCCCTTGGAAGAACTTGATCCAAATACTAAAGCTTATTGGAAGAGACTAAGAAGAGAAGATATTAAAAGGCATAATAAGCTGAAATCTCTTAGAAAATTTTAGGTTTTCTGTCAGCTATTGTAAGTTTAATGTAAATCATTTTGATAACTGTTTTTGAAGAATGTACAGAGAAAATTTAAAAACTTAGATTATTAATATAAATATTAAGCAATTTATTCAAAAGACATCTTTTTTTATTTTTTATCCTACTCTAAATCATATTCTAGTTTATAAAAGTTATCTAGTCATATGCAATACTTAAGTAAAAAATGCTGACATTCTTCGTAAGTCAGTGTTTAAGATTATAAATAAGTCATAAATTATCTGAATAATTTATACAGAAGAGTAAAGTTGTTATTAATAGGAAACAATACTTACTAAAGTAAGTTAACAAATATTAATATAGTAATATTACAGCATTTAATAGCTTTATTTATTTTTAATAGATAATTACATTATTAATTTTTATTGTAGATAGCAGTTATATGCAATAATAGTTATTGCAGACATTTAATAAAAAATATTCATACAAGCTTTTAAGTATGAAAGTTAATTTTTTTTTTATTAGTAAATAACTTTTAAATAAAAGTAATGTATAAAAATATGTTATGAACATTTATCAAGAAAAAAAGTTTATAAAAATCTTTGTCTTTTACTTTACAAAAGAAAATTCTTTCAACATTTGCTTAACATTTTATGCACTTAAAACAAGTTGTAACTTAAATCTAAATTGTGTAAGTAATATTTAATTTAATATTTTTAATTAAATATTTTTAGATGCTTAATAAAAACTTATTAATATTTGTTAATTTCTGTCCTATCCTACACTAAATAATTGTCAAATTATTGCTACAAATCGCTAACTTGCTCATCAAAAGTCTCTATAATATTCCATTCGCGTAGGGCAGTAACCACGTGATTTAGTTTCGTCTGCCACTCTGTCAATTCTTGATTGCTATCGCAAGATAAAAGATTCCTGAAAGGCGAAAATTCCAGATAAATGAATTGCTCCTCGATCTCATTAGCCATAGCGCATTAAAAGCGATACGTACTTAATAATCGTGTAAGAAGCTCTGCACTCGACGAACACGCTGTTCCTGTCGAGGGCCGTGCGCTTCCTGGCGGTCTCGACGAACAGAGTCCTCGGCCTGGCGCACATCGTCCTGTCGACGACCTTGATGGACGACGCCAGGCAGTCGGCGAGGTCGATCACGTACATCGGGGGTTTGCACTCCTGCTCTCGGGGATAGTTCCAAAAGAAGAGGTAGCGTCCGTCGAGGACGCACCAGCGACGGTTCCAGGCCACGAAACCACCCGCCTCCTCGCCTACCGTAAGGAAGCCCGCGTGCGGGGTCGACAGTCTCAGGTCGCTGCTTAGACTAAGCTCTATCGTGCCGTGGAGTATTGAATCTGAAGGCACCTGGAAGAACGTTTGCGAGCTCAGAAAAGGGCTTTTTTAACAAAATATATTACCTGCAATAAGAAAAAGTTACGTTGTGCAAAGGCCAGGGAGGTAAAAGCGTCAAATCGTGCAGCGAAAGCTCATTGCTTCCGCAGGGCGTGAACGAGGACTCCTTGATCCCGGACAGCTTGATTTCGTACTGCTTCGGCGAGATGAGGCTTCTCCTCTTGTCGTTCTTCTTCAGCAGATCCTTCGGTGACGGGCAGGTCGTCGATGCACGGTGGCTCGCGGCAGTATTCGTAATGTGGTACTTGTCCTCGTGTTTGTAAGTAATCAGCTGCTTGAGCATCAGATGGTAGACCCTCAAGTGAAACTTAAAACTGGGGGGTAAGGAGGGCACGGTGAGCTTCCCGGGAAAGGTGAGCCGAGTGCCGTTAGCGGGGCAGGCGACGGCCTCGCTGGCCCAGACGACGGTGCCGCAGGTGACGACGACCATCAGGTAGTCCAGCTGGTCCCCGCTGCGTCGCTGCTGCCTCCAGACGCTGTCGCGCAGCTGCACGGCCAGGCCCGCGATAGTGATGTCCGCCCGCTCCTTGTACTGAGTCTCCTCGCTGTTCTGCAGCCCGGCGAGGCGGCGGATCTCGTCGAGAGCCGCCTTTTTGCGGAGATTCGCGAGCAGGAGGAGGCGCTCGGACTCGACGCGCTCGTCGCTCACCACGAACTCGAGCATCGAGTTGCAGAGCTCCAGGGCTTTGCTGGACTGGTAGATCAGTGTCTGCTGGACGTCGACGGCTTCGAGCAGCTTCTTCACACTGTCTTTTAGGGTCGGAGCTATGTCCATGGCATTTGGGTTATGAGGGGGTGCGTAGATCGGTTGCCCTCTTACGTTGCTGCGGAACTTCTGCAAAGGCAATCCCTTTACTTTCGATACTTTATCCTTTAATTTTCGTAAAATGAACGGCCGATCAATTGCAAACTTACCGACTTTATCCTCTGCGTCAAAGTTTTACAAAAAGTAAGGGACCTGTTGAGTGTGCTAGAGTACTTGGGCGGCTCTGTCATCGGCACCTTCGCTGTTTGTCTTCTGCTTCTTATGGGTGTTCTATCTTCCGAAATCAACTCGCTCGCGTTCACGCGGGACTGGGAGTCCATGCTTTTCGCGTACGTCACGTCGGGGTTGTAATCGCCAAGAGCCAATTCCAAAAAGTTCTCGACCTACTCATTCAGAGGCCGATGCATAACTATCTCTGTTTCTTTACGCGCGAGAGTAGGAAACGCCGCGTAGACTGCTTGCCGAGGCCCTCGGTGGCGTAGCGCTCTTTTGTTTTGATCCGGCCGTTCGGGCGCGCAGATCGCCGATAGATAAATGTTATCTATCTCAAGCGTCATCTCCTTCCACGCCACTTGGGTACAAACAAGCAGTCTCGCGGATTCCCTTCCAGCGTAGAAAAAGGTACAATTAAACTAACCTCGTACGGCATTTCCGCGGACTTCTCCCCGGGAATATTGTCCAAGCTCTTCGGCGTGTCGCACGGCATGGTGAGCGTGGAAATGGTGGTGCCCATCCAAGAGGGCGAGACCAGCTTCCCCTTATCCGGGTGCTTCCTCGTGGACTCGAGATCCGCCGGCCGGCTTCGCGTCTTCGGCAGTCGCAGGTTGCTGTAAATTATGCTCGCGTTGCGCTTCAGGAAGGACGCGCTGCTTCCGGGGCGGGCGCTCTTTAGCTCCTGCTTGCCTGGCGGGGCTTCCGGAGAGTAAGCCGGCGTTGCGTATGTCTCTTTTGTGTTGCTTGCGGAATTTAAGTCTTGCGCTTCTAGAAGCATATATTGTTTGAGCAATGATATTTAGTAAAGCAAAGTTTCCTTTTAATTTCAAATTTTCAAATACAATTAAGTAGATTACATCCACGCAATTCGAGGTAGTTTAATAAAAGATTTAATAAAACAAAGTAGGATGCTTTTAAATATAGTTAACTAAATTTCGTTTTAAATTATATAAAAATAAAATAAAATAAAATAAAATTGCTGACCAGTCTGCTCTGCGTGGAAGAGCTTTTTAGGGGTAAAATTATTAGACAGTCTCTTCATCAAAGACAGATTCGGATACAGCCTCTTCGGAGTCTCTTCCAAAGTCATCGGTTCGTCTTGCTGCAAGTGCATCTCTTCCATTTCCCGATCAATCTCGTCTATTCGGCTCGACAGTAAGGACGTCGTTACAGAATCGAACTCCAGGTTTTCGTGCGCCTCGAAGGTAAATCCGGAGTCACGATTGTCTTTACGGTGTGCCATCACGACCTCGGGTTCGATCACCTCGAGAACGCGAGCGGGGAATAATCCATTCGCCTCTTGTCGTCCGCTGTCGAAGTCCTTTTCGTAGATCTCTCCCAAGAACTTTTGCCTGTTTATGTCTTCGTCTTTGAATGACAGTTCACCCGGCGTATCCTCTTTAATTGTTACAAAAATTTGGGTTTCAATTTGTTGAATAAAGAATTTATTTAGGACGTCAAAAGTTATTTCTTTATTTTTTATAAAGACGTTTTGAAAATCAATAAATAGTTATGCTGTGCAAAAATGACTTTTACCATCAAAAGGCGGAGTGTCGAAGAACTTTTCAGCGGAACTGCGCTCTTCTTTTTTCGCCGACCGTTTGTATTCATTCGATTTTCGGTAGGCAATATTGTTCGCATTTGGGTCGCTCGGATTTTTAGACGAATTTTGTGCCCTGTCAGTTTCCTCTATTTCTGGCCATGTGCTCACAAACGACATGTCGGGTACGTTTAACTCTTCGCTCGCCGGTTCTTCGTTCCCAAATTCCTTTTTAAAGGGGTTTTCTGTGTTACCAGCCACTTGCGGTGCTACCGAATGAATAAAAATATTTAAATAATGTAAGCGAAGTGATTAGAATAAAACTTTTTAAAAATAATTAGCTTTTCTTGAAAACAAAGTTTTTTATGAATGTTGCGCACGTCATCTTCAGAACTAATTGCACTTACGCGTAATACTGTAGGGCTGTAGGGCCTGCATGACACTCAACCGTCTCCGTTGAGTTTTGGATCGATTTTCAGGTGACATGTTGATCATTCTTTGTCGATCCAGTAAGCGCTAAAAGTGCCATTTTATTTTTTTATTCAAGTATATATCACGTTTAAAACTGTTATTGTGTACCAACCTGCGCATATCGATCGGTATGAGCACTTGTTCTCTCGTTCATTTTAGATTGGATGTGAATAAACTAAACGTATAACGTTCATATATATATATAAAGTGAGTATAAAATAAAAGTACACAACTATGAAAAAAAACATTCTGAAGACGTTACAATATTCTATTTGACACTTTTAAATCTACTGAAAAGTGAGAAAAGCAACTTTGAAAGTATGAATTGACGAATAATTTTAGATAAGAGGAAATTTGAAAAGGGTGTTCTTATTACCTGATAGTCAATATTTTTGTTTACACGATCTGTCTTCAAGTCGTTCAATTACACAATTTATATGTGCACGATAAAAAAAAACGAGTTATATCTTACAATTTTTAAATATGTGAAAGCACCAGATTACACGTATAAGCTTTGCACAACAAAATTTTACATTAATCAAACGTAAAACTAAAAGTGAAAAAGGAAACGCTCTTGTACTCCCGGAGAGACAAGAACCGACTAAAGGCAAGCATAATTCTTGTAACGTTCAAAATAGAGTAATATGAATCTGGAAAGATAGGTGCTCTAAGCTGTATTTCAAATATGACCCAACGAAACTGTCAAAAATAAGATAGTGCTATATTCTTTTTATCCTGCAACCGAAAATGCTTTCTTTATCTTATTTTTATTGCTCATTCTGCAAGATTTTGAAATGAAAAACAGACTCGAAGTAATTTAGGACGATTATAGGACTAGGGTCATAAATAAATTTAGATGTTTACTCATAAATATGCCAGGGTGGTAAACAATTTAAGCGATTACTCAAGTTAAAAGAATGATTCAAAATGCATTAAAATAATTTTTTTTTAAATCTCAAAAGGGTAATTTACCTCATCATTTTTTTAACATAAACATTGTTAAACGCAATTAAAAAAAAATTTCTAATGCATTTTTTAATAACAAAGTTGATAAAAAATATTTTGGAAGGTATCAGATAAATACAGACTGCATCATCAGAAGGTATCAGATAAATACTGCACAGTACGGCAGTAAGGAATGGTGCGCATACAGTTTTTTTGCGGATGCACGCCGCGGCGTATAATACACACACATAGGCACGAAACGTAAGCTTTAGAGTAGGAGCGGGAGAGACGTTGGTTATTGACTTCTGCGCGGAATCTAACCTTAAAGTTCCAAAGTGTTTTGTTTTGATTTTACGTAGTTTGTTTGTACTTTACGTTTTCTTTGTAATTTCATTTTTAAAAATGTTCGAAGCCCACAATATTAATTCGGAGCATAAAGATTTAATTCATGATATCGCCTACGATTTTTACGGGCAGCGCATGGCCACATGCTCCAGTGATCAGTGTGTGAAGGTAAATATTACATTAGTTATGAATTATTTTTTTAATAATCAAGCTTGAATCTCAAGTGAGATGAAAATGATTGGAATTTATCAGGGAATATAATTTTAATTATAGGTTTGGGATGAGGATGAACACGAAAATTGGCATTTAACTGCAACGTGGAAGGCACATTGTGGATCTGTGTGGAAAGTCACTTGGGCACACCCAGAGTTTGGTCAAGTTTTGGCCACCTGTTCATTTGACCGCACAGCATCAGTATGGGAAGAAATTGGTACAATTTTTATTGATATTGGAGTTTTAAACAAATTAATTCTGTAAACGTTTCAATTCAGTAATGATTCTTTTCTATTGATAGTTGGAGAAGGTTCTGGTCCAGGTGAAAGAGGGATGCGACATTGGATAAGACGAACAAATTTAGTAGATTCTAGGACATCAGTCACTGATGTTAAGTTTGCTCCAAAAACTCTAGGACTTATGTTAGCCACCTGCAGTGCTGATGGTGTCATTAGGATATACGAAGCACCGGATGTAATGAATATAAGCCAATGGACATTGCAACATGATATTAGTTGTAAACTTCCTTGCAGTAGTTTAGCATGGAATCCTTCATTATCAAGGTAAATTTTTATACAAATTTTATTATTTAATCGATAAAAGAGCCAATGTTGATTGTACATATTTCAATTTCAGATTGCATCCACCAATGATTGCAGTTGGAAGTGATGACAATAATGCATCAAATGGAGGAAAAGTGTTTATATATGAATATGCTGAAAATAGTAGACGATGGACAAAAACTGAAACAATTAGTAGTGTCACTGAGCCTGTTCATGATATAGCATTTGCACCCAATTTAGGAAGAAGTTATCACACATTAGCTGTAGCTACGAAAGATGTCCGAATTATATCCTTAAAACCACTGCCGTAAGTTTTTTTAAAAACCTGTTTACAAAATATTTCTAAATAGTAAATAGTACAAATTGGAAATAATTTTTCAGAGAATCTGCACAAAGTGGATTATCGAGATTTGAAGTATCATCAATAGCTTTTGATGATCATTATTGTACAGTTTGGAGAGTTTGTTGGAACATTATGGGAACAATTCTAGCAAGTTCAGGAGATGATGGCTGTGTCAGACTATGGAAAGACAATTACATCAACAACTGGAAGTGTGTAGCTGTACTAAAAGGTGATGGAACTTCCTCTCAAAGTGCAGAAAACGTTATGTCAACACCACCAAATTCAAGCCAGAGCATAGGATCGCAGCCTCTTTCAACTACAAGGTACTACAAACTGGGTTCCATCAGCCATCCGAATCAGGTGCCCTGGCACTAACTGTAGTTCCTCAGAGTATTTAATAGTGAATTTTTGAAAAATTTGATTACGACAAGTTTGTCAATCTTTTGTATTTGTATATATATATATCAATGAACTCTTTTATTAAATACTTTGAGACATTTCTGTACACTTGCTTACAGTTGTACTTGCCTGCACCTTTTTTATTTGCTCCAATTAGGCTAGAATTATTTTATGTTACCATAGAAATTTGTCCTTTTTGTTAAAATGTATTGATTGATTTACTGTACATAATAAATCAATCTACTCTTTTGAGAACGGTTTATACTGAAAAATTTTTGTATTTTACTCCCAGAAGATGTTTGAACAATTTATGAAAATTTTCAAATATGTAATATATTTTCGAAAAGAAATAAATGTTGTTCCAACATATATCTACGCACAATCTTTATTTTCGTCCTATTTTCCTCTTCTATTTCACTTATTTAATAGAAACATTTCACGAAGAAAAATATCTCATTTATTTCCAGATTTGTAAATATACCGACTGTGTTTGTGGAATCCGATAGATCGTTAAATTCATCGATGAATTTGAGTAAATGGCAAACACCAGTTATTAAAGGTCGCTTCAGCAAATCAGTTTGGTTAGAGAATCCTAGTGAAGCAACTTCATCGCCTCCTACACCAATTTTATTTAGACCAAAATCTAAAAAATAAGATGTTTAAAGTCAAAAATGCATCTAAATTTAGACGATGCTCCACTCAACTTTTTAAAGCATTTTGTAGATCAACGTCTGATAACATTGACAACAACAACTTCGCGGTTGTAAATTATTACTTTTTTTCATTTTATAAAATACATCATATTTTTATTTTAATTTTAATTTACGTCACGTGATGTGCTTAAATTTTTTGGTACTTTATTATGGTATTTGAAACTTGTGATTTTGTGAATAAGCTATTTATTACTTTATTCTTACTATTTTCTATTTTGAATAATTTAATTTTAAAAGAGCATTGGTTTGTTTAAGATGTGAACATAAGAATTATACACATTTAAATTGTGCATGATTCTTTTGTGCATGAAAAATACGTGTCTGTAAAGTTCCTATTTGCGTATAATAGGCAAAGTGATGCCTAATAAAATTTTATCATTCCTAAAATGTTTAGAAACTGTGAAAAAAGAGTAATTATTGATAATTGCATTAAGATTATATTTTAATAATACTTTTATCAAATTAAACTTTTTTTTCTTTTGCATGATTACACTTTTTTCATAGAGTTAAGCGACTAAAATCGTTTTAAAATATTTAATAAAATGCTAGTTCTTTCAGCAGCATATTTATAAACACCAATTTTAAAAAATCTAATTGAAATTGACATCGATTTCAACTGAATAAATTGGATCAATTTAGATTAATACTATTAAAATTATATTTAAGTATAAACAAATGTAGTTGAAAAGATTTATCTAAATTTCAATTTGATTTTTTTATTTTTCTATAAGGAAGCGTTACTAAAATCTTAACTTAATATTTGTACAGAAAGCATTGTGTACGAGGTAGGAATATCGCATTAAATTTTTTTTTTACATTTTAATAAAGAAATATTTAATAAATGCTTTATTAATGAAATTTTCATTTCTTTTATTCTAAAAAAATTTTTTCTTTTTATAAAAATAATGAGATTTGAAATTTTGATAGTTGATTGTTTTTTGCAAATTTACGTAATACAAATAGTAAATCGGTCGAAATGGATTTTTCCGTTCTATGAGTGTAAAATGTGAGAAATGAAGGAGCCGGACAGAAAGAGTTTTTTAAATGTTTTAAAGAGTTACTACAATTATGCTGATCGAGTGAGTACAAATTCTTTTATAAACTCAAAACCAAAGTTATTTCTATTAAAAGGTTATTTGTTTTAGTTGGCTCTCACTACTCGTTTTGTATACATTGCCACGTATACAGAATCAGAAACTGTTTTGGAACAAGTATTAATTTCGAATTTTTTAATTGCTCATTAATATTGAAACATAAATTCTGTAAACTCGTCATGTTAACCTTAGGTTATTAAACAACACGTAGCAGAGATCAATGAAGAATATGGACGTGTCGTTCTTACCGGACTTTTGTTAGCGTACAACAAGTGTTTTCTACACTTGATAGAAGTATGTAATTTATGAATAAAATAGGTTTCTCGGCGGTGATCATTGATAATTAAAAGTTTTTAGGCATCGGAAGAAATTATTTTCAGACACTTGCAATTTTTGATTGATAAAAAGTATAAGCACATTGTAGAACATGTTATTCCTTTGGCACCACGACATAACGTTTATAAGGTAGCTTTTTTCTTTAAAAGCACAAAGAAAGGGCTTGCCAATAAAATAAATGTTGTTTGCAGTTGTACTTTACTCACTGGTACTTTGTGTATATAAAAAATCCACCTGTATTATTAGATGAGATTGAAAATACAGATATAGATGAAATTCATAAGCAAGTTAAAAATTGCCTTACCAAAATTTATTCGTTAAGCGAGTACATCGTGACTGTTGGGATGAGAAGTGTAAGATGAATAATCATTGAAAATTTCACTATTTATTTAAATAACGTTTTAACCGTTTTCCATAATTCCGCAGAAAGATAAAACAAAGCAAGCTTTAAAGAGTTTGGTAAAAGTTGTGCCACATCTTTTACCAGAGATCACTATAGTTATGTACTTACTTTCTGTGAAATCGCACGTAATTCCAGACGCTCGCCATCACGTGAAGACTTACACCAAAATTATGGAGCTGCATTTTTACAACGGTAATTATACAGTCTTGCATTCGACTGAAGTCGAAGTTATTTGAGCGGTGAAGGGGTATCGAAAGAACAACAATGCCGCGTTATCGAATAAAAACGATCATTTATTTCAGAATATTTACAGTATATCAAAACAACAGTTTTATCGTACTTACGAAGATGACGCGCGAGGGGTCGAGTAGGTATAACGGGGATGGGTCGAGGGGGCGGGATTTTGATACACAAATGTCCGCTCGTAAAACTTGAAAAATCCCAATGAAGGAAGCGAAGTTAATACACAAATATATAGACGTTTAGCCGTGTATACGATCGCGCGCGAGATTAGTCTGGCGTTCGAGTGTAGATTGTTGTAAACTCCTGATTGTAGCTTTTCATGCTAATTACTCTAACGTAATCTGTAGACCCTTTCCGTAGCTTCCGCCGTTTCATTATATTTTCTTTATTATATTCACAGATTTCAATTATTTTACAGCTTTTTTTGTTTTACGATTATGCTAATATTTATGATGTAGTGAAACTTCTTCCTTACTAATTTTACACATTTGTAGCTCGATTTTTTTTTCTTGCGATTTTTTTTTAACGCATTGCAATTGTAAAATTTACAAAAGAAATAGATTACAAAAATTTGAAAGACGTAATACAAAAGGGAAGCAGAGTGGTGATGTACAAAAGTTTGTTGAACTGATTTTACGTACAAGTCTTTTAATTTGAGGATATTACAATTTTAATCTTTGTAAGATCTGTTGTTATGGAGATTTTTCACTGCTTTTTCTTTTGAGAGACGCGAACTCTTTTTATTCTGGTCCAGATATTAAATCCAGTTAAAAACAGAGCGAACAAATTAATTATTTACGTTGAACTATATTGCACATATAAATATGTTTCTATCGCTTAATTTTAACTCAATTCTAAAGTAATATTTTTACTTTTAGATTCTGTCTGGCCAGCGCCGGCCAGCATGGCTCCTCGAGTTCTTATGGATTAATTAGACAGAAAGTCAGGTTGGTATTAAACAATATAAATTTTCATTTGGTTATTCAGCAGTGCATTTTTTTAATTAGGAGATATAATCGGAAGATATTTGTAAGTCTCCAGTTTTATTTATACACGAAATGTTTCACTTTTTTTCTTCGTATTCACAAAAGATCATGCACCCAGTTTTCGTCTACATTGAACAAACCGATGAAGAATTTGATTTGTAAAAGTGAACGCACGAAGTTTTTACCATTTGTACGTAAAGTTCTAGAATTCAAAATAAAATTTTGAAACTCTGGAAAATGGATTTCTAACTGGCTAAGTAACTTTTTATGTATGGGCGAAAGACGATCGATTTTACGTACTTGGAATTATTTTAGTTTTTTTCATTCTGCGAAAGTTTTTTTTTTTATTATTCAAACCAAAATTCATGAGTATTCATCGCTCAAAAAAATGTCAACAGAATTGTTTTCTTATTCAAAACATAATCAAAAAACATTTTTTGCATTTTCCACCTAATATTAAAAAAATACCAAGCAATTCAATTTCTTGCCACTTATAAATATTTATCCTTTAAAAAACTTTGCTATATAACACTACGTTCTTACAAGCCGTCAAATTTCAAAACTAATAAAAGCAGTCGCGAGAAAATTGACAGGCGTAAGGGAAGAAGTCCTTTCTGCGTTTCTTCAAATTCGAGCTCGCGTCTATAATTACTTGCAATTATGTACAATAATATGCATACGCACGCATTGAGCGAGAAAACTAAAGTTAAACAGCGCACGTATTCATACATCGAACTAGAACATTTTTCATTTTCTAGACACATCTCAAAATCAATTGTACAATCTGATTTGGCAGTTCTGTTATCATTTTTTTTTTGTTTCGTGTACTTAGTTATACACATATAGTTCTTTGTGAATTTTTTTACGTGTAGACATTATTATTCTGTTAATTTTCCTTTATTTTAACAATATTTCGTTTCTATTATAAGTCTCGATTCAATTAAATGCATTCATTATTCGAGATTATCCAGCAGCTCGTTTTTCATTTTCATTATACCGTTTCTTTAAATCTTTTTAAACTCCCTAACAGTACATTTGCGCATTCGCATCAATTCCATCAACGGCAATGAATATAATAACAATTCGTCTTTTAAATGCTTCTTTTTACCTATAACACAAATTTTATCTTTCAATTAGATACTTTATTTATCTACTTTTTAGCCAGATTTCCATGTCGATTACATTCTCTTTTATATCTGACCAACGGACTTTACAAATTCCGCATAATCATTTTTAATTATCACAATAATATTTTTCATCCTAATTGATCGGAAATCTAAAAAGAGTAAATTGTGCCCGTTAAATCAACGAATCTTTTTCGTATGTTCCTTTGATTGGGTGCAATGCAAAAGTGATCGTCATTCCGTAACTGCAAAAAAATTTCATCTCAGGATTTTTCAGTTTTCCTATTCACTGACACGGATAGTTAAATTAATGTCTACGCGATTGTTTGTTTAAAATAGTTAAATACTGTTATATCATTTTTTTTACAGTACCTTTTTTCGTCCTGCCTATTTTATTAACAGATACATACCGAGCTTAATATATACGCGAGTTCGCGATTCCTCTTCATTCTTTCGCCACATTTTCACAGTCGGCAATTTTTTTTTCCGAATTTTTAAACGTGCACGGAATCTCTTTGTTTTCATTTATAAATTCGGTCGGATCGTTGCGCGCAACGATACATTTATTTATATATATATAATATGTAACAATAACAGAACTCGTGAAAAACGGAAAGGAAAAGAAAGGTAAACGCATTCGATGGCGGTAGAAATTTAATTCATACGGCAAAAAAGATTCATTCGTTTTTACTTGCACTCATCTCTATGAACATTATTAGCAGCCATCGGAGTGCGAGCAATGTGCGCGCCATAGCGCACGCACAAGTTCCTCTGTGGATATGAAGGTGTTTCTTTATTTTGCTTTCTCCAGTTTTTCGCGTTTTTTTTTCCTTCCGCCGGTTCCGTTCCGATATCCATTCTCGCCATTTCTCACTCTCGCATTTTGTTTTCGTTTTATTTATATCGATTCTAACGCTAAGCAAATGGTGTGTTTAATGGTTACTGTGTCCAGACGTAGTTTTCAAATGTACTTTTTTTTTACTTCAATGATTTCCTGCTTTTTTTTTTTATTCTCCTTATATTTAAACGGGCAGTAATAGAAATACTATATATATATATAAATATCATTATAATGTACAACAAGTCGGAAAGTTTTTAGTCGGCGCGTCTAGTAGTTAGTTCGATATTGAAAACAATTTTTTTTATTTATATGCCTATTTGGTACAGTTAGTAGAAGAAAATTTATACTTTATACAGTTTTACGATGTAGTTGTCTTTTTTTTTTTTTCGCTGATGGACTTTGACCAGGACGACGCGGACGCGTCGCAATTGCTGCCTCAATTGCTCGTGTTTTTTTTCTCTCACTTTTTTTTTTTTTTCATTATTCGCTTTTTTATTCTTTTATATGTACGTGTGTTATTTATTTGTAGGAACCTGCAATTTTCCAGATGGAAACTTCACGATATGTCTTTCCACAACAACTGTTACTGCTCCCTCCTAATAAAGTCGAAAGTCTGAAGCCTCGCGACGAGAGCGAACGCGGGATTTTAATCGTCGCCAGATATAAATCTGAAAATTTAATTAACAAATAAATCAAACCCGAGAACCGGGGACTACATTCTCCGAGAATTTATCGAGATTAAAGAGGACGAGAGGAAATAAAAGTTTCTGTCAATTCTTCAAAACAGTTTTCCATTTTGCCTCCTCTCTCTCTCTCTCTCTCTCTCTATACTCGTTCGCTTTCTTTTGCTCGCCTCCCCTCCGACAAATCGACTCTCGAAGGGCATGATTTACCACCCTCTCGTTTCTCGGCGTGCGCTTTATTCGATCCCCCCCAGCTCCCGCACACACACGCCCGTTTCGCTTCGTCCATTTATCTCCTTCTCTCGTTTTCCCGGGCTTTCTTTTTCCCGGACTGTAGCACCTAAACCGAGTGTCCGCCTCGTCCTGGTCCGGCGTCCGCACAGCCTTACGAGATATTTATACATGTACATTTACATTTATATTTTTTCGAATTCAACCATGTAAATTTACAGTCCGTCGAAAGGAGGAGCGTGGCTTTTGCTGTTTTTTTTTCCTTTTCAACTTGCTCTCGCGTCTCTTGCTCTCTGTTTTTTTTTCTTGCTCTCGCCGCCGAAGGGAGGCTGGCCTGCTTCTTCGTAATTCTCCTTAGCAATTGTATAAAATACTCTCATATTCAAGGTATGTATTTACAAGCGCGAGCGGCGCGTGCCTCGGAATATTCATTGCGCCTCTTCTTCTTTCGCGCGCCTTCTTTGAGTTACGATCGACAATGGGGGGCCGCTTTCTCTCTCTCTCTCTCTCTCTGCTGCCGCTGCCTCTCGCGAGAGAGTAGATTTATGCGGATAGTTTTGCCGAGGCGGGCGTTTTTCTTTCGAAAAAATGTGCGTTGATTCGAGGAGAATATTCTCTCTCCCGGGGGGTCGCGCGGAATATTTATTTAATTGAAATCGATGGCGCGCCATTTTTTTCGGCCTGCGGAATAGTACCGAGAGCTTCCATGGAACGGCCGACGGAATGCTTCGGCCGAGGCCGTGTGAAAACACTCGGGAAACTAATCAGTCTTAAAAAAAAATACTGCCCGAATAAAAAAAAGGCATCCACTTCAAAGTAATGAAACGTCCTTGTTGCGATCGTTACGATCGAGTCGTTTTAGCATCGATATAAAAGTCGAGTTTAACTTTCTTTTTTACTCGCTCTCGTGCGAAAGCTTGTACGCGACGTGCAGTGATTTTTTTTCTTTACTCTCGCTCTCCTTGAGATTTTTTCCGATATTCAAACTGACGCTCTTCCGCGCTCGGCGCACGGAAAAAGATAGCGTATCAACGAGTAAAAATTAACGAAAGAACGCACAAGAGAGCAAGAAACGGATTTGGCGCTGGGTCGCGGCAGCCGGGAGCAAGGCGAAGAAGAGAGGAGCGGCCTAGACGTCGACTCGGCTGCGTCACACGGAGCTCTCGCGCTTCGTGACGAGTATGGGGGTGCCCTTGCCTTGGACGACGGTCGCCGCGGCCGTGACCTCGTGCATCTCCTTGGGCGAGGCCTGGAGGCAGCACTGGGCGGAGACCTCCTTCGCGAGCAGTACCCCGGGGCCGCGCATCACGCTCACGCCGCCCGGGGCCGCCGTCGCGTACATCACCGTCGGCGACATGCTCATCGCCATCGCCGAGCCCGCCGCCGCCGCGGCCGCCGCCGAGTGCTGGCCCGGCCAGTGCTGCCCGTGCTGCCCGTGCCGCGGCAGCGTGCACATGCCGCTCTCGTACACCTCGCCGGACATCGGCTGAAACTGAAAGCGAACCCAGACTTGGTTTCGGAGATTTAAGACAGTCTTGATAGGCGAGCTTTTGCTCAGCCCGCTTCGAAGAACTGAGAGATTTTTTAATCTTTTCTGAACTAAAGAAAAATATAAATATTATTTAAACGTCTTTTGCGACCGAGAAGAGAAATATTTGTTGAAGGGAAAGAATTTCAGTTCCGTAATTTTATTTCGGAGTTGAAAATGTTATTGTCCAAAAAAAATAAAAGTAAAACAAAAAATTTGACGAGGCTATTTCGCGGAAAAGAAAGCACAAACTGTCATGAATGAGAACAATTTAAAGGAATTTTTCATCATGATCCTTTTGAAATACGACGCTTTTAAAAACAAATATTTTTTATAAATTATATATTCTTCATTTCTAGGAAATTCAATATAAATCGTACATGTCAAAAAAAAATTTCTATTCCTGTATCTCAAACTTTTGTCGGGGTTAAAACATTTGTTACAAAACTCGAATTACAAAAAAATCACCGAACCGCAAGAGTCGATTAATTTCCTTGCAAAACTTTTTCGGTACCTCGATTCTCTCTTTCGCAAAAGCCAAAAATCATTCCAGCCACGATTAATACTCACGCTCTTCTGCTTGAATTTGACGGTATTCGAGAGCTCGCGCAGAGGCACGTCTCTGCGTATGGTGCAATAACCGACGTAGTTGCCCCTTGATCCGACGGCAGCTGCGACCGCGGATCTCTCCAGTAGGCCTCGAGACGGCGAAGTTTCTATCGTCGATACCAGTCGCCTTTTTCTCAGATACTCGGATACTTCTTCGCCTATGAATAAATTTGAATATTCCCCGTGCTTTAGTGTATTACAGTTGGAAACAAAGTCAGGGATGAGAGCAACTTTATAAGCGGTTGCAGTTTCTTTATCAAAGAATGCGTTATGCGTGAATTTCAATTTTTTACTGTCAAAGAACGCTACGCCCGAACGAAATTACAACTTATTGCGCAACGCGAATGAGAGGAGGATTGAGAAGCTTTACGTGAAAAAGGCAGGTTTTCCAATTTAAAAAATTTAAAGAAGAATCGTCGCCGAGAATTTTTCCGCGAAAGTCGATGGCACAATTCTCCTGGGAATCCCGGGAAAAGTGACACCTCTGAAAGATCTCCCTCGCGCGCCATTCCCGACAAAAATTCCCGGCAACAAGGCAGTGATAAGTGGGCTCATACCGGTGATCTGCTGGGGGATGATGTCCGGATTCTTCTCGTCGGACTCGCTGACCTCCCCCGTGCTGATGGTGTCGAGCTTGCCGAAGGCGGCGTCGTGCTTCTCGTCGGTGATGAGGCTGCCGCACTCCCGGAAGCGTAGCTCCCTCTGGATCGGGACGCTCTTCGCCGGTTTGCTCGTGTCCTCGACGTGGGACTTGGACTGCTCGTCGACCTGGGAGTGCTGGATGCGCAGGACTATCATGACGATCACGGCGACGATCACCAGCGCGGCCACCACGCCGATCATCACGCTCAGCATCGGCGTCAGTTTCATGTGCTGCCGCGGCCGCTCTGAGGGGGGTAATTCGTTCGGTTATCGGGTTGTAGTATCGTTTTTGCTGCCGAGGGAGAGCGGGGCTGAGAGTCGATTTTAGGCAGGAAAGGTTGGCCCCGCTTTCCCTCCGTTTTTATCATTCAAAGTGAAATGAATAAACTGTGGAAAGTATAAAGAAAGTTAAAGAGTCTGCACGATCAAGTAGCTTTTTTCTCTGCTGATCGTTGGAAAAAAAGATCTGCTTTTGTTTGTCTATTAGCAAATTTGAAGCTTGACCTGCTGCACATTAGCGCCTATTAGCCGTTTAACGCTTCAAGCTTTTAGAAAAAGTTTCTAGCTGCTACGTTAAAAATCATAATTACCTAATTGTTTATGAAAGTTTTCGTAGTCATTAAAATTGATGAGCAGATCTTCTACAAAAAAGAAGCACAAAGGAACGAATTAAAAATTGTCAGATCCCTCGAAAAGCCGGGAGGAGAGCGGCGGAAAATCCAGACCGCCCCGCGATATATATATATATACATATAAAATTGATTCGCTCGTCGGGGTTTACGCGCCTCGCTCGTGAAATCGGGGGGCCCCCGCACGACGCGAGTCTAATAGAGTTGCCAAGTCGTTGGGAATATAAACGGACCTGCCGTCGATATTCGGCTAGTTAGCATCTCCTCCTCGTCTGGAGGGAGAGAGCGAGAGAGTTTTGTCCCGGCTTAAGTCTTAATGGAGAGGGAGACGCACCTGAGTCTGACGTTAATTGCTTCTCCGGGGGGCTGAGCGTGCCGGCCTGCACGACCATCGCCTCGCTGCGGCCCTTGTCATTGTAGGCGTAGACGCAGGCCTGGTAGAGAGAGCCCGGATCCAGGTTGCTCACGCTGAAACTCGGCACGGACGAGCTGAGGTTCGCCTTCAGTTCCTGGCTCACGCTCTCGCGCACCTCGAGAAGGAACGACTGGACCAGACCGCCGTTGAAGCCGGCGCTGCAGCGGACGACGAACGAGTCCTTCGACGTGTTCGAGGTCGTGCAGTTGTGAACGACGTCCGGTCGACCTGCGGAAACGGTTTTTGTTTTTTTTTTTTTAGAACGCGGTATTGTATATTATTATTTAAATTTTGGAATCTTGGCGCTGACTTTAATCACCGCAGCTCCAAGTTTAATTGAATTTCTGTTGGAGCGGAGCGTTAAGTCTATTAGAATTCTAGGCAAGTTTACAAGCGAAACTTATTCTAAATAGAACTGATATTACGCACGCTAATTAGAAACTTGCTTTTTCTAACTTTATATTCTTTGATAATGCAATTTTAAGGCGTGCTTTCTAATATAGATTTGCGAGACTCTCCTTTTTTAGTCTGATAAAAGATAGCCGAAGATTGAATTTCAATATTAAATTGCCGGGAGGAAAGCTGATTTTTCCATATTCGATCGAGGCCCGCGAGAGTACACATCCGACCTAAAAAGCTGAAAATTACTGACCTGCCGGTATGATAAGGTAGAGGCAGGGCACCTGCTGCTTCCCGATTCGATTTTTCGCCCAGCAGAGCAGGTTTCCGTAATCCATCTCGTTGATCGGCGTGTAACTCGCCACCGAGGACGTACCAAATGTGGTGATGAAGTCCGGCTTGAGGTCGATGCTCTCGGACGAGCTATTGAATGTCCAGCGGAACTCGACGTCGGGCGGATTCGCGTCCACTTCGCAAGTTATGTTGGCAATCTCTTGCTTCGCCACTCCGTAGACTTTCGTTTGGTTCGGCTTGCAGGTCGGCGCGACTGAATTTTGCGAGGATTTATACGGATTTTAGATAACTGCTTTTATTGACTTTAATAAACACTCTTTCATTAAATTGTTTGCAAACAGGTTGCTGCTTTTTTTTAGCTGTTTCCATTATTTTCTCGGTCGATGGTTTTTTTTTTTTTTACAAAAAGTCAATCGAAAGCTTTTCGCTTCAATTACGGAATAATTATTCGATATCGTAGGAGACGAGTAATTTATTAACGAGGAGTATTCGTGTACTGCTCGTCTCTTGGCGATTCAAGAATTAAAGTGCTCGATGTAAAAATGGAGAGTTGAATTGTTCGCGAGTAGGAACGTTCAATTAAGTTTTTAAGCACATTCATTTACAAAATGTAAATGAAAAAATCGCCAAGAACAAAGTTGATTTCTATCTTAACTGTTAACTATTGTTTGTATTGTCGATATTTATCTTTATACTCTTGCCTATCATGTTCAGAATTGTTCCCGGAAAAAGCGAAAATCCTATCGGTGTATAGCAATTCAGTTTACCGGAGCGTGGAAATTTAAAAAAAAAAAAAGATAGAGCCTTGGTTTCACCAGTCGATAAAATCGAGTTTGTCAATACTCGATCCATTTTTTACTTAAACAAAAACTTACGAGACTTCCTGTTCAATCAATTTTATAGGAAATTGTACATTGTTTGTTCTGTTAACTATGTGTAACTATCGTTTTTTTTTTCAAAAGTACAAATAAATATACCGTATTTACTCGCAGCTGAAAGACGGCGCAAGCTTTTAAATAAGATCGGCGAACAATCGCCTGACCCGAATAAGAGTGATTAATTTACAGTTTTAGAGTAAAAACTCGGACGTTTCAATATAATGGTGAATTAGTGTTACTCCGGCGCACTCGGGATATTTGATTAATCACCGGGCTCGGCTATAAATCTCAATCGACAATCTCTAAAAGCAAAGCAAAATTTCCCGAAGAGTAAAAGACAAACGAAAAAACGAAAAATAAAATAAAATAAAATAAAATAAAATAAATAAATGTGCGGCACGTTGGGAAATGAACGAATCGGAGTTTATTCTCTCCGCCTCTAATCTCCCCGTCGCAAAAAAGCAGAAAGTCGTTCTAGAATTTCGCGCGCGCGCGCCTGAAAGCGCTATTCCGCGTTGGAAATTGTATCGAGGAGTCCGGATTAAAGAGTGCGCCATTCGGGCTGCGCCCGGCCTTAGAAGCAGCGTCCCCGCAGCAGCGGCAGCGAGGCTTTAATGAAAGAGTGCCCCGCGCGCGTATTTATACTCACACATGACGTTCAAATAAAAGGGCCGACTCTCGCCGTCGCCCTCGGTGTTGTAGCCGACGCAGGTGTAGTTCCCGGCGTTCCTGCGGTCGACGCCCTGCAGCACCAGGCTCTGATTGCTTATTATGACGCCTTGGGAGATGTTGTGATGGAGGGCTTTCCCCTGAAAAAGCGGCGGAGAAAAAAAAAATAGGAACGGACTGAGTCGAGGTATCGAACGATGGTATATAAGCTCCCCGACGAGGATTAACTCCTCCCCGGATTATGTGATCCGCGGCTCCCCGACGCGACGCCCTTTTTGCATCTCTCGGCTTTAAAGCAGCTCTCCTCTCTCGCTTTTCTTTTTGCCCTTAATTAAATGCACGCCCCGGGGAGGCTGTTCATTGTTATTATTTTCTTGTTATTAGTCGCGATGGAGATTGATACGCGCGCGTGCCAACTCGCCGAGCACGCGAGCTTTCGATCTTTAATTTTTGCCCCGGGTCGCAAGTCGAGCAAAAAGTTATATATATATATATATATATATATATCGTACACGGCGAAATTTTTTTTCTTTCTGTTTTTATTTTTGAAACGTCGGTGCGCGCCCGGCTCTCCGATTGAAGCAGTGATTATAGTTTATCGGGTAAAAATTGCATCTTTAAAACGGAAAGAGAATAAATTCGGCACTTTTATTTCAATTTTTTATACTCCACTTTGAAAGAGCCTTTGACCAGTTAAGTCGTATAAAGCTCCAGCCGCAGAAAACGAAGAGAAGAAAATTTACGACTATTAATTCTCGCAAGCTTGACTTTCGTGCCGAATCAAATTTCTCACCGAGGTGAGGGGGGCTTATACCCCCGCATATCCGTGTTGCAATTACAGTAATTAATACGCGCTCGGCGTGAATAATTAAGGCGATAAAGCCCGCGAAAAAGAAGGGCGAGAAGTGCCGGGTGGGGAGCCGCTATCGGCTCATTAATGCGATGAAAGGTCGCGATAAGTACCTGATGCCTCCACTCAACCTTATAAACTGCCGGCTCGGCTCGTATTAGGCAGTCGAAGTAGACGTCGCTGCCTTCTTTGATGGCGTCCGGGTCGAGGCTGGTCCCCAGTCGGATTTCGGTCTCGGGCGTGTCTGCAAAAGTTCGATTGCGAAAATGCTTTTAGAGCCGGAGAGATTGACCCCACGGAAGATTTAGCCAGCGAAATCCCTCCCCCACCCCCCACCCCGCCTCTCTCTCCTCGTCGATCTCTATAACCCGCCGCCAGTGGCTTTATTGCTGTATTGCCTTATTTCTTTTTTCTCTCTGCCGTAAAAAAGCTTTTCGATTCGATGCGAAAAAACAATATTTAATAAACGGCGAAAATTCTGCCTTTCGTATCTCGAGTGAAAGAAACGAGTTTTAAAAGCAATTTCGCGTATGTGTTTCAGGATAAATAAAAGTCTAAAGACTATAAACATGCAAGATTAACAACTTAAACGCGGATCTAATTTACAAAAGATTATTTCTGACACGCGAAAAGCCAACGGATATAAAATTAAAAACTTCTGCCGCTCGAGAGTTTTTTCCTTTTTCTGAGAATCCGAGCATGCGCCGCGGTAAAAGAAAGAGAGAGAAAAAAAAATAAAAAAAGAATAAAAAAGGGATTATTGTAAATTGCGAACTTACATTGTATTTCTAAAAGCCAGTCGTCCTGAATGGGTTCGCCGTTCATAGTTGGATTTTCCGCGCGACAAAACAACTGTTTACCCGCGTCCTTTTTACTCGGAGTGAAGGATAGGACGCTCGTTGTCGTATTACCGTCACTCGTTTTCTGGAAAAAAAGATGAGCCAAAATCAGAAGGAAAAATCTCGGAGAGTTTAAACGCGCGCGCGGAGAGCTCTCGCATATTTTTCTATATACGGAATTTAAGCTCGACATAATCATCCGAGCTGTCAGTTTTTTTATCGTCCGTGCAACTGTTAGTCATAAAAGGGGAGCCTGCTTTATTGTTTCAACTTTGTTTTCTATTCGGCTCTCTGTCTCCTCTTGTGTTTTTTCGGCGGCGAATCGAGGCGAATTCCGCGGCGTGCGTTTCTCCCTTTTCCCGATATTCGCTTAATATGAAAAGATAATAAGCCTCCGTGGCTTTTTTTTTTTTCGTCGCCACCCGGCTTTACCGGGAAAAATCGATACTTTGCTTTGATTGCCGGCCACGGCGCGCCAGACGGGCATAATTTATCGACGAAATATTGTGATTAATCAACGAAATAAAAGTGAAATATAAAGTAGCGATGTGACGGATTTAGTAATGTTGACAGAGGCGAATGTCGAATTTGACACTGCTCGATTGTTATACATCATTCATCGGATGAATGCGTTCCTTTTTTCTCGAAATCATAATAATGAAAAAAAAATGTATCATCGAGGAATATATATATCCATTTGCCGATCAGCTCGAGTTTGTCACTATAAAAACAAGCAGATTACCGGGTGCTGTTAACTTTCAGTTTTTAAGGATTCCTCGCCCGCATTTACCGATAAGACAAATTTAGGGGTAATAAAAACGCTATACTTACATTATCTCTTGCATTCGGTAATTCCATATCATCCTTGAACCAGGTGATACGAGCGGGCGGTAAACTGCCGGACGTCGTGCAGACCAAGTCGTACCTTTTGTTAGCCGATAACGGCTCGTTACTCCCCTCGATGCGAACTGTTAATGGTTTGACTGAAATTTCCAAAATAAACCCACATTATCGTTCGAGGAAATGCAAAACATTTTTTACAACTATATTGCACATTGATTCGGGCGTCGTTTAATGTTAAAAAGTTATTCGATACCTGTATGGAATTACTATTTAATATAAATTTCTGTTATTTTGCTTTGAAAGAGCAGCTCCTGCTAAACAGGAGAATCAGTCATTTTCGTATTGAATTCATGCGCACGTTGAGTTCAATATATTTCGATCATCTTCAAAATTTTCCATTCAATTATTTTGACGCTCATTGGAAAATCGTTTTTCATCGTACTTTTTAAATTTTTCATTGAATTGCAACAAATTGATTTGTTTTTAAAGCAAAAAAAACTCTGGCGACGACGTAAAAAATAAATTAATAGGTCAAACTGCAAGTCATCCTTCGTTTATAGTTCCGAAACATTGATTAGTTTTCCGGCGGGACTCTGACTTGTTTTGACAGTATTTAAAATGACGCTCTCGAAAAATGCGCCGCACTATAAAGCCATCATCAGATGTTTTTCAAAGCCGCTCGAGTATCAATAGAGAGCTTTTCCAAAAAAAAAAGAAGTAAAAATAAACGCTGCTATTTTTTCGGCTGATCCAATTTGCGAAAAAAAGGGCGACCCGAATCCAGTGGATGGAAGGGAAGCGAAAGTGGGGGTGGGGGAGAGTGGAGTTCTGAAAATTGACATTGACAAATCTCCTTTCGTTACAGCGGCCTATACATCATCGTCGCATCTCTTCAAGCAGCCTGACGCGCTTATTTTCTCAATGTAGATGTTGCGAGGGTCTCGGAAAGAAGCTACGGGAAGAAGAGGAAGCTGCGAGGCTTGTCTCACGGGTAAACAGCGAGATGAGATTTCTCCGAAATTTTCTGCGAGCTACGACGCTAGAAATTACTTGCAGGTAGGTGCTTTACCTCTCGTAGTGTGTTAACCTATGTTCAATAAAGCTGCTTTTATTTTTAATTAGTTACAGTTAATTAATATACAATTAAATCGAATATACCGCGCTTATAATTTTAATTTAAAGCTTTTCTAAAGGTTGTTATTTTGTTGGAAATATACGTATGTAAACGTGAAAAAAGCCCGAAAGCGTTGTGTTTACGCTTTCATTTTACAAAGCCGACAGTTTGTTTGTCTGCTTTATATCGAATTTGCGACCTTTAAAAATAATATTCAAGATAATACCTAGATTTTAAAAATATTATCCTTCATAATTATTTAATCTCTAATTTAGTCTTTTAAAATTTAGTCATTAAACATGCATTGCTTGTTTTTAATTTTAAGTCCACTGAAATACTTGAAGCATTAAATGGACGGTGGGAGTTATAAAAAAATATCTGCAACGAAAGCCGCACTTCAGTAAATTAGATTATGAGTAAGTGGTAAGAAGTATCATTATAGCATTTCCTATCCCCTTACAGGAAGTGATTTCAGGGAGTCGAAACACTTTATGATCGTTATTTGATGATGTTCTTGATTAGCGCGTAAAACCTCATACTTAAGCTCATGGCGCTCATTTATTAAGGGATTAGCTTTTGATGAGTGCTTCGACATCAAAAACTGCACCTTAGCAAGTTTTTATTGCCAGAAACACGGCCCTAAAACCACAGTCATTTTTGTATCATTCCGCTTTTTACGGCCGCGATTGTTTGATCTTGTAAATTAATACGCGCTTTTGCCGCGCGATAATACTTTTGTAATTACGCGTTTCATTACAGAAAGCTCAGACAACTATAAAAAAGTTTCGATGATGAATGCTAAGGAGAGGCTACTAAAAGCCCAGAGCTAAATTAAAAAAGCAGCAAAACGGACTAGATGGATAAATTAATTCAAACTCGGAAAATCATAACTTCGCCCTTAGCAGTGCGGAATATTTTATGTATACGTTAAAAAGGGTAAAGGACTAACTTTTTTAATATCACGGATCCTCCTCGTATTCTGACAGCTTTATTGCCCTGGTACTCATTATGCAAGGCAGATTATAATGTTCCAGTTAAGCGGCGAATAAAGCTGTTAAAAAATAAATTGGCCGGTCCCAAGCAAAATGGCATTTTTGTTAACAAAGTCCTTCAACTTAGTAAAAGCGCTAATTTTCCTTACTTCGCGGTACTTTTTCAATTTTATCCTGCATTTCCGGGCTTTAAGCTACTGATTTACAGAGATATTTCGTTAATTATTCGTTCCTAATTCGTTTTAATTTATAAAAATTGTAATAAATCCAAGGATTATCCTAAAATTGACGATTGAGAAAGAGAAATAAATTTTTGAGTTTTTGTTTGGTTTATTTATTGAAAATGTATCAATATGTATCGTCATTACAGCCATTTTGAACAAAATGGAAGCAATTACAAAAGTGAGATATAAACCTTGCATGGCCACCGCGTTTACCCATTAAAACCATGAACCCCCAGTTAAGCACGTCAAATTTTCCAACGTAATTGGCAACTCAGCTTTTGTCAACGTTCATGTACGGCATTTACAAGCAGGATTAATACGATGAAATAATATAATGAATTAACTCTCGATAATCTAGATTATTGAGCATAAGAATTTTATGCTGCTTTTTCTGATACAATTAAAATTTTAATTAAAAACTGTAAAGTTGTAAAGAGCGAAATAAAGCTTTTATTCGGCAAAGTGAGGGAACGGAAGGAAAGTATAGAAAACATATTGGAAAAACTAATTGAGTGCTTATTTTTTAAGCGTTTTTCAAAGATCACAATATAGAATATGGAAAAATTGTAAAAGGGATAATTTTCTTATTGATAAATGTCCTTTGGAAAACAGTATTAATTAATTAGGGCATGGATAATTGGTTCGCATACATAAGAATTGCACAGTTTTTCATTGTCCACGGAAAATCAGACGCAATATTTTGTTCACATAGCATTTTTTATTTTTCACATCACGTATTGCTCTATAAAGCTTATATTCCAGTTACTTTACTTTGTAAATTTCACGTTTCAATAAGTAACATTATAAAAAAAAAAAAAAACTATTGACAGCGTATCGCCAAGTATTCGATTTCGCGCGCAGTTCAATAATTCTAAAGAACCTACCGACCATAATAAACTGAATAAAACCATAAAAAAATATTTAATAAAAACCGAAGTATTATTCGCCGTCGAAAAATCTGCAAAACTTTTTAAAAACAGCGTCAGATACACCGTTTATTAGGATTTATCAAGCGTCCCTTTAATTCTTTTTCAATCGCTTTAATTATCCCGGCTGTTTGATACTGCGCAGCCAATCGGATCGGATGCCGGTGCCGCGCGGACGCACGGCGGTGTGCGCGGCATACACGTATCGTACTTCGGAGGCACGTTTTCCCCGCTCTCTCCGAGCTTGTTATTTTTCTCGTTTAGCATGTACGCCCTGGCGTACGGAGGCTCTTCCTGCTCCATCGATACGACATTTATTCGGGTTCTCTCCTCGGCTCCCTCGCCGCGCTTCGGGAGCTCGAATAAATCCCCCGCCGCCGCCGCCGCGCAATAAAATACAACGCCGATACGCGTCTAATCATTTCTCGCTCGCGGGCTGCTGCCGCGTCTCCCGGGAGTTTCTCGAGGCGTCAAACCTGCGGATGTTTGCCTGCCTTCCCGAGTTAAAAGAGCAAGCAGGCGGCAACGGCGACGGCGGTGGCGGCGGCAGCAGCCGGAAAAGGAAGGGGACTGATTTGCATGATTCACGAGTGGTCTAATTCAGGTGGCAGCGGTCGATGCGCTCGCTCAGAGAGCGAGAGAGAGATAGAGAGAGATAGAGAGAGAGCGATGTGCTTGCCTGTGTGCGAGCAAGCGGAGGCAAGCGTGTAAGCGCCCGCTGACGGGCTGAAACGTTGCTCACTTTATAATGTAATCAGCGCGAAAGCCGATACATAGTTGCTCGAGGTTTCCCTCGCTCTGTGTGCGTGCGCGCATTTGCGCCGAGGCTTCTAGAGCCGACACATACCTGGGAAACCTGGCGGGATACCACTACTACCAACGCCGCGTGGTAACAGTTGCGATTATTACAATAAAATTCTTGTCGGGCGATTTATTCGCTAATTCGATTAAAGCCTGCTGAGCGCTATTTTTCGCGGAAAAAAATAACGGCGCACACAACAAGCCGAAATCCTATTAAAGCTTAAGCTTTTAGAAAATTGATAAAAACATTGAATTATAACGCTCGGTTTATCATTGCGCTTTATTCCCCCGTGGATTCTCTCTTGCGCGAGGAAAATGAAAAGTTTAAAAAGTCAATATGACGTATTTTTTGCCGTAAAAACAAGTAACCTCGCACATTCATCCTTGTAATGAAAAATAATATGCGCGACTATTCTCTCTCTCGTATATTTATCGATATTATGTGCATTATATTCGCTCCACTAAAGTTTTATTATATAAAATAGTATTCGTAAAATATTACGGTTATCAATTACATCGTAGCGAGAGCAGTAGAATTTGTAATTGCTGAAGGCAATGCAAACACGCAGTACGTACAGTAATCGCGAGCTATATTAAGGTACATACATGCCTGACTAAATCTACTCATTTACTACTGCAAATCTAAATAGATATTTCACGCTAAAATTCCGCGTTGGCAAATAATATTTTTAACGCATATATTCTGCTCATTTGAAATTATTAATTTTAGAGAACATTTTACAGTGAACTAGTTTTTTCTTCTTTTATGGCCAACGCAAAAAATAACAATATCGGTTAATAGCTTTCGGGAGCTTGGGTTTAATTTATTTTGCGTTATAAGTTAATTGATTTTCATTGTTATCGTAGGAAGGACAGAAAAACGTTGAAATATTATTGACAGATATTGGCCGATGTCGAAACTCGACCGACATTCGTATTACGCAAAATATGTGATTTTATACCCATTTCCACGGCGAAATTGCGCCTCGCTTTATTTTTCTTCAATTACGCCGTTAAATAAAGTATATGTAGTGGAACGCCTTATCAATAGGTTTTGATTGTATTACCGTTGAATGTACAAAGGCGCTCAGCTAATTTTACGAAAGCCCCGAGGAAATAAAATATGTAGGAGCTTGACGACGAAAGAAGTGGAAAAAAAAGAACGCGATATCCTCGGAGAGTTATGAATTTTTAAGCTCGTTATTATCAGGGCCTCGCGCGCGTTGCCGCATTGCCGAGTTGAAGAGATGTTATCTCGGCTGGTGGTAAATATCGTTTGTTGCGAATTGCCACGGGTTCAGTTCAGTAAATAAGGGGGGCAATTTATTAAGGCCACCAAAATTGTTCAATCGAATGAGCTTGCCTGTAGGTGAGACTCGATTATAATTGTATTTTACGCCTCCTCCTCGAGATCAATCATAGTACCTCTACTCTATATGCTAACGAAGTCACACGTAGGGGTACTGTGATTAATCTTGAGGAGACGCGAAATGCAACTAATAAATTTCTACTTATTAACTCGTTAATTCTCGTAACTAAAAACCGTGAAGGAAAGTTTTTTTTCTCGATAGTATCTATCCTGGTGGAACGCGTTTCTTTTAATTGAATTTAATTGGCTCAAAAAGTTCGTAAACTAGAGTTTAAAAAAAAAGAAAAAAAAAAGAATCGAAATAAAATACCGAGAAGTAAGCTCTCGTACGAAGTTTAAACGTCATTTATATTTATTGAAAGAATTTCCTATCTTTAGATGACAGATTTTATTATATATTTACGTGCATTAAATTGTAAACTCTGTTATTTTTAAAAACGTTTTTATTCTTCAGTGTGATCGTTTTTATTATACAAATTTTCATCTCCGAAGTGAAAACGCAAAAAGTCTTTCTATCGTTCTTTATCTTATTTGGGTTATTACCACTTATTTGGGTGAAAATTGAATTTCCGTTTTTTGCTGTATCTTCTTTATTATTTTAATAACAGATTACCAACAATTAATGAAATAATAAGTTTCTATTCGAGGACGCCCCATAAGAAAATCAAGTAAAAATGTGTTTAATTGGAAGAGCGAAAGAGAGCAATTATAGTAGCATTTGCCGTGGCGCAACTAATTTAAAGGTATCTCCGGGCCATTGAATACGAAAGCTTTGCAGCCTCAGTCTCTCAGGAAAGAAAATAACAAAGCAGACAGCAAGATCGCGCTCGACTGGCAATATAATCTGAGCGGTCCGGGAAATGAGTGACAATTACCGCGAAAAATGAAACGAGACTCGCAGCGGCAGAGATTCGCGAGTTGATGCACGCGAAGGTAAAGAGGGAGAGAGAGAGAGAGAGAGAGAGCTAGAGTGCGCCGCTCTCGGCTTTGCGCCTAACGAAGTCGACGAGTCGCAAGTTGCATCGTCGCTCGCGCATAAGCCTCCGAGTGAAATGAGCTGGGGTGTCGTCGTCGTCGCCCGTCGTCGCTCGTCTCCTGTCTCCCCGTGTTTGCCGCGCGCTCGAAGCGGTTTACTTTGCAATTAGCTCGTCGGGGGGATTTTCTTTCGCTCGCATCTGCGCGAATTTTGCGCGAAATTAATGCGAACGAGACCCGGCAAGGGATTCGTCAACTTTTCCGGCCGGGACTTTTCTTGGGCTTCCTTACACTCGGCTCTACTGCTTCGCTGCGAGAGTCTTCTTTAAGGCTTTGCCGGGAGGGGCGGCGAGGAGAGTCTTTGGAAAACTACCCGCGATATCAGTTTCGAGGAGACTTATTTTAAGCGGTTAATGCATTTATGGAATAGAATTACGAAATTTCTCGTGGGGTTCAGCTGGAATTGAGGGGAGTAAAAATTTCTCGGATACTCGGCATCGTAAGTGCATTAAAAAGAGTTTATTTTTAAGCTAGTAACGAAAACCTGCCAACTTTGATCTCGGCAGCTGAATTTTCATTTTACGCAAATTAGCTGATTAGCATGTTTCTGTCAGCGAGTTGATTGGAAAGTGTTATTTTAGACCAGTTCATAAATACAAATTTACTGTAATTCAGCTTTGATTCAATTGCGCAAGAGGTACTTCGCAATCCCGTACAACAGTAACCCGACGATATACTCTGTATTTATCCTCGTTTAATTTAAAGCCACACTCGAATCTCGGCGTGTTACCACTAAAAATAAGAGAAACAGCCCGTTAATTCGGCTAAAAAAATTTAAGGAAAACCGTGTGCCTCTTCGAAAGAAAAATACATGGCAGGCAGCTGCGGGCTAACCGGTCGCGTAACCAGACGGGGCGCGTCCTCGGCAGATGTTAATTCATTTTTCCAGTTTGGCAAATGAAGTTAGCCGTGTCGCCGCGGCTCGTCCGCATTCCTTGGGCGGTCGACACCGAGGAGAGAGAGAGAGATTCTGGACCGTCGAGGGGCTTGATTAAATACCGGTAACGCCGAAAGTCCCCTCTTCCTCCTCTCCTCCCCCTCGGTCTGATGCGCGCCGCGGCCTCTCTCGACGCGTATGCAATCTGAACGGGCGGGCGGCAACGAAAGCTTCGGGAAACTCAATATTCCGGGGAGGTTCTCGCCGGACGCGGAACAAGTTAAATCGCATTACTGGGACGACGGTGTAACAGCGCGAGACACGGCCATGCAATTTTCGACTCGAGACCGAGAGAGAGAAGGGGGAGCGCCGATCGGAAGTTGGACTTTCCAAGTCGCGCTGCAGGCAAAATAAGTGGACGACTTTTGGATATGTCCCGTCATAAAGTTTACCGCTTCGCCGAGCCCCTCTCGTGAATTTTTTATGCTCCCGAGTATCGGCTCGAAATCGCCCAGTTTACAAACTTGAACGCTGCCAGATATGATATCGGTCATTCTCTCTTTCTCCCTCTCTCGAGAAATGGATTTGCGGAGCGCTTCGGGATTTTTAACCGGAATTTCGAAATACACGAAAAGCTGCATTAACGCGTTACATTTCGAGACAGTTTAAAGCAGCTGCACGCCGCTGCGTGTTACAATTTAAACATTGCATTTTAGTAACGCCCGTTATTATATACAAGCTGTAATAACGCGCGCGCGCGCGTTATTACGGAAAATAATTTAAAAAGCGTATTTACGCGAGAGCCGCTTGAAACTACTTGAAACCGGGCGCGAACGGCTTGTCGCGAATTAAAGAGATTCGACGATGATGATTATCGCGAAAATTTATTTTCAAAGAACAACTCGATCGTTATAATTCTTTGCGCGTTTATAATCGAGTTTCATGCGGCGCGTAATCAAGCCTCGTTAACGCTTTTTCGCTGTAAAATGTAAAAGCTTCCGGAGGCATTTCAGTGCGTCGGCGAGAAGTGCGCAAAAAAAAAAAAAAAAGAAATATACAGTATTTGTTTTCGATTGCGAAAATACGGCTTGCCAGTCACTTGAGTGCTTCGGGGCGAAAATTGACGAAGGCAGATTAAAAGGGGTATGAGCGCGCCGGGTTTGCTCGACAGTTTATACGATCACTGACCTTCGCAATTTAAAATGCTCGGCTTTACATACTTTCAGCTCGTTAAGCATTGGCCGAAGCTCTTTGCTTCGTTTTATTTTCTTTTTTTTACAATGGCCGTCATTGTCCGAATCGTACGTCGCGTGAATTTTTATTATTCCACCGTTATATGGACGAAACAATCCGCTGGAGTAGCATAAATTTTCTCATTTGAATAAATACGAGTTTTCATCGGATTAACGTTAAAAGTGCGTAATTATAATTTCGCGGAAAAGAAGCGTTGTTTAAGGAGATAACGAGCACTCTTGTTGCGAATCCATTTCAGTTAAAAATGCGTTTAATTAGCGGAACATCGCGATTCGAGTAGCCGACACTTATAAAAGAATTATTTCCCATTCGCGAAGCTGCTCGGAGAGATAATAATTTGCTCCTTACGTAAATAACGAAAACGCGCAAATGTTAAAAGGAATTTCCTCGGGTTTTCCGATAAAGTGTCTCGCTCGAATCACACATCTAAAACAGTAGAGAGCGCGGCAGCCAGCAGCGCGAGAGAGTTCTCGGATCTACAGAGAGAGAGCAGTTGCAGCGGAAGCACGAAGTTATGCAGGTAGCTAACAATCTATGACAACGTTCACATGAAGGAGCTCGGAGAAATAAACGCGGGACAGACTCCGTGGCCTCGGGATATTCTGCTTGCTATTCGGCAGCGATGACGACATCCCTCTCCCGCGCAGCTGTCAGTAGCGGCGTGTATTCCCAAGTGCCGAAAATTTCCTGCGCGAATTTACGAAGCGTCTGCCGGCACCAGGAGAGAGAGAGAGAGAGAGACAGAGAGAGAGAGAAGAGCAGAGGGCGGATCGATGAACGGAGTCAGCTCGCGCCCAAGAGCCTTTCAATCACGTCGAAGAAAAGCAGCGCCGGCAGCTTCTTCGCTCCGGCAAAAAGGAGAAAAATCGAGAGCCGCCCCCTCCTGCCCCTCCTCCTCCTCCTCCCGTCTCTCAGCCGCTTCCCGCTCACTTTTTCATTGCTCCGGAGCCGAAATCTAACGCGACCCGATTAATGTTAACGGGCTTGCCGCCGAGGTTGGGGAAAGCGCGGTCGCAAGGCATGTCGGCACGCGGTTGTTAGTGTATGAATATTCCAATCTTGACGGGGAGGCGGCGGAAAGCAAGCGACGACGCCCCGAGGCAAAAACGACGGGAATTCGAAAACGCACATTCCGAAGCTGCGCGGAATATCGCGCGGTATTGCCGAGAGCTGCCTCCTCGGTATGTTCTTCCGCAAAAAAGTTATGCCGGGCTTCGTGTTTTTTTTTCCACCAGCCGCCCCCCCCCCCCCTTGCTTATGCAGCTGAACAATGTGCGCTGGCTTCAAATTCTTCTTTTTTTTTCAACTCTTTCGTGCGCCGTTCTTCAAAATATGCGTTAAAACTTCTTACTCGCGGGGCGATGCATTTTTACCGTTGTAAATAAAATTCGGATTTTTAGACGGGAACTTTTGTAAATCATTCCGCGGCGGGAGAGATAAAAGTTGTAAAATATTTTAAAAAAGTTTAAAATTTCTTTTTTTTTCAGCAAATGGGGATAAAAACAGCGTTATGATGTGTTTATGATAAAACCGGGAAAAAAAAAATGTACTCTTTTTCTCAAAGTTCATAATATTATTTTGGACGGGAAGTTTGCTCCGCTCTCCAACTTTTGCCGGCGGGTTCTCTCTTTACTTTAAAACTTGATGAAAATCGCGTGGAGAAAATGGAGTTTTAATAAAATGCTTAAATACGTATTGATCGGGGCTCCGGAACTTCACGTCACCCCCTTAACACATTCAAAGTTTAATCAAGTTCGCCGAGGATTAGACGCGACTATTAAGTTATGACGACACACTTTAGCCCGTAGTCAGGTGATAACGGGTTTATGCGCGACGCGACAAATTTTCAAATTTAGCATTTAGTTTCCGTTATTAGTATCGTGATTGAGACAAATTTGCCTTTCCCCCTTTTCGGCCCCTCTGTCAGTCTCATTTTCAAGGCTTTCTCATTATTTATTTTCAAGTCTCGCGAATATCGTATTTCCAGGGATTAGTTTTGCAGCTAAAAAAGGACTGTTTTAAATATTTAAAAAGCTTTTCTTTTCATCCCTTACAACTTTAAAATATCATCGTTTCGAACCTACGCGGCTATTTCGGGCGGTGGAACTTCGTCATCATCAATAATAGTATTAAATCGTTAAATTATTTTTCAGCCGAAATAGAGTGAATTTCGCGCGTCATTTGTATTTCAGCGAGCCGCGCGGAGCTTTTTACGTGTTCGCTCTCGCGGCCCGAGAATTTCGAGGCGATGCATAATTTCCTTACGCTCATTAAATTTTCGTGCTCTTTAATATGAATAATAAAGGGTTGTTATGCAACTCCGGGGGAGAGAGAGCTTTGCCTCTCTCGCGCGCGCGCGGAAAGCACACTACGCGCTCTTTAGGGTCGGGCCCGCACAGCTCTCGCAAAAAAACAGAGCGAAGAGCAGGCAAAGAAATGGAGAGAGAGAAAAAAAAGGAAGCGCGCGATATGCAAGTTAACGGACGCGCGAAGAGGGCTTTATAATAACGAGTGGCCGTCGAATCTCGTCGATGCGATCGAAGATTCAGCGCCTCGTCAAAGGCCGGGGAGAAAAAAAAAACGTTGGAACAAAGAGATGCTCCGGCGCCGGATGATGAGACCGTCCTGTACGCGCATCATCGGATACTGTTTTGCGCTGGGATATTAAAAAGAGAGAAAAAAAAAAATAAAAATAGTACGCGTACGCGTCCTGCATGAAACATTGCGAATGCAGGCAGGTTAAGTATCCATTGTGCATTGCCGCTCTCTTTGGTATTTAGGATTTTTCTCTATCACAATGTATATATATTGTCGGACATTAATGAGTTTTCGTATACGGCGCATATTCGGGCGGTGATTTTTTTTTTTATTACTCGAAGCGCCGGGTAATGAAAGCTTAATTGGCTATGGATGCATCGAGCTTGTTTACCAGGTGCTCCCTAATTGAATTTGGATTATGTATTAAGTATAATTAAATGTGTACTAAGTATTTTTAATCTACTTATGACGAGAGCTCGTACATAGTTCCGCGCTGTTATTCGTAAACGATACCTTATTTGCAATTAAAATTTCATTTAAGCAGGCCCGCGCTCGTCAAACAACAAATATTAGTTTTCGAAGCCAACTTTATGGATGCTCCGAGTTTTCTTTGTAAAATAATCGCTCGAATTTCAGGTTTAATGCACATAATGATCGTATCGCTTTGCCGAAACAGTATCCTAAATTCAATCCAATTGTCAGCAGAGAATTTCTAAAGCAATTCTCGCTCGTATAGTTACAAAACACTGGCTGTTATATGCGTGCGGGATCGACTGCGTCGGGGAGCGGAATAGGCGCGGGTCGATTCCGAGCCGCGCCGCCGCTTGGAAAAGTCCATGTTTAACAAGCTCTTTCTTCCTCGCTGGTTATACTACACCGCTCCATTTCCTGATGTCTGCTGTCGGAAAATTTGCGGTTTTTCATTCCCACGCGAAACAGGAAGGAAGGAAAGCGTCGGCGCGCGCATATTCTTTTCGAATAGCTGGGAATTTACAAGGGACCGAGAGAGAGAGAGAGAGTGATTTGCTTCTCAATTTCACTCGGCGCGCAAAATCGCTATCCACTCGGCTTTCACTCCACTTTTTTTTCCTCCCCCCTTTTTCATTCGTATGACAGGTGAAGCGTTCCAGTAATTTTATGATCCAACGAGCTGCAAAGTGCCCCGAGTTCTCTTCATTTATTCATTTTCTTCGAACTAATTTTGTATACACATTATCAAATTTTAATTGAATTAATTAGAGCTCGGTTCGATATATAGTTGTAATAGAATTGTTGATATTTGCTATTAATATAAATGTATATTAGACTAGATGATGAAATCCGCTTTGTACCACGTTTACATTATTGATCGAAACGTTGACAAATTTAAATGTTTAAATAGCGTTAATATCCTATTTAAACAAGTACGAAACCTTGTTAATTAATATTCTATTTGGCGTTCTGAAATTCCACCTTTTATTAGAGACGAAACAAAATTCCTCGGCATATAATAGACGATTCAAAAATAATAAATCGATAAAATTGTCGATAAAGGAAAAATAACCGCGAGCGTTTATTATCCTTTCCGCTTTATATCCCCTAACTAGTTTTGCGGCGATGGTTCGCGGCCGATTGGCGCGGAAAAATGTTACGATCGCATATTCGTGAATTTTTTAGAGTTAACGATACATTATCCTTAACAAGTTTCGCTCTCCAAGATAATGTTACTGTCGGCCGCAGCTCGAATATGAGTTTATTACATAATTTAGTGGCAATGAATCTCAACGAACTCGTAACTTACCCGCAGCTTGGGAGTGTACAAGAACGTGCAAGACGGGGGAAGAAAGGGACTCGAAGTCCTGCGAAATTTTTTAAACCCATTCCACTTGCATCGCGGAATATATTTCAAAAACTCGGCTCTCTCCGGCCTCGGATTTTGAATTTATAATTTTAACTCGCTTTAACGACCGTTATTCTCCTTTTTTGAAATGTTTTTAAATCTCCTCTCATAAAACTTTGAAACTTATCTTCTCAATAAACTCGAACTAATCTTCTCCGTAAATCTTTGAGCAGAAGGTATAAATATTGATAAGCGTATTACATTTTTTTGTAGATACATAATTAACAAGTTGTAGGATATAACACTTTGTTGTTTTTCTTATTCAAACTCAAAATTCGTCGCCCCGGTACGCTTTATTTACGTTAGTTACAATTCACACGCAGCCTTCTGAAAAAATATTTTATTTCGCGCAGTCCTCGTTTGCGCAACTGATCCGCATAACCTATTCCCGCTCACGCCTCGCGCAGGGCGTTTATTTATCTAAGATTACGCGTTTAAATCGCTTTAAAACTGCCAATAACGGTTCTTCGTTCTTCAGAGCACTTTCGTTATTTTCAAGCGATTCCGCGGACACTAGTGCTCAAGGAAACAATGACCGAACAAGCTCGCGGTTCCTCGTTGCCTCGTTCATTATCCGAGATATGCGCCAAATAAAGCACCTTCCGCCTCGATAAAATCCATCGGGAGAGGGAGGAGCAATCGAAACATACTGCGGCCGTGTTCTTCGTATCCTTCATTAGCTGCCAGCCGAGTGCATACCGAGTGCAACGAGGCGTCCGTTAAGACCCAACCACCGACGCTAAATGCTTGCGGGAGCGAATTGCGATGCTCGCCGCTTTGTGCCCGCTTCGTGCCTATCCCCACACTGTATATGGGATCGGGAGATCGACCGGCGAGATCGAGTTTCTCTATCGCCCGGTAACGAAATTCACGGCCTCGAGCCGCTCTCTCTCCGTCTTCCGTCTCTCACTCCTCGGGCTTTCCAGCCCGAGAGAGAGCTCTCGGAGGAACGAACGATGGGAAAGCCTCGCGCGCTTTCCCAGGTGCGAAACTCGATCTATTCGAAATCGGATCTAGTGATTTAGTCTTTTCTCTTAGCGGCATCGAGTTTTTGCGAGATCCAGTTGTATCTCTCTCTCGAGCGGGTCGGAATCTTTTTTTTTTTTTTTCTAATTTTCAGTTCGAGTTTCGTGATTAAACTTTGGAGATTTTGCGGACCGATTCGAAAACGAATTTTCGGGGGAAAAAACTGCGCGGGTATAGGTTTCGGCGAAACGAAAATAGAAATTCTATCTTATATATCGAGGGATATTCCAATTACCCTGCTTTTTGTTTATTCTTTGACGGGGCCAGTGTGGACGATGAAAAATTGAAACGTTCAATGCAGATACTCACTTTTTGCGGGAGTTTTTTCACAGTCGGTTCATTCGTTTAGCTAATCCAGGGCCTTTTAAAAGTTAAGCCGACTGAAGTTGTTATCTTGATTATTCAAGGAAAAATGCACTTTTTTTTGCTCTCCTCTTACCGTGATAAATGAACTTTTGAAAATCAATGCTCCAGTGACCTGATAAAATCAGCGCGGAATAGTTTTTTTGAAATTGTATTTGAAAGGTTTTAGGGAGACGCATCGTTGTTTCTATATAGGAATAGAGGACAATTGGCTCAACAACTGTCCTTTGTAAAACGTAGTAAAGCGTTAATAAACTTTTATTCATTTTTATTTTATTACAGATTTTACCAAAGCAAAGTGGAAAGTTATGTTCTTACAGACTTCACTTTATGGCATAGAAAAATTTGATTTATTGAAAAAGCATGTTCTATGTATCAAAATCAATCATTTACTTGATATTTTACGGGGTATATAGATTTTAAAACTGCAGAGCTCTTAAAAATATTGATTTTAATACATTTTGAATTTTGATTAAACTTTTAGATGATATTCAAGAGGAGAGTTTAATAAACATTCAAGAAGCTATTTTTTTAATACATACATTTCAATCGTTCGTATATTTCGAATTTTAAAAGAGTTTAGTAGAAACGCGATAAAAGTTACAAAAGTACGAAATGAATTAAAGAGGTGTTTTTGTTTGATGCTCTATAATTTGCCGCTTCGAAAGATTAATTAAACTGCACTTTAATTATCTGAAAAACATTACTTACGATACGCCAGAAAACTAATCGTGAGTGGAAAAAATGCAATACCGTTTTAAAAAATAAAGAAAAAAATAAACAGTTTTCCAACTAAATTTACTGCCCGCAATTTGAATAAATTAAAAGTTCTAAAAAAATCTCCAGCTTTTAAATTTACGTACAAAGAAAGACGCTCCCGCAACATTTAATTTAATTACAAACGAAATTTAATCGCGCCGACTGAATTAAGCCCAATAATGAAAATTAAAAAAAAAAAAAAGAAATCTCTTGCCTCGAGCGGGAAAGAGATATAAAAGCATCGCACAACGGTCGTAATATTAAGCAGCTTTATCAATTCATCGTAAAAATAAATTCCGAACAATGAAGAGGCCACCGCAGCGCGTAAAGGTTTACGCAGAGGAGGCCGCATTTTCACGGGATTTACGTAGGTCGGGCGGCAAAACGAGCAAACAGAGAGCGGAAAAAACAGACACACACGGCGCGCGAGCCCGAGCGAGAGAGAGAGAAAACAACATTCGCGCGAGAGCGCCCGGAGAGAAAAAAGCGCAATAAACGAACGCAGAAAAAACGAGAGAACGGCGAACGAAATTAAAAAAAGGCTCCGGCGAGCGCGAAAGGTGATTAGTATGCATGCGCCGCCGGGGAAAATGCCCGAGACGAGCATTTCTTTCCCCTTCCCCCCCTCTCCCCCGATGACGCGGGGAGGGAATCGCTGTCCAGCGCAGGAGAGAGCCTGGACGTTTTGGCCGAGAGATCCGAGTCTCGAGCGTGATAAGCTCATCAAAATTCCGCGTTACTCCGGGGCTGACTTAGTGCTTTCGGCTGACCGCAGTCAGGGCGGCCGCAGGGGACGGAAACGAACCTCCGCGGCCGGCAGCGCGGCAGCAAATGCGTTTTGAATTCCGCTCGGCGAGGGAAGCCCGAGTTGGTGGTGTGTGCCGGGCCGCGTAAAAAAGCACTTTGCCGAGTGCATCAAGCTGAGGCTTGCGCGCGCCTTTTGTTCCCCCTCCCCTGTCTTGCCTTTGCCCGGGATGCTCGTTTTCTCCCCGTATCCCGCGTCTAACTTTTACGAAGGCAAGTGTACAAGTTTCTTATCAAACTGCACTTGAATCACCTAATTTTAACGGGGAGGAAATTGAATCGCGCGTGAGAGCTACGAGGAGAGAATTAAGTGTTGCGGCGTAAAAAAAGTCTCTGTGTTCCACAGTTTATAATTCGATATTTTCTGCTGAGTTTCGCGACCGCTTAGACGGGAAACTTGTAATTTTATCGCGCGCGGCATTAGTGAATATAAAAAACGAAGCTGAAAATCGCGCTTTCATCCCCCCGATCGGCGCCCGAGGCGGGCGGTCAGGCGAACAAAAAAAAGGGAGGGAAAACGAGCTACCGCGAGAGAGAGAGTGGCCCTCGGAAAAAAAATATCGCAATTTCATACACGGCCGGCGGAACGATTTGAAAAATTTGCTCGCGTCGGCGCGACCGCACGGAGAGAGGGGCCGCGTCTCGCGAGACATGCAAAGCACCCCCGGGGAAACGAGTAACCCCCGAAGCGTAACTTCAGGCAAATTGTGTCGTCCGTCTTGATTTCGCGTCAGCTCTCCGTCGCCTTTCTTTTTTTTTCTACCGCCGCGAGTCAACTTCCCCCCCGTAGAGGTGAAGGCGTCCGCGAGTGCGGTACACGTACACCTATCCCCGAGTATTTGCATCGACTTTTCGGTTTTAAAAGCCGCCTGATAAAGTGAAGAGCACCACGCACGCTGCTTTTGCGCGTCAAACGCGCGCGGCTTTCCTTTGCGTTTCGGCGCGCGTGGGCTGCTTTTTAATCAAAGATTTCGCCTCGTCGCTTTTTAAAGTATTACAATTGAACAAAACCGCTTAAAAGTGCTTTCTTTTATTTAATTTTTTTTTTCATTTGTAGTCAGTTTTTTTTTATTAACATTTATATCGCTTCGATTGACGAGAACAAAAAATCAGCTTGTATATTTTAACTATTTATGCGATTCGTACTGAATTGTAAATTAATACGAGGAATTTCTGTTTTTCGCTAAATGTAGATTTTAATTTAGAATGCACATCACGAAGCTTTTTGTAATAATTTAACCGACCGCCAGAAATTCGATCGGAATTAACAATGATTCGCGCACGCGCGTCATATAAGCGTCGTTTTTGTCACTGGCTTTCTTTTAAACTCTTTTTCCAAACGCTCATTCGGCGGATTGTCGGGCCAGTTACGATTATCGCGCTGTCAAATAATTTGAGTTTTACGAATGCCCGAAATTTCGGCGCGGCGGCACTATTTTATTTGGCTAGGAAAATCGCTCGCTAGTTCTTTTCCTCGTGCACATAATGATTTCGGGGTGCCGCGCACTAATGTAAATTATAAAAAAACTTCGCCTTTATATAAACGACCACGTCATTAAAATTTCACTCCGAGCTCTTGGAATATAAGCGAATTTTCACGCTGAAATGCTAAAGCCGTCTACTTGAAATTATGCTCAAGTTTTGTGCAGCTTTGAATTCAGGATACTTGAGGAATAATCTAGTTTGAATTTTTCAAGTTAATAGAGATTAAATATTCAACTGCATAATAGCAGCAATAATTGGCGCCGCTACTTTTTTTTTTAGACTTCCCGTTGTCTCGTATTTTTTTTCCTTCGCGCAACAGCTGAATTATTTAAAATTTTTGAAGAACAAGCGAAGCGCGCAAACATTCAATATTTATGACGTCAAAGATGTCGACGCTTCTTCGCGATCTCTTCTGCAACAAAAAACTTACCGAAGAATTTTTTTAACGAGCAGCTTTTATTTTGATAAAAATATTTTTTATAATAACTTTTTCCAAGAAAATATTATTTATTTTGCAAAATTTCCGAGTCGATACGCGCTTGACTTTCTCGAGGAAAGCTCTTTTCTTCTCGCGGTCGCGCGAGTACTTCAATTAGAGAATCGAATCGGGAGGATGGGAAACCAGTAAAAGTGGATATAAAACCAGAAGTAACGTGTCCTCAAGGTTTTAAAGAACTTTTATAATCTTGTGAACTAGAATCTTTAAAGCTGGGATCCCGTTTAAGTACTACTGGCATCAATGATGCATTAAGCGGCATCAATCCCTTTTCCCAGCCGCTCAAGACGTAAATTACCGGCCCTTTTAAAATCCTCATAATCCTTTGGTGTTTCGCAACAAAAGTTAATCTTTATTAGGAAGGAAAAACTCACAGTTCATGTTGATGCGAACGGTGGCCGACAGGGGATTAGATCTGTTGTTGTTGCTGGCGGAGCAGGTCAGGTCGGTGTTAACGTCCTTCCGGCCGAGGTTTTGCAGGCTGATCTCGCTGCGCTGCACTCCCTCGCGACGGTTGCGGCTCGAGTTGCCCACGAAGCGTCCGTTGCGATACCAGCTGACCGTCGGCGGTGGCTTGCCTGCGGAGCATAAAATACCGGCAAACGTCAATCTTGCTCCTCTTTTTTTTTTCTTGCCCTCTCTACCCTCATTTGCGTATCGCGAGGCATTATTCAAAATGCCTCTATTTTTCATTAGCCAGATACTATCCGCCTGGCTTGCATTCGGATTTATATTGAATTCTCTTCGTTTTTTTTTCTTCCTAGATAAGTTGCGCCGCGTATATAAAAAAAAAAGTGGGAAACTTTGCGCGAATAATTTTATTAGTTTTAGTTGGAGTATATTCGCGTTTCCGCTCGCGCGCGCACCCCGCTGAACTACTTCCCGATTACAGAAAATCATCAAGTTACGCGGAATAATAAAACATAACTTTATTCATTAAAACTTAACTTTGCGTACACAAAGTTTCATAATTTAAACTAATACTCCCTCGTCGCGTCAGGTTTTAATATGTAATTCGGATCTCGGTGCGCGGAAAATTTTCAGATAAAAATGGTTTATTTAGAAAAATGCAGCATCTGTAATTTCGAGAGTGGTAATTGGTCGAGTTTTTCGGGGGGGACGGAAAAGACAACAAATGGATGAAGACCAAAAACTCGGCTCTTCCTCGCGATAATGGCGTTCGGAATTAGGTCAATTGCAGGTTCTTCTCAAGCTCTACACGATTCCGCTGTAATTTTATTAGGTCGATTATTTTTATAGTCCCGAACGTATAATCCTTTATTATATCCTTAAAAACTTTAACAACCGATGGCTCAATTCTTCCCCCGACGACAGAGCGGACAAATTTTTTAATTAACACTTTTCCAGAATTTAAACTGCGTGTTCATTAAAGTGAGAATTTTCTTTTCGAATAGTCGCGAAAGAAAGAGCTTGTTATAATTAAGTGTTTAATTAAATTGCACTCTTTTCCTCACTTGGAAACTAATTTAATAAATAAACGCGACTGAAACGCGCTTTTTCCCGACAACTTTTTGAAATCGCGGAAGCCAATAAAGGCAGCGAAAGGAGAGAGAGAGAGAGAGAGAGAGAGAGAGAGAGAGAGAAAAAGGTAGCGATTCCAAGTAACAGAAATTGCGTTCCATCGATTTTTGGCGCTTTTCATCAAAAAGCCTGCTCGATCAATCCGCGGCTGCAGCCCGAGTAACATCTCGATAATAATAATTCTTTCCTCGTCGAGCGCGGGGAAAATGCAACGAGGCAGATCCGCGCACGGCCGAGCAGCAGCGGCAGCAGCAGCAGCCAATACCGCTAATCGTAAAACGAACGATCTCGCGAGCTTATTTCGGATTATACGGCAGCGCGTGCCTGTATGCGAGAGGGACGCCGCTGCTGCCTTCGCTAATTATATCGGGAACGGGCAAGAGGGAGCTTTAATACGACGGGCTCTCTCTCCCGTACACGCGTGCATTAGATAGCCGCGCGGCCGCTAAATTCGAGAACGCAAATCAGAGGGAAAAAGCCCGGATGCTTATTATTATTGTTGGGTTAATTAAAAAAAATTTTCCAATCGATCGCGGCGGCGGCGAGAGAGCTCGTTTTTTGCCCGCTCGAACGCGGGGATTCGGCTCTCGAGGAGATTATTAATAAATTAATTCGTCTCTCGCCCGTGCGGTTATTAGATTAATTCGCCGGCTTTTTCATTTTCCCCGCCGGAAAGCAATTGTAATAGCAAGCGTAATATTCCGTGCAATTAAATCTTTTTGCGTCGAGGGTAGGGAATTATGAAAAAAGTCAATATAACGGGACAGAATCTACGCGGGGAGTTGCATTTATTAAAAAGATGAATAACAGAAAGTGCGCGGGGGGGGGGGGGGGCGGGTAATTTTTAGTTTTCAGAACCCTTAATTAAATTATTTCTCTCGGAATAGCTCGGGACAAAAGCGCTGCAACTTTTCATTTCGAAGCGCGAAAGGAAAATATAAGAGGGAAAAATCTTGCGATGTTGTGAGGGATGAAAATTTTCTAAGTTGAACAAAGTTTAAGAATGTGAAAATAATTTAGTCGCTTATCAGAGAAAATTAACGTCTCTTACTGTTAAAATATTATTATTATTATTATTATGCATTTATTTTAAGCTCCTGTATAATGCTCCGATGAAAATAAAGTGAAGAAATTTTCGTTGTAATATTATGCATAATAAAAATTAATAAAAGCCCGTTTATTTTATCAACATTAAACTCGAGCGCGATATTTTAAACTTAAATTGCATTATTTATTAAAATATAATCGTTCGGATAGAGAGTGTTAATCGAGGATGCGCACATTTTCCTCCGTTTTATATCGAGCGCGAAATGATAAATAAAATTTGAGAGCCGTTCTTGTAAAGAGTTCAGCTGCGAAAGTTCGAAAAAAGTTTAATTGTCTTTCTTTTATAAACCTTGGAACTTTGAATCCGTGGCTCGAGAGTCATCTAACATTCAACATTCCTCGCAATCGCTTTTATATTTTCCGCATTAAATTCAAATGCTTTTCAAATAAAGCCGAAAGGAAGAAGTATAAGCTCTCCGCCACGACGAGCCAACGGGCTTTCCCGTTATTCGATATACCCCGTAAAGCAGTCAAGTACACGATCACTCGGCAAAAACAGGTCACTTCCTAATCCAGAAATCAATAAGTTTCTCTCTCTCTCCGACAAAGGCGAATCGGGAAAACGAAAAAAAAGCCCGCTGCATTCGGCGCGATTGAAAGCCGGGGGCCGCCCGTCTCCGGTCGTCGGGCGGATAATCTTACTTAACGTAATCAAAAGTTCCGCAATACTCACCTCCGTAGACGTCGCAGTAGAGCCTGACGTTCTCGCCCTCGAGGTAGGGGCCGACGCTCGAGCCCAGCACGGTGCCGTCCTCGTTCTGTATCGTGATCTTCTGGGGTGGAACTGCAACAAAACGGAGCTCCTTATTTATTGGCCTCGTAGCTGGAACGATCGAGCCGCCGGTGAGGCATTATCTCCCTCTCTCTCTCTCGCGATAGCATCGAATTCAAATCTGAAATCGATTTCAGCGACTGAAGGAGAAGCCAAGAGAGGGCCGCCACCGCCGCGCGCGTATCAATGGGCTTCGCGAGGGGGGAAGAGAGGCAAGACTATCGAGATAATGAATTTATGCTACGGGGAAAACGCATAATGGAGCCGAGAGATGTCTAGCTTTTCCCCTTATTCGCATCGGCGTCGCTGCCTAGTAGGCCATTGCCGTATAATCGGCGACGATCGGAATGCGCGGGGAATGCCGTGGCGTCGGCGATCGAGGATATCGCTGGAATCTCGCTATTAGCCGAGCTGCTTCGTTCGCTCTCGGCTCTCGCGACAATTGATAATTGCTCCGCGCGCCGTGATTGATTAGGAGTTTCGTTCGGAGGGGATTTTCGCGCGCCGAGGAAAAAGCCCGGGAAGATTCATTAATTTTCGATGTTAAGTTGATTGAAAGTTCCGGACGGAAGATTCACGGCGCAATTTATGTCGGGTGCAGTTTGGCTCGGCTTTAACTTTAACCGTATCTTGAGCGCGCATTACGGCTCCGGGCCGTCCTTTCTCATTCAAATTTTACGTCCCGGCATCGCAAAACAGTCTAATCTCAAAAGAATTTCCACAGCGATCAAATTATCGAGTCAAAAATTGTTTTCGTATAATAGCCGGGGCCGTTACGCGGCGCATTCGAGGCTCCGTAAAACTTTAGAGCTCCGGTATAATTAAAGCGCAAAAACCATTAGGATCGGCCGCCGTTATTGACTATCAGGTTTTGGCTTCGGTATAACGACCCAAAAACAGGGGGAAAGTTTCGCGGCGCTAATGAGCCGAGGGGGGGGGGGGCAAAGTTGCCCTCGTAATTGTAATTGAGCTAAGAATCAAGTAATAATAAGGTTTGAGCGTGAATTTCTATCCTCGAATTTCCGGGATAGTGCGATCCGATGTTTGCCGGGCTTTAAGAACAAATAGCAAGTGTTGTTTAGCGGTATCCTGAATGTCGGTATTTCTTCCTTAGAAGAGGCTCGGGAACATGAAAACTTTCGCCCTCTCCCCTTTGCCGCCCCGTTGCGCGTCCGTGTGTGTATTTCGAGAACGACAATCAGACAAACAAAACTGCGAGGCCTAACGAATCCGACGTACTTTGGTAAATTGGAAGCGATGACGTGCCCGCCTCTCCTTTTTCACTCTCTTAGGCTCTCTTGCTGCGTCTCGCGCGAACTTTATGATTGAGTTCTAAACAGACGAGACTTTGGAGCTTATGAATATAGTTAGAAGCAGGCTCCTTCGCTCTTTTTTCATTCATTTTTGCCACTTGCTTCGGTTATTTGAAATATTCGATATTAGCAAAGGTAATATTGTTCCCGTTCTATGATATAATGAATGTAATTGAATTTTATATATTGAAAAAAATTCTAAAACAGTAAAGTCGATCTTTTGAGCAGCTGGGATTTTTTATTACGATTGCATAAGGCGACTTTGATTCTAAATATAGAGAAAAATGGGACTATTTCAGTAAATGTGCTTAGCAATATTTTTTTATGTATCTGAACTCGAGATTATACGAAGATAAATGATAAAAAATACTATAATATGTAAAATAATTCTGGATGCTTACTTTGTGAATGTATACATTAAAGTTCAAGTTAAATAATAAAACCGAAGAGTCATGAAGATATTCTGTTTCCTATGGGGGATAAGTTCCTTGTAACATTCACTTTTATTCCGAATCATAATACACCGAAGGTCGTAGGGAAAAATAGTTAACATAACAATAAATAAATGCTGTACCGAAGCAGTAAACTTTTCCGTCAAGAACTAGTGTAACTAAATGTATCAGTTTATTTACAGTCCTTGTTCTGCATGCGTGTCTTACAGCCCGCTTTTGAAACTTCCCCCCCTACCCGTCAAAAAAAACTAAACAAAACAAAAAGTCCCCCAAGTTGACGCGACGTGTTTCTACATTCATCACGGCGCGAAAAAGAAAGCTCCAACATCTATCACTTGTTTAGCCGTCGATCCGAATCTCCATCCCTTCAGGCCTGCGGCGCCGGAAAACAGGAGAAAAAAAAAGGAACGAAAAAAGTTAAAAACCAGGGGAAGGCAGAGAGGGAGAGAGACCTTATCTCGTCTCTCTCTCTCGGCGACGTTAATCAGGCCGGAGCCGCATATTTACAGCTCTCCTTTGTATAAATTACTCGGCGCGGCGGCGGCGACGGCGTCGCTTTCCCCGCGTCGTCGTTCAGAGCTTTCTCTCTCGGTCGCGTGTCTGCGGGATCGGCGAAATCTCGTTACGGCGGCGAACTTTTCGAAGGGAGCCGCGCGGAGGCCCGCTATGTATAACTTGTTTAGCAACTGTGCGCGGCCACCCCGCTTAAGCCTCTTTGTCGGAGTGTCTCGAGCCATCGGCCGGCGGCGTGTATGACCGCCGCTGTAATGCGACCTTACGTAAATGCAGTCGCGAGTAAGGAGGCCGCCGATTAGAATTAATCCCTATCAGCCCGCCCGTCTTGACATCGCTGATTGGCGCGCGAAGATATAGCCCCAGGGGCGATAACAGCCCAAGTTCGGCCTCCCCTCACCCCCCGGATTTCGGAGGCCAAAGACGCGCGCTGCCGAACCTGTAAGCTGAAGCTTATACCGACGGTTAGTTACCGCGGCTTTGCTTTGGAGGTGTATCGAGATGTCGTATTTTTCCTGACATGCTTAGGGGAAAAATTGTGGTTTACGTTAAGGTTTGTTTGTATTTATTTAAATTTTTAAAAAGCTACTGCTTTATATTGATATTTATAAATAATTCGGAAAAAAATCTATTTTTCTTACGCCATTTTTCGTATCCAGCTGAAAACTTTATTTCCTTTTGTCGGTACATCTCGACCTCGCGTGATTTTCCATTTTAAGTTTTGAAATCGAATCGACGAGAAACTGCTCAAGTTCGACATTTAGAATTTCTATTTCCTGCAATAGACGCCGTGGCAATCGAGGAAAATTGAGTCGTCGCCGAAACGGCGTCTGGCTTTTAATCAACCTCGCCATAATTATCGTGCAATCTCCATCCATCGTCCCCCGACAGTAAAAGGCCGAGGCTTTTGAAGGGGGAGAGCATTTTGACGCGGAGGAGAAACGAGACTTGTTCTTAAGAAAGCCGCTTGCTTCGGTAATCAAAACTTTCGGGGTAAATGAACTGATTGACAGGGAAGGGATTGTTTTAATCATAAGCCTCCCTGTAGCCAAGGTTTATGGAGAAGGGAAAGCTTCTTTCGGCTAAATTCGGAGTAACAAGATCTCTTGTCGATGTAAGTAAGAAGACTCTATTTAGCGGTGATCCTTATTTGAAAGGCGTGTCAGGATGAAAAGAAATATTTTAATACCGCAATCCTTTTCACTGGCTTTTGATAACGCTAAATTTCGCCCTCTTAGCTTCTGGTAAAAGGCGTTATTAATTAGAAAACTGAAAGCTCTCTCTCTCTCGCGGTTTTAGAGAACTGCCAAAAAGTAAGAAGGAGGCAAAGGTGAGCTCTCGTCATTTTTAAATTGTGGGGCAAATCCAGCGGAGTGGATTTGCGTTGGCCCACATTTCCCGGCAGCTCTTTTTCTCTTTGCAGATAGAAATCCGTCGCGGCGGTAATATGGGGAGACTCGGGCTCGACTCGAAAAAATAAGAAGGTTGCCGGAGCAGTGGTAGGGGGAGACCGTCGGCAGTGAAAGAAGCCCCACGCGAATGTGATTCCTAATCGAAAAGCAGGATCGACTAAAGAAACCGAGGAGGAGCTTCTCTCTCTCTCTCTCTCTCTCTCTTTCTTTGCTTTCATCTTGGGATGCTGAATAGAGGCGGACGATAGATGAGTCAGATGCTCTCGCGTTCGCCCGACCACAATGGGATGTACACTGTTTTTCCAGAACTGCTTCTTTCCTTTTCTCAGCCCCCTTTCCCCGCTTTTCTTACACGCATTTACTCTCGGCTAAAAGCCTCGTATGGAGATTAAGGCCGCCTTTTTCTTCGGCTGTTCCTTCTTCTTATTCTTGAAAATTACTTTTTTCACTCGAACGAGCCCCGGCACTTCGGCTTTTGCAAAACGCCATTAATTCGCAAACTCGAGCACATTAAATCCCCTAATTTTCGGTTAACAGCCGGTCTTACGTATATTGTTTTTCAAATTTTTCGAGCGAAGGACTTTTCAGCTAAGCCTTTTTTCACTGTTCCCAAAATATCGAAAAAACAGATTTTTTACGCTCCGATAAATAGAACGTAAGAAGGCATAAAAAAGCACCCGTTCCATTCCAGATACATAAATTTTTCCTTCGTTCCGAGTTATTAATCGCATAAAACTCCTATAATCCGAAGGGCATTAGTTATTATCGAGAACGGAATCGGGATCGCGAGCTGGATCTTTAGCGTGTAATAATAATAAAACGATTAGTCCGCGAATGCAGCCTCGGGGAAACGAGAGCTGGATGGGGCCACAAATCTCTCTCGGATCTTTATCGTCATAAATCAAAAGAATGATCATTTGACTCTCGCCGGGCAGGGGAATTGGGGACGAGTGCTTAGCCCCCGCGCGGTGCGGTTGTGTCACGTCATGCATGACGTGTCGCCGTCCGCGTGCCTCTGTTGCTGTTGCCGCGGCCATCAGTTGCCGATGGCGTGCCGGAGCCATTTTATTAGGAGGCGTCGCAAACGTCAGATTCCGCGATATACCGGTTAAAGATCGGTTTATTAATTCCTAATACGGCCATTTTTCCATTCAATTCCGGCGGCGATTTCGAGCGCGATCGGCTCGATTAATTCTTGCTTTTAGATCGGGATCTTATTGCTGTAACGAGATACATTCTTATTTAATGTGATTCAAAGCTTTAATAATCTGTTTTATTTCGAGCGAGCTAATTTAGACATTATCTTGCTAAGAGTCGAATAAATTACGCCAGCTATTGATTATCGCAAGGCGGCGCTACAACATAATAAAAAATAAAGTTATCACGAGCTTACTTTGGATGCAAGTCGTTACGACTGGTGGGTAATTTAGCTCGAATAAAACAGCAATAAATTATAATAATGAAGGAAAGGTCTAATATTTTAATACAAAGAATAATTACGAAGCTAGTGAAATTTCGCATTCGCTCCAGCTGAAAGAATCTAATAAAGAAAAGATCTTCATAACCCAGAAGCGATGAAATATATGCAATAAAGAAAAGAGCCGGACTCGGGGGAAGCGGAGCGAGAAAGGAGTGACTTAACAAAAGTTGAACATGTCTCGAGGCTTTAATTATGGAAACCCAGGCAAATTTCCATCAAGGGAATGTGCAAGATTACACAGCGCAGAACGAAGACGTCGTCGTCGTCGTCGTCGTCGTCGTAGTCGTGCTGCGACAAGACGTGCAAGATCTCGAGAGCTAAGTAGATTAGGGTCGGCTGCCGTCGGGCAGCGCTTGACTGACAGAAAGAGACGAAGCGTCTGCTGCTCTCCTCGGCGTCCGGTCGATTTGCACATTCGTCGAGAGAGCGAGGAGAGGGAGGGAGAGAGAGAAAGGCCGATAACGAGGGACGCACGTCAGCCGACGGAGAGGGAAGGCAGAGTCGACGGCGACGCTCCGATTTCGGGATCGGGCGAAACAACGTCTGGCCTCCCTCTGAAACCTCACTCCGGCGACGTCCCACTCCAGCAAAAAGCCCATTAGAATAATTGCTTCGACAGTTTCGCGGTCCCCCGGACCATAACCGGCTCGCTATAACTGTACGTCTTTACTTGGGTCCTTGCGTTCTTATTTTTCATTCGCTCCTCTCGGTCTTGAATTTCCACGATCCTCTCTTCCTATTTAATACCTCGGGATTCGCGCTCTTCTTTCTCCTTGTCTTCCTCCCGTGTAAATGCCGGCTCCGTCCCCCCGACCTTATTGAATTTTACCGGCGAACAATGAAGCGGTTAGCCGCCCGCTCGAATCCCGCTCAACCGATGAAAAGTAAATGTCGAGTGGAGTTACGGAGTCACAGATCGTTCCGCGCCCCCCCTTTTTTTTTATCCTGTTTTGTTTAACTTTATAACTGCCGGCTTCTCTTTCTTTTTGCATAACCGAGCCAATATAGCTTTCGACGCTTTGTGCACAACTGGCTGGGTTTACTCTGCCGAGGAAATCTAAAGAGTACAGAGATTTTTTTCTTTTTTTTTTGCTAAATTTTAAATTCTTATTAGAGTAGGGAAAAGTCTCTTTCGATCGTGTTCTATTATCTTTCGATACGGTGTGAAACCATTCTTTATATTTGGCTTCGTAACCCGAGAGATATTCAGGGTTTCGGTTTTACGTGTGCTCGGGACTGTATATTTTTAAGACGTGCTTTGCGAGGGAAGTTACTTTTTATGCCTACTCTATTAATTTTAAACGAACTACATTTCCGAGCTCGCGTCCGCGATAAAGCAGAACTCCAAAGAGAACCAATTTTTTTTTCTTCTTTTTTTTTTTTAAATCCGACGCCCGTTACTCCTGCAATTTATTAAAAACGAAGCGCCGGGAATCGACACACTAGACTATAAAATAAAGGTAGCAAGGTAGGAAGGAAGTCGCCTTTGTACTACCTCCGCGAGGCAAGAAGACAAGCACTGCGCTTCATTATAAAGCCTCCGCAAATCTGCACAGTTCCTTGCGTCTACAACTCGGCATTCCCTAACAATGCCGTGGGAGCCCCGCGAGAAAAATCTGCCCCCCCCCCCCCCGGTTAACGAGGGGCTGCCGGGGCTTTATTATTTCCCGACGCCAGAAAGCGTTCGACATCGAATCCCTCCTCCTCCTCCTCCTCCTCCTCCCGCCTCCTCGGCGGATATTCAATCAACGAAATTCCGGGGGGAAGCTCACTTTAGCCGCCGCTACGTGTTTACCTTGGCACGCGGCATAGCTAACAAGGGCCCTGTTTTTCGCGTGTCTGCAAACAGGACGATTCGTGCCTTCCTTAACGACAATCGATATACAACTTCCCGTCGCTAACGAGCGAAACGCAGCGGAGTGCACAATTGTCGCGCAACTAAATCTAGCTCCGAAATTACCATAGGCGACTCCTCGACGCGCGGCTGTGCGTGCATGTATATTGTAGCGACCTCGTAAACTCCTACGTAAACACACCTTCTCCCCCCACCTCCCCACCCCCCCTTACAGCGGAGTGCAGCAGAACAGCGATACCTCGATAAGGCACTCGCTCTCTCTCTCTCTCTCTCTCTCTCTCTGTGCGGGCTGCAGAGGAGCTGTTGCTGCACGTCGCTGCTGATGCTTTCGCGCGACTACTGCAGGTTATCGCGATTTCGAACCGCGGGCTAACTGTCGCGTTGACGGGTTCATGGTGCGCATTGACGAGCACAGTCCTCTTCCACTTCTGAGCTCAGCGAAGAAAGAACGGTGCTTTAGGTGCGTGCAAGTTTTGCTGCCGAGAGAAGCGAATGTTGGGCGAGAACGCGGTGTACTTGGATTTTCAATGTACTCCCGGTTAAAGAGTTGACTAATTTTCCGGCAATTCACGTTGTAATGGTAGTTGGATATATCACTATTGTGAATCGAAATGTGGTAAAAGTGTATTTCGAACTGCCATTTGTTCAGTAGAGTTCCGAGAGAAAAAATGTTCAGATTATTCGCCAAATTGTCTATGCAATCAAGTGGAATATTATTCATGTCTCTGTGTAATGCGGTACAGTTATGCAGTTGAAACAATTTGTTTATGACGTTTATCAGAGTGTATATTTAAAACAAAAACTAATTTCACTCGTGGTCTGGGAAAATTTATGCAAACAATCGCAGTGGGCACCGAAGAATCTGTTGAAACAGCAGCAGTTGAAATTTCTATTTCAGGGAATTCAACGTAAATAGATGGAACGCAGTAGAGTTCTCCAAGAACTCTTGAAACTCAAAATAGAGATTTCATTAAAAATTTGAAAAATATCTAATCATTTATATAATTTCAGTGTATTTTATAAGTTAAAAGATATAACTTAAAGTTTTTTAAACTCATTTAAAAGCAAACCGAGTTTCCTTTTAACACAATGTGAAATTCTCCCTGTTATTTCTTTCCGTACAGAGAGTTGAAGAAAAATTTTCACACAAACATTTCGCCGTCAAAAGTTGGAATTAAATTAGCTGAAGAATAAAATGATTTCGTAAGTGCTCGAATCGGTTCACTTTTTTAAAACCGTTAATTCGCGGTACAATAAAAAGTCTCATTTAGAAAAGTTTGAACAGCCCCAATAATATTCAAGCTAAAAACTTTCCCGCGTAGAGGGCCATTGGCACATTCTTTATTACAGTCATTACAGACGTGACGGCGGAGATTTGAAACCTTAAATATTTGATGGCTCCGCGAACGCAAACATTATCCACTGCTAATAGGTTTTCCAATAAGTGCTAGTATTAGAGATTCTCCACTTCTTCTCTTTCTCTTTCACTTCATAATAAAGCTGATTGATCCGTCGATCAAAACCCAGTTCTCGCTTTCTTTCATTACACTTGAAACTTATCACGGGGGCGTAAAAGATTCTATATTTAAACTGTCAAATGTTAATCGTCTAATTTTAGTTTCAAACAATACCGGCAACAGCTGTAGAGCCTCTTTCTCGTATCGGGTTGCTAATTCAAGTTTCCCCATCAAGTTAACCGAGGCAAGTTTGTATATAATCGAAATACAATAATTTAACCTAAGTCTTTCGGTGAGAGCAAACTCTCGGGGATAAGGAAAAGGGAATTTAAATTTCAAAAGCAGAAAGAAGAAAGATAAAGAGAGGACTCCGGAGAAAATAGGGGATCAAAAGGGAAATATAGCGCTGAGTGGAAAAAGAAAGAGAGCGAGAGAGAGAGAGAGGGAAGAGATAGATGGACTCTTCTTCGCTTAGCCAAAAGAGAATTCGAGTAAATTATTCATGAAGAACCGAACGAGACAGTTGGTAATGTGGCGATATAATAAACCACTTTGTAGGCGGAAAGGCATTAGAAAGAAGAGAAAGAGAGAGAGAGGAACGAGTGCGTGTTGTCGCTCTGTTTCGAGAGTTTCCCTCCTCGCTCCTCCTCTTCCTTTTTTCCATTTCCTCTCCCTTACGCAGAGGAGGCGCGTACGCGAGTGGCGGCCCTTAATGTGTCGTTTTTTCAATTACTCCACTCGATTCTACCCCTCGATAGCCGTGGCTAAAGCCGTCCTCGCCCGAACGAAGATAAATAGATTCATTCCGATAGGTTCGCGATTGAAATTCAACATTCGAGCGGTCGCTTCGTTCGGAGGAAATCTACGGGGGTGATGAAATGGACTTCTTTTTTTCTTTATCGCTCCGATGCCAGCAGTCGACCTAATGTCGTGGCGTTTTCTCAAAGTATTAATTAGTATTAGAGAGAGATACGAGAGCACGGAGGCTAAATAAGCGGAGCGACTTAGGCCCCGAGACCTCGTCGTCAAACAATCGTCGCGAATTCCTTGCGGCTCATTTCCGCGCGCTTATGAAGCACATCGGCTTCCGCGGTGTCTCGGCTTGAGCGGTGGGGCGCATTTACGCTCGGCTTGATGTATGATAAGTTCGGTATCTCTGGGGCCGCCTATACGTAAACGCGAACTGCCGGCCCCCCGTCTTAGGGCGGATAAAGACAGAGCGAGAAAGGCCTGTACGTGCCGGAGATGCCTTGGGTATATACGCCCGCCCCCCCCCCCCTCCTCCTCTCGACCCAGTGCTGCGGCGTTACACTTGTGCGCACTCGCGTATACCAGCTCGAAACTACTTCTCGTACTTTGCCGCCTCTTCGCGCGCTTTGCGGCTGAGCTACTAACAGAAATTATAATCCAGCCAGGAGATCTTTTGACAAAGTTCGCTCCGGGGAATGCTCCAGTTGAATTTACAGAGTCTTACAAACTCCCCGGCGTGCGCTTTCATGCGGCCCTCCCTCTTTCTACGAAGCGCGGCTCCGAGAAGAATGAGAAGAAGCCCCTTTCTCCTAATAAAATTACGCGCGGGGCCCCTCTTTCCATCGAGCTGTCGAATAGCGCGACGGGTCAGAGCTTCTCTTATTAGCGAGGCTGTAATAATACGATGCGACCGAGACAATCGAGAACGGAAATGAAGGATTCGAGAGACGCTGCCGATGACGTTGCGTATAAATGAACAAAGAAGACTGGAGGCTTGGAAGGATCCATTTTGATCGCGTTCGCCGGCTGAAACGAGTTTCGCTCTTTTTCAAAGGTAATCTGCAGGAATTCAATATTGAAGGATCAATACTGAAAAAGCCAGACGAAAAAACTCAAGTGCCCGTTGATTATTAGACACGGACATGTCTCGACAAAAGTAAAAGCAACAGCGTTTTTCCGAGGATTAAGTGCACTTTGCGACGCGGAGGTTTGTTTTCGGAAGGAAAGAAAGCAAGAGCCGCGAAAGGAGGAGATAGGGAAATGAGCGATAAGAACGGATAATGCAATGCATTCTTAAATTCGAGTCAAGCATATTCAAAGTGCATTTCTATGCACGCGCGCAACGCTGCTCTCCCTTCCCAAGATATTCCATCCGGCAAAGCTGCGGATCAGGAGATGCGCCTAATACTCTTTTCTTTCGTTCCTCTACTTCATTTTCCTCGGCTTCTTTCCCCGCGCTATAAGGCCTTTTGTAAACCTCCTCCCCCCGACACTTTTTAAGCTACTTTATTTCCGTGCCCGTTCCGCCTCAGCCGATCTCCGACGGGTAAATCAAACCTGTCGGGCGCTTTTTTTTTCTTCTTTGGCGATGGCATTAACGATCCAGATGTTTGCTTTCCGTCGCGTTTGAGGCGATACTTCCCCCGATAAAAAAAATCGGCCCGCTGCTCTTTATTCAGGAAGGATACGGTTGGCGGTGCCGGTGCAATACTATTGTCCGAAGTATCAATACCGACGATGCCGTTATTCAATGCTGCAAGTGAGCAAATGTACAAACAGTCGGCCCGTTCGTACTGCTAGAGCAAACATATCTGGAAGGGCTAAATTCCTTGAGCTTATGGATTTTCATAGCTGTCGAGCTTTCCTGCATTTCCTGGGTCGCGTTTCTTTTCGGTTTTTCAAACAAAAATTGAAGGCGTTTTCAGGGAGGATTGTATATCTTGCGAGTAAAACAAGTATTGATCTGGAGCAAAACGTTAAAACAAGTGCTATTGGTTGCCTATTTATAATATTTAAAAAAAACCGTAAGATGCTGGAAGTAAATGGAAAGGAATGCTAATTAAAAAGAAGGACCGTTCAGTTTTAAGAGCAGGTCGAAAAAATTTCATTCAAATTAAAGTTTTAATTGAAGGATATGAAGTACTGCAGCTGTAAAAAAGAAGAGCCCTTTAATACTTTTTATGATTATAAGAGAGAAAAATATGTTTCGAAATAAAAAGTTGAACGCAGCCCCGTTCCAAAGTTATTTTCATTTGATTGTTTCCCAATTTGCTAGAAATGTCTATTTTATTAAGCATAAAACGCGGCGAAGACTGATCACACCTTCGAAAGCTCGACTCCCTCGTAGATCTCCCGGAGTAATGAAAATGTTTTATAATGTCCGAAGCATCCTCGGAGGATACGAGCGGATTAAAGGTCAGTGAGAAATAATGCTGACAGCCGGAATAATAATCGAGTCCGAGAGCTTCTCTCTCTCGCTATCATCCCCGACTTTTTAAGGCCGCGTCGAAATACACCGGCGGGGCATCTTCAATTCCGCTCTCGTCACTACACAATTGATATTGAATGAGAGGAGATATTCTTGGCCGGAGCGAAAATGCGCGCGTGATTCGACTGAACAAATCGCTCTTACCCGCCGCTGCTTCTCTCCTCATTTTTCCAGCGCGTCTACGCTCTTCGCACGCAAATACACATATATACGTCTCGTCGCGCGGTCGAACGAAATCTGCGCAGGCCGAGAGAGAGCTTTTCCCAAATTGAAAGCCGCTTCCCCGGCGCCAATTAGAAAAAACAGCTCCTTTTTTTTTTCACCCTCGAGACGTCGCGAATCGGGAGCGCGGCTGCGCGCGTTGTGTGTGTGTGTGTGTGTATACACGAGCTGGGAAAGCGCAGCGGGACGATCGATCGCTATATAATACGGCGAGCGGCGCGCACGAACATAGTGTACTTAAGCATCCGACGTGCCGGGCAAAAGGAATGAGGGACCCCGAAATGCAAGAGAGCTTGATACACTTTTTTTTCTTCCTTCTGTTATCCGCGCCGAGGGGGATGGCGGATAGGCGAAGTGTCAACGTGACGAACGAAGCGAGAAAGAGGGAGAGAGAGAGAGAGAGAGAGAGAGGGAGAGCTCGATTATTTGACCGGAAATAAACGGAGGCGGCGCGTGCTCCCGGTCTCTCGAGGACGGATACGACGCGATTTCCGGCCCGTGCACACAAACCCCCGGGAAAGAAAGAGCCGCACGTTTTGCCGGTGGGTTTTCCGCGGCGGCCGCGTAAACTTGCTCCTCGTTTTTCAGCGGCGAGTAATGAAACGCTCGCTTAGCGCATGAAAAAATTCATAAAGCCCGGAGCGCCGGCGGCGGCGGCGGCGGCGGCGCCGATCGAAGTTTGCGCCACGGGGAGAGAACGGCGGCGGCGGCGGCGCTGCCTGTTTAATGCAACTTTACGAGCTGAAGACCCGTAATGGAGCGGAGGGAGATTTGTCGGCGGGGGGATCGTTAATTGGCGACGTCTCGGCGTTTTCCTCCCTCTGGATACGTATACAGATATATAGAAGACGTGCAGTCGAATACGCCCGCGCGCTAATTATGTACGAGAGCGAAGAAAATTCTCTCGCGAGTTCTCGCCCGTGTTTTTCAGTTATGCCGGCGAGCTCTCTTGTCATCTTGTAACGCTGCTCTCTCTCCCTCGAGCTTCTTCGCTTTGTTAAGGCAAGTTTAGTCCGAGACGCGGACAAGAACGCGACAACTTTTCAACCCAGTTGCCCTTTTCTCCTCTCCCGTTGGAGCTGCGCGCTCGTTTTTCTTTTGTTTGCTAACTATTTTTTTTTTTGCCCCGGGCTTCTTATCAATCGGCCCGCTTTGAGCGAGAAACTTCATCGAGGAGTATTCGAGTGCTTAATGTGTTTTTTCAATTCGGAGGACCGGTTCATATGCTAATGAGAGTAGGTCGAATAAAATTTGGTCGGGAGAGCAGCGAGCGGTTTAACTTTGCCTGATATACCGCCGGGCGCTGATAAGGGGGCCGCTCTCAAATCACTCGAGGATTTTCAAAGCTGTTCGTTATATGAAATTTAAAAAAATAATCTTCGTTAGGGGATCCATGAATTTGTAAAAGTTTCCTGAAAGCATGTCGGCGTTAACGCAGCGAACTCTCGATGTTATTAATATTTGAAATTTTAATGCGCAGCCCGTAAATAAATTCCCGCGGGGATCGCGACGATAATAATGCGTCCCACAAAGCCCCGGCGCTTCTAGAACGATAATGATTTTCAAAAATTTTTGAAACGAACATAACAGAAATTTCGGTCGCTCGTCCTCGATCGAGCAGCGGAATTTTACGTGCTTTTAGCGCGCTTTGTATATCGCGCAATATATCGCGCTGCGAATTCCCGCTTATAGGAACGAGTCCAAGCTGGAAAAGCTGCGTCGGAAAAATAAATGAGCTGACAAAGGGCCTAATTGAGAGGCGCCTCGTAAATTCGGCCGCCTTTCTCGTATCGTACTATTTACCTCTATATACGAAAGGCAGAATACGAAAGGGGATTGGGTAAGTTGGCCGGCACTGCCGGCGTGTGTACGTAAGAGATTCGATTACAAAAAGGGAGAGGAAAAGAACGATATAAATGTATTGGCGATTTTCTCGCGAGAATACACACAGGCAAGGCCGTAAGCCTCCGCGCTCGATATTCCAGGTGTGTGTTCGACAATTGCCTATTGACTACTGTTTGCACGCTACTATTTTTCACGAAATTGACTGTGTAAAAATTAAAGTCCGGCTTTAATCTAGATGGCGTTTGCCAATGTTCGATTTGAATGATTGCACGAGTTACCTTTCCAAATGAATTAAGCTGTTAGTGAAAAAAAAAAAAAAAAAATTCAAAGCAAATATTTACTTGAATTGGTTTCTTTTTCAGTGTGGATATAGGGAATTTGCGGTATAATACCGAGTTTAATATCTCTTTGATCAGATAACAATTTTGTAAATTAATTTTTATTTATTGAAACTAGTTTACATGGTTTAATGTTAGACAATTATGAACTAAATATTTATATTTGATCAATTTTAACTTACTGCATTGAAGGAATAGACTATACCGAACAAAGTTTAATCAACCTTAATAATTCAGTAGCATATAAACCTTAATTAAAAATTTACAGACAATTACAATAAATAAATCAAAGTTCTACTGCTACAGTAATTTCGATTCAAGGTATTTTGAGCTTCCTACGCAACTAATTACAGAAATTGATTTGTAATTACAGTAAATCCGTCTTCAACCCTTTTGAAAAGAAAGCTAAATTAAAAGTTATATTAACGACCATAAATTCACTAGAATTATCGGTGTTTGACGCAAACTCTTACCAAGCTGGAAGCTCCGCTTCCCCCTCGAGTAATAGGCGACGCCTCAATTTTGAGCCTCGGCTCGTCGCAGTAAATAACGCCGGATAAAGGAATTAAAGTCTACTCACCAATTACGGTCAGGTTGACTTTGGAGTTGCGGGTCTGTCCGACGCGGAACTCGACGCGACACCTGTAGATGCCAGCCTCGTCCTCTCGTATGTGATCGACGCCGAGCTCGGCCGGCTCCTTCTCTTGGATGAACTTGGCCCGACTGGAGAAGACCTTCTCGTCGGACCAGCGCTCCGCGAAGTTGATCTCCCGCTCGCGGGCGTCCACGCTGCAAAGGCAAACGGATGACGCAATTAGTTGATGAGCTTCCCGCCCCCCGAAGACGCCAGATGCCCTTCCCAGGGATCGCTTTATGGATCGCTCTATCCCGTCGGGCGAGCATCCATTTTTAATACCAAAGAGTGCATTGCCGGCAATTTCGTTGTTCAAAAAAGGCACTTGAAAATTTAATCCGGAAATGTAAATTTACGAGTGGCTCGACGTTTAATATTTATAAAAAGCGTCGCGCCTGCTTGAAGGGCCGCGTTCTCGGGTGAGTAACCGAAAAAAGCTGTTTTTTTTAACAACAATCCCGCGTCATTTGACAAATTGAACGGTGCAGCTTGTGGAAATCGATTCGTCGACCGGTCAGCGCGGGCGAGAGGACCTTCCTATTTAGAAAAATTAAAATGTCCCTCGCGCCAGAGTAGCATCATATTTTAAAACTAGCATTCGAGCGTCGAGGCTGCTTTCCCGGGGCTTCCCGAAATTCAGCCTGACGTTTTGCATAAACGAATTTGGAAAGCGAGGTGAGAGTATCAGGAAATCTCGACTTCGGAGGCTGTCAGCCGACTCTCTCGGCTGCACACTTATTCCGAGTGCACACGCGGCTCCGCGAGCTTTGAAAAACGCCATATTTGCGATGCACTGTTGGTTAGTTACGACGAGATCAAACGCTGCACAATGTTTGCTCCTGACATCAAAACTCGCATGCAAAATGTGTCATCGCGCTTTATATAGAATTGTTATACTGCGCGCCGCGCCGCCGCCTCGTTATTTTACGTTATTCAGGAATGCGGCGCGTAAATTTTAGTAACATGCCGCTGCGAAGTAGGAATGCGACTACGCTGCACTAAAATCTATTGCATTATATGCTGAATATAGCGGCACTAAAAGTTTATATTGGAAAAATGGGATTACATCCCCTTGATCCCTTGATGCTCGTAATGGAAAGCTTCGTTCGCACGCATTGGGAATAGAACCAGTTACCCTATCGTTTTAATTAAACTTGTATTAACGTTGCTGAATCAGTTGAACCTTATATTATATACTGTTAAATTTAAAAAAAACAGGATTTTTACCTGTCGATGCTCTAATTCTTTCAATTTACTTGCGCATCATAGGCTGCCAATAAATTCTATTCAAACTAATTCACTCAAACCTGCAAGCAGCCTCGGCAAATACCTCGAAACGCCGGGTGAAAAAAAAAAAAGAGAAAGAAAGAGGACTGGCAGGCACGACATTCAAAAGATTTATTAAACGCGCTCGGAGGCAGGGAGGCAGGCGCGCGGCAGGAGTAATTAATAACGCCTTAATAAACGAGCGGAACAAAGAAAGCCCATCTCCCGGCGCATATTGAGTTTCCGGAGGTAGCGCATTGAGGGCCGCGGAGATAAAGAGCCGCCGTCGCAGCGGGCCCTATTTTTTCGCGCCGCGCGAGAAAGCACTTGGGACGCGGGGGGGAGTGCAGCGCGCGCATATTACAGTGGGCTAATGCCGCCCGACGCGGGAAAACACAGGCCGCCGCGTGTCCTGGCGCGCCAATGACACTTTAACCCTTCCTCCGCCGCGGCTCCGACTCCCGCGGGCTCTTAATACCGCGAGCATTCAATTACGCGAGCTCGAGCCAAATCACGCCGTCGCGCGCGCAACGCCCGACTTTTTTCGCCTCTCTTTCCGCAAGGGGCTTATTTACTCGTTTCCTTTTAGCAGGCCGGATTACGAATCGCTCTCGCGGAGGTTTTTTTGTATCTTTAAGGGGATTCAGATTATTATAGATTTCGACGCTGGGCACGCTCTTTTTTTTCGGGAGTTTTGCTGCTCGTTGGCAGATTCGCAGCTCCAGCGTGCGAATTAACGAACTTTGTTGCTTGCATACCTTTGTTTTAAAAAAAATAATTGAACAGCAGTGCTGGGGTACACGAGAAATTACGAAGTGTAAAATAAATATTTGACTTTACCCATAGGCAAATTTATAATATACGTGCTTTTACAAGAAACAAAATTACAAGTAGCTCACATAAATTAGGATGCTTGAATGAAATGCAGTTTATTAATTGTTTGCTTTCTGATTAAAATACTAATTAAAAACAAGCTCACGTAAATAAATCCTGTTCCTCTAATGAATAATAAAAAAAAATACGGGGAAAAAAAGAAGCCCGAGATAAAACGAGAAAGAAACTTTGGAAGTGATACCTTTTTTTTTTGTTATCAAAAAAAAGGTAGTCATGTTACTCGTTTATTTTACCCCGCAAGATATCTCTCATATGAAAAAATTCAAGCATTTCGAAAAAGCTCGCAATATACGGGATAGAGAGAGAGAGAGAGAGAGAGAGAGAAAGAGAGAGCGAGCGAAAGATCCTCACAATTCCGCGCTTTTTTTTTTAGGGAGAAGCGGGGGCTGGCCTTTGATTACGTCGTATCTCGGGCTCCTGTGCAAATTCAATTGACGATACCGATTGCAGAAGGGCAGATACGAGGAAATGCGAGGCGAGCTGCAAACAAAAAAAGTAAAAAAACGCAACGCCGCGCCGAGAGCTGCGAGCGGCCCGCGATAGAAAATATTTCAACTGAAATGGAAATGAGTTCAAACGATTCCGAATTGAAAGGGATGATTAGATATCGCGGAGGAAAAAGTTAGAATAAATTAATTCTCTCCCCCGCTGCTACGCAGTCGTGACAAATGATTGCTGTTGCGAGGAGGGGAATCCGGCCAAAAGCCGAATAAAAAGTCCGTTCGCGTTGAATCAATAGCGAAATCGGCGTTACTAGAATGTTAAAAAAGTGCTTTCTTTTAAAATGGCAATTGCAATTTTATTGCTTCTTTTTATTGCCTTTTTTTTTGTTTAGAAGGGAATGCTCGAATTTCGGATGTTATTTGGTTACGAATTGTAGCTAAACGAATTCTAATTATAAATAATAAAAATAATCTACTGAAAAAAAAATTAAGTTTAATAATACAAAGACTGCTTGAAAAAATTTTTTTGTATTAACGAAGATTTTTAGTTTTTTCATGGAGTGTCCATAATTCCTGCCAAATTACGATGACATTATAATCCTTTTAATTAATCGAAACGTACGATTTTCCTTGATAATTTATTGCATTAATTAGTCATTAAGCTCCACTAATTTTTCAGATTTTCACAAGCACGTACCTTTCTATATTTATTCATTTTATTTACATGATTAAACAAGCTTTTTGGCTGATTGAATTTATTCGCGGTTTAATTGAAATTTTAGCATCCCCTGTCAATTTACATTACCATCTAATTAATATCATGCAGAACGGCCGCGACTCGTCAGGTCTCTGTCAGAGAATTATTACCGCGTCCGACAATAATTTACCCAAAAAATCGGATTCTCGCCCCTTTCGTCGACCGCACCGAAAGCTCCGTGTGCCATTTTAAAATTATCCCGATCTATCCATCTTACGCTCGCGCACATCCGGATAGGTAGGCCGCGATTGTCCAGGAATCATAGTCGTCACCGATCCAAAATTTAATTGTCCGAGCCCCGACGCGAGCGCGGCTAATAAACGTAAATCAATCATTTCCCGCTGCCGCTGCGGGCTGCCCGTTTCCCGTTGCACAACGAAAAGCCGACGCACTTAATGACTGCGGCGCTTAAGCGAGATGTTTTTCTGTAAACAAGCGGCTTCATCGACCTTTCAATAACAGTCCTCTCCTCTTTGATATCGACGTCCATCGCGCAAAGGAGACAGAAAGAGAGTCTTAATAAAGAGTCGCCCCGGCTTTTATCGGACACTCGCGGCGGCTTAATGAAAATGAGCCCGAGTGCACGGGATCGAAAGTGAAGCCAGCAAAGGGGGGTCGGCAACGACGACGAAAAAGGAAAGAGGATAAAAAAAAAAAAAAAAAAAAAAAATAATGAAAACGAAAAGCGAAAGGCCGGGAGAGCGGAGAAAGGCGCTGCGGATTAAATGTGGAAAAACTCAACGATTCTTTGCATTCCCAGGTGCTGACCCGGATAAGCAGCGGCGAACGAGCTGCGAGGCCAGAAAGAAGGTACGTCGCTCCGGGGCTAAACGAGAAATACTAGTCTCCTCTCTCTCTCTCTCTCTCCCGGAGCTTTTATTCATGCCACACTTTCCTCTCCCGGCTCTGTGTGTCGCGGAAGCAGCAGCTCTCGGTCTCGCTTCCGGTTTCCTGCCACGGCAGCGGCGGCGGCGGCGGCGGCCGAAAGGGGTTTGATAAGTGAGGCGAAATGACGCGAAAAATGCCGCGAAACAATGCTCCCCCGGGCCCTTGGCTAACTTGGACCGCCTCGGGCCGAGAGCCGAGCTTTTCTTCCGAGTCGATCGCGCGGACATCGCTCATTGGCGCCGGCCGCCGATATTTATTTATGCCCCCGCGGAGTTCCGCTCGGTAAATACTTTTATACGTACGTACTTCATCACAGTTGCCTTTCCGCGCCCGCCCCCTTTCTACTTTCTTTGCCTCGCCTCGTATACTCTTTCTCTCTCTCTCTCTCTCACTTTTTCCCTCTCGCTCTCCTCTCCGAGCTTTTCTGCGGCAAGGAAATGGAAGAGTCTCGTATATTTGAGATATTGAAGCCTGCAGTAGTCCCTGGAATGTGCTTTATGCATCGTGCCTTCTGCAATGGGAGTTGAATTCTTATACTGCAAGCTCGAGCTTTTTTCCCTTTCTTTTGCCCCCGATGTGTACGGCCTTCTTTTTCTGCCGGCGTTCGATGCAAACTTGCTGTTTCTCCTTTTATTCTTTTGATTAGATAATGTTTTCCTTGCTAAGCCGCTGCCGCTGCTCTCTTTCTTTGCGTTTCGAGGGCGCGCCGTTGTACGTATTTTCTTTTGAGAAATGCTTCGTTTTAATTATGAGTCTACTTACGTTTTCTTGCTGCGATTCGGGACGAAATTTTTCCGTTTCGCGGCGGAAAAAATTCTCGTGGCGCTGAATAAAGTTGTTAAACAAAGTTGCCGGACTTTTCTCAGGAGAAAGTTTCGCCAACAAAAAAAGCCTAACCTTGTCTGAAAAACGCCTCATTTTAATACCGAAACTTCCATTGCCCGATGAAAAACTTTTTTGGAAAATGAAAATTAAAATTTAATTCTAAAAAAAAAAAAGAAAAAAATTGAATTTTAAATATTCTAATTTAAAAAATGCACCGTTTCTCAGCTAATATTCTGAAGGAAAGCCTGTTGACCCGCATTTGCAAAAGAAAAGTGCGGCGTTTCAGCGCGATAATTCCTCCCTCCTCCCTCTTGTGCCGCATTTTTAATGGGCCACTTACGGGCCGTTCAGCAAGTATCTTTGCCCGGCATCTATTTAGCTGGTACAACAGAAGATTCTTATCCGAAAGCCCCGGTCTCTTTAAAATTAGCCACTCGTCGGCGGCTGAAAAACTCGAGCTCCTTTTGTCGATTGGCACGTTCGGCAGAAAAAAAAAAAGCCCCGCTCGGGCCTGCAAATTTAACAAGGGGCGCGCGAGACCGGATAACAGATGCGAGCTTGAAGGTGCGATTTACGACACAAGTGCGGTAAATACTGAAAATCGCCTCCGTGAGAGAGAGAGAGAGAGAGAGAGTCAGCCGCGGCGCCCGAGCAAGAAATTCTTGCGTTCGAGATAAAACTGCGGCGGAACAAAAGACGGCAGAGACTTTGGCTCGGGGGAGGAGGAGGGCAGAGTGGAGGAAAGAAAGAAAGGAAAGAACAAGGAAAGAAAAGAGGCCGTGACGACAACGACTAGGACGAGATTTCCCAGAGTACCGTCGTCGTCGTCGTCGTCTCCGCCTTTTGCTCCTTGCTCTTTTCGCCTATATCTATCCCCCTGACTCGATTTTTCTGCTCGCGATGTACACAACTCTTTTTAGCCCCCGCCGTTCTTCTCTCTGTTTTTCCCTCCTCGATCCCGGGCAAACTTGTTATTTATTTCAACTTGATATTATCGAGCCCGAGCCTGAAAATGTCCATTAGAAATCTAATACCGCTGCGAGGCCGAAGCTTTGCGAAAGGAAACAAGAGTAACGAGGGAACGTTTGTGCGCGAGGTGTTCGGGGGGCCGAAAAAAGGAGGTGTAAGCAACAACCGTGGCGGCTCTTATTCTCCGGAGTCGGGGGGCGGGGAGGGCGATTCGCTCGATTCCCAGGGACAAAAGCGCATTTCGGCCCGTCCATTTTCCTCGCCGCGGCCATTTGTCCGGCCGGTCCTTTTTTCATCGGCAGCCAAAGAACAAACGAGGCGTTCAGCGTCACTTGGCGGACTCGCTTCGCTGGCGGCCCTCTCCGCGTTTAGCGGCTAAAATTGAACGCCCTCCTCTCTCTCTCTCTCTCCGCCGCCGGGCTTGATTCGATTGGCCCGCGCGCGCGACGCGAGGGGAGAGAGAGAGAGAGAGAGTTGTTTCCCGCTGCGGCGCGTTTCACGCGTCATCTCCCCCGAAAAGCGGTATTTCGACTTTGGATTAGACTGCGGCGGCGCGCCTGGCCTGGTTGCGGTTTTCGCAGCGTGTACCTGTATATGGACGTGGAGGAGCCATCGCGGTCCTCGCGGAACCAGAGGATCAGCTCAACGGCGTCGTCCTCGACGCTCGGCGATATGTCGCAGGGCAGGAATGTCGGCTCGCCCACCAGCGCTACCACGTGGACCACCGGCACTGAAAACATATTCAATCGTTTTATTTTGGCTTTTTCAATTGCATTTTAAATGTTACGATATGTTAATATTTTGGGAGATTTGTTCAATACTACAAGTGTTGGATTAAAACTGATGACTTTGTAGTTATAAAAATTTAAGATTATTCGATATAATACTTGTTCAATCAAGTATAACTTTACGTCAAAAAAAATAACCTAGTTTTCACAAAATTAGAACAAAATCCGTGATTCAAACCCACACGATCCTCTATCTGCTATTTAAATTGCGAAGCTACGTCTAATTCCACGAGAATTCAATATTTGATCCAATCATCAGTTTCCGTTTCAAGAAAAAGCAATTTCAGTAAAGAATTCAATTTTAATTCTGCAATTCTTCCTTGAAATAACGTATTATTTGTAAAAAAAAAGTTAACAGACATTCTGCGCGAAAAAACGAGTAAGCAGATACAAAATGAATGTGAATTAAAATCACGAGTAATCAGATAATCAGTATTCAATAACGTTTAACACTTAATAAAAGTTTTAATATTTTACGATAGAACAACAGACTAATGGCGACAGGCAGCGGCGAAAATTCTCCAGGGCAATAAAAAAGATAAATAAATTTTTGTCCATATCGGAATTCCAGCTAGAAGCTCGATCTTTGGCGTGTAAATTAAAAACAATTTCCCCCGCCGAACTCGCCGAGAAGCAATAAAAAATTATTCCATTCCACCTCCGCGGCTTCCGAAGCTCTAACAGCTCGAAAGGAGAAGAAAAAAAAACTCCTGTTTCCTCGAGAAACGCGATTAGCCGTGCCGGGAAGGCGAAACAGTCGAACAATCCGCTGATTTTCTCGGCCTCGGGGGGGGGGGGGGTCGAACAAAGCGCGGGGGCCGCTCTTCTTTATTTAACAGACGATTTGGAGATAATGCCCGGGCACAATAGCCGGGGCAGGCATTGGTTGCTCGGGTTCGATTGTCGCTGCGCTCTTGCACGTTGTTGCGGCGATGCGGGCGGGCTGCTGCCCTCTCTCTCTCTCTCTCTCTCTCCCTCGCTCGGCAATATTATTCGAGCTATCGCGTTCGCTCGCGCCATTGCGGTATTTCAGTGCGGTGACGTATTATCGCTCCACAATTTCTCGTTAAATCAGCCCTGCTTGCGCCCGTGGGTGCGAGAGAGAGAGGGAGAGAGAGAGGGAGTCCGGCCTGGCTCCGCAGGCCAGCTTGCTTTGTAGAACAAAGAGCCAGGAACAATGGCCCACTGACTCTCTTATGGGGTGTAAAAATGGGCTCGAGCCATTTTCGCCGAGGCCCTCTGTATTATTTCGAGCGAGAGTTCGGCAAACCCGCGGCGGCGGTGGCGGCCACGCCGCGCTACGGATCAAGTATTCATGCGCGCTATATCATGCGCGCAAGCTCTCAAGCATGAACTGCCGCCGAGCGCTCGCCTTTACATATAGCCATTATGCTGATTCGCCCTTTTTCGACGACGCCGCCGCCGCCGTCGCCGACGCCTCCTCGAAAATGCAAGCCGCCGGACTCGAAAAGTCTCCTCCGCGCGGCCGCTCGATCATCGGGCCCGGTAAAAAGTTGAGCTCCCGCGGCTTTGGTTCTCTCTCCCCTTCGACAATGCTGATTAATTGAAAATTGTCTCTCGGCGCTAAAAGGTTATATAAATTCGTATAAAAGGCCCGGCTAATTTAAAAGTTGATGAAACTTTGAAAGGGCCAGCGAGTAACGTAGAAGTTGCGACCTCTAGAAACATCAAGATTACTTAAAGAATTCTTCGAGTTCCTCGAATACCTGTGGATATTCGTGAATTTTCAAAGCATTGCGGAGGAGATTCTTTAAGTAAGCTTTTTAACTTTTGCTTATCTGCAGCAGTTTGATATTGCGCTGAACTTAATGAATATGACCGAGATATTTCTAAGGAATCTTAGAAGATGTCATTTTTAAACCTTCTCCGTGCTAATGCCCTGTTTGTACTTCTAATTTTAGATTTTACTCCGGTATTAATAGACTGAAAGGTCCAGGAACCTTTTCTCTCTGGTATATCTAACCTCCATCCGCCGCGAACTTTTATTATTAGATTTTAACATTACTCCACCTCCGGAAACGACTGACCAGCTTGTATTTACCTTCCATTACTTAGAAGAAGCATACAGATGTCCCCTCGAACGTTTTTTAAATAAACAAATAAAATCGCAATTTCGGACACACACGGACACGGGGAGCTTTTCCAAATCGTAGCACATCGTCCATTTTTGTAAATTTTTCCAGAAAAGCAAACTCCATTATTTTCGAGTGCATCGCCGTTAAGAAAAACACTCGAGCTCTCGCTCGATTCCATTATTAGATTAGCGGCCGTGGCTGCACGGTGCAAAAAGGCCAGACTGCAAGGTCTCGAGTTATAAGAGAGTTAGCGAGGCAAAGTCCATAAGCGAACTATTTGCCGGGACAAACAGGGGAGGGAGGAGGGGGGGGGGGCTCCCATAGAGGAGGCGACGAAGAGGCTTTGCCGCAGAATGGGATTCCCTCCGTTAAGTCAACACGTTCAATCAAATAACGGATTGGACTGAGGCGCGCACGAGAATGGCAGGGGAGTATACGCCGAGTACAAATTGGCAGGGGCCAAATAAACTTAGTTTATACCGGCTGTGCAGTGCCTTCTCTCTCTCTCTCTCTTTCCCCATTTGCAAATTCATTTTTGGGCAAGCGCGAGCGCCCCGGCAAAGACCTCGTTAATGCGATCAGCGCCGACTCTTTCGCCCTGACGCCCTGCTGCTGCTGCTGCTGCTGCCGCTGTCGGTGCTGTTGTCGGTCTCTGGATCGACGGGGGCTTTCCTGAATTTTTGTCTTTGTTTGTTATTCAAAGACTCGGAGCGGGAGATTGAAAAACTGTCTGTTGGAAATTTTCATTAGGAATGATTAAGGCTTGTTTTCCTGGAAATCTTTTGTTAATCTAATTAAACGTCGTCTTCGTCGGCATTTTGTAGGTCAGCTAAAAGCAGCTGATGGCTTGTCGACAACGCTGAGGGAAATTTCATCCTTTTTAGTGAGTAATTGTGATTGGCACGGACAATCAATTAAAATCCTTTCCTTAAACTCGGAATTAAACATCACGTCAATTTCGATTAATAAGTTTCTTTCGTAACGAGGAGAGTTTAACACGTTTAAGCCATGGATTCGGTGGTAACTTTGGAATATGTTTTCTATTCTAAAAGCTATGTTCAATTTTTTAAAAGTTGTATGCTTTTTTTTTATTCAAGATTTAATAAAAATCGATATTCGGTTAAAAAATTATTATAACCAAAAAAAGATTTACAATAAATTCAAAAGATTTTGGAAGAGAATTATTAACTTCATCATACTAATAAATAAACAATACGGAATTAAATGCAGATTCTAAAATTCATGTTATAACAATAATACATATAGATAATAATTAAATACAATCAACGCGAAACAAAATCCTATTTATTTCTGAATTTTAAATCCAATTATATTAAGTTAATGCGATGTTATAGTTTATTTGTCGAATCGGTTTTTAAAATCTAATTAAAGAAGAAATTACCTTTGAAAATAATTCTGAAATTTGCGAAAGGCAAGAGAATTTTTTCATAAAAACTGGAGAGCTTTTTGTTGTAAAAAATTGCCTTGTACACAATAAAGTTGAAAAGCACGACGTATCAATAGTTATTGCGCGCGTAATAAAACGTCCTTTTATCACCTATAATAAGTATTGAATTATTGGTAATAAACAACGTGTTGCACCGCAAACATTATGCGCAGTTAAATAAAAATCCGCGACATGATTCTGACAGCAACCAGACAGAAAGCCGCTCGTGAAAGACTTAATTGCACTGTAAATTTGTGCTGAAAACGAACTTTTATTTTAATTAATTTACGACCGAAAAGCAAATCTAGCAATACGAAGCCGTATACTTATCGTAATTATTCACAGTTAATTAACTTTCACAAATTAATAGCAGATAGTTTTTTCTTTCCACGTAAGCTTGTGATTTTAAAGATAGTTTTCCACTTTTTATTCCATATTTTCCCAAAACTGTAAGACAGCATTCTTCGCTTTTCATTTTCACGATATTTCATAGCTTTTCCGAGTCGCAAACAAATCGGCTTGAGGAGATATGGGTTAATCGTGCATCTATTATTCCACAGTTTACCTCAGAATGAAAGGTTCGGCAAAAGGTTAGCGTTCATTATTGATCCTTGAAAAATGTGAGTGTTTTATAACGTCACGTGTTTATTTTACCACCTTGGCTTATCTGGCTGCGAATCCACTCGAAACGTGTGTTCACTAATCTCGTGAGTCACATCTTCAGCCGAACATGTTTACAAGCCTTTCTAGTCTCTTATTCAGAACACGCAAATGCACGACCGGCATGCAAAAGCCGCGGAGCCCCCCGGAGGCCGCGTCGACGACACTTCGCCGCTCTGAAACAAGCGAGTAAATTTTTTAACGGTCCGCGAAATAACGAACCCCCATCGGGCCATCGGTTTCTGAAAAAGGGGAGCGGCAACCGCTGAAAAGCTCACGGAGCTCGAGCGGAGTAACCGAATGAAGAAAAGCCGGGAACGAGAGGGGGAGGTCTGTCTGCCGTCGCTATACGTGCACCGCGACGACGACGACGACGGGGACGGGAACTTATTTTGCCGCGAGCGCGCGAGCGACAAAAATTGGATTTCTCGCGCCCTCGCGGCGCGCGAGGCGTCGATAAACTCTTGTATCAATAACGCGGGAGACGTCGCGCGGAGCGAGAGAGCAAAGTTTCGATTGGCCGCGCGACGGCGTATAGACGGGGATTTTTCTCTCTCCCCCCGTCGCGAGACGCGCGCGGAAGAGCGCGAAAAGGAGCCCCGGCCGATGAACGATCGGCTATGCCGAAGGAAAACAACCGCTGCTCTTCTTTTCCCTCGCGTAGCTTCAATTATTCTCCGCCGCCACCGGGCTTTTTTATTCCCCCCCGCCTTCCGCTCTAAGAGAGGAAATGTGGCGAATAAGCGGCCGGCTTTTGTTATTCCGGCGATGCGGCTTCAATTTTCAGGAATTTGCTTTCGTCAATACAAATATTAGATCGCGGATTAAAGTTAGCTTTTCCTTTCGAGACAGGCATCTGATATCAAATCTATTTCTTTCGACCTTTTTTCGCGGGAAATGTCTGGCGTGCCTTTATTTGTTATTTAAAAAATGTTTTTTTTACAATTATTAATAAAATATTTCGTTACAATTTGATACATCACTTAGAGAATTAATTAAAAATAATAAACAATGTCTCTGTTTTATTTAAACTATTGTTTGAATTTCATTCAATCCAAATCACCGACCACCGTTTATTTTCATTCAACTAAACAAACGCTAAACAAAACGAATAGAGAATCGTCCATACCCGTTCTAGCCGAGTAATTGCAAATGAATTTAATTAAATTCCCTCTCATTCCGCGAAAAATTAAATCATAGCAATTCAGAGCGACAAATTCCCACTCATCCGAGCGCGCAAACTACTTGGCAGAACTCAGGGGCGTCCGGGCTGTCAGCAAAAAACTTCTCAGTCCGATAATGAAAGAGCGAGGAAGGAAATGACTAAGGCCAGCCAGCAGCGACATGCAGAGAGAGAGGAAGAGAGAGAGAGAGAGAGAGTACAATTTCGCAAGGAATTCGCTGGCACGCGGTGAGCGACGTCGGTGCGAAACGTGTCTCTTATGTTAGTGTGCTTTCCTCGTGCGAGGCTACATCGACCGATGGCTTTTAATTCTAGGCCTCCGCCGCCGAGCGCCGACGTTAAATATTACCGAGAGGCTCGATGACCGAAACGATAATACTCGCGGTTGACGTTCCCAAAATGACGAGCGTTTCCCTTACCTTCGTCTCGGCTATCTTTATATATCGAATGAATCATCCCCGGAGAAATGTAGGTCCGCGGGGGGAAAAGGATTTATGACGTGGGATTGGAGGTATATAGGACCGGGCGTTTATTCATTCAGGAGAAAACGTCGGGAAGTTATGTTTCTATTATTCAGGAAAGGGGCTCCATTCGCAATTACTCGATTATCCGGTAAGGAGACGGGCAAAGGTACATACAGGGCGAGCGGTGGGGAGGGGAGCGAGAAAAGGCTGAAAGAAGTGCACGTGCCTCGTGAGTTCTCGCTCGAGATTGGAAACGATCGGGCTCCCCCTCTCTTTCCCTTCACTCGTGTTTGCTCGCGATTGAATTTATCGCTCGCGCCTCGAGAATTTCAACGAGGAATTGCACTTTCCTCGCTCCGCGCAAAAATGATCTCCCCATTATTTCGCGCGACAATCTCGCTCTATGAGGCCACTCCTCCCCCCTCTCTCTTATTCAATCCCGCGAGAGATTAGATTAAGCGAGAAATGCATTTCCCAGCCGCTCGGGTAAATAAACGCGTTCGGCTGCGCGCGTTTGAGACTGAAAGTTTTCGAGGAATTCGCTTTACGGAGGCAAAGTTTTTACGGCGACAAGCTCGGGGCGTAACAATATACCTGCCGACAATGATATGCCAGGCAGTCAAAGTCTGCCTGCTCATGAACATGAGCACTCTCTTATCGCTTGAGAGGATTTGAGAACCCTGGAATCGTGAATTACCGTCAGAAACAACAAAGTAGTGGCTTCACAGGGATGCGCGCCGCTCTGCGCAGGAATATATATGTATAATACCCGAGCACGTGAAACCTTTCCGAGTACCTGTTAGTTTATATTAAAATCTCTCATTGTATAGAATAACCTACAGGATATTGATATTTGTTCCTGCGTGAAGTGTTAGAAACTCTATATGTATGACGAGAGAAACTTGAGCATTTAAATTCTGTAAAATATGTCTTTGTTTTTACGTTTAATATTAAATTCTGATGAAAATGTGTACCTCGCGTGCAATTGTTCAAACAGCTTCATATTATGAAAATACATTACAATTTTGAAGTTTCACAAAGGAAATTTAAGAGTATACATTTTCTGACTGATATTGTCCCTCGGGGTAGTTTAATAATGATTTGCGCGCCCGTATTTATTTTCCTTTTATGCTAATTGTACATTATTTGTAATTGTAGATTATTGTTGCGAGTTTATCAAGTCGCCCGTAAAATCGTAATGAACGAGTGCGTTGACAAAGGGCTAAATATCTTTAACGAGACCGGCAATCGACTGATTTGTTTTTGGACAGCAGTAAATATGAATGGATCCTCGGTCGTTATAAAACAAAGCAGCAGCAGAGAGAGAGAGAGAGAGAGAGAGAGGACAGAGAGAGAACTCCATCGCTTTGATAAAAAGTTCTTTGATACTCTCGAACTTTTTCCGGCTACAAAATTCAGCGCGGACCAATAAGTCAGCGGAACCGCATTTGCGCGTCCGCTGCTCTTTTTTCGCCGCCGGGAAAGTCTCGTCAAACAGCGTCGCGAGGCGCCCTAAAAATCATCGCGAGCTCGCGAGTATATAAGAGCCGTAATGAATGGCATTATCGGAAATCAATCGAACCGCCATTTCTTTATCTGTCCGCGGGCGTGCACTCTCCCTCCCTCCCCCCGAATATATTCGTATGCGCATATTTTCAAAGCTCCTCGTCCGTATATAGCGAACGCGCGCGCTCCAGCGCTTTCTGCGCGAAGGAGTACAAAGCTGCGGAGCGAGTTTAACCCGGCGCGCGGCCACTCGACCAAGTGGAAAACGGACCGCAGTCCCCGAGGCGTAGGCCGGGGCTGCGTTAGACATCCACCACCCCCTCCCAGTCTTTTAGCTCCGCGATGCGAATCGACGATATATACGCGGACGAGCGGCCCCGAGGCCAAGAGCAGCCCCGAATATAAAAGAGGGGGACGAGGAGTGCCGTCCTGGTCGCAGGTGCGTTTTAACCTCGCTCTCGGCTTTTTCGCCCGAGAATATCTCGGGCTGGGATGAAGCCGTTAGTTCCTTAAAGGAGGCGATTAGAGCCGCGGCTCGATAAGTAGGCCAGCCGGGCGCTCCGAATTTTCCGAGTATCTAGTTAAAGCCCCGAGCTTCGTCGCGTAATAAGCAGACATTGATCCGTATGGGAAAAGAGATAAAGTTCCGGACGCCCCCTCTCAATTTGCCGAGGCTAACGTATCAGAAGGCTCGCTCTCCTCTTTCTCCGAGAGAGAGAGAGAGGAGGAGAATGTCCTCGCCAAAGCCGAGAAAATTTCTCCTCGACGTGGAAGCTCTCCTTGTCAAGAGCGGAGAGATAGAGGGAGAGAGAGGAAGAAAAATGAGGAAAATAAATTAAATGGGCCTAAGAGAGGGAGAGAGGGAGAAATGGAGAAAGAAGCCCAAAGAGACAGGGAAAGAAGAGCGCAGCGGCGGCGGCGGCGGCAGCGGCAGCAGCAGCAGCAGCAGCAGCAGCAGCTCGAGGAAAGGGGTCGCGCACGCCGTGTTCAATGGATCGATAGACGCGCGCGCTTACGGGCCACCTGTACGTGTACTCGCCGTGTACATACGTAACGTAACGGCGGCGGCGCGTCTGCGTGAGCTGCCGGACAAAGACGGGAGAGGAGAGAGAGAGAGAGAGAGAGAGAGAGCCAGCAGCAGCAGCAGCCGTTTATTTATCCGCTTTGTCGCGGTTTATCGGACACCGAGAGGCAGCGACGGCTTCCCTCCGACTTTCCTTGTTATCTTGCTCGTTCTTCTCGGCCGAGGATTACGAAAACTATCCGCTGATGTTTACGCCGAGTTTACAAAAGACATCGTCACCTGTAGGCGCTCCGAGCGACGAACTTGCGCGAGCCAGCGAGCCACAAAGCTTTCGAAATGGGCCAGCAATTTTCCCCCAGGACAGAGGGGCTGTCAGATTGTAACGGGAGGCTCTCTCTCTCTCTCGCTCTTCTTCCTTCACGCCGCCACCTCTCCCACGCCAGCAAGAAGGATTAAACAAACACCGCCGAGAATGGCCGCAGACGAGTAAACTACTACTGCTCCTCGCGCTCCTGCCTTCTATCTTTTCCGAGGCGAAGCAACCTCCAGTACCGGCTCGAATTTTCCCTTTACTCTCCGCTCCGCGCAAGTATTGTTGCTTTGCCGCTGTTCCGCGAACGCGGACCGAGACGTAATATTGCATTTTTTATGCGGAATTAAACTAAAGCTGCTTTGCACGTCTGCTCTCGCGACCGTTTCGCTTTATCTCCTCGTATTACGGCTTGATGAGCTTCTCTCAAAGGATGGAGCTGGATTGTGATGCGTCGGTTTGCGGGATTGAAAGGAATTCATTGAATTCTAACGGCATTTAAACGTCCGCTTTATCGTTTTTAGAAAGAATGTTGATGATCTTGACATATAGAACTATGTAAAATACACAGTCCTTTCAAAAAATTGACACCGCAAAGGTATTTATGAGTTTGAAATTTTAGAACCGCTATTTTCGGCTACAGTTATAGTACCGCGTGATTGTACGCCCCAGAGACAATAAAAAATGGTCGATTCACGAAAAAATATCACTTTCATTTGCAGTCTGTAAACAAAAAGAAATTTATCGAAACCCGTAACTATATTCCGATAAAATAAAGCGCATTCCCCGCCGTAAAAAAGCCCGAGGCCACATATTCCCGTTATTAATAGAAAAATGTTTGTTTTTTTTTTCCAAAAAGCGCTTCGTCAAGCGGCGCGTCGTCGACAGCTCGACAAGTCGCCGCGCGGTACAATAAATCCCCCCGTTGACCGGCAGCATCTTCAATGCAAATGCCCTCGCGTCCCGGAAAGAAGCGCGCCTAAATCTACAGAGAGCGCCGGGCGGCAGCGTCGGCCGGCAAATTCGGTGGGTTGGGCCGACGGGGCAGTTTCGTTGATGGCCGCCCTCCCTCTAATGGATTTGGATGCTCCGCCGCAGAGCCCAAAGCGGGCTCTGCGTCCGTCAGAAACGACAACCTGTAGATACCCGGGGACGCGCGCGGCAGCGACACACACACACACACACACACACACAGTGAAAAAGCTCGCGAGAGAGAGAGAGAGAGAGGGGCGACTTTCGGATTAATTGGGCTAAGGCTATATTAAACGGCTCTCGCAATTTGCAAATGCGATATCGACGGAGAGAGAGAGGGAGCGAGAGCCCGGCAACTTATTAGGAAGATTAAAGAGCTGACTTTTAACGGTCACTCGCGAAAGTTTTCGCCGCGGCGGAGGATAGGAGAGAGAGCAAGAGAGAATTCCCGAGCGGAAAAATAATTTGTCAAGTCTCGGTCGGGGGGGCCAGCGAGTATTTTCGCCCGAGAAAAAGTGTGCTCCTCCTTGCGCTCGCGGAGAAAGGGATGAAAGAGAAGCCTGCAGCAGCGGCAGAATTCAAGTCGCGGACAATCGCAAGAATGCAGCGAGTACAAGCTCTCTCTCTCTCTCTCTCTCTAGGTATATTCGCTATCGGGGGGCGAGCTCCTTCCGAACACGTGGCCCTTTCCAGTCAAAAGTTTTATTGAAAAGTACTGTATAACAGTCCCGAAGATTTCCCATGTGTCACCGGATTACTATAGATATTGCCCGCGCTGCAGCGGCGGAAGGGGGGGGAGTCGAACTTTGGCCCTGTTGCAATTTACGAGCGAGCGTGAGAGAGAGGGAGAGAGAGCCCGGTAAGAGAGATTTCGCTTTTAAGTCGTGTCCCAGGAATTCTTGGAATTATTTGGTAAAACGTCCGCAATATTCCGTAGGAGACAGTGGGTACGTGCCTCTCGAGCGGCTCGAAAGAAGGAGGAGGCGAAGAAGGTGAGATGAAGTGTAGAGGGGCAAAAAGCGAGCACTCGAAACGCGATCGTAAGAGGGCCGCTCTGCCGAGCTCGATATTTCGCACGGGGAGAGGGGGGAGGGAGTACAGTCAGCTCGAGCTTTGGACCGCCCAAGCCGCGCGCTGCCGCTACTGCTTTTCCTCTAAGAATGGCTCGCTAACGAGATTCCGCATTGGCTTGACGAGATTTTCGTTGTTCAGCGGGATTTGCGCTTACGGCTGAGAGACCCCCGTCGTCGCGCGCGCGCGTCTCCGCCCGGAACAAAGCCACCTTTTTCCGGGCTCGCCTCTTTGCCTCAATTATGCCGGCCTGCAGAAGGATCTCTTGCGCTTTGCCGTGTGCTTGCCTTTTCTGGAAATGTACGCGCGCGCGGATCTCTTTGAAGTATCCTCTAGCCAATCGATCATTTTCGTTTCTAATGAATTTATCAAACACGATAAAAGCTGGATAAGGAGCAAACGGGAAAAGTATACATCAAAGATTTTCCGGCAATGTTTCCGCAACGAGTTTCCCCCTCCTTCTTCCGGACATTGTACGAGCTCCAGATCGCGTTCGTCGTTGAACTATTCAAGCGCAGTCTGTACGAGTTCCAACTATCGCCACCGTAAATAAACAATTTTCCACTCTACCGAAAAATCGGCCAAACATTGCGAGCAAATCCCTTTTTAATTCGACGATACGCGAATTCTCGGAACACCCGATTGCAGGCTATTTGCTCTATTTTTGGCCCGAGCACACTGTAAGCAGCGGAGCAAAGTCCGATTCCCCTCCTAAGCGGTTAGCGATCAATTTGGGAAATTTCAAGCTGCGGTTCGTCGAGAGAAACGATGATTACAGTTTAAAGGCAGTTTTCGCATGGGCGGCCCACCCGGGGAGCTAAACGCTCTCGCGCGGTAGCACGTGTTTTTTGGAAAGTTTCATAATAAAAGTCTCCCTCCCCACCCCCATGCAGATTAGGATTTTTTCGGGAATTTCGAACGTGACAGTTTTCTCGGATAGATCCCTTCTAAGGGATATTGAAATTCTAGTGCCACGCGGGGAGGAGCTGGAAAATGGGCTGCGAGATACGTCAGTCCGGATAGTGCACTTTTCCGAATGCATTTACGCCGAAGCAGGGTAGAATCTATTTTCATAAAAATAACATGCCATGTTTTAAACATTCCAAGGCCGCGTTTCGAACATTCTAGCGCTGTTTACGCTGATATTTAACTGCGTCGGGGTAACCGAATACATGCGGATCACGTGCGTTCGGAATTTCGAATTCCGGATCGACATGCCTTAATTTCGAATTTTGCATTTTTTTTTTATTCGAGAGCGGAAAAAAAATGGAAAGAATTTCAGACATTCATATTCAAATCTTTAAAGCTTATGTAATTAGCAATAAAGGAATCGTCGCTAAAGTAATAAAATGGCGGAGATTTATGTTGCAGCATTTAGAGGCAGCTTTTAAATATTTCATCGATTGCCTTTCTAACTTATCGCTACGTATTCAAAGCTATAAATACTGAATTTTCAGTGTACATTCACTTTGACAAGCTTTTATTCGAAACTGCGCTAGAATCGTTCGTACCCGGAACAAAAATTCCGGGGAAAATACTCCCCCCGACGAAGCACTCATTTCATCAAGTTTCTTTATCCGATTTACATTCTTATTCATTGTATTCGAGATTAAACCGAGATCCATTTATTAGCTTAATTTCTCGTCCAGGCCTCGATTACCAGTACTGCCGGCAATCATAATAAAACGTTCTTTTTTCCGGGAACAAAGGGCTCCGGGAGCCTTTAAAAAGAAGAAAGCCGAAGAAGGCAGCCGGGCAGACAGGCAGGAGAGAGAGAGAGAGAAAGGGGGCGAAGGGGGGAAAAGGGGGAAAGGAAGTTTGCCGGGTCGGTCTATCTTCCTAAAAAGGGGGAACTCAAAAAGGGATTAGCGAAAAGTTAGTCATTGCGGGTAAACTACCGGCGCGCGCGCGCGCGGCAGCGGCCGAGAAAAGAGGGTCGTAGTTTTAGCACACGTCGCACGTAGAGGAGAAGGCCAGGGCCGTGCTCCGCCGCGCGAAATACGTACAGAGGGAGAGAGAGAGAGAGCGGAAGATAAAGAGGCGCGGCCGAGAAAGATGGACTCGGTATATAGCCACTTCACCTAATGCTGCTGACTAGGAAATGCACGCGCTCGCCTTTCGGGGTTAAGGAGATGCCTCTCGAGCTCACCGCCTGGTTCAGACACACGCGGATCAAGAGAAAGCCGGGGCTTGCTCTCTCTCTCTCTCTCTCTCTCCGGGGCGTGCGCCACTTTGTCAATCGGACGCGCGCAGCCGCTTTTACGCCGGCCGGTTTTATGAACTGTCGCTTTCAAATAAAGCACCCCGAGCCCCCTTTGTTCCGCTAATGACTGCGATGCGTCGGGGCTCATTAAAAAATAATATTAAGTGTGGTTATGCGGTCGGCTCTCCCTCAGCCGGAGCTCCTCTCTTCTTCTTTTTTTTTTCTCTCTCGAGCGCCGAGCTCCATTGTGCTCTTTCAGAGTTTACAAGATTAAGTGATGTACTTTTTTTCCCTGCCAGCTCGAGTGCCTTCTTATTTTGCTCCCCTTTTACCTCTCATTTTATTGGGCCTTTTTACCTTTCTAAGCAGGCCAAAACATTTCGAATTAATAAAAGAAAAAATCCTTTGCGCTTTCGGACCATTCCGTTTCTTTTGTCCAAGTACTACATATTTTGCTTCCAAAGTCACACTTTTATTAATTCGAATTAAAAAAAAAAGACCAACATTTCGATAAAGTCAGGCAGGAAATGAAAATCAGACGATACGGAAGCTGTTTACGTCGCGCGGAAAAAGTAGCCGGGGTGGTACTTTAAGATCCGATATTCAGTCAATTCCGAAAAGAGGCGAGCCGCAAGACAAGAAAAGGAAAGGCGGCGGCGTAGATTCGGGCGCAGCCGCCGCCTCGCCGCGCGGTCCCCGCCGGGTTTTTTCGGCGCTCACGGAGCTCGCATTCATACTTTGTGCACGACGGAAATTGTGTTTCATCGATTTATGGATGGAAAATGGCCTGGTTTCTTGGTCCGCCCGGGCGAATGCAAACGCCAGCTAGTTTCGGAATACGAGCCGCCATAACTTCTCTTTATAGCAATGCTTCTGCCGTGGCGCGATCCATAATGCGATAGAGGAGCTCTCCTCTCTCTCTCTCTCTCTGGCTGTGTCTGCGCGTCTCTCCCTCCCTCCCCCTTACCGACGTTATCTCCCTCACGTGTCGAACGATCATTATCGTCCTTGCAAGCTCCTTTTTCGCAGCCGTTTTTCAGGCCCTCGTGAATGTTAATCACGCTCGAGCCTCATTAACGCCACCCTCCCAGAAAATTCACGAACCGCCCAGGCTAGATAAGCGCTCCCGGGTAGACCCGCGTAAATTTCAGAATTTTTTACAAGAAAATCTTTACGTCCCTGCGTTATAGCCGAGGGGGGGCTCGAGGTGTAAATAACAAGCAATTATCTTGCAAGTTTTATCGAGGCCGTCGAGCTTTTCGCTCCCGGAACAAAATCCTCGCTCGCCCGTACGTTTTAACGTGAAAAATTGTCGCTGCTTCAGAAACGAATTCCGAAAATGCCGCTCGAACAATTCGCTTTCTATATATAAAAGTGATTTAAAGAGCCGAACAAGATAGCCGATAACTCTGTAAAACTCTCGAGCGCTTAACGGCTAGTTGCGGCCTCGTTAACATTTCAGCCAGGCTGTTATTCCTCTCCTCCGGCGCGGCCTTAAATTTCGACCGGCCCCCCCCCCCCCCGAACGAGGAATCTTCGACGGGGGGATGAATTGCGCGGGTGTAGTACACACTAACCTGGACTCCTTAGCGGTGCGGAAATTCACCGAGACTGCACGTGAGCAGCTCAAAGTCGTTGACGACGCCGAGAGGAGGTATATAGGAGGCCGAGTCAAAGGCCGCGATACAAAGGGGCCCCTCTCTCTCTCTCTTTCTCTCACACTCGGCGCGCGCTCCGCGCGTCGACTCCCCACTCGAGGTTCGAGGCTCGGGGTAAGGCGACGTCGAGCGTACGCCGCTGAGAGAGAGAGAGAGAGAGTCAAGGGGATGCGCCTTTATCGGTCGGTCGGAGAAAGCAAGATTTTAGCCGCGCCGCGCGCAATAACGAATGGGAAATAAAATTTCATCGCCCCCGCACGCCAAGCAGATAACTGACACGTGAAGCTTTTTACGCGTCCAGCGAGGAGGCGCACGGAAGCGACGCCCGAAAATTAACTGGCCGCTCGCACGCGACTCCTACGGGGCTTGTAGGGGGAAGGCCCGTCTCCGCGGCCCGCGAACGACAAATTCGAATTTTTCATTAGGAACGCCGCGCCGCTTAAATAAATAGCGAGGAAACCGATTAGACAAGACCTGTCGGAGATAGCGTCCCGGCATTAACATTATCCCCGGGGCTGTTAGCGGCTTTTTATCTCGAGTAAATTATTAAGCCGATCTAATTGGGGTGAGGCTTATCTGCCCCGGCGCGATATACGTTTCTGCGCCCCTTGATTTTCGTGGCTCTCGTCTTTAAAAGCGCTCTTTATCGAGAGAGAGCCCGGGCCCCTCTGTTTTTGTTTTTAATTTCAGACGGGAAATTTATGCGCCGTATTTTTCCGCTCCGCGGCTACTTCCCTTGATTTGTAGTTGTCCCGGTAAAGTAGTTTCGCCAGGCGGAGCTGCAACGGAGACGGCGCTGCTTAAACGCATTATTCTGCCCTAAGAAAGATTTCTTATTTCCCGAGAAATATAATACAATTTTATAAAAAAGTCTGCTTTTCGTCCCCGACGTTGCACCGAGTTAATAATTCTCGGGCTGTAAAAAACCAAGGGGCAACTTGATATTTCAGCTGCAAAAGGATTCTTCCCGTTGCGAATGCAAGTTTTCCGCGACAAAGATTGGTCGTGCATAGTTCAACGAAATCCGACGCTTTTAACGTTGCGGGAGAGAGCGCGACGCGGAACGAAATTTTGCCCCTTAATTTTCCACAAAACATAAACGAGTTTCGCCGCGAGAGAGAGGCTGCTTTTTTTTTTCTCAAAAAAAAAAAAGAAAAGAATAAGAGCGACTCTAATGAAATTCATTACTAATGACGGGGTTGGATCTTGTTAAAAAACGCCCTCTCGCAGCCGGGCGGAGGAAGAGAATTTTTAAACGACGACGGAGGGTAGAAAGAGCTGCGGCGGAGGTGCAGAGCCGCGGCGATATTCCTCGGCGGGGCCTAACAAGATTTCTTAATAACTTAATGGATGCATGTACGCGCACCGCATAGGTTTCGCCGGGGCGTCTGGGGTTCTCTCTCTCTCTCTCTCTCTCTCTCGGTGTACGTTATATTTTAAAGACCGTGAACGTCGGTGGCGGGCAACACGTGGGAGAGCGGCGCGGCTCGAGCGCCCCTAGCCGACGTCGCCGGGAACCATTAAAACTTTAGAATCTCAATCTTGCGCGCACCTCCCGCGTCACTTCGTTAAATTAACGAAAGGAGCTTTTCGCCGAGGCGCCACCACGCGAACGTGTTTTCGCATCCCCGCTTTTTGAGGAAAGTTTGCGCGCCGCGAGCCGAGACGCTTGTCCGTTCTCTCGCGCTTGGATCTCTCGTATATGTAGATGTAACTTTTGCACGGGAAGCGTTCGATCGAGAGGATGCTTTTTTTGTAAGCTGGCATAAATTTTATATTTTCCCGTGATTTGCAATTTTTCATTTATTTATCGCAATAAAAGTATACAGTCGAGAGCGGCGGAAGGCTGAAAACGTAAAGTTTTATTGACTTTTCCCCGAGTGCATTACACAAATTGCTTCGTTTGCGGAATGCCCCGTACAATAAAATATAATAGTTTGCAATTCCCCCCGAATTAATTAACATTCCATCGCGGCGCGATGGTATACATTTATGAAACTCATCGCCGGAAAATCGAAAAAAAGCAGCGGCGGCGGCAAACGGAGTGGTTAATGAAACAATAATAGCATAAAGATAAATGCAGTCCTCGCGGCGGCAGCAGCAGCAGCAGCGAGCGATTCGATGCGAGCGGAAGCCTCGCGCTGCGCCTCGCGGCTAATAAATTGAATTTCAATCTCGGCTCTAGATTCTCTTTCCGGCTGCTGCCGGCATAATTAGCTAATGTTCTAGGCGCGCGGCGGCGGCTGTTATACTCCGCGGCGGCGGTGGCGGCGGCGGCGGCACTTTGCGTCCGTAAAAGCTCGGCTGCTTCAAAAACACAGACTGGCTGAAACGCGACCGCGTGCGAGTTAATGCCGGCAACCGCGACAAGGAGAAACGAGAGATGCCGCTGCTGCTGCTGCTGCGAGTTTATTTGCGAAAGTCTCTCCTCGAGCTTTTTCCGCGGTTCAACCTAATCGGACCTGCAGCTTTCGCGCTCTGTCGTTATGCTGTATTAATTAACGGGAAGAGTCGAGCTGCGCTGATCGAAAGAGAAGAACGTTTAGGCGGATGCTTTGGCTTCTATTTATTGACAAACATTATCATTTGTTCTTTGATAAAATATTATTGCGACAGTTTGATATAAACAAGCATTAAAGCGATTGCGGATACGATGTTATTACCGAAGCGCTTACGCCGAATGCTATCGGCGCCAGTCGAAGCTCAACTTAGATTAGAGACCAATTATCAGTTCCAACGTTGCAATATCCAGGAATCTATCGTTTCTTTCGAGCACGAAATTTTTTGTCAGAGCAAGAGAGCGCCCCCTCGCCGAAATCGGAGCTCCTGTCCTCGGCAATTTCGTAATTAACCGTAAAGTGCAGCCGCGAAAGCCGAGTTCTCTCTCCCCGTCGCCGAGGAAAAATGACATTTCCCTGGGTCTCCCCCCCGAAGTCTATTATCCGCGCGGTTCTCGCGGCGGAGAATGGAAGTTTGTAAAGCGAGTCCTCTCTTTAAAGAGTATTATATTTGCGGGCCGCGTCGAATTTCCGTCCCCGCGCGCGAAACTCAATCCTTCATCGGTAGAGAGATGAAAGAGCTGCTTTTTATAGCTCCTTAAGCTGGAATTCGTAAAGGTAAGCGCGGGGGCCCAGGTTGCCGCTGCTTTTTCGATCCGAAAACCTATATATGTATACAGGAGGCGAGGAAGCGACGGCGAGAGAGAGAGAGCGATTACGTCTCCTCGTCTTGGGAAGCATAACGTAGTTTCTCGCGCAGGCAGCCGTGCGCCTCTCTCTCTCGCTGGTGCTATCGATCGGGAGGTTGAGCGCGCGCGGCAGCGGCCGCCGGCGAGCGAGCTACATTTCCCTCTCGAAAAGCCAGCGGCGAGCGCGCGCGCGAGCGGGGCTCGCGTTTCGTTTCGGAGGAAATCGCGCGCGCGAGAGCGCCGCGCCGACGGAAAAAGAGAGAGAGAGAGAGAGAGCTGGCCAGCTGGGTTTCGCGCAAGCGGCACATATCGGCTTTCCCTGCCCCGTTCTCTACGTCCGCCGCCGGGGAAAAATGCCCCGGCAATTTGGCCGGGCTCTCGTCCCTCTCTCTCTCTTCCTCTCTCGCTCTGCCCTTTGATTCTCTCATTTTATCCCGCTTCTTCGTTACGTGTTTTTCTACGGCTTTCTCTCTCTCTCTGTTCTGGAGCCGATGCGTATCAATCGGACTTGCCGCCGTATATATAATGCTTCTTTCAAAAGAGCGGTGTCAAATCGGGAAAGGTTATATTTCACCGCCGAAAAATATTGGCTGCTGCTCTTGCGAGAGTCGGTCGATCCCTTTTTCCCTTTTTCGAAGGACGAGATTTTTTGCTTTAATCGCTCGATGGAGTTGCCGCTATTTTCCGGCCCCCTCGTTTCGCGAATCTTGTACGCCAAGCTAATTTAGTTATGAAATTGAAATTACTCCTGTTTGTCTCTTGCCTTTGCACACCTTCATCTCTCGCCTTATAAAAATTTTTTAATAAAGATCGCGTTCACGTGCTTTCAGGTTAAATATTTCAAGCGTTAATTAACTAATTTTTTCTAGCGTAAAAGTTTTTATGACCTCTCGGCTTTTTTCGCGCGCCGCTCTTTATACATTTCTCCACTCGGCGTATTTTATATTTCTCCAAAACAATGAGATATATTTTGCCAGCTTTTCTCTCCACTTAATTAAGACAGATTCTCTTATCCCCCGAACATTTAAATCGGCTGAAAAAAATGTTTTCGCAACTCCGCGTGTTTGATGGGAATACCATGCGATGAGTTTTAATTAAAATTCCCCATTTCCACGGTTTTTTCAACTCTCAAAGCATTACTAAATGAAAATCCCCGCGTCTCTCTTTAAGTAATTCATTTTTAAATTTCATGAATTTAAATGTTGAATTTTAGAATAATAAACGTATGAATTAAAATTAGCTCCTCTCTCCTGGGCTAGAAGAAAATCTCGAACATCCACTCCGCGGCCGACTGATGAAATATTTAATTTTTCCTTACTCGGCACACCGTGAAAACAGGCTATTAACATTCGAACTTTCTAATTCGCGTTAAAAACCGATTGCCGCCCGTAATTTCCGTTCGCGATACAATTATCCACTTTTATCAATAAAATTGATTATCGAAAAAATCGCAATTTATCGTTCGAATAACGCAGTTTTGTAGATTAAATATTTAAACATCATTGAAGATTAATGTCCCGATAAAATACCGATATAATAATACGTGAAAACCGAATTTCGCAGTCATTACGAAAACGGTGATTTCACCCGATACTCCAATTTCGCGTTTCCGGCGAAAAGTACAAACCGCTCGATCAGCTGCAATTTATTAACGGGAAACTCAACGAAATTAGGCACCGGCTAAATAGATTAAGCGCGTGTACAGGTCGGCTCAACAGGATCGGACAACTGTCGGCTCTCTCGTCTTAGAAATTCAGTAGCTTCCTGGACGGGTTTTGATAGTTAACGAATTCTCCGGGCCAGAGGGGACACACACACACACACGTACCGACGAAACAGCCAAATATTTGACGGACGAGCTTGTTTGTCGCCCAGCGCGCAACGCCCACTTATGCATTATACAGGTCGGCCCGGGAGGGAAGCGGCTCGCATCAATCCTCGGCGCTGAAAAATACATGAGAGGAGCCGATGAAAGCGAGAGAGGAAAAGTTTAATTGCGAAATGAGGATGTATGCAGGGATAGAGAGGACGTGAGAGAGAGAGAGAGGAGGGGCATCGACGGGCAGCCGTACGTATGCATGCACGCTTGGGGGAGAGGGAGATTGACTTTGCCGATCGACCGAGTGAGAGAACTCGGGTTAACTAGGCGAGAACAATTCCAGATTCCTGCAGGAGAGCCGAACCACAGTCGGAACTGCCAATCTCATCCGACTCGCTGGTAATGGGAAGCTGGCTTCTCGCCTGCTAAGTAATTGTACGCATTTTCGGGATAATTGCCGAGACACTCCTTTGACGCTCTCTCCCGGCGCCTCCGGGGGGGCAGGATCGCTCCGATTACCGACCGATACCCGATATCTGCTGACGTTTCTGCGCTTCTCTCTCTCTCTCTCTCTCTCTCTCAGCCTCGGACCTTTTTAAATACGCGCCTGTTTATCTTGGAGCGAAATTCAGCCGGCGCAACTTTGTAAGCGATTGCCGTGAATGCAACACGCCGGACGTCTGAACAAAGTTGGCAGCGCAAGCGCGAAACTTGTATTGGCTCAGGCCAAAGTTATACCACCGCAGTTTACTTACCAAAGTGCCTTGCCCGTGTACGCGCGCGTCCTCGTACTTTTGCTTTGTTAACGGGCAACTTTGCCATTTTTACCACCCCGAGAGCCAAGCCGCGGCCGACTAATGAACGTAACCCGCGCGCGACTCAAGAAATCCGCGGCCCTTTTCCAGAGAGACGGGACGCGGCCAAACTTCAAGTTTATAATAAAAGCCTCGAAGGATCGTATAATCTGAAGGAAATGGGAAAACGAAGGCTGAAACAAGTTCTAATTCCTCGATGCGAATCGTCCTCTCCCTCTCTCTCGAGACAACGAACAGAGGAGCGGGAGGAGGAGGACGAGAGGAGGAGGGCTGCCAGGAGGAGAAGAACAATGATCCGTCCCAAATTGGACACGACTGCGTACACGCTCCACTGATTCTCTTGTGCGAGCGCGTTTCCTGAACTTTGCTCTACGATCTCGTGAGATCCAGGATTCCCCCAGTCAAAGAAAAAGCCTGCCAATTTAACCGCTCTGCGACGTAATGCATTCACCAGTGTTCAAGGCCCGATAATCCTTTATTACGATAGTAGGGCTTCACGCTCCAGCAAGAAGCGCGGCCAACAGATTTTCCGAAAATGCCGGGATTTAACGCTTTTGCAGCTGAAATTCGCTTTTTCGAATTAGCGGGAAAATCAAAATGAAAATGCCCCGAATTCCGAAGGAGATTTTGGAAAATTCCTGCGGACAACGAGTTTAATGATTATGAGGAAATTTCAAGCTAAATCTCGGCTTCACGGATTTTTTTTCTTTGTTCCGTTTGTTACTTCTGCCGTTCAATCGAGAAATGTATTTTTCGAGAACAACGCCGGGGAGTCCGAATTTTTCCAGACGCTATTTCGTCTTCTTCACGGAGGAGAATCGAACTTTACGGTCAGCGCGTTTCCCACTTTCCGGGTTATCGGCAATATTTGTGTTTGCGCCCGATGCGACGCCTCGAGTCTGAGATTATTCAATTTGCCCGGCTCGGGGGCTAATGCAATCTATCCCCCAGTTTCTTTAATGACTTCAATTTTCGGTTCGCCCCGCAGGTTCGGCATGGTTAGGCATTAACTTTATTATATTATATCGCGCGCGCTATCGAGTTTCTTATTGCGTTTGGAAACTTGCGGCCCCCGACAATCGTTAGTCTCCATTCAGCGGGAATGCTCGCGGGCGAGTTCTTACACTCCGTGTTAATTCCTATTGTACTGACTTGCATTAAATAAGCGCGCACTAGCCGCATCTCGATTTTTCTTTTGTGCTATGAAATATTGATCCAGTCGGCTTTGTTCTCCAAATTTAAAGCTTTACTCTATAAAAAGATCGAGATTTCGCAAGGCGCAGCTATTTCACGCGTCCGGTCGTCATTGAAAATTACAACGAAAATCGTGATTGTTTACCTTTTTATTTACCAACTAAACCGTACTATCACAGAGCCGAGCTCGAACTTTCGCAACGCGCAAATACGTTATATTTTTAGGGACCTCGTCCAGCTTTTATGATTCATAGATTTACCCGGTTTTGTTTTTTCAATAATATCGGCGCAGGCGGCGCGGTCCCCCCGTAAAACAATTATTGATACTTGGAGGACAGTATTGATTTACGCTTTTGAGAGAGGGAGGTAGTTGACCCGAATGATTGCGCGCATTCCGCCTAGTCACGAAAACGTGTAAACGATGAGTTGCATCTTTGGGGGAAGAATTTGAAACTATTAAAATTCTGCGGTAAACCGGGAGAAATATAAGCGTCGCGTAAGAGCGATTTTCCCATGGAAACAGGCAGTTTCCAGAAATGGCAGAGAGCGCGTGTTATTATTTGCCGAGGGTCTTGGGGTTTATTCGGCGAGGGGGCCGAGGGGGAGAGATTTTCTGCGGCTTCGGCGCAGGAGTTGGCTGCGAGCAATTCGCAGGAAACCATCTTAAAGTTGGTCCAGAAGCGCGGCTGGAAAGTTCAGCCGCACGCGGCATATTCATCAGGGCTCGGGGAGGTCGCCTCCCTTTGATTACCATCTATTCCGGTCGATGAAGCACGGCTTATCAGCTGGCCGCTTTTAAAACACTAGACGATCAGCGGAAATTAGTTGATGGCTTTATCGCTACTTCTCGCTATTCCGCTGTATGCCTTTATTTAGCCTTATTCGCTAGACGGGGAATTGTGTATTTTTTAGCTCGTGAGTGATTTATGGCTTGGAAACTTTTAGATGGTTAACATTGTTACTAAATTTACTTTGAATTTCATTAGGCGTTTGTTTATAAGCCGCCATCAAAGTTTTATTAACTTTCGAGCAATAAAGAACTCCAAGTTTTCCAACTCAAATATTGTTCGTTAATATCATCATTTTCAAATCATCTCTATATTAGCTTAAAACAATCTGGCTTCATAATTGGTGCGCGATAGCAATTTTTAAGTTTTCAAAAAATTTTCCCTAATACTTTGAGAAAGTTTTAAAACGCCTGACTTTTTCCGGGCCCTAGTTTTCTCCTATAAGAGGATTCATTGTTTCTTCAAATGAATTCCAAGTTCTCAAAATGTCCTTCTTTTGAATATTCAAACTTTTCAAATTTAAATCATTGAATTTTAGCGCCTTAATCCAACAGGATATCTATTAGGTCTTAAGCCGACTCCGCTTCATCCTACTTTCGTCTTTTCAGCTCAGGCGCATAATTAATTCGCCTGGTCCAATTTACGCATCCTCATACTTTGCGATCAAAGCGGCTCGTCGAGCGTGCATTTATCGTATGCAAAAGCCAATCGATTTTGGCTCTCGGCGCACGCCTCTCCGTTTTCTGATCAGTTCCGCCTTGTGCGAAACTCTCTCTCCCCGCCGTCGGTCCTCTTTTAAGACCGGCCGAAACATACTCGCTCTAATGCACGAACGATTATGTACAGTTATATATCGGAACTATTAGGAAGTTTCCGCTGGCCGCTGAGTTATTCAGAAGATTTCCAAACTCTACGGCTGAACGACTGAGCAAATTAGGCGGCGCGAGCCTCAATGGACGGAGAACGTCCTTGAGATCTGGGGCGCCTTGGCTTAGCGTGATTAGCCTCGCTAATTGCCGTAATGGCAATATACTCGAGGACCGAGCACTCGAGAGAGAGGGAGAGAGAGAGGGAGAGACCCCAAAAATGACACATTTCGCGAAATACAAGCGCTTTCGAGATCGGGGCAATTTAGGCCGAGTAGAAAAGGACCTTGTCAGGTCAGACCGGAGTGCAACTGACTTGCTTGGAAACAATCTTTACTGCTTTTGCTTATTTTTGCTTTGGGGCTTCACGTATAAAGTACGCTTTTTAGTGGCCAATAGTGTTGTGTTCAGAAAGTTAAAGAAAGGACTGCCTTTTGTATTCTCGAGGGGTTCTTTCATAATTCATAAAGATATTTTTCTCCGGGTCTCTTTTGCTCGAAGCATTTTATTAAACTCGATTACTCTCGCGCGATTTCTCGGTAATTTGTTTTCATTATTCAGTTTCTACGACGCTAAGAATAAAGTAATAAAAGCTTGAATATAAACTTTATTAAATACTATTATGTAATTTTCTTACTGCACGTTATTAATTTAAATTAAAGTAAAAGTCCATTAAAACGTGATATTGAATATATATTTACGTATTTATTTTCTTATTGAAAAGCTTAATTTTGGAGTATTAAAATTTATTAATTCTAATATCATTTTAGTATAAATAATGTAATTTAAATATCACGTATCATGCGTATAATTTTTAAACAGCTTTCAGTATCGTAAATTACATGCACTTTGCAAGTGTAACGCGAATGTAATTTTAACTGATTGAATAGTCGCATAAATATAGATAACAATAGATCCTTTTTTAATTAGAGGAAGGAATTTATTTTGTACTCCGCTGATTTTTATTTTGTAATTAAACGTTTCAGAGGGGTTCATTCCCGATTCGGAGCTGCGAACTCTCGCTCTGAAAAAAAGAATCCATCGCCCGGTCGTCCGACAGCTTCGAAGCCCGTTGCTTTCAAAATGGATTAATGTCAATTGCAGTGAGCGATTTACTTTCGGTAAGCGCAAACATTATTCTTACAGATTAAGTCTGACGTTAAAAAGTTAATGTGTTCTGGCATTGTTTGTGGATTATAAAAGTATTCTACCGGCGCGAGAGAGAGAGAAAGAGAGAAAGAGAGCTGACGTGCTTTATGGAATGACTGATAAAGCGGAGGCTTTTAGAGAGGGCAGCGCTTGGCATTTGTTCGCGTATCGGCCAGTCCGGCCGAGCGGTGATTGAACGCCGCGGTACTGTTTATACGCCCTGTTGCCAGTCGTTATAGTGCCTATTAAAAATATTTCCCCCGAAAATCGTCCCCGGCCGTTTTTGCACTGTCCACTGCGCATCCCGGGGATTAACAGATCGACCGCTTTATTGACAGGCGATTCAGCCTTTTTATTCTCGGCGCAAGCCGTTTTTCGGCTGTGCGTAACTCGGACACACAAGTTAGCCGCGCGCAACTCTCGAGTGGCAATTTGATCGGCAGGGCTCGATAAGCAACTTGATTTTCCATGATCGAAATCGCGCCGGCGCTGCGCCCCGGTGATATTTACAAGCGCGGGGCCGCGATAATAATGCTCTCGAGCCTCAATACCGAGCAGGGGGGGAACTTAAATAGAGGAGGGCAAGTCATAACGTCGGCAAATGGAAGCATTAAGTCGCCCGTTGCAGAAAGAGAGCGAGAGAGAGCCGAGCAGGCGAGAGGAATGAAAGAGGGGTACGCTCGAGGCCTTTCTCTCTCGCGCTTAATGGAACGCTCGCGAACTGTAAATTGTACACATACATTGGCGGCCCGCCAAATCGAAAGAATAATCTGGCAGGGCCCATCCGAGGAGCCGCCGAAACGTATCTGCCCCTAGAAAATAACAAGACCGCGCGCCACTCGCTGCAGCTTTCAAAGCGAGATAGAGAGAGAGAGCAGCGACCCTTTTCACGGCGACACGCGTCGCGCCTCTCTCTCTCTCTCTCTCTCTGGTAATAAACGCAAGCAGCGACTCGGGAGAGGGGGAGGGAAGCGAAAGGCAGCGCGTGTCTCTCCCGGAAGAGTGAGCCGCTCGTGTAGTATCGATTTAAACGGCCGCGTTCTCTTTTGATTCCAGCGAGGGGGAGGAGAGAGAGAGAGAGCGAGGATCCTCCATTTCCTCTCCCTTTTTTCCTCCCTCCCTCGTGTCGTTCCATTTAAAAAACTTTCCGGATACTTCTGTCGGAAAAACTCCTCCCTTATACGCCTCATTCTCCTTCCGTAATTACGTATTCGAACGCTGTCCCTTTTTTCCGAAGGATTTGTTTCGACAAACAATCCGAGAAAAGCAGGCGACTCGCCGTCTTTTATCCCCGGGCCTGATTAAACTTTTTAAACTTGTTCCTCTCTCGGCGTCCTCTCTGTTTGTCGTTGCCGTTGCCCGCGACGGCGGGGGGGCATTAATCAGATTGCCGCGCGATTTCAACGGGCGAAATCGTTGCGAATTGCGCATTGATTCTAATGAAAATTATGAATTTATGTAGCTTTTCGCTGGCACACGACCCGTCGTCGTTCCCGGCGGGCGTCGCATGATCAGCACCCTTAAACAATTATCATATTTAATGCTAATCAAATATTAATGGCACGACGTGCCGTTATTTATCGTCGCGTGCAAAGTCGTTCCGCGTTCGGTATTAATTATTCGACGGCTTTTACGACGTCTCGTTTCGGCGATAATCATTTAAACTGTGCGCAAGCATCGATCAGCCTATGCGCGTTATTACGAGTCCGCGGGCAGCGGAAGCGCGACGACGTCCGAGGAACAAGCGGGAGAGAGAGAGAGAGAGAGTCTTGCTCGCGTGCAATTAAGCTCCCGGCGCGCGTATGCTGGTACCCGGTTAATTAAATTTCAATTCCTGCCGGATTTAAGCCCCGGCGTCTTTTGCGCGACTAACTGCGCACCAGCCGCCGGGAGCGTCTTTAGCGCGAGATCTCTCTCGCTGATAATGAATACTTAACGATCTCCGCGGAGGGAGAGCAACGGCTACGCATCTATTATGCGTTAAACGCGAGGCGCGCCTATACCGCGAGAGAGGGAGAGAGAGCGCCTAATTATGTAATAATAAACAGACTTTCGGATGCTCTCGCCGAAATTATGTCAGGCCGCCGCCGAGGCCGCCGCCGACGCCGACGCCGCGATTCCGAACGGATAATTATGCGCGTTGTTCGCGAGCGAATAAACTTCTCCCGGGAGCGCCGAGGCTATTAATCAAAACTGCGCCCGAGCGATACGAATCGCGCGCTTTCGTGCCGCCGCGGAATTCCAAACTCGCGCGCGCTCGCGAGAGAGAGAGAGAGAGAGAGCGCCCGAATAAATATCGGCTCTTTCTAAAAAAATGCAGCTTCCTTCTTTTCTCGCCTCTTTGTTTTACAGCCGCGGGAGCTCGTCGTTCGCGCCGACTTTATTTCACTTGTGTACTCTCTCTCGCATTGCGGGGGGATTTGTTGCTCGAGCGTGCGAGTGGCCCTTTGCCGAGCTTTCGTTACGGTTTATAGAGCGCTCCTTCTCCTCTCCTTTCTCTTTTGCTGCCGCGCGATGATTATTAGTGCTCGTGCCTTTTTAGTTAGGTTTTATTCGGGCTCGTAAACCGAGCGCCAGTTTCGCTACGAGCATTGCAAATGGCCACTTTGCCTTATTTTTGCTCGTATAAAATAGAGGGGCGGGGGCATTAAATTTGTATATTAAGAAATAACGATTCCGTGCTCTGTTGGACGCAGTTTAAAAGTTTATATGAATCGTCGGGCTTAAAATATTTTATACGGCTACATCGCACCTTGTAGTTACAACGTATTGATCTGTCGCCTATATTCAATTTTATAAAATTCTGCAGTCGTAAAGTTTTAGTGGAGCCTTCGAGCGAAGGAAATTCGTTCGGACATTTTTCGAATTACTTTTATTTCGTTTTATCTATGTAATATGCGCCGCAGTGAGCGTCTAAATTTACTTTTAAATTCTAATCCAAGAAGTGCGAAGCTTAAGTCTCCGTCTGTGGTTTTTGCTGAATTTCAACGGCGTCCCTCCAAGTTTCCAGCGAGGTAAATTAATATTTAATAGATCATCCTAATTTTAAGGTGCAATCTAGACTAGACTGTTTTCCAATTAGCAAATACGTCAGAGATAAAGTTGCAAAGTTACGACGTAATAAGCAGCGCGTCGCGAGCTTCCGGCTAACAGCTTCTTTGAACTTTGCTCATTTTGGGGGAAAGAGCGAAAGATCAGTATTGAAATGAATGCTAATTGTACAGCGCTGCCCCCCCATGCAAATTACTAATTACACGCTGCGAGGAATATAGCCGTCATCGTCCCTTCCCTAACGCCCCGTTCTCAAAATCCAGGGGAAGTCGAGTCGCGCGCACGTCGAAAAATACGATTTTATCATAGCAATTTTCTAAGTAACGTATTCTCGGCAAATTGCCGCGGGGCAGCGAGCGAGCGTCCTCCCGTACTCTCTCTCTCTCTCTCCTTTTCTTCCTCCCGGCTTTTTCTGGGCACGCGAGCGCAAAACTTTTTAGCATAATGCAAAATTTCGTGAAAAAGAACTGCCAGAAACGCTGTAAGCGAGCGGAATACCCGCTTTCTCGGAAAATCAACTTTGAGGAGAGAAAAGCTCTCCCTCTCTCTCTCTCTCTCTCTCCCTTCGCTTGGGGAAAGTTGTTAATCAGAATTTTTTCGCTACCTTTTTTTTTTAACGAGATCTATATATCGGCGGAGAGGATCCGACTTGTATCAGCAATCGGCCGTTAGTTTGCGCGAGTTTAAATAATTTTTCAAAAAAAGGCTCCCTCTCTTCGAATCGGCAGAAATATTCTCCCGTCGAATGTTCAGCGGTGCGTCTAGCTCGAAAAATTGGCCTCGAGTTTATAAAGTTTCCCCCCCGGAGTTCGAAAACCAAGTTTGTAAAGTATTTTTCGCGCCGTAAATATTAATAGGATCGCTAAAAAATTGAACATTCTTAAAGGGAATCGCTCGTTCACTGTCTATATACTATTATCACAAGTGTTTTTTCTAACTTCCCGGCGGAGACTCCCGAATCCAATTAAAGTTCCAGCGCGCGAAAAGTTTTGGTACACGGAGAATGAGAAAAATTGCCGTGTCCCCTCGCGAAAAAAACCGCAACATCGCGGCGTCGGTAAATTCAGCGAATTCGCATACATTATATCATTATTTGCATACGTTCTCATTAGACGCGACCGGGCAAGATATAATTTGAATATTGCAAACTAGCGAGCAAAGGCGGGAGTGAAAGATGGGGCGAAAGAGCTCTCTCTCTCCCCGTTCCGACGAGACGTAATTTGCGCGCCACCGGAGGAACAATCCCGCGGATGTTCAGCGGGAGAATGTTGATGAGGTGTTCCTAAGCAGACGGATAGGTTGCGAAAGAGTTACAAGCTCCGCATAGCTCCTTTATGAATGGCTCTGCTCAAAATTCCCGAGCAGTCGGCGACGCGTTTCATCAAGCTTTTACTATTAGGCCTCGGCCGCTAAACGCGCTTAATTCGCCGGGGCGACTCGATTCGATATACATGTCGCGGGACGAGTTCGCGCAAAGAGGCCCGGACTGATTAATCAGCTGATACGCAAGAAGAAGTCGAAATATCAAAGGGATATATACAGGGGCTTGGATTAAAGCGAGCTGCAGAGCTCGTTAAGCGAGATTTGCAATTATCGCGAAAGAGCTCCGGCCGTAGCTCGTGGATGTTACGCGGCGGCGGCGGCAACTTTGCGCCGACTCGGCTGACTTTGCTCTCTCGCGGCTTCAATTTTTTCGTAGAGAGGACTCGACTCTCTCTGGCCCCCTTTTTTTTCGAGAACTTTAATGCACTTATGTTTTAATTAAAATGGAAATTCCTCTGTGTCTGCCGGAGTTAGGCTAATGCGGGCCCTCAACGGCGACTCCTAAAGCGGATTTTAAACATCAAGGTTACTGGGCTCGGACCGTTTCAAAGTAGGCGACTGGGCTGGCTGAATAGGGACTTTTTCTAGGCACTCGGGTCGATGCGATTATTGGATTCGAGAAATTGTAAATTATTCTAGAGGTCTATGTGTGCTAAGTTTATATTTAAAGCGGGATAATACTGATGTAATAACGAAGGAATATGACGGTTATGCATTGATTGACAATTAAAGATTAAATGAAATATTTGAATGTGGAATTCTTTATTGAGAAAATTTATTTAAAACAGTGATTCCAGGAGATTTAATTTAATTGACATTATTTGTTAATCGAATTATAAATGGATTTTCGATATTAATTTGATTTATCAAACATATGGCATCTTCGATAAAATTAAGTTCTTCATTTTTAATGGGAAACAATAGCAGTAGTAAAGTTTTTGTCTTTAAGTATGACCTTAATTCGAGCAATAAATAAATTATGACGTAATAAAGTTTCATGCACAATTTTAGAAGCACTTACGTGACGAGAGAGATATGGTAAAGTTATGATTTTGTAACTCACCTGAAACAGAAAAAAAAGTCAAAAATATTAACTACGATAAACTGCAATTTAGCGAATTTCATTCTTAGAAGTTATAATATTGCTTATAAATAAAAAGAACTCCGCCGAGTATTAATTATCAAAGCACTGCGCATTAAAAGGTGAAAAAGCGGAATTTTTATCCGGGCAATTAAAACAATTTATTCCTTTCAAAAGTTCGTATAAGATTGCATTTGTTGTGAAAACTGGCCTACATTTTGCTCGCCAGTGTACTTATTACGCTATTAATAGTAATTATTAGGGGGCAATCTCAGACTTTACGTCACGCGACATGAGCGTCAACCGAGTTGGCATTTAGACATGCAAACGCGATATTTAGAAGCGATAAAAAACTTCTCGCTGCTCATTTAAGAATACTTAAATTCGATTGCGCCCAAAGCACTATTGACTAACTCTGATTTATTCCATTTTTTTTAGAAGCGTTGTGATTGTAAATCAGTTTAGTTGAGAAATTTTCTTAAAATAAAAGTTTTGGCGTGTTTAAAAAGTATGCCTTACATAATGTCAGAGTTTGAAAAAAAATGAAACTAACGTTGGAGACTTTTCCGCGAAACCTTTAATTTACATTGTATTTAAAATTTAGTTACATGGAATTAAATAGTATTACTTGGTAAATGGAAAAAAGTTCTTTGAAACAAACAAAAAATAACTGAAAATCTTAATAATAAAAATTGGAATTTAAATGTTTATTTTCGGGCTGTATTTGTTAAAAAAATATAATTTTTAACTTAATTTATTTAGTTTTTCAAGAGCTGTGTAAACTATACAGACTAAAGCGAATTCATTACCTCCAGTTATTTGTAAAATACCCAACCCGCCAGCGGACGTATTTTTCCTCCTCGTCGATATTTTTTTAGAGCATCAAAACAATCCGTGTCGTTCCGTATAAAAAAAAAAAAAAAAAAAATCTAGGGAAAAAAAGGCTCGCAAATGATTTCCCTCTAAATGACTGTCAAAGCAACAAACAATCCCCCGGCAAAAAAAGGAAAAAAAAGGCAAAAATCGAAATTTAATACTTCGGGAGAGAGCAGTGCACTGGCCTAAATTCAGTGCTCGCGCACCAGAGTCTCGCAAAGGTCGCGTCACGGCGCCGCGGCACTGGTTTGCAATTTACAAAATAGCCGAAACTATACCCGTTTATTAAAATTTCGATTACGCCCGGGGCGCGGCGGCGGCGCTCTCCCCCGGCAATGTTTTTCATTTCCGAAAGCATTCGGTCCGCTAATTACTCGCGAGCTCTATACTTTTAATTTGCGCTCTCTGCGCGGAGAGAGTCGCATAATGACGGCCGCGTAATGGGAATTTCGGCCGGGGGAATCGCCGCGCGCGTCCACTCGTTCGGCGAAAATTAATTTGTCGGCTCCCCGGCCGCGAAGAGTCCGCGGCGAACGCAGCTGGCTTGTTTTGTTAAATTATCTGCCAGCTACAAAAAGCCGAGCGCGCTCGTATACGCGTACGTGTGTGTGGGTGCGCAGTAAAACCTTCGAGCGCCGGGGAATCGATCGCCGCGCGTCCGCTTTAAAAAGGGCTCTCAGAGCGATTAAGCGGCCGATAATTGGGCCACGACGCGCTGTTTCACTCCGGCTCCAGTCGTAAATATGAATTTCCCCGGAGCGCCGCGGCCGGATTAGCGGCGCGAGGCGGAGGAGGCGAAGAAAAATGGCCGCGCTGTCGACGTGCGGTGGACCGACGCACAGCGGCTCCCTCCCCCGTCCCTGGACTTAACGGAATTCGAGAGCTCGCGTAATGAATAATCGATCCTCGGCTGCGTCAAAATTGTTTTTCGAGCGGCGCCGATATAAAACAAGTCATTAGAAATTGCTTTTTCAGGCTGATTTATGTATATGCAGGGGCGCGAGAGGGCGATTATTAGAGCCGACGTCCGAGCTAAATGGAATTAATGTTAAAAAAGCCGTCGATAAATCGACACGTCCGAGAGAGCTGCTGCCCGGCGAACGTTAACGTTTCCAGACGCTGCCGAAAAGTCGCCGCGAGAGAAGGGGGAGGGGGTAAAAAGGAGCCGAGTCCGATGGATCGGGGATTATTTTTGTACAAGAAGGGAACCATTTCCCGGGGCTTTTGTCCGCAGATCGGCGTTTTTATTCCGGCGCTCTTTTTCCCCTCTTATATTTCATGACGTCGCCGTCGGCAGCATTTTGCGCGGGTCCACCTGAGCCCCCCCCCCCCCCCCCGACGTTCCGTCCGCAAACTTTTCAAACGCCGCTGCAGACTCTCGCCTCTCGGCTTTCTTCCGGCTGTTTCGTTTTTCTCGCGCGCGCGCGCGCAAGCGCCCCGGCCCGTCACTTGATATTCCTTGGCGCGGCAACTTTTCCCCCAACTTTTCCAGATTGCCGGCGTTAGTAGACGCTCTCGGTATTTTTGCGAATTTCTTCAGCGGAGAGAGAGAGAGAGAGAGAGGACAGGAGCGCATTTCTTTAAAGCTCCCGTTTGCCCGTGACGCTCTGCCAATCCCAGTTGAAGGGAGCTCGAAACGAGACGCGACGCCCCGAGAAGTGTATTAAGCTATTTTTCCGCCGAGTCACTGGTCAATGTTTTCTCTTCCTCCTTTTTCGGCTCCTTCTTCGGGGAGTATTAGAGGGCAGGAGGCGGGGGAACGAATGTTCTCGGGGTAATTTATGCGCCGGCGAATCTGTGTGTTCGGGCGATTTTAAATAAATTATGCTAATGAGGAGTAGGAGGCCAAAGCGACCAACTTTTCGCAATTAAGGCGGAATAGTATGGCCGAGCTTTTTTGGTGCTTTCGGCTTTTGTACGAGTCGGGCGATGGTGAGAAATAGTTGTACTTCTGGCGTTATGGCCTCCGAGTTGGAAGAGAAATTTCAAATTTTCCCCATCTTATGCTTTAATCGAGAATTTACTTTGTTGTTATGCTCCTCGAGGAGCGCTTCCAAGTATTTGCGAGCTTTATTGCGGGAGAATAAAATGCTCTTTTTTTTGTGAATGGACACAAGGATTGCCGTGAAACATTGAACAAAAAATATTTGGCCGAGTTTGAAATTTCAAAAGTTTATACAAAAAGGGTAATCTTTTTACAAGTGCGCGACCGTAATTTTATTTTTCAGAAATTTCCCTCCGGAGAATTTTTCCCCCGGGTGTAAATACGAATTATAAATTCGGTCAAAACAAATAAAAGGGATTTTTTCAAAAAATATGGAGGAAAACAAAGAAAATTGCAAACTCGCGCATACATACGGTTTGTGTTTTTCGGTGCAACAGTTTTCGAGTCCGCCAGCTTTTTTTTTCCGCCGGAAAACAATGGCTTTTTACCGAGGAAACGTCAATTAACCTTAAATTTTGGCTTGGATATTATAATCGTTAGTTCAAAGTAAAAGAACAGAGGCAAGCGGCACTATTCAGTTACCGAGAAAGTGGCGTTCATTTGCAATCCACTCCCCTTTCGCCGCGATAAAACGCGCTCTCAAAATCGAAAATTACTGCCCGACATTTCTCCCCCCCAGGCGTGTATACCGGTATACGTATACACTCGGTGCCTCGTCGTCGCTGCCTCCATTACACTCGTTTTTGAATTCGAAAACGCTGTAAGCGCTGGCAAACGCTGGAAACCGCGGACTTTTGATTGCTAAAAGCCCGGCGGAGTTGAAAAAAAAAAAAAAATGAAAAATCGCTCCGGCTCCCGGGTAATTTGACGGCGGGAGTAAATACTAGACTGCCATCGGTTCTGCGTAATAACGTCATTAAAGCGCTGCCTAGATATTCGACGAGCCGCGCGCTTTAATCGAGTTTCTCTATACGCGTTGTACTGCTTTCCCAATTTTCTTGCCAGCTTCCGTAGTTATTCAAGGGTCGAAGCTGCCGGGTGATATTTCTTTTTTTTTTTTTTTTTTGCACTCGCCTTTGACGACTGCCGGCCGGTGTTGCTTTCCGAAGGCTCCCGCGCTAATTAATCGGGCAGAGTGTAGCCAACAAAGGCTAATTGAAAGAAGGGAATGATGCTAACGCAACAAGCTTGCACGGCCACCGCAATCAGCATAATTGATAATATCGTTATAATTGACGCTCGGCGTGTGTGTGCGCGCGCGCGATTTCGTCCTCTTGCTTGTTTTCCTATCCGGCGCGAATTTGCGTAACCTCGTTTTCGGAGGAGGCAGTTGGCGTAAATAACTCAGCTGGCGCTGCTCTCGGGGTCCAGCGTCGAATCAACTCATCCGGAGTTTTCGCCCGCGGCGGCAAAAGTCATTAAAAAGGGATCCGGCTGATTAACCGCGATTTAAACGCGTTAAGGGATAAGTACGTTAGTTCGGGGGACTCTCGCGTCAAAAGAACTCATCCCTGCGCGCGCTCTCGCGTTTAAGCTGCGACGAGGTTTTTCCTTTTGCGGCCTCGTGCGATCTCGGCTTTCGCTCTTCGTTTTTTTTTTTCTGCCGGAGTTCGGATTTTAATTACCTGCGCTCGCCCGGATTACGGCTAATCAAATTATATTCTAATCTCCCGAGCAGCGTAAGAAACTCAATTTGAGCGATTAGGAGGAATCTATGCATGCCGGTTTAAACGCGGGTAATTTAATGGCTGTTTTTATAATCCTTAAAGTACTATGTAGAGCCGTGTATTTTTGTCTTTTTTCCTTGTTCTTTATCGGGATCCGGTTTAATTTGACGCAATTTTAAGACTTTAATAAGGGCTTAGTATGGATTAAATGACGGTATGGTTAATATTATTCCCGGGTTGTGATAGGATCACCTAAAATCGGATTAGAAATATTGGATTCGATTTGTCAGAGATATGTAACTATTAATTACGAAGATTTATTGATAACGTTCGCAATTCGAATTATGCTAAACTCACTTCAAATTAAAGAAATAACTACCCTGTTGAAAGTTTCTCGATTCTTTGTAGATATTTCACTAATAGTTAACCAAAATTTGCCAAATAATAGTGAAAACTTCCAGGAGGGTATTTAATGAATATATTTAATATACATAAATAGACGTTTTCTTTCGTCTGAAATTATTTTTACTGAAATTAGTTTTAAAAGATGCCAATCAATCGATATATTTTAAATGTCGTGAATGCTTCGGTATGTAATCTCTTCGTGTACGACTTGACAGGCAGCTGCTCTATCAATAAAAGCAACGAGGTTTAATATAAACGTACGGTTTTATCAATAAATGATTTAATTCGCGACTGAAGCTTATTTTAAGATTAATATTTTAATGGGGCTGCGTTACAAATTAACAGAGAATTCTCCACATTTTAAATGAGTTATAACTGGAAATATAAAAGTTAAAAATATTATAACTTTCAATTCTTCTGCATAAAATATACGATTATTTACTTAAACATACTGCAATTTTTTGTGTTGCATTTAGCGACAAAAATTTCATAACTTTTCAAAGTTGTTTTAAAAAGTTTCCTGATTCGCTGAATGCAAATTTAAACTTTAGCATTTGAATTTCCTAGAAGTTGAACGTATGTAGCGAGTCAAAATACAGAAGTAGGCTTTTTATGGAAATGCGAAAAACGGAACGGTATAAAAGATTAAAAATTCATAAAAAATTTATACGACGGGTATATTCGGAATAAGCGGACGCTTTTAAAGTAATTAAAAAATTTATCGTCGCACTAAAAAACAACGCGCACAAAACTCCGAAATAACGCCGGACGTCGAGAATCTGTTTTCCGCGATCGATTAAATTATTGCAATACCGCTAATGACTGCGGTTTCGAACCTTCCGCGGGCGAATCGAAACTTTTAACGAACCTTCCATTATGTTAAAGCTAAACCGTCCGCGCACATGCGTAGCTCGCGATAACAAAAGCAGCAGCCGGTTCAAAAGCAGAAGAAGCAATTGTCGAGCTTACAGAGGAGATGATTTACAGTCTCGAAAAAAAAAGTCCATTATAATCGTTCGACCTATTTCCCGCGCGCGCGCGCGCGGTTCGCGTTCGCCGGCGCGAGGATCGAGCGCGACTCGTTAGTCGCGTCCACGAGGGGCGACAAAGCAATTTTACCGCGGAGTTCGTTAGCAGCTCGAATAAAGAATGCCTCCTCCCTCCCCCCCTCCCCGAACGATTTGTGTCGCGCGAGGCTTTCAGCGCCCGGTATAACGAGTGAGAGGGGGGGAAAGGCTGTCGGATATCTACAGGTTGTTGATTTCCACCCAGCGAGCCTAGGCTCTCTCTCTGCGGCGGCGACTCCTGCCCTCGCTCCCTCCATTTCCCTAGGAATTAATTCATTATTTTTCAATCGAACGGGCTCAATTGACGGAGCGCCGCGGCGAATAAATAGCATTCCGTTTTGACGCCGCCCGTAGTTCTTCATCGCGGCGGCCGCGGAGAAAAATCCTGCCCGCTTCAAAGGCTTCATTAATTCCCGCGAAATTCTTTCCCGATGCTGGTCGGAAGAGAGCCTTTCAGAGTATATTCATCAATTTCTGATGGGAAAAAACTTCGCGAAAATCGTTATTCCGGGAGAGGCGTTAATCACGATTTTGTCTATAATTTAGGCGCAAACAGGGTAATAGGAAAATTTATGCCCTCCCTATTCTTGGGCGCGTCGCCGTTAATTACAAGAGCGGGCATGATTGAAAATGAACCTATTGTGGGCGTCAATTATTTTAATGAATTTCTTCGGGCTGTAAATAATGCGACGGTCCTCCGCGCGCCGGACAAATTTAATTTGATCGATAGATCAGCCAATTACTAGTTGGGAAGTTGGGAAAGATGGAAAAACTTCCGACAAAATTGGACTCTCTCCTCCCCCCCGTCCTCTCTCACCTCAAATGCGATTCAGCACTATCAAACCGTAGTAGCTTTCAAACTTTAACCCGATAAGGGATTCGTGCGGCGTTAACGAACCGCATTTATGACCGGAGAGTAAAAGCTCGCGAGCCAGATTGACCCTCGGTACCCCCCCCCCCCTCCCTCTATTCTCTCCTTTTTTCTTTTATAGTCCCGCCTATCGATGTGTTTGTATCTGCCCGAGTTAATTACTCTTCTCCGGGCGTTCCGGCCGTTTTTCCTCATTCAAATTATTTGAAATTCAATGCTTGCAAGGAAAATAAAGTTTTCATTCGTTAAGTTAAACAAGTTGCTAACTCGTTTGCTTTAAAATCCGTACTTAAACGAGCGTAAACAAAAAAAATTCACTCGCAATTGGGTCACCGCGGCAGTGCATGATGAGCCATCGGTAAATGTCTAGTATTAAAAAACTTGGAACACTAATAAAATGTTTCGACTCGTAAAGATTCATTACTTTGACTCTTTTTTAACACATTTAAAGTTGTAAATGTTTACTGGTATTAATAGCTCCAAAAATCAATTTGTTTTTATATAATAAAAATCTTTTCACATTCCTGTGTTATTAAAAAAGCTGTTTTTATATATTTTCATCAATGTAAACCCACTTTAAAAGTACTTGCTGCTGTAATAAACTATCAATAAAAAAGTTGAAAATTTCTTGTAAATATTCACAAAACTCTTGACAGCTTATAGCTCAAAAATATATATCCCGTAGAAAAGTTTTCGTCATAAATGTGCAAGTATCCCAACCCACTTGTCAAGTTTTTCATTCGAAAATCCTTTAGCGGCGTCTTTTGTTAACGCCGATCGCCGAAAAGTAGTATCTCCCCGTCGAAGATTTTCTCTCGCTAATAAATCCGTATAGCATCAGATTTTTATGAGTTGTTAGCTCGCCGTCGACTTGGCTCTCGGCCAAGTGAGCGCGATTTAAAGCACCGGCATTTCCATGCCCTGCCCTAAAAGACAACTCGACGCGTCTCGACACAATCCAATATGACGCGGCTCGAAAAAGAAAAAAAAAAGCGACAGCTGGCCAGAAGTAGAAAAAGCTTACGCGCGAGTGCGTCGAACGAAGCCCCGCATCATCCGAGGCCGAGCAGCGCACTTCATTTCCATAATTCTTTACCGGCGCCTCTCCTTCTCTCTCTCCTTCTCGTGCACTCTGCCAAATGAGGGGGATGTAGCTGCTTGGCCGCGACGCTTTTTACCTGCGATTGCGAGCTTTCGGCCCTGCGAATGAAATAGCCTGAACCCGATCGCCCTTTCACCTTGGCTAGTCTCCGATGTGCTCTTTTAATCAGCGATCGACGCTGCCTCGCGAGCTCGGGGGGTTTTAGGACTTCTCGTTTTTTGCGGGAGATCAAACACTCGAGGTTTCGCGTGATTTTTTTTTCGCAAATGAAGTTCTTAGTTTTTTATCAAACGAACAAATATGGACTTTTGAGATTATTAAATAATATTCGCGTAATTTAGATTTAAATTTATTATCGACTGCAATGTTCACTGAATGATAATTGCAATATTCATTGCAGAGAATCAAGCAGCGACGAGTGCATAACGCATATAGCAATTTTCGTTAAAATGTTTCATAAATTTATGATGATTCTATTTCATTTTCTAATATTTTGCTTATAAAATAGGGAACAAAATTTAAAATTTCAAGATTTTTAAAAAGCTTTGATAAGACACGACAAGAATATTAAAACAGTTTTCTTTCTGTTAGCGTATCAGAGAGAGAGACGATATAGAAATATAAAATTTAAATTCAAGGTTGCAAGTCTAAGAATCCGCGGGCTTTCTGATGTTTGCATATCAATTGAAAGTCAACAAGCTTACTCTGTGTTATTTTTCTGTAATTGAATGCACACGCATTACCGTGTATTACCATAAAGTACCATAAAAAAATTCCTTACGAAGATATTATAAGTGACGACGGCGAGACCAAGGAATGCTTTACTTTTCATTTTGATTTATTTACCGACTTAAAAAGACTCGTGAACTTTCAGTATGTCAAACGAGTTAAAATGAAAGTATAATTTCCAAAGTGCTTGACTGCTTAGTTAATTTCATCTGGCAAACATTTAATTTTCTTTACTTTTTTAATACTCACTGCAGTTTTACTAGCTAATTTATTTATAAACGCGTTAAATCCTTTAAAGGCAAACTTAATCGTCAAAATGAAGGTGTACGCGAGAATAATTTTAATATTATTACTTTGTTATTGCGATAATAAGATGGAAACTGGATTAAACATATCAGATATGAAAGGCTTTAATGAAATCAAGTCATGAAGTTGATTCAATATAGAAGGCGCGGGGAGTCTTTTCTCGCAGCCGGCCGCTATTGTATTAAAAAGCTTATCCCTTTATTAAAAAACTGTCACGTCGACGGACGGACACGTATGGATCTTTATTAAAACATCTTCCCTACTTTTTGTTTAATCCACTCAGCAGTGCCGCACATACCTTGAGAGAAGGGAGAAACTTACCCTCGTCGATGCCTCGAATCAAAATCCAATTTTGCCCATCCCATTAAAAAGTTTATCGATGCCCCGAAGAGTGTCGGAGGCGAAGCACAGCGTGCAGTTTCGAAGGGGGCAGCTTTTTAAAAACAATAAAGCCGGCCGTAAAAGGGCTCTGCCTCGGGATCTCGAGAAATTTTTTTTCAAGGTTCGCGTTACACATTGGGACGTAAAAGGGAAAATCTCTCCCGTCGTAAGGACACTACAGGGCGCTACCTGGGCGCGCCTCCTATACGAGCCGGGGATCGCAAGAGCGATCGCCATAAAGAAGATCCGCTCCAGGGAGAATGAAAATGCTCGAGCGCTTTTTCTTCCCTGAGCCCTCCGGCGGGTAGGTAGACGCGGGGCTCCTGCTAAACGGATTACTTTTTTCGCCGGGATTTAGCCGCGAGACGGAATCTTTTAATTTTTCTTCGCTCGAGTTAAAGCGACCGGGGGAGAGAGAGAGAGAGAGATACGTGTATAGAGAGAAGCTTGGGCTTATATGCAATGGCGCGCTAATAAGGTTATTAATCATTTCGCGAGAGACTCGCGCAACAACAAAGCCGCCTCCTGCACTCGAGGGATAGGAGCGAGGATGTAGAAAACCCCTCTTTGTGCTCGCAGCCGAGCGTTTGTTGGCTATTCCGAGACGCGCAAACAATGCGCCCGAGCGAGCGCGAGAGGCTCGAAAGAGTCGACTTTTTGCTGCCGCGAAAAACTCCAGATGCACATCGATGAGATTTTTTTTTATTCCATATAGCGAGACAAGTTTCTCTCGCTTTGTTTTAACGTTTACGGCAAAACTGGATTTCCTTCTCTGCAAGCTACTGACTACTGCAGAGCAACATGGAAAAATGATTACGCAACCGGTAAATTTTCAAAGTTATACTTTTCTTTCTGATCCGAGCTTACGCTTCGGCCGTAAAAACAAAAGAAAAAAAAATAATGTCTGCAACTTTGTAAAGAAATTTGTTTATTTTACAGCCAGAGTTACAATTAACCGACTGCTATAAAATGCTTCAAAAGGAGAAATAACAAGTTTCCACCCCGAGCATGCAATTGTTCATTCCCGAGAAATAATAATTTCCCCGCAGAGGAGGGACCGCGGCGAAAGGGAAAAATACGAACCTCGGCCGCAGGGCAGAAATTAGCCAGCCGGCAAAGCAAATTATCTATTCTAATTCTGATTTACTATATACGAAGCCCCGTGGCAGCGGGAGAGAGCAAACAGCCGGGGACTAATATAGGGCCAACACTCGCCGGTAATATCGGAGCGACGTCGAGTGTGAAAAATTGGTTAGAGAGAGAGCAAGGTCGGGGAGAAGGAAACAGCAGGCCGCGCCGTGGTACGTTCCCCGTTTTGAAAAGGGGGAGCGAAAGCACACTCGGTTCGGGGAAAAAGAAGCCGAGCATATGACGGCTCGGTGCGTGACCGGGGCCCGCAACTCGACTCGCTCTCTCCGCTCCGCGAATTCGGCTTCCTCTCTCCCTCCCTCCTACCGTTCTTTCGCTTTACTTTACGAGCGATGGGGGAGGACGCGAAATATATTGCCAAAGCACCGCGAACCTCGCCGAGTTTCGGTAAACCAAACCGCTGAGTCGATTCCTCCCCCCGCTCCGCGGGCTGGCATCTGTGTGCAAGTGTGTGTGTGTTTTTGTTGGACGCGCGAGGGGGAGAAACGTTGATTCTGGCCGATGTTTCGTACTTTATTGCAAGTTTTCATCGACCTTGTTATATTCAATCTTTGGCCGCGCGCAGAGTCCTGCCTGGTTTTAATTACATCGTTGCAGACTCATTGCGAGGTAGGCGCGACCGTTGGTTGGTAAGCAGAATAAAATATTTCTGTTATTTGAATATTTAGCTCCGCCCGATGATCGCCGATAAACTTTTTAGTATTAGCGAATGGTTTCGTTAGCAGCAGCTTTGTTTTTCGCAGCGAGTATTACATCGCAGCTCGTTCCGCAGTCACATTATTACGGCAATATAAATTACATTATAATCTTGGCTGTCGGTCGATAATCGCCCGCATGAAACGTCCGTAATTGTTCGTACGTTCGCGGCGAGTTTTGTAAAATGTGCTGTGCTTTCGAAATTTATCGCGGCCGAGCAATCAATCATCCACCCCCGCCCCCCCTTTAAACCGGTGAAATAAATACGACTGGGCCGCGGACTAAAAAACCGAGAGTGTGTACGGCCGCGCGACGAAACAAGATTGTTATTACAAAAAGCACGTGAAACTACGGCGCGCGGTCGCGCGACGTTCGAAATAAAGGAGTAATTTATCACGGCGACATAAAGTGTAATTTAAGCGCGGCCCGGTAGTGCAGCTCGCGCTAATTACACTCGGCGCCAGCGATCTCAGAGCAGCGCGGGGGAGCATTACGCAGACGGCGAGGCGGATAACTCAAACATCATCGAGCGTTCGACTTGCGCGTTGAAAAAGCAGCGCGAGGAGCTGCTACTGCTGCCTTCTCGGACGCCTCTCCGCGTCGATTCCGCGATTGATTGCAAACAAAAAAAAAAGGGGGGCCGGAAGCCGGCGGTTATTACTCGGGCCGTTTCACGAGAGAGAGACTCGGGGGCGAGAGCGTCGCGTAAAAACAATGCCGCGCCGCAGCGGCGTATCCGCGGCAATAAATTGTACTAAACACTCGTTTAATTACTGGCCCCCGAGTGTCGCGCAGTGCTGAACGAGCAATTTGCATTTCCCGGAAATTACAAGTCTGTTCCGTTGCGTAGTTTTCGGGGGCTGGCTTAGTTTGCGGAACGGCATTATCACGCCGGCGTAATTCGCCTCCTCTCCCCCCCACCCACCCTCCTCCTCCTCCGGGATCCTCCAAGAATCGCGCGTATTTACGAGGCGGAAGATGAATAATGAGCGGCCGAGCAATTGACAGGCTCCATTATGCTCTCGGGATAGGATTGGCTCTTTCGCTCTCTCTCTCTCTCTGGCTCTGTTCCGGGAGAGGGTTATATCGATTTTACGCGGCTGCTGCTTCTTTTTTCCGGCCGGCCGCAACGAAAAATTTCATTGACGAGTAGCCGGATAGAGAGAGAGCCAGCCTCGGGCTTCTTTGCTCGCGCGGGGAGCAAGGTGAAAAGCGACGGGGGGGTAGAGGATTATTAAGCGTCGGATGATCTGCGCAAAGTACTGTATTTACTCGGGGTGTATTTCGCTGGGCGTGTAATCGCTAGTCACGGGCAATTCGATGGCCCGTGTATGCCCGGCTCGTTGATGACGGTATCTAGGTTATGTACACCGTAGTTTTGCGCTCTCCTCTCTCCCGTGTCGGGGCGCGAGTCCGCCGCGTTCGATTCGATGTTTTGACCTCGTCATCGACGACCCGGTACACGTACACTCGTCAAATGCAGCGCGAACTCGCGCCCGCCCGAGACTGCGAAAACTATCTAGATCGGCCGATATACGTGTTCACGCTTTCTATAGCCTGGATAATTCGCGAATTAAGGGGATATTGTTTCGGCTCGCTTCGGAGCCGGCGGCCTTTTTAATTAAGCAGCTTTTTTTTTTCAATTGCTCGTTGTTCCGAGAAAATTACTGTTCCTTTAGTTATTCAAATAGCAATTTTGTTTAACACGATATATAATAAAGTATACAATATTCGTTTTAAATATTATTATTAATTCAGACTTCGAAATGCGGAACAAAATTAAACCGTACGCATGGCACAAGATTGCGGTTATTAACCAGTTTCATATATATAATGGAGCCCTGTGCACGTGAAGATAGTAATATGTAACAATTGAGATTTAATCAAAATTCAACATCCCACCAAAATTAACAAAGTGACATAAATTTGCCGTGGCATCTTCTTAATTGCAATAATTCCCTATATTAATTAGCAATTACCAGTAACGAGTACGCGACATCAATTAGCGTAAGCGGCTTAGAAAATCGAAATCAACCTCGGCCTAAAAAAACTCTGCACTCGTTCAGCTGACGTAAAAGTGTCAGTATTTTAGCGGCTTTTTTACCAGCCCGCACAATTTTAGCCCCCTAGCATATACTTCTGGCCATCGGAGGAGCTCGCGGCCTGCGCAGGCGCCCCAAGTTGTTATTGCGCATTATGCAGGAGAAAATCTAATTTACCGCGAGGCTGAAATTGAAGTGCAATGGATTCGATATATGAAAGCTCGAGGCTTTTGCATACCGTGAATCGGCGCCTCATCTCTATGCGCGCTACTCGGCCGGGGGAATTGGATACTAAATGATTTTGGATCCTCCGTCCAAGTGAGAGATTCCGTCAATTTTGATTAATATTTATGACCGCCGATAAAACCGAGCCGCGACGCTCGCCTACCGATATCGAGATAATAAAAGCACTCCCTGTTTCCAGAGCTGTTCGTCGAAAGAATGTCGAATTAATGAGATTTTCCGGGAAAACACTTTGAGGATGTTAAAATTTAAACGGAAATTTCCTAATTCAATCTGCACGCGTATCGTTCCGGCACTTGAACGGTCCTGGCCAAAATAGCTTGTAACTTCATATACTGCAGTTCGTAATGTAATTTCGCAATTTTATTACGTCAAATAAATCAAAAGCACTAATTTAATCAATCCGCGCTAAAACTCGCTTAATTTTATTAGCCAGGAACTCCGGTACCTCAGAATAAAACAACAGCCCTTTATTAGCCGTTAGATTAATAATTATGCAAGAATGTGTTTTACAAATTTTCAGTTTCATTAGCGGGGGAAATCGATCGCACATTTTGTTGTTTTGTAAAATTCATCAATGCTAACATATAGAAACTAATTGCGAACGTACAACGACCAAGCTCCGCGACAATCCAAAAAGAACGCTCACCGCATTTGTCCCTCTCGCTCGTAGAACTTTTGAGCTAAACTCTCCAATAGCTCTAAAAAAAACGTATTGTCGAGCGCGAAACGGCATTGTAAGTATATAGGCTATGGGGCGATAACCGTATAATCCAGGGCCGGCTTTATCGCTCGCTCGTTTTAAAGCGCTAATTCATAAATTGCATAGTCAGTGCTAAATAAAGGCTCCGGCGCGAAAAAGTTTAGAGCCCTGCCGGGGGGGGGGGGCCCGTTAAAATTTTATTCGCAAAAAGAAGAAGCCGGCCGTGTCATGTAAATTTCGGCCGCTATCTCCGGCGTGCGTCGTCGTCGTCGGCGGCGGCGACGGCCACAAAGGCTCTCCGCCGTGCGTACGCGGAGGCACTTGAGCCAGAGCGCGAGAGCGGCGCGCGCATAAAGTAGCGCTCGGCTTTATACGACGCCAATAACTCGGGCGCGCAAGTGCATGTACGCCACTCGGTAGGGGATTTTCATTTGTAAGGGGGATAAAACCAGCCGGCCAGACGTTTCTTCAGGCAGGGCCGGCAAACACTTGACCCCCTTTTAGCGCTTGATTCGACGCCCGACGCCGATTTTTCACGTGCCAAGAGGAGAGAGAGAGACGCTAAGCTCTCTGCTCTTTTAATTCCCCGGCCAATCGATAGCTTCCGGAGCTGCGCAAACAGTAATAAGGTTATAGCCGAGAGGCTAATCTCGTATCTTGCCTCTCTTGCGGGAGAATAAGCGCCGCCGGTTACGGGAAATGAAGATTGTAATGGCGTTTGCGCGCCGCTCGCTGCGAAAATTCTCGAGATAATGCATGTACAATGTCTCGAAATAATGCCTCTCGGCTGTTCGAATGGATGTAGGAGACGCGCGGGGATTTATAGCCTTTGGCTCTGGAGATTCTGGCCATCTATTACGGGATCCGAGGAATACATCGACATTACAGCTTATTATTGAAATCGGGATTAAAATTATTTCGAGCGATCGAAGCGACAGTCGACTGCTGCGAACTGGAGGATGGAAAAATTTGAAAATCAAGTGTAGCCGCGCTTCTGCGCTTTAAATGGAATGGATTGCTGCGAAGCCATTCGAATTTCGAAAAAAAAAAAGAAAAAAACGGGAAAGCCTCATGTGTTATTCCATTATTTTAACGGCTCCAAATTATACTGATGGGAGTTTTAAAAGCACACATGTTACGGCTCGGGTATGAAGGAAAGTTTAATTCAGAAAGCTGTACGTTTTGATTAAAATGCGTTTCCTTCTTGTTTCTAATTTATAAATTGCGAGAATGTTTGCTCAAAAAGCAAATAGTAATCTATTTAAAAAAGTGATTTGATTAAACCGTAAACATTGTTACATTTATCTGATGAGAAAATGAAATGCGCACATAATGGAATCTGAATTAATAGCGAGTGAAGCAAAACATCGAATGCAATTGTAATTGCAAAAAACATAATGGACGCTCATCACATGATTCGGATCAGATCATTATTGGGTACAATAATATTAATTTCAAAAATGCAGCAATAAAAATGCTATAGCTTTCGGAACATCAATCTCGCTGAATAAATAATACAAATTCTCATTGTTGATTCGAAGATATCGATCCTTCTCATCAAGTTTCCATGAACTACTATAGCTAGTTGGGCTAAAATTATTTTCTTATTTACTTTTCTAACTGCTTATACCTAACGCTGAGGTATTTATTCCACATCTGAACGACTATTTTATACAATTGGAAATTGCGGATTTATAAAATGGGGCGATAATCGCTTGATTGATACAACTTCCTTAATGGTTATAGAGAGATTTTTTAAAAAAGCCGAGGAAGGGAAACAAATCTGCCTAAATATCCTTTTCCTGCTTCGGATGTCGCGGGAGAAGATCATAAAAAGGGATTCTGCGTAAGTACGAGAGGACTCGGATTTTTCGAATACCGCCGCGAAAACACATTATTCATCCCGGCGTGTATTATTATTTCATAAGAGCGGAATTCGCTATTAGGGGGCGATATTAATATTCCGAAAGAAAATTAATATTATAAGTAGATAATTTATTCCGTAGTATTAACTAAATATTACATATGCAGAGAATTATTGAATAATTCATGGCAGAGCCATTCGACGTGGATAAAAACATGAACAATGAAACGGCCCGTAATATAATTAATTTGTTACTCCAGTTTGATTGCTCCGTTTATTATTACTAAAACAATTATTAACGGCTATACTCGGCGCTCTCGGCTCCGAAAGTATCGACAAAACAAATTAAATTCGGCCGTCGAGAAGAGAGTCCAAGCCGATATCGTGTTAAATGCCGAACGAACCTAATGGATCTTCTTGAAATAGTGCTTCTGCGCATAGTTTTTTTTCTGTTTTCGTCCCGGACGGGCGCGAAGCTGCAGCCGGGTAATGAATTTAGCGAAAATGCAAAACGGAATAGCCCGTTATTTTTGGACATCGACAAGTCGCTCGCCCCGGCGCCCGACATCGATTCCGGGCTGCTCGATTTACAAGTGAAATCGCTTACACGCGTGGCTATCTTCCTTGACACGGGAGGGAGAGCCCGCAGTCGGATTAATTAATTCATTAATTCATTGTTCGCTCTCTGACGGGCGGCACATGTACAGGGAGAGGTAGAGAGAGAGAGAGAGAGAGAGAGAGAGAGAGAGAGAGAGAGAGAAGCCCGCAAGACAATTCATTATAGATTCATCGGTATCGCGATGCCGCGCGCTATTTTCTCCTCTCTCGACGCTCTCGTGAAATTAATTCCGACTCCTTCTCGCTCGCTCGAGCTTCCTATCTGCCGAAGTGGGTGAAGTGCACTCGTTCGTCGCCCCCTTGCGCACTCGTTTTCTCTCCCCCCCTCCCTCCGTCTGCCCGCCCACCGAATTTTTCCTACCGCCGGCGACGACGACGACGAGGACGACCGACCCCTTCTTCCTCTTTTTTTTTTTTTTTTCGGACGAACGCCGACGGAGCCAATATGCATTGAGAAGCTTCGCTGGAGATTTTAATGATGCCACACCACCCCGAGACAATTACCGGCCCCTCTTGTAATTTACTGATAAGCGCGTTACTTTATTCAAATGTCTGTTTTACATTAGACGTTGGCTCGCCAAAGATAAAAAAAAATTGCTTCGGAAGTTGGGCAGTAAAGGCGGGATTCTTTATTTCGCTTTTCTGAAAATGTCTCGACGTTTGACGCGGAAATTTAAACAAAGAAAGAGAGAAACGAATTTCGAGTTTCTCGGAAAGTTAGAATACAGCGATAACGTTTTTAAAGTTTGAAAAAGCTATCCAAGTTTGCAGATTCTATTTAGCATAAGTAAAATATCAGGGACTTAAAAAGTGGCGAGAACTTTGGCCCAATGTGTTTCCCGAGTAGTATTTATTCGAAACAGATGTATAACTCGAAATAATTGATATAAAGTAATCTTACTTCGTTTAATGACGCGATAAGAGCTTTTTGATCAAATATAATGGCCTACTTTCGCTCGGCGTTTTTGTTTATCGATTCAATGCCGGCAACGTGAACTTTAGCGATTAACGCGATTAATTAATATTCTTAAACGCTCGAATTATGCATGTTAGTTAGACAAGCATTATGCATTCTGTAATTACAGAATTAGCACAATCATTTGATTTGCTGTTGCATATTTACAGGAATATTTCAATTAACTGAAAAGGGAATTCTGTTATTGTATTTTTCTTTTTGGTGGAATCCAATTCAATATTTTAATTCGTTTCAGAACAAATTGTAGAAAAGCCTGTAAGAAGATTACTTTCTGAGTAAGCTATTTGGAAAAAGTCTTTTCCCCCTCTGAATGGTATTTTTTGCAATTGAATCTTGATTAAAAAAGCTATTTCTCATACAAGATATACTTCTTCCGTTGATTCTGTAACAGTTAACTCCATACAAGTTTTACTTAAATAATACAACTTCTTCACACGGTAACGAGTTGCGCGAACTTTCAAGTAAATTAATATTTAAACTTTGAAACACCGTGTAAGTTTATTCACGAGATAATCCTTTGGCGGAAAATTTCCTCGAGGCGTGAAAAAACCCGGCGAAAGCGAAAACGTTAACAATGTCTTCTCTCCCCTTATTTGCATAAACATTGTCTCCCCCCGATCGAAGTTTTCCAATCTCCGACATTAAAAGCTCCATTCCAGTTTTTTTATTTTTTATTTATTTAATGCTTAATAACATCGGCTTAGGTACAGAAGAAACGCATTCGCTTTTAACAGCTTTATGATTTAAGGTAGAATAAGGTTCCTTCCAATTCTACTACCCATCACAGCTCTCGTCGCAAAAGTTATTTATTTTGCACGACTGCGCGCGGCAAGCATTCGCACGGCCGAATTAAAAATGCAAAGCTCTTGAAAACGCGTCGAGAGGGTGCGAGCGATTATTCGCTCGAAGGATTACGCACACACACGTACACAGAGAGAGTGAGAGAGAGAGAGGACGGGGACGCGGAGCACCGCAGATCTCCGGACGCACATATCAAATGATGTATTTTGTCTGAGAGCGGCGGTGCACTTTGCCGGGGCTTTGTGATATCCTCGCTGTGGGGGCGGTAGGAAGGGACGTCGGATTTCCTTTGAATTCTCTTTTTTTTTCTCTCTTTTTTTCTTTTTTTTTTTTTTTTTGACCCCCGCCTTTTTCATTCGCTTCCCGATCTTCTAAATCTCTCGGGGCTTTGTGCGCCCGGCTGTTGACCCTTCGGCCGACGATCGCTTTGCGATTGTTCGCGCGATTAATATTCAATCCCATTGGCGCGCACACACACGAGGGCGCGCTTATAGCGGATCGCCGCTACTATTTAAAGCTCGCCGCGGAATCACTACGCTTTACGCGACATTTATATTTAGCCGCCGGGAAATAGGTCGATACACGGCCGTAGAGAACGAGAGGGTGGGCTGAAAGGCGCCAACCTCCTCCCGCGCGCTGCTGCCGCCGCCGCTGCTGCTACTCTCGTCGTTCATTGTCCGACGAGAATAGAATCCTATATCTATTGTGCGCGGGCGGCGGCGCTTATTAAGTGCGAAAATCGACGAGTACCGCCGCGAGTGCCGTTAAAATTTTATAATAATGAACGGGGGGTAGGAGAGCCCGCGATTCAGCTGTTAATTGGCTCCAAGGACGTGTGTGCTTTGACCGGGTACGCAGAGTCAATGGGGATGGATTGCCGTTTCCGGCTTTTGGCCGATCAAACCGTTTTTTTTTTTTTTTATCATTCCGGGTAAAGCGGTGAAAAAAAAAATTTACGGGGATAGGCTTCATTGGATTTTTGTTTAACAATCGAGTAACGTAACGTAAACGTAGGCGTAAAAAAGTTTTAGATGGCGATTTATCGATAAAATGTTAGCGGAAATGCTGTAACATCGTCAAATTGGATTTTTCGAAGTTTTCCGTTAAGTACTATTGGCAATTTAGTGACAGCCCGTGAAAAAGTTTAATGCTTATTGTCGGTGAAAAGACTGTTGTTGGTTATTTAGACGCTGTTACCGAGCTCTCCGTTTCTATAAAACGATTAAGAGCTTCGCTCAATTAGTTTATCAGATTAAAAAACCTTCAGTCAAGCTCATCGGACCATAATTCAAAGCCAAACAGAATTAGGGCAATTTAAAATAAACGAAATCGAGTTGACTTCGATCGGCGGGAGCAGTAAGTCGGGGTTTGTCCGGGAGAAAATGAAACACATTCGATCGGGTCAACATTTACGCAGCGCAGCGCGCCCGGAAGCCAAGCGGCAAGTAAATGATCGCCAAATTTCCCGGTGGATATTAGGATTATCTACGAAATTCCAAGTGTACATCACTTATTTGACCAGTAAACCAGGTCGAAAATGAACTGCCTTCGCCCCGTCGATCGAACGCTTAATACACCCGGGCGGTAAATTCGAGGCCCATTAGAAGGTGTTTGTGTCGAGCAGCCCGTTAACTCATTCAGCCAGGCAAATGGGCCGGAGAAAAGAAGTCGCCGCGGCGCGCGGAGAAGAGGCGTCCGCGGCCGTGAATAATTCAGAGGAACGATAGAGTAATCGTTAAAATCCATTACCTCGAGGCGAGAGGGGTTTTTGGCTCGGCGTAAACAACGCGAGAGAAAGAGCAAAAGGGCGAGAGAGAGAGAGAGAGAGAGAAAGAGGGAGGCTCTCTCGCTCTGCTTGCTCGCTCGTCGTCCGGAAGAACAAGCGGTCATAGTGGTAATGGAAGCGGAAAACTTGCCGCAGAGTGAGAGAGAGAGAGAGAGAGAGAGAGAGCGGCAGCTGCAAGAAGAATGAGCGGCCGGAGAATAAAAATAGAAAGGGACGAAAAAACGTAACAAGTGGAAAAATATAATGGCGACTGTAACGACGTCGTCGCGGGGGGCTACGTGAGGTGCAGCACTGGCTCGGGGGACATTGTCAAGGCTTTTCCTTCCCCGAGCCTTTTTGCGATCGCGACTCCGCGCTCCGCGGAAACGTCGCAGGCTCGCTAATACTTTTCTGCACAGAGGGGGAGAAAGATGCGACTGGCAATTCCGCGGGGCTTATTAAATTTGCGGAATTAAGCGGCCCGATTAGCCCTCGGGCTTTTTAGCGGCGTCTGAATTATGGAATCGCCGAGTGTTTCTCTCGGTGCGCGGCTGCGGCTCTATTTATTTACCCGACTGTATAAGCCGGAGCGCCAGGCGCGGAAAAGCGAGGTGCGCGCATCTCCCTCTCGCTCTTGCGCTTCCCGCTGGAAAGACCGCAGGAATATAGTAGGGGAGGGTTATCCTCGTGCAGATGTTATGCAAACGCTATGCAGATTGAAGCCGTCGAATCTTAAGTCAGATTTAGCTAAATGGAATCACTTTGAGCGGCAAAAGTCAGTTTTCCGCCTCTCTCCTCCCGGCGCGGTTCCGCCTCCTCCTCCTCCTCCTCCTCCTCGCTTTGGCAATTTCCATGCGGCAGCCGCCGTCGCTGACTATGCATATTTGCCCGGCCGCACCGCGCGCAAAAACCTCTTACTCACCGTCCTTGACGCAGAGAGCGGCGAGGGTCCAGAGGGAGAAAATCGCCGCGATCAGGAGTCGGCGAGCGTCGGCCCCCCCGCGGCGCCGACTAGTCATGATCGGCCGCTACACTCAGCACACTCAGGCCGGCCAGCAGCAGCAGCAGCAGCAGCAGCGGTGACTCGGCCGGCGATCGGCCATAATAAAGGAGAGCCGCCTGGAGAACGCGCCGCCTCAGTTCCGCATCACTGGCAAACTCCAGCACTACTGACACACTTCCCTCCTCGGCGCGCAGCACTCAGTTTACATCCTCCTCGTGGGGGCTATGCCGATACCACTGCCGACGACGACGACGACGTACGAGCTTACTCCGAGCGTGCCGTCCACGTGCCGCCTCCCCGCATATTACATCGCACACTGCCTCGGGCTCGTAAACAAAGCTTGCAGGGTAACAGCAGCAGCAGCGGCAGCAGCAGCACCGGGCCTCGGAACCGGTCGCGCGCGCGCGAGCTACGAACACGGAGCGGCCGCCATCGGAGAGCTTGCGCTCTCTCTCTCTGCTCTCTGGCACTGTCGTCACGTCGATCGAAAGAGGAGCGAGCCGCCGCCGCCGCCGCCGAGATCCTCGGGGAGGGAGAGAGAGAAGGAGCGCTGCGGCGCGCGCGCGCACCCCGCCGAGTGCTCAGCTCGCATGCGTATTGAACCGCCGCCGCCGCCGCCGCCGCAGCTGGGGGACGCCGCCGCCGCCGCCGCCGCTGACGCGGAGGAGGAAGCACGCTGCCCCAAGCCACGAGCCTCGGATGCCGAGCAGCCCTGAAGCCGCGTAGTGGGTCAATCGCCGAACACTGTACACCCCCTGCGAGCCGAGCCGAGCATTTTTTCCGCGACCGCTCAATTTTCTAGGTGGACGATGTCCTTTCCAGACGCCGCGTATCTTGGATATTCCACGATTTTTGCAATGCCTTTTGTAGAGGAAGCTCCTCGTGCCAGAAACTGGGAAAATGTGCGGGCGGGTTTTTAATTTTTTTCGCGAGGGTAATACGTTTTGAAAATGTTAATTAAATGCGGTCTTTATGCCGCAGAAAAGCTTTTATCATGCATGCAGGCTGCACAGTTTCAATGTAAATTTGCTGCACTTTAAACAACAATTACTCGCGCAATAAATTAATATGATAAATTAGGTTAATTTTTTTTTTTTCGCTAATTTTATGCACTTATAGTGACTTTTTTAGATTGCGCGTTTAGTTTAAATACTGTATTTTCACTAAAATATTCATATTTCTATATAATTAACACTACACAATTACCAACGCTTTAACGACAAGTTGAATAATCTAAATTTCTTCCTGGAATTCTGCTCCACTTGTTTAGCTTGTCCATTCCGCTCGGCAAATATCGACGGAGGCTATTTGGATTTGCTTTCTATTCCCAAGACGCAGGAAAATGAACAATTTCAAGCGAAGTAACCTCCCAAAGAGATATCGGTCGGCGCCGATAAAATGCTTCTAAAAACCGCTTGAAAGTTCGACCCTGGCAAATAATTAAGCAGCCTCTCTCTCTCTCCACTTTGCTTTAAAAAGCCAAAGTTCAACGTACCGGGGAGAGAGAGCGCGTTTCCCTTTTCAGCGGCGAAAAGAAGCAGTACCAGAAGCCCATAAACGGCTCTCGGCTCCCGATCCTCCCACGGGCTTTAATTAAAAAAAATCGCCGCCCACCCCAAAGAATCTCGCTGCCTCTCTCTCCCTCCCCGTCGATTTGCCGCAATATTTATTAGCGATAAGTAGCTACCTGAGCCCCGGGCATAATCAAGAGAAATGAACGATAAATTCGCCATTGTTATTACCCTTGCCGGGAGAGAGTTCTCGCAAAATTAGAGGGGAGCTCGAGAGGGGGGCGGGGAGCAGCGACGGCTCGGAGAGGGAACTTATGGCTGGATGAAAGGAGGAAAAATAGGAAAAGTAAAGGCCTACGGGCTGCGCCATTATTTCCCCTGGTTTATTAATGGTTGCGATACTGCTGCACGCGCCGAGCGTATTTCCCTTTGCCCGGAGGAGCCCCGTGTCTGCACGTACGTGTCCGCCTTTGCGCCGGGCGTGCACGTGTGTGTAGGGAGACTGGCTCGTTTTCAGCCGCCGTAGGTCTCTTTAGAATATCGTCCCTGGGCAGAGAGGCGCACTTTCAATGTGGCCGGCGACTGCCACTTCGACGCTTCGCGGCCGGCGGACCTCGGCTCTGCCGCTCTCCCGGCTCGTCTGGAATAAACAATGGGCCTAATCAAGCAATACTGCCTGCCTCAATTGCCAAATGAATTTCGCTGCAACTGCCTGCACACCACTTTCCCTTTCGCTTATTTCCGATCGAGGCTCCGGCTTTTTCGAGGGTGTCGAACTGTATACTTTGAGTGCGGAGTCTTTGCCTCTCGCCTCTGTCTTTGATTGCGCTAGAAATGAAATAAATTTAATTTGTTATTTTAAGACAGAAAACTGGATATTATTCTTCTTAAAAAATTCTGGATATTTCAGTAACTGTAAAAATAAAATTGCCAATTTGCATTATTTCATAGATATCGAAGAAAGTTTTATACGTTATCTTATTCCGTACGTCCCCGAGAGAGCAACTTGCCGCTCTTTTATTATAAATTACATATCGACGATCGATAAATTTAATTTTAACCCTCTGCGGCGTTAAGTTTTAAAAATCCGAAAAGGACGGTATACATCTGCGGCCGCGGAGTTGTCGGGCGCACGAGTACGCGACGTTGTTGATTTGAGCTTTTTCGCTGAATTTCCGGCACACACAACCTCCTCCGACAGCTGCAACGTCGAAAATCTATTTCCTCCTCCTCTGGCCGCAATAAGTAGCTTCTCAATCTTGCTCCCGAGGTCCTCCCGGGATGCTCGGAATGAAACGATGCGTGCTGAATGGAAGCCCGGCGGCGATTAAACGTTTCGCCGGAGCCCCCAGGATGGCGATGTGCTTTGATCCGTGACGGCAGTCCGTCGATAATAGCCGAATCCGTCTGCCGAGACAGTCCGCGGTTTACGATTCTGCCAGCTCTCCACCCGCTTATGATCGTGTTACCGCTCATTAATAGGTCCATGAATCTCTTGAGTACTTGTTCAGCCAGCCGGCTATTGTTCCGATTGTTGATTTCATTAGCCGGGCTGTGTGCGTTTCGCGGCTTTCTTTTTCTCGCGGCGATGCGCGCTGCGTTTCCAGGTCGCGGGTTCATTTAAACTTGCGAGCGGAGCTCGGCATAATCAATCTTTTGCCACCGGGGGTGTAAGTACCGCGGCAGTTGGCTCGCCGAGGAACTTTTGAATTTTCGAATTACTTTGATGATTCGAAAAGACAGCCGGGGACAAAGTTTGTTTCTTCGTTACATTATTGTTGTCGTGCGCAACTAATTTTATACTTGCGCCGCGATCTCGGGGAATGGCTGCAGCGCGGCTGATTTCGTGTTTGGAAAAAGGTCACTTTATTCTTCTTTCAAGTTCACACTTGCTTATACCGACTTTCCTCTATGGATTTACGGCGCCGGGCTGAACTTTTAAACGAATATGTATAATAATAATGGAGCCGAGAGGCGCCGCGTCAAACTCGAGTTCCACTCTTCAGAAACAAATAAAAACTTATTTTACGTATACATTTCATCCGAATACGATGCGGGGAGGAGAGCTTTTTAAACAATAACTTCCTGCTTTTTCCTCCGCCTCGCTCCTAAACAGTTTTGTTTATTTCATTAAATTTACGATTTTAACGCGAGATCCAGGTTCGGGCTCAAAACGCGGCATAAATTCAAACAGAATATTACGTGCAATTAACGCTTTAGCGTCGTGGCAACAAAAAATAAAAGAAAAAAAAAAGAAAGTTGCCGTTGCCCAAGTTAAAACTTTCTTACGAGCAGATTAACATCTGTTAATTAAAGTGCGCCAAACAAAATAAAAAGCAGCAGGTAGGAGAGAGAGAGAGAGAGAGAGAGGGGGGGAGCGCTGCGCGGCTCGAGCTTTAATGGCAAAATCCATTAATCAAACTTTTATTGCAACGCAGTAGAAAAGAAAGGCTCTAAAAGTGTCCATATATCAAGGGCGCGAAAAAGCAAGGAATGTTTATAAAGGAGCCTGCTTACTTCCTCTCGTTTACGCGAGATTTTCCGAAAGCCGTTACGCGTCAGGGAAGCCTATGACTAACAATAAGATGTTATATTACTCCTCAGCTCTGCGCGCCGCTCCGGCAAGCCGATATCCCCGGGCTCTATTATTCTTCGTCGCGGCGATGATAAAAGGCTTAAGCAGGGGACAATTTTTCGCGGAGATATACTGGCTGCTGCCGCCGCCGCCGCATCGCCGTAAAGGCCGCGCGGACGTGTATATCGCAGTCATTAAGGCAGTTAAAGCCGGACACTTTTATGCCCCCGCCGGGGGTAAAGAAAAAAAAAGGAAAAAGACAGGGAGCCCGTCCCTCTAGATTATTTATAACGACGCGGCGCGCCTCTTTTCTCTCCCGCCGATTCGATAGCTTCGATTGCTACGCAGCTTTTGTCGGTGTCGGAGTGCGTTCACCTCTGAACTTTCCCCGAGCTTATTGTCAGCTTTCTCCGACTGACAGAGATGGAAGCATGTTTTCCGCGAGTTTCAATCGGATTCGCGGCTCTTTTTAAAGGATGTAACTTGCGATAATCTTTGCTTTTCTCCTTCTCTCTCTTTGTCTATCTATCTCTGTTGGTCTCTCTCGGTGTACGTTCGTTACTTTTGACGAATTCTTCGGACGAGCTTTCGGAACGTTAAATTTGCGCGTCGACGATCGAGGAAGCTTTGAAACAAACATCTGCGACCAAATAGCCGGAAAATTGAAAGGAAGAGCGCGCGCGCGCCGAAAAAAAGCTGCGAGAGCTACACGCGAATGTAGGGTAGAGAAAGTTTTTTTACTCGGCCCCCCCAGCCGGACTGTGTGTACCAGAGCGGACGTCCGGCGACTCGTTTGTCGGTTCCGTTTGGTATTGAGATTCCATCTGCTGCAACGCACCGCTCGGGCTAAGGGGAAGAGTAAACAGTACGTACAAGCGCCGCTATATATTGGGTTTCAACAATGCGAGCAGAGGTGCGGTCGGCTTGCATTTTGCGCGAAAATAAATACGAGATACTCCAATCCTTTTTCCTCTTGTCCGAATTATTTTAACGATTTCAGGCCAAACTCGGCGGAAGGAAAGCCGAGCGCCCGTTCAAATTTCCTCGCCCTCGTCAGCCTCGACCTGAGACCCTCTCAGCTCTCATAAGCGCAAGGCCTACGTAGAAAAAATATTGATTATTTCGTGGCAGGATTAAAGCTTCTAATTTTTTGCCCGAGAAAACTCGGCGTGTAAAGGAAGGGGGAAAGTACGCAATTTTTAATGGGAGGAATAAAGTAATGCGGAGAATTCAGCCGCGCGGATAATTCGTCGAAAATCTGGTTCGTCGTAACATTGTCGATTCAGAGAGCAACTTTCAAATCTTCTTGTTATTAACCGCATAATCACGAGAATCGGCGGAGCGTTCGAACAAATATTTCTCCCGTCCCCCCCTCTCCGCTCTCTGCGAATCTGTATCCGGAAAAACACTTCGTCGGAGCACATTCCGCAAAACATAAGCCGCCGCCGCCGCCGAGAGAGCAAAAAAGGGTGAACGAGATAAAAGGATAGCGCGCCGGCAATTGTAAATAAATTTCCGAAAAAAGCCCTCGCAGTTTGCTTAACGATCCTTGTCTCCCCCCCTCTCTCTCTCTCTCTCTGCCTCCGAAGAGTGTCGCTTCCACCTAAGCTACGTCCGCATCCGGCGAAAAGCACCTACACATGTACTTCCGCTCTCGCGCTCGCGCGGGGAAAAGAGCGGAGCGCGAGAGGGAGAGAGGAGCAACAGGGAAAGGGTATTTTTCGTTGCTCATCCGCTAGCTAGCGTGTTTGACGTAAACGGGGGAATATCGGCCGGGAGGGGGGACGAGGCGGGCTTTAAAGTCGTCGACGGATAGGAGCTTCATACATTTATGTATGAAGGCATCGATCGATCGGCGGCGGGGGCTCGAGCTTCGAAACGCTTCGGCCGCCGCGTCTCGCTACTTTTCGGAGGACGGTATCCGAAAGGAAAAATTAATTGATGCAGGTAAGTTTCGCGAGGGGAGAGAGAGGCGAAAAACGGGCCCGCGCGGGAAATTGACGCAAACGAGGAGAGGCGAGAGTCAGTCGGCGAAACTGGCAGTGCGCAGCAGCAGCAGCAGCTCTCTTTGCGCGACGTATATCCGATAGATCTCGGAAGAGGATGACGTGCAGCGAATGAAGCTTTTTTCACCGAGCCGCGCCGCGCCGCGCCGCGCGCTCCGAGCCAGATGGATGTGCAGCCGCCTATACAGTCGACGCTTCGAGCGCTTTATCGAGTTTTCGGCTGAATGCCGTCAGCTCCGCTCAAGAAATCTGTTCGCGGCCAAAAAGAGCTCCTCCCCCCGTGCCCCTCCCCGCACCGGCGTTTTACGAGCAACGCTGGCAGAGCGCGCGCGCGCGTGCCTTAATAAACATCGGTTGGACGCGTAATGCGATGCGCGGCCATGATCCCGGCCGTTTTCATATAATTTTACAGCGATTATTATTATTTCCGCCGCGGATGAGGGACGCGCGCGCGATCGAACGGGAGGTCGGGGGGCGCTCACTCTCGCTGTATAATCACTTAATGCACATTGTACGAATTTGAATAATTCCAATCGCGAATTTCAAAGCGCGTTAGACAAACGATGCGATATCTCGGTATATGTGTGTACAAGCGCGCGATGAAAGTGCTCGGCCGAAAAAGTATTAACGTCCGACCGCGACGCGAGGGATTATATGGGCCGGGCCGAGTACGTAGCGCTTCCGATCTGCTTTATTAATTAAAGCGAATTGATTTTAAAATCGATGCTTATGCTGTTCCCTGGCTTGTTGGGCGCTTTTAATGAAAGCTGCGGCTCGACGCTGCGTGTACGTTGGACTCTTTCGAATCATAATAATAAAGATGCGTTTGATCGAGGAATCTTCATGCTTTTGCCCGTTAGCCGAATCGCAAACATTTTCCGAAATATTTTCCGTTTATTTTTCCGAATGCGGGAGAGAGCTGCTCGACCTGTGCGTCGTTTGAAAAAAAAAGTATTTCATGATATAGGGAATTTTTTTTTTATTTCGGCGGATAAAATCATAAAAATGTACTTTCAGCTACGGCAAATATATAAAAAAAAAAGTTATTTTCGACTTGCGTTTGTACGAGTCTCTGTGAACGCGTATTTCGCCCTCGAAGCTTCGTGTCTTGATTTTATATTTTACTATCAATCATCATTCTGGCGTTATCCCGCCAGCTTATGAATTATAAAGATTGCCTCCTTCTTACTGCCTCTCAGAAATAAGATTTTTTTTGTAACGGGTATTATTTTGGGTTTACTCTTTCTCGAGCATAAAAAAATTACTAAAATACGGCAGCTTAAAGTTTACTTGTCCCTTTTTTTCGGGACAGGGGGAGCCGTCCGTGTGATTTAGTAAAAATATAAAAATTCCTTCTTCAGACATTAAATCGCGGCCACTGCCAAGAGGACTCGATAAAATCTCGATCCGTCGCCTCTATTTCTCTTTTTCTCAAAGCGGCGCGAAGCCACGAAACAATTCGATCGGTAATAAATTGCGGCCCGCATCGCGGAACAACTTAGGAAGCAATCGGTCGCGCGATAAGTCATCGGGCGCGCGCGTAGCTGCCCCCTCTGGCGGGCGAAAGGGAGAGAAAAAACCGGCGTCGAAAAAGGGCCGAGATAACCAAAAAGGGAAGCAGTCGGGGGATGAGTGGCGCTCGGCCGCTCGAATGGAGGATGGCCGAGCGGGAGGAGAGGAAGGGTTGGAGGAGCTCCGTAATTAGATGTTACTCGGCGTCGCCAGGATAATTAACGCTAATTGTTTTTCTCTCTCGAAAGGAAAACCTGCTGGCAATTATCGGCGCTATTTCGCCCCGTCTCTCTCGCCTTCTTGCTGCTCCGGAGGAAACACTGCTTGCTTCCCTCCCCCATCCCGCTCTGTCGCAGATCGAGTGAGTGGGTGGGGAGGGGGTGAGGAGGCAGACGGCGAGGAGAAATCGCGAGCGAACGTCGCAGCCAAGAAGCTCGCCGGCGAACAAAGGCGTCGGAAAAAGAGCCGTTTGAGAGACTGGATCAAGCCTGTATTCTCTTTCTGATGGCTCTGCTATCGCGCCTCTAAGCTGCTCTCTGTATATATACCGAAGCTCATCCACTTTCTTCTTGCGTCGCTTTCTCTCGGCTAAATTATGCCTCTGCTTCCCGAGCGGAGAGCTGAAGGGGTTACGCTCTTGGATTTTGGATTCGTCCTTATCGAGAGGAATGGGCTCGCTGATTTATTCCATTAAGTACGTTCGATTAAGGGAAGGAGAGACAAGTTGCTCGGTTACTCGAGGCAGGTGTGGCTTTTATGTTTCGCGTCAAAGCTCTCGTTGACGTTGATTGAGACGTTGAGCTCGAGAGTTTTTCAATCCTTCCATTTACAAATTGATTCCGAAACTGGAGTGGGCGCTGCTTCTTGTACTAATTAAATAGAATATCTGATGCATATTGTAAAATTACTATCTACATGAATGGAATTTATTGTTTAAGCAAATTACTGTTCCCCTTTGGGTGAGAATTTATAATTTACTAAAACATGTTACAGTTTTTGAATCGTATTGAAACTTCGGCAAATTGATTACAAATATTTACGTTCATACGCGTAATTTGATTCATAAATTAACAATCAGCATTTCCAATTACAATCGTTACAAATATAATAATAAAAGCTAAACCATTTTCATATCCAAGCAACTCGTACAATCCGTCGGCGTACAAATTGTCTCTCAACTGTGAAAGAAGCTGAGCGCCTTTTTTTTTTTCATTAGCCTCGGAAATACCGACGACGCAATAAGACGCTCTTAACGGAATCGCGAAATCGAATGAAATTTAAGTTGGCGCAATTTTTTCCCGCCAACGAGTTCCCGGAATAAAGCGAGAAATAGAGTAGCGAGAGAGAGAGAGAGAGAGAGAAGAGTCGTTGATGCCCCCGGTAATCTCGGCGGCGACTCTCGCCAGCTATTTTTACTCATCGTATGGTCCTCGTCCTCGTCTGGAAATCCTTCTTGATCGTTCCTCAAAAGGATAATCCCGGCCGAGAGCTTATAGTCCGGTCCTTTCTCTCGGACACTGGCTGCAGACTCGATACTCCGTAGGAGGAGCCCCGGAGAAGGAAACGGGAGGCCGGCGGGGGATTGCGCGCGCAATCCTATAATACAACGAAAATGATCCGCGTCCGCTCGATGATTGCGCCCGAGCGAGTTTCGGCCTCTTGAAACTTCCATTCTTGGCGGCGACGGCGGCAGCGGCAAATTTCTCCGCCGTGTACACTGAATCATTTGTCCCGAGAGTCGAGGGTACACTGTTCGCTCAGCTCTTTGTTCGCCGAGTTTATAGGAGTTTAGGGTTGCTCTCCATCTGCATCCTCCTCCTGTGTCTTTTCGCAACGGCGGCGGCGCGGGAATATGAGTTCGGCTCGGCTCCTGCGGGCGCAATCGTTAATTGAACTTTTGGAAAAATAGATCCCGTCGGTGCACGGAGGGGGGGGGGGGGCGGCTCGCCTGCAGTGGGCGCCGAGTCCGGCTTTAATAGTTTCAATTTTAATTGAGAATCCCAACTGCTCGTTTGAATGATTGTCCGTTCGCGTGCCGCCGCCGCGTATGTCTCTGTGCGCGGAGCGTTTTAGATAATTCCTGGTTAGTCGAGCTGTATCATTAGAAATGAATAATTGAATTACGAGCCTCGATACCGACGTTTACGCGCTTATCTTTTTTTATTAGCTTTGCAAATTGACGCTCACCTTTGCCGATGACAGCGATAAAGCGCAAAGATATACGTTATTTTTCGTCGACTCGTTAAATTATTTACACGCGGTGGTAATAGTTATTGCTGGAAAAGCATCTCGTGTATCGGAAATTGCTTTGATTGCTAATAATTGACGAGGCGAGTTTGATCAATCAAGGCGGAAACGGGACTGTGATTTATTCAGCTCGAAAAGTGGAAAGAAACATATTGGGCGTCTCTCGACCGTTTGTGCTAACTGTTAATCGGCCATCGCTCGAAAAGAGCGTTATAACCGTCAACGAAACGCAGTTCCGCGCAGATGCCGCGGTGGCAGACGCGTCAAAGAGGAATTTGCATTATTCCGGGTCTAGTTCGACAGTCCGGTTTTCCCGTCAAAGTGGCACTTAAATTAACGTCATATCCCACTCGACCGAATAGACAATGCAAATGAAATATCTTTTAACTATTAACCGGCCCGGGAAACAATCGCCAATGGAGCCCGGGCGCCATTGCCACAGAGAGAGAGGCGCGCATAGGCGCATCACCTCCGGGAGGAGGAGAAAGCCCGGGGCCATATTGAAAAGCACCTTGGCGCGTCCCGGCAATAACAGTCCGCTGTACGAAAATTTGAAATTCAAACGAGATGTTAAGCTTTTCATCGATGCAAAATGAAATAAAACGAACAGAGCGACGGGGGGCAGAGAGAAAGAGAGCGAGAGAAGAAGAAAAAAGAAAAAACAATAATGGAAATCGGCGAGCTCGTTACACGGCGCCGCTCTCTCAATTAATTAAGCTTCGCGCGCTTCGCTTTTAACGGCCGCTCGCACGCAAGATCGGCGCCGTGATTAGTCCTTCCGCCTCCTTCTCCCGCGAGGAGGAGCAGCAGCAGCGGCGCGCGGCTCTCAGACCGCGGAGGCAGCTCGTGTATGCGTGTAATGCGCGGAGGAGAGGTTTAACGAGCTGGTATCGACACCCTCGTTACAGGTGTCGCGCAAAGGGGGAGCGCGCTAACTTTCTGAGACTAAGACTGAGAGAGAGAGAGAGCTTAATGGCCTGGAGGCGAATGAGGGGGTGTTGACGCGCTGCTGCCGCTTTTTCGCCTTTTGGAGGCTCAATTTTCCTGCTGCTGGTCCGGGTTCGGATAATTGGTGTTTGGGAGGAAACGCCGGGGCGGGGGAGTAACAAGCTTTTCATTCGAATTAAATGTGTTACTTATCGCTCGTTCTTTCCAGGAATGTAACGTCGGCAAAGTTCATTTATTCCGCTGGTTTTTGGCTTTATCAACCAATCGAAAATTATCTAAATTCAATATTAGATAAAGAAGATGTACGTTTCGATACAGCTTATATCAACCTTGGAAGAAAACATATCGAAAATTGTTTATGAGACTTCGGTAATTCACTTATCTTTAGTGATTCGATCGTCACTATCATAAGCAATATATTACAACCTTCGCGTAAGTCAACATCAAAGGTATTACGATTTATACCGAAGTTTTTCTTTGAAATTGTCCCGTAATTAACCAAATTCCTTCCTGCTCGTATCCGCAATTAATAATAAAAAGTAATCAAGCGTTCACCGGCACGAAGCGGGGAAAAGCAAATAAATACCGGATCCTCGATAATGATAATAAGCAATCTCTTTCACTCAGACGGCCCCGCTCGTTTTTCTCAGCCGTTCATTCTCATGCTCGCGTATCATTTGATTTTACGACAAACGTGCGCCTGACGCTTCTCGCTTTTTTTCTCTCCCCGTCCTTCTATCTATCGCTTTTTGCCCTCCCCAGGGGAGAGGGAGCGAGAGAGATGGAGAGAGAGAGCGCGGCGGGCAAAGCGCCGCCTTTGAGAGTGTCTTAACGTTTCGAGGTATTGACACTTTTTTCCCGCAGTCCCGCGTGACGAGGCGAAAAATGTCGCGCAACAACCGTGAAAGAGGGCAGATTCGAAAATCAGGGCTTAATGTCGTAGCTGCGCCGATTTTCCGCTTTTTCTTTCCAAGATGCTTTTTATTTATCGTCCGATTCAATCCGCTTCCCCTCCCTTTGAGCGAGAAGGAAAAAGGCTCTCCCGAGATTCGACTCGAAGCATATCGCCTGCTTCCTCGCGATTCCTCTGCGATTAATTATCCTTAAAATTATGTGTGTTCAAAGTTTCAGCGCAATAACGAGTTTCCTTTTTATCAACGAATCCATTCTAGGCTGGGAGAGAGAAAACGTTAACTGAGATTAGAGTGCTCGATTTACGGGTAATAATAATAATAATCTGTCGAATACGTAATTTAATTGCGCAGGGCAGAGAGAATGCGTTCAATCTGCCCAGCCAGATGATGTCAAAGTCTACTCCAAGTTCAAAGGGTCAAGATGCATCAGCGTAATGTACCTTCGTATCTGCAATCCCAGTTTTAATCTGATTATTAGCACAATGTACAAAGGTATGCACATAGTGGTAGATGATATATATAGGCTGCGCCCCTCTAAGAGCGTCGCTTCTTAATTAATCGAGGAATGCAGCTGCAAATACTGCTAATAATCTGGCTATAACTGTACTTAACGACGAAATTAAGAATTCGAGAGAGAGCAGGAGTCCAGGCAGAAAAATTTCCCGGTCAGCCGCGAGGAGAGTGATTTTCGACAGGGAAAAGTATATATGGCGCAGGCGCCGCCTCGAAGGCTTATCGAGCGTTTCTTTTTGTTCTCCTCCAAGGCCGGATAATCGCTGGCGTGTAAAATGGTAAGCATTCGGACCTCGGTGTGTATATATCAAAGGAAGCGCTTTGAAACGAAGAGTTTCCGAAGGATCCGGGGCAACGGGAGTTAAAGGAGTCTGCTGCTCTCGCGCCGCGGCCCGTAATCTTGATTGAGGAAGTAATTCCACTTTATGCTCGATGCCTCGGCCACAATGCGAATACTAGCTCCTTTTTCGATTTCTCCTGGCGGCAGCCTCCAGCGTCGGAGCGACTTTCTTCTCTCTCTGTGTATGGGTGCCCCGCTGGATTTGCCTCCTTTATCTCCCAGCCTGCTTTTAGTCGCGGCGCACTGGTAATCGCAATCTTCGCATCTGCGCACAATTACATTGTTCGCTCGCGCGCTTTTCTCTCTCTCTCTCTCTCTCTCTCCTTCTCTCCGCGGAGCGAAGGAGACGCTGCGCTTTTTGCTGGCTTTGAAGATGAATATGAAGCTCGTTAAACAGCGACCGACGGATTATAAACCCCTCTTGTTATTATATTTACTTGGCGCTTTTACGCGCGAGTCGCCCGGGTTTATGAGGCTTTAATGCACTCGCGGCAGAATTATTTTTCCACCGCGGTTTTCGGCAGTCGGGGGAGAGAGCGAAGCTCTTTGTGGCTCCTTGGGAAAATAATTGCGCAGAAGAACCTTGCAAATCGCGTTTACCCCCGAGCGAAAACGTCGGCTTGACATAATTCGCCTGCCGAGCGTACTTCTTTTTTTTTTCGAGGGATTTCGGCTGTTTACTTTTTCTTTTTTATACATTTTGATTGAAAGATCAATCGTAAACGAGATATTGAAAAAAAATAAATATTGAAAAACAATGGAAACTTTGTTTCGCCGCCGGGGGGCAGGAAAAATTTTCAATATTTGCGCAGGTTACAAACTTTTGAAAAATGCATTTTAATGAGTTGAAGTTTTATTGCCGACTCTTTTATATGAATTTTAAAAAACTTTTTACGATTCGGATATTTGAAAGAGACACGCGACGCACATTATTTCGGTGTTTAATTATGCATTTTATTTTATTTTTAAATTTTGCCGCTCCTTGTACTGTCATTAGCAAAGTAAATATTGTTTAACATTCGCATCATAGTAATAATAACGCATTTATCGAAAATTAATAACGAATCTAATTGTTTTCAGCGAATGAAAACCGTGATTCATTCATTAATGCAGTTGTGTCCCCCCGGCCTGCCCCCTCCCCCCCTCTCGATTTAATTATTTCGATGCAATAAGATAAAAACGAAATAACCCGTAAAAAATGGCGTGCTCTTGCGGCCCCTGACAAATTATTTAAATTGAAAATGCAAACCTCGCTCTCTCTCACTCGCTATACGCGTATACAAATTCCGCGCGGGCTCCGGGACATCGCCGTTAAAAAGTGAATTGCGAAATAAAATAAAATTCCCGCGCTCCCCTTTAAAATTCACAATTATCTCACGGAAAATGAAAAAAACATGAAAATTACATTACTAGAGCGTCGACTCTCCCGGCGGCGGCTGCGACGCCGGCATAAAAATTCAAATTATTTTCAGGAAGAAAAATCGCGACGCTCTTTACTCGCCTCATCCATTTTTCAATAAACCCCCGGCGTTTCTTGTCGACTAAACAAAGCGACGGAGAGAGCGAGGTCTCAAAAAAGGAAGGAATCAGCGCGCGGTTTCAAGTGTCCGAGTCGATTACGCGGCTCTGCGCATTCAAAGAGCTTTTTCAGCATTCGTCCAGAGCAGCAGCAGCAGCAGCAGCTGGAGAAAATTCAAGTAGCTTCGGTGTCCATTTTCTATTTATTGCTCCTCGATCCTCTTCCCGGCCTGTTTATCAGCATTCATGGATTTATCGATCGGCTACGGGGAAATTTCATTAATCTCGCCGCTATCGCCTCCGCTAATGAGTGTTTAGGCGCTGATCGATGAGCGAGTAGTAAAAGTCGGTCTGCGGTCGGCCCCGGAATCAGGGATTCGCAGGCGGAGCACGATTTCTAAGTGAAACGGCCGAATCGAAAGGATTAAAAAGGCGCGATCGCGATTACCCGCGTTACGTCTCACTCTCCGGCGCTCGTAAAAATGTTATTTCTATTCATGAGCCAAGACCTGCCGCCTCCCCCCACCCTAATGGAAATCTAATTATCGCGCTGCGCTCGCTCGATTCCGGCGCGCGGGAATTAATTGTCTTGCGAGATAGAGAGAGAGAGAAGCGTGCATGCGCCGTTTTGCGGGGGGCAGATAACGAGCGCCAAGCCAAGACGGAGTGCTCCGGCTTAGGAGCTTTTCAGATCGGCTCGCGCAATTTTATACGTCCCCCAACTCTTTTGTTCTCCCGGCCCAGACACGTAGCCGATCGAGTGCGTGAGTTCTAGCTGTTTGCTCTCCCCCTCTCCCCCCTTTTTCTCCGTCTTTCGCGAGCTTCTTGCCCCCGCCGAGTTTGTTGTTTCTTCGTATTGCCTTTCGCCCGGAGATTTATCGACAACTTTCGTGCCGAGAGAAAGACTCGAACTCGCTTCGCTCGCCGCCCTTTATGATTCTTCGTTTGCACTCCTTCTAAATAACATTTGCATGGCCGTTGAATTAACGAGAGATGCGGCCGGGAGATAATGGTTAGTTCTTTAATCTATCGAGCGACAAGAAGTACCGTAATTTGTAATACTTTGAGCTCTTATAAGGTTGGAAATTACGTTAATCTAGTTTTAAATCAATCTGATAATTTATTCCCGTTCGGGCGCGCTCTTCGGCGGAGTAATGTGCGTGTTGGTTACAAACTTTTTTCCTTTTATTTTTATATCGTTTCAGAATGATTGATCGATTTTACATGGCACTTTTTTTTGGAAATGTGCACGGCTGTCAAGATAAATGGAAGTGTATACTGTATTTAAAGTGTGCGCATTATACTAATTGCGTTTCAAGCTTTATCTTTTAATCATGAGCACTATCTTGATGAATATCGACGTAAATGACGAATAAAATGAGATTTTCCGATGTAGAAGCATGCTTCCCTAATTATTTATACGCACAAATTCTGATAAAATGGTATTTTAAATGTATATTTTTCTTCTTGATACGTTTTATACGAAAAGGTAGTTTATATAATGATTAAAGCAGTGTAAAGATTATCTATCCCGAAGTTCACTTTTTGTTTATAATGGATTGCGTGCAATTAACTTTTTAATGTAGCCTGGGTGCGCAATTAAAGTTTCTGAAACATTAAATCTTGCTTTAGTACTCTCTCACTTAAAGTGTAAGTCCATACACGTCATAAAACAAAATTGCTTAACTCGCGCAGAGTATTAATATTATTTCAACATAAAAGCGTGTTAAAGTTTGTAATAGTTCACCGTTTTTTGTATAGACTTCAAAGATTGACATTTCAATTCACCATTGTCGTTAATTAATTAACTATCAAAGGAATGTCGAACACGCCTTTATCAACACCGCAAACATTGCAATGTTTAGTTTAAATTGATCCGTTCCCCGATGTTTATTAAATCAGTACTGCATTTGTATTTAATTTCCTTTTAGTGCCTCTACCGCTTTGATCGGCATTATTTATAACACACCGAAAATAGTTTATTTTGTGATTGACGGAGCATCAAGTGCTCGGAAACGTCTAAAAGCTAAAATCGCCGCCGATAGAAGTTAACCAGTATTCTATCAAACATTTAGTCCAGCCTCGTGCGACGGTTAAAAGCGATGAATCGATAACGGCCGCCGTCGCCGTTTGACGCGAGCAGCGACTCGAGAAATTACTTGAATTATAGAATTGCACAAAAGAGTCGTTGAGCTCTCTCGACTAAAGGGGAGGCGAAAGCGCGAGGCGACGGAAATGAAAAGCATTTGTAGCCGATTGTAAAGCGAGAGCCGAGTACATTAGAAGAGGCTGGCGAATCAAATTTCCAGAGATCGCTGAAACGTACTCGGTGCCGCGCGCGCGCGTTATTTTCTACCCGGCTCTTTCTCTATCGCGTGTCGCTGTAATCCCATCCCTCTGTGGAGTAGGAAAAAACACGGAAAGAAAAAGCAATAACGACTGTAACTCTCTCTCTCTCTCACTCTCTCTCGTCACACATCTGCAATCTTTCCCTCTCTCTGTGCTTCGGCGGAAATCAAACGGAAATAAACAAGCCGAGGGACCGGAAGGGGGGGGGGGGAAACGAGAGCGCCCCGAAAAAAGGTACGCAAAGAGAGACGCCGCGCGCGGCTAATGCAAATAAACAAGAGGCGCGGCTTTAAATGATATTCGAGGATCTGAAAAACGACGAAGGCTCGTTTATTCGCGGGGGGAAAAGTTAACCCGCCGCTGAAGGGCGCGACGAGCAACAAGCGACGCCGGCGGAGCCTTCGTTCGACCGAAGGTCGAGTCGCGCCAGAGAGAACTGACGCCTATAAATCTCCCTTTCAAGTTTCATCTGTGTACCTTTAGGGCTCATTACATGAAAATATAACCGGCTATAAATCTCTATCATTACGAAATTTCCAAGATTTACTCTATAAATACCTTTTTGACCCGGAACGACGTTTACTGCCCCGTCGGCACTAAATAAACTGGAAATTCTTTTCAAGTAGACGTGTCTCTGCCGCGAGAATTAACGGGGAAAAAAAAGATCTCAAATTGGAAAACGAGTTCATTTTGAGAACGCGCTTATATCGGAAAGCCTCTCAATCCTTTTTAATCTCTTTAAATGTTTTAAGAAATTGAAACTAGATTGCGATCTTGTAAATTCTGTTATTCTTTTGTGATGAAAATATATTTTACCTACCGACTGTTTCTTATCGAATAACGCAGAAAAACGGTGAAATATTAATTTTCTTCAAGAAATATAAATCAAAATGAAAAAGTCTCGAAGAAAGCCGTGTTTCGCGAAAGAAACAAAAAAAAAAAAAAAGTAACTCGCAACTCTAACCTCGATGAAAAAGTTATTTTAGGTGACTCGAGAGGTCGGGAGGAAATTTATCGCGGAATAAGCGTCTTACATTCGAACCTGTTTTCCCGCGTAAAAACGGACGTTAAAGGTAAATTTAAAGCCGTTATTCAATCAATGGAGCCGTTGAAAATTCGGGGGAATTTGCTCGATAGCTCTGGGGAAATTCAGCGTGCTCGAGAGAGCGGAGAGAGAGGAGAGGAGCCGTAGCGGAGAGAGAAAGCTTTCCGCTATAACGCGGAAAACAGAAATCGCCGCATGAAGCATAATCCGGTAATGTCCAGGTGCTATCACGCTGAGACATCCCATTTTCCTCGGGCGCAGCAGCGCGAGTAGTAGTCGAGGCGTCTGGCCTCCCCGCGAGATTTGTGTGTACGACACAAAGGGGACTACGTGCGCCTCGGCGTACGTATACTTTTTTCTCCTCCCTATACCATCGCCTTTCTCTTCCTCCACGCCATTCTCTCTCTATGCTCATTTTCCAGGCGCGCATTCTCTCCGTCCTCCCCCCCCCCTTCCCCCGGCCCTCCTCCCTCCGCGTCTGCGCGGCGTTTCCTGCAGCGACGCAGACGACTTTGCTTCCTCTCTCTTCCTCTCCCCTTCGCATCTTCTTCACAGTGGCACACGCTGCGCATTAATGAGACACGAAACTTGTCGCGGCAGAGGGAGAGGAAACAAAGATTTTTTAAGGGCCTCGATTAACGAACGCGAGAGAGAGAGAGAGCTTTTTTTTCGACGGCGTCGACGACGGCGTTGTTGCAAATGAAAGAATGATCAAAAGCAACGGGGGAGTGGTACAAGAGAGGCGCGTGCGGCAGCGACGACTATTCTTTTGTTGCCATCCTTTTTGACGCAGCAACGAAGAAACAATTGCCGTCGATGCTTTTTCGGAGAATTTTTTCATGCCCCAAGCTCGCTTTTGCGCCTTCGAACCGCAGCTAAAACTCATTTTTCAGGCTAGATTGAATACGCTTTTTTTCCGACGCTTCGTCGCCGCCCCGTACAGCTGACATACAGTTTGACGTTATCGAACGAATTTTAGTTTATTAAAACGGAAGCGTTTTGCCCGCTGGAATTGTTATCGATTGTTTAAGCGGCGAGAGAGAGAGCCGCGCGGGTAATGACCTTTTTTTTTAACGCGCTCGGGAGGGAGAGCATTCCCGCGACAGATTATTATCCCGCGCCGCGCGCACTACATTTTCTTTAGATTATATAACGTCGTAAGCGCTGTCTTCCGAGGAGATAGGGAACAAGATTAATATGCATAACAATTTTGCAAAAACAAGCAGTTTCACGCGAGATTAAGATGCACTGAGATGTGTTTTTGTTTACACTCCCCGACCCCCACCCCGCCACTCGCGATGGAGATTCTTGTTTTCCTTTCGCTACAAGTGATGCTTTAATTGAATTAATTGCCTAAAATGTAACAAAATTGTGACCCAACGCAAATAGGACGGCTGAACGCACTAATAAGGCGTTCATTTGCAATACAAATTTTGTCGAACGAAATCTAAATGGCTCCGAGAGGAAGATCCAAGTATATATGAAAATCTCATTAAATGCAATAATTTACGATTAAGGTTCGCTTGGGAATTTAAATTTAAAATTGATTTTACCGCCGTTTATTCGGCCAAGAATGGAGGATTTTTAATATTTTTTTATTCGGGCCACAAATTTAGTGCGCGGACTAATTTTATTTTATATACGTCTTTTGCAGGAGAAAAATGAATTTTTACGAATGAACGATCAAAGATGTAAAAACGAATAAAGAAAATTTGCTTCTATTCGATTCTTTTAAAAAATGATTTTATCACTTATAAAAAAAGTAATTTAATTTTTAATTTTCACTGGACATGTTAATTCATTTCCAATTTGTTAAAGTAAAAATGATTTTAAATCGCTAATAGTATTGTAATACTGAGTAATGGATCGTTTGTTCCGATAACAAGTATTATTTGTATTATCCAGAGCAAATAGTCACTTTACCGTTGCGAACTAAATATCGTATTATAAATTTGCTAAAGCCAAGGTTTAAAGCTGGACTTAGCCCGAATATATATTTGAGGTAAATAATTTCCGCGAAAATCTTTCTCAACTTTTAAATCGCCTCTTACTTAATCTTTTAAACTAAGCGATGAAGTATAATTCAAAATTTTCAGCTGAAAGCTGTTTTAAAAACTTACGAGAGCATTCTCTCTTTATATAATTGCGTTAAAATTTACCATTCAGAACGGATTTCAGGTGAAAAATGTAATCAAACGTTCCCCTCGAAACTTGCCCTTTCCAAATACTAAAGTTTCAAAAGTTATCACTTGTTATTTTGACCTTAAGTGTACGTAGGGTGCAGCAGATTCCAATAAAACTTTTTCCGAGAATTTCTGATAAAAGAGTGTCAATAAAACTATCAACAACTTTGATTCATCATCATGAAAAATCACTAAAGTTCGCCCGCGGTTCGAAAAAAAAAGGCAATGCTTCAAATTCCACATACTTAACCAAGGGCGAAACCTAGTTTTTCGCTAATTAATAAACGCAGCGCGTTTTTATTCAACAGCTTAATAAAACCTCAATAGTCCAGACGCCGTTTTGGACTTGAACGACGACAGCAGCAACAGCAACGCCTCTCCGTTTCTTTTACCGAGGCGAGAGTCAGCTCGTGAAAAGCAGCCCTCCGCTCACAAAGCCCAGCTTCGATTGTTTATTAGCCCCTCATCTTTGCCACCTCCCGAAAGCAAGCAGCACTACGCACCGGGGGCATATCCTTTTCATTATCAAAGGCGTTCTGCAGCAGCTCTCCGGTAATCGGGCCATTGTTCGACCTCTTTGTGCCCGGGCGAGCTGAATTTATACACCGCGACGCGCAGATTCTAGATTCGGTTATATACGTATATATATATCTATACGTACACGGCCGGGGAGCTTTCCAGGAACCTTGGAGGCTCCCTCGCCTCGAGCTCAATGGACGAGAAAGGCAGCTTAGACGGGAGCCGGATGCGGAACGGAGCTAATCGACTTTGCTTTTTTGAGCGTGATTTTCGCCGAGGAGGCTGCTGTCTCTCAATGCCCGGATTGCAGTCCGCCTGTTTCGATTAGTCCGGGGGCTTATCAATCATTTAGTTATTGAGCAAGCGTTCCGGGTAAAGCTTGCTCCGTGCTTTGTTCATCAAGACCATCGGTCACTAATATTTAGTGGATTACATAGTCACGGCCCGTGTTGGCCAGGGGATTAATACTATTATTGGCTCGGATTCCTCGAAATTGTTAATATATAATTTTAGAACATGAAAGAATTTGATCGACTAAAGGAGGTAAAGCTTGTACATGCTGGGTATGTCGGATCAAATTTTGCTTATACTACTTGAACCTTTTCACATTGCAGACAATCGTGATATCTCTTAAGCTTTCCAAATCTAAAGCGGTTCTCAGAATGTTGTATACAACATTCTTAGAAAATTTTATATTAAAATCTTTCAACCCAACTTTTTGTGTTAAAAAATAATGAAATAAAATGATTGGAATAACGTTTTTTTTTAAATTCTGCTTTAAATCTTTCGCTTAATTTTGTATTTTCAGCAGTTGTTCATAATAAAATTTTAATCTGTCTTGTAACGGTGACCTGATTTTCATATAGCAATAGACGGATTAACAAATTCTGGTATCCGACTGCAATTCAAATATCAATACACGCCGAATTACGTGCAAACAGTGAATTTCTAATTTAATGTACATAATCGGAAAATGACCAAAATTACAACGGGAAAATATATATGTAACAAATGAATGTGAAATCCAATTGTTGTTTCGGTGAAGCGTCACATGTTCTGGTTTAAAACGAAGCTTAATTAGTCAATGTTACAGTTCGATATTGCAACGAGCTTGACGTCTATAATCTTGAAAATAGGTAGCTTTTCAGAGACAAAAGGGTTAATTAAAAGTGGTAATCCGAAATTTGGCAAGTCATTAATTTTTAGCGGATCCTGCTTTGAATTATTTCAGTTAATTTGCGACACAATCCAGCCAGATAAAATTACGCGGACTATTACAATCGCGCTCGGCCGCTTTAACGCAAACGATAATGACGGCATTGAATTTATTCGAACCCCCCTAAAATTTGAGTAAGCGAGTAATTGAAAAAAATCACTTTAATAACGCTCGACCATATATACATACATACATAGAGCCCGGGACGCCCTCTTGCATTCAGCGAATTTAAAGCTAATATCGCCGGCGCACCTGTCCGCCGACCTGTCGTCCCAGGGGAGAGAGATAGGGGGAGATGGGGTGGGGGCTCGGCACCCGGAGGGAGAAATGAAAGAAGCGAGGACAAAGTAGCGGGAGGAGGAATTTTGCGGTGACTGCCTCGGAATTTGATAGACCGGGGGACAAGTCATTTTAAAAACTGTCATCTTTAGCGCTCGTCGACGAAGCCGGGCGAGAGATATCCTCGGGACGTCGCGCGGGGGCTAGAAAAATGCTTCGGATGCCGTTTCTTGTTTTCTCCCCGCTGCGCCCCGGTTATACGGTATCCCCCGCGCTCGGCTCCCCAGGCGCTTGCGCCGCACGTTCCCCGGGTTATCATGCACCGCCACCGCAGTCCCAGAGCACGGGGAAGAAGTTTAAATTGCGCGCGCGCGCTCTCTCTCTCGGCCCGGCAGACTGCACCCTGCGCGCGCGATTAATGAGAGATTCACGCGATTTCTCCCGAGTCGTTTTTATCGCGCCGCCAGTCCAAACAATAGTTGATTCGAGTAGCGCGCCAAAGACAAAGAGAGCCCGGCAGCCGAGCTTTATTTTTTTTCCCCCTCCTTTTTAATTCAGTGCATCGACGATCGCGCGCGCCTCGAATGCGACTGATAAAGGAAGAAGGGGGGGGGGACTCCGTGTGTATACTGCTCTGTGAATAGATGAGTAAATGTGGGTCAGAGCGCAGTTGCGACCGGGAGAAAGGAGAGAGAAATAAAGAGCGGGAGAGAATCAAGGATTGTCCTCTCACCCTCCTGTGTTTGCGAAAACCTCTGCACTCCGCCTGCCGTGTATACGGGATTGAACGAACACGGCGGGACTCGAGATTAAGATTGAACTTTATTGACGAACTTGCGAATTACGCGCTTCTTTCAGGCCTTTATCTCTTTTCCACTCCGTTCCTCGCTCCCCGAAGGCCATCGAACAAGCTTCTCTACTCTCTTTCCCGTGCGTGCGCGCGTATTTCTTATAACAGTCGCTCTCTCTCTGATAAACGGCGCGACGCAATTAGCCAAGCCGACGATAACATTGGAAAAATGCATTTTCACAGCCCCGCAATCGATGCGCTGTTTTGATTACATTAACGATAATGGATCGGCGTTAAAAAGAACGAAGCGAAACGCAACAGCGCTCTTCAATTAAGCTTCGACGTTTTAAAAATATATTCGTCATAAAAGCCGGCCTTAAATAGCGCGGCTGCAAACGCGACGCGGCGCATACGTATATAGCGAAGGTGCACCACGGCGCTTCGGAACCTAAAAACAACAGATATTTCAAGCGACGAATCGTTCGCGAAAGCCGCGTCGCGTCACGTTCATTTCGCGTCTAATTGTAAGTACGCGGGAAAAACACATCGACCGATAAAAATGTTTATTCAAAAGCCCGGGCGCTCAAATTTTTCCACGCAAAGAGCCGGTATAGTGGCCTCTCTAATTCCTTTATACAGCTGGTGCGCGCGCGCGCTCGCGAAACTTCATATCTCACTCGGGCGCCGAAAGAGCGCCGAAGAGAGAGAGAGGAGAAAAAAAAACCAAGTTGCACGGAAGGTCCAACTGCCCGGTGTCCATAGCGATAAAAATCGCTGCGAACGAAACGCCCGTTCACACGTACGCACGCACACACACACACACACACACCGGGAGCGGGCGTTTTTTTTTTTTTTTTTTTACACCGGGCGAGAGTTTCGAAGCTGCGGAAAAGAAAAACGGAAAAAGCTCCGAGCTTTTTGCTCGCTTTTCGGGGCCTCCTCCTTCTCCTCTCCTTCCAGCCTCGCGCTGCTCCTAAGTGGAAAGCTGCGTTTTCGCTCTCTTTTCTGTTTTTTTTTTTTTCATCCCAGAGGAGAAGCGCCAAAGCGACGGGGTGCTGCGCGTCTCTCGGCAGATGCGCGCGCGATAATATATAATAAAGCGCGAGGGCCTGGATATATACTGCGGTGTACGCATCGGCCGAACGTAAATGTGGAAGTGCGTAAAGCTACCCTTGCAATAAAGCTGCGAGCGAACCGAGTTATGAGCGCGCGGGAGGCTGGGAGCAGTAGGTTTTTGAATACTCGAGAATTATCTGTGCGTTTGCCAGAATTTCACTTTCGCTGTCTTACTTTATTTAGCTCGGCTCTTATTTTTGGCATTATTCAGGTAGACACTTCATAGTTTGGAAATAACAGCCTTGACATCGAGATAAAAATCTGAGTAATTGTTCTACCTGCAGTTCGAAACGTTGCCGTTTATTAGAAACCATTTTCTTTATTAAAGAGGAAATGAAATTTCCTCGCTTTATGCTGTCGATTTACGGGCTCTTGTTAAACCGATTAAACGATACCTAAATGATACTTACCAGGGGTCCACAAATATTTAATTGATTGTGGCCTTGCAGTAAATATTTGCAGATTCTCAACAAAAGTATTTAATTTGGGATTCTTATTTCTGATAAAGTTTGATTACTGTGTTTATAACCCGAAATACCTGTACACGTTGCTGTTTATTTGATCAGATGTATATTCATATAAGCCTTACAATCAGACTTGAACACGAATTTCCTAATTATCCTATTGATTTGATCTGCTTATCGTGACGTGAAAGCAACTAACGTAGATTAGAAATTTTCAACAGTATCTGATGATTATTCGGAATAACGTCAAATAACAAAAATATTATTAACTCGTATTTACTCTATCAATTCCAAATATCTGCCAAACAGAATATGAAAATATACCGATTATTGAAATTCGCTCGCTCTTTCTGATCGAACATTCAACGAAGTTTAACAAACTGTATCTCTCCATATTTTTATTACTCAAAAGTAAAGCAAAAGACTCTCGGAAGCGTCTTAATTAAAGAGCCGCCTGCATTCGCGGCATCGGGACATTCCGTCGAGTCGTAATTAAAAACAAACAGGAAAGCCTATTTAATTATCCATCATTATAACTCGCCGATGTATTTGCGCGCGAACCTGGCAAACACACGGCGGGAATCAAACGGGACTCGTATAGAATCGAGTGCAATTCTTCCTTTACACACGCGTATTGTTTTGCGCGCTTCGGCAAAATCAGTTGAAAATTGACAAACGCCGCTCGCGCGCATATCGCATGAGCGAATGTAACTTTGGCCTAAAGCTCGAGCAAAATATACGTACATTCGCGCGGAGAAGAGAGAGAGAGAGAGAGAGAGCTCGTGTGCACACATAGCGTGCGGCCGAAGTGTATATCAGCCGCGCTTGGCCGTAAACACGCGCGAGTCTCGCACGCGGCGCTAAATGACGGCTGTTTGCCATTTATCCTCTGATCTCGCGGGTCAACAGCTCGTTCCTGGAGCTAGGCGCGCGCGCGCGATTTTACAGAGTAGCGCGATTGATACGAATTTAAATCGGAGCCGCCGCCGCCGCCGCTACTTTGAATAAAGTCACGAGGACGTATTTTTTTTTCCAGCCGCGCGCGCGGCTGGGTGCTTGTTTTTTTTTTATTTTTCTTTTTTTTTCGGGCGCACATTTTTCAGAGAGCGCCGCGCGGCGATTTCGAGGGCCAGATGACGGATCTCGCGCTCGAATTTAATGAGTTTTGATTGCTGAAAAATGGCGGGGGGGGGGGGGGGGGCGTCCAAAATTTAACGCGCGTTT
>JAWWEO010000036.1:6267455-6331903 GCA_035582975.1 Ormyrus labotus
CCCCCCCCCCCCCCCCCCCCCCCCCCCCCCCCCCCCCCCCCCCCCCCCCCCCCCCCGCGAAAATTGAGCGCGCGTTTCGATGAAAATATTTTACAACGTTTTCCCGTTACGCGGAGAGAACGCGTGCGCTGCCGCCGCGCGATAAATATAATAAATGAACGCTCGCCGAATAGATTAAAAGTAAAAGTTCATTATTTTTGCGCCGAATAAGCGACGGGGGGCGGGACCTTTTTTTAAAAGACAAGCGTTAAAATATCCATCAGATTCTATCCACGTTCCAAATGCACAACTCCCCGTTCGTTTTCGGTTATATTCATACCGAACGCGCCGTTCGACGTTTCAGATAGAGCCAAACTCCGGGACATGCGGGACAGCTGGTAATGCGGAGAGAAAGGGAGCGGGGGAGGGGGGCAACCACTAGACGCGCACCTATGCGAAAACTGAAACTCTTTGCTGGACTTTTTTCGATGAGCTTACATTGTAAAAGCATGGAAAAATAAATTATCGGACACGTCGTTCTCGCCGGGAGTAATGTTGAAAAGAACTTTTTGCGGCTTTTGGGGTAAAAAGTATTTTTGTAGATTTTAATAGGTTACTTTTTAAAGATATATTTATGCAGGCAGTAAATTAATGAATGCGGTAGTTAATTCAGGGAAAGGCGTGATTATTTAAGCTCTTGCAATTTTATTTGAAATGCAAGACTGATGTGGAGTTAAAAAAAAACATTGTTTTATTAATTTTACGTTCAATTTTCCAACCGTTCTGCAGCTATTTTAGCAAGATAAAATAATAAGATTTTTTGGGCTATATTTAGCTGCATAATTTTACTCTTTCTGCATTGAAAAACGTTTTAATATTTTCTAAATTTAATAATAAATCTGTGCCATGTCATATTAAACGCACCTACAAGATTTCAACGTAACACGACCTGTTCGAGGGATATGGTCTTTTTTATACATTTCATACACAGGGACGCTGACAAATCACATCGAATAACCTACTTTTACTCAAATTTCTAGGAAGTATAAAAAACTTTTTGAAAATAAAAACTTCTACGTATTGTTTTTTTTTATAAAATTTAGTTTTGAGTGAAGTTTATTTTAGAGTCTAAGTAAAAATTAATTTAACGTTTTTTTAGACCTTTGAATAATTTTCGAAATTGCTAAAATATTCTGCCGCAAAATTATTAAAAGAGATACCGCTTCAATTTTGTTAAGTGATGCTTTACTTCGTTATTTCATCCATTCAATCATTGAAGCGCTTGGAAGTTAACAAAGTTTTCAGTTTTATCTTGTAACGGAATCATCAATTTCAGATAAAATTAATTAAAATTTTAAATGAACTTTCAAAATTTCAGATTTTTTAAAAGAGGCTCGTTCAATAATAATCAAGAAAAGAAGCAGAGAAAGACGGTATCGATTGCGATAAAACGCATTGTATCGCTGTAATCTAAGCTGTTAGCTAAATGTAATTGGAGGCAATCGCAGGTGCTCGTGTAGAAGTGCTGTACAATATTCTAAGGTAAAGGTAACTCTGTTATCGACACTAGGATCCCAGTCTAATGACCTAACCGTTGCAGATGCAGTAAATAGCTTCGAATTTGTAAACCCGCTTGTACAGTCGGCCCGGGCTTTTAAGTAAATAAACTTTCAACATGTTTGGAAAATAAATACCTAGACAAATTTTCGACTCGAGAGCTTGCGCCGCGTTTGCTTCTTGTAGCGAGAGGTTCCTAATTTTATTAGAATTTGCAATATTCGATATTTTAATAAAAAGCATTTTTGCGCGTCGAAATACCTAATACGGAGGCACTGTCTGATATTGCGCATTCAATAGCAGTATTAAGTTTTCGTCTTATTACAGCGGAATAAGAAAGTTTATTGAGAATTTCAACGCTGCTTATGATGCCGTAGAGAAATACTTAAGTTTCTGCTATGAATAGGAGTGCGTTAAATTATTAAAGGAATGGTTACTCGTTTGCATGCATCACTCCATCATCTTTAAAAAACGTGTTCACGTCTTAAAGAATATACAGATGCGAGTGAAAGTAAGATTTAACTTTTTGCTTTTTAATTTTATTTTTAATTATCTTTACGATCTCCGGAAATGTCATTTCCCATATTTAAATTAATGATTGTTAAATATTATAATTCTACTTGAATATTCATGCTAATATTACTTTTACTATTTTTCAATTCGATAACAGACATCCTCGTGCAGTAACCAATTTCCGTCGGCTGTAACAAATTTACGACCATCATAATCCTGCGTCACCTTTTCTTTCAGCGGCCCTCATGACTTTACGAGGTCAAATTTTTCAGATTTAAAGCTCCCTCCCTCGATAATTATCTAGGATGCTCTTGCCAAATTTGAAGCTCTCCACCTGCAAACATTCGGCCTTTTATTCCCAAGCTCCGCAGTATTTCCTTTGTTGCTTTTAAATTTGTTCCAGTCTGACAGTCGCTCTGCACTTTTTCAGAGATACCAGAGTCCCAGTAATAAAACGCGCGCGTGAAGTTCGTTCGCGCTCGGCATGAACACGACCTTCCTCCTCCTGCTCCCCCGCCGCCCTAAAACTCTCGGCTACTCTATCCTTCCTCTCGCTCTATATCACTCTCTCTCTTTCGCTCTCTGTCCCTCTCTCTGCCTCTCTCTCTCTCTCTCTCTCTCTCGCCATTCACAGCGGGAAACTTTTCAATTATCACGGCACAGATTGTTTTTCTGAGAAATCGATCTCCAAGACTCTCCGCTGCTGTTTCTACAGCGCTCACTTAAGGGCGTTAAAGGTTCTTTAGTTAATTTAGTCCAGATGCTTCTGGGTTGAAGAGAGAAATAGAGAGAAAGAAGGTCGACCCGGGCAGGAGGGACGGGGCCGAGAGGGACTACTGAATTAGCACTTTCAGAAATTTACACTCGACTATTGGATTTGCAGCTTTTGTGTAGTTGCAATGAGATGAGGTCTTAGTTGGATTAGGTAGATTTATTTCTGCAAGTTTTGGGATTTGCAATTTGAATACAATTAGATGAGGGTCGAAAACAAAAGTTTATTTAGTCTTCTTTTTGTTTTTGCACGTTAAACGAAAGCAAAAGCTACAAATAGCGTTCGAAATTTTGAGAGCAACGCGGGAAATTCATCACTGGCAAGCGCAAGTAGTTACGTACTAAGTTTAGTCAGACGTCGTTCACACATCTAAGAATAGTGGCTGACGATCTCATTACTCGGCAACGAGCACCAATATTGGCAGTATAAAGAACTGGCTGAAAACTTTGCAAACCTTACAAACTTTGCAATCTTGTTAACAATGTTTAGTAAAAGATAAATATAAAGAAAATCAATTAAAAGTTTAAACAAAGGCCGTTTTTTTCTTTTTCCGGATTAATTAAATTCTAGTTCCCGCGGGAAAATCTCAATGAATTCTACGAGAGCGGCAAATTGAAAATTCCCATCTTTATTAAAAAAAAAGAATTCAAATACTTCAATACCAGCTCTAAAAATCACAGGACCAGTTTAGAAATCCGTTGTTAAAAAAACTTGTTGAACAAGAACTTGGCTTTGCAACTGTACAACCGACAGACAGGCGAAGAGCAAAGGTTGATCTCGGTTTCCAGCGCGGCGGACACATAAAAAAACGAAGGAAAAAGCTCGAGCGAACAGTGAGGCCGAAGTGACGAATCGAGATTGTGCATTAATGATGCTGCGGAAAGGTTCGACAGTAAACACGGCATTAATTATGTAACTGGGGATCGATTGCGCAGGACTGTCGAGAGGATGGGAGAGAGAGCGAGAGAGAGAGAGAGAGAACATGCACTCCGGCTGCAGATGGCACCTGGCCAGGCCAGAACATTCGAGCGTGCGAAAGCTCGACGGAGACGGAGCCATGAGGGACGGGCCGCGAACTATACGTATATATACGCGTACCAGCAGCAGTGATGAAAGAAAAGCAGAAACGGAGCCGGGAAGAAGATTGCGTTGTTGACAAGACATTTCTCCTATTGCAAACTTGCACAGGATTAAAAGGAGAGGGGGGGGGGAGGCAGGCTGCCATCTTACGCGGACTTTTCTCTTCGATTAGGAAGGAAGCTCGGGCCTTATTTTGCTTCTCGCTATATTTTAAACTCGACTGTGCCTCATAATTATTAATCGCGGTGTTAATTAAAAATGTCGGCCGGCGCTGTGATTACTTTTATATTGAGCCTGACACCCTGGGTTTTTCCAAGAAAATGAAAGAAATGCAACGGGCGGCCAGATAATGAAGGAAGCATAATAAGCCCTTGCAAGGATCTCGAGCTCGAAACGCCCAGAAAGGTACGTAGTCTTAATTAATTCATGAGGGGGCCGGGCGATAAAATTTAACTAACAGTCGTCATTAATTAAATTATTCCGAGAAGAGGGACGTCGAGTCCTTGTAAACAGGAAGCTTAGGCGACTTTCTTGCTCTTTGAATTGATATTTTCGCTCGGTTTTATTGCCCCGTCGCGTCCCGATACGACTTTAGTTTTTGTTGGGCGCTTAATAATTTTATCAACCTATGGGAAATACGACTGGAATATTAAAGTTTCGTGTATATGCAGCGAATATAGAAATAAAAGGGGCTCTAAAAACGTATGGAACTTTGGTCGCTTTAAAATCTCTCGTCGCTTAGAGAACAAATATTTTTTTATGGAGGTTAGTTTTTAAATAGGAGTTTTGAAGTAAAAAGTTTTCCTCGCCAGATGTCGCATCTCAACTCTTTTGTTGCCATATATTCCGGCTGCCATTAAATGACCAGCTTCTTTTTCTCCACTTAATAGTGACTGCGCCGAAACCGAAACTTCATTCTTTTAAAGTAAGAAGTCAACTTCGAGGTTAGACGAGATTATAAATTTTAAGAAAAGAATTGCGAGCTTGACGGTTCCTTCTTTAAGCACCTGGATCTTTTTATGGCACGAAAATGTTATTTTAAAGCTTATTGTACATTTAAATAAACATACAGTTTGTTAAGTAGAGTCAGTCGGATTAGCAAAGATGCATACGAGATGGTACCTAGCTTTAATATTCAAATAATCATGTTCAGTTTCTGCAATCTTATCAAAAGTTTTGAATTAACCCACTACTCGTAGAAACTCTACAGCTTGTTGAAGTACTGTGTAATTACGCAGATGTTTTTTCTTATTAAATGCTCATCAAATATTCTCATTCAACCGAAATATTCTGCCTTCTCCGCGGAACCCCGCCGCTGACGAAAAATTCAGATATGCCCGTTGAAGCGGAGTTTAGCAGCGTCGGCCCCTTAAATACTTAACCCGATCGAAGCCAGCCTCTCGCGGCAGTTTTCTCTGATTGAAAAGGCAGCTGCCGGCTGAAATTCGCAGGCAGTTTGGCATTCAATAAGAAATTCGGAGGCGATATCGCGCATAAAAAACAGGCTTTCGCGTACACAACGGCGGGGGCTCTGCATAATACAAACGGCTCCGACGGAGCTTTTGACGTAGGTCGAAGATATTCACAGCCGCGCGAAATTCGCTCTCTCCCGCCTCCCCCCTCCGCGGCTCTGGTGCGCGCAGGCTCCATTACGCGGACCGCTGCGTTGCGGCATTTCTCCCCCGGCGTTTTTCGGCCGCCGCTCCGTTACCTTCGGTTCCTTCTCTTTCGCCGTCCGAAAGATACTCGAGAAGGAGCGAGAAAGAGAGGAAGATAGAGAGAGAGAGAGAGAGAGAGAAGGAGAGAGGGAGAGAGGGAGAGAACACAAGTAGTTTGAGTATTCTTTCCCGTCTGCGGCTGAAGGGGTATAATTTATGGCTGTTTTTCCCATTTGCCGTTTATGCGGCGCCTACGTTAATTTTATAGACCGTCCGCGAGCGCACGAAATTCCGGGCCCTGGCTGTGTGGCGCGAGATCATTTTACGCTGCCGCACTGGCGTGTGCAGTATTTCTCGCACGCTTAATCATTGTTTGAACAATTCCGTTTTCAGCGCACGTTTATATTATACCTGGGGCTCGGTGCGCGCGCCCGTAAGTGCAGGGAGGAGGCTCTGTGTGTGCGAGCGCGCGTCTGTGTGTGTGTCTGTGCGCCGTGGCGTGGATAGGAGCTCGCACTTGTCGTGCGAACGACAGATGCAATTAAACGAGAGCGCGAAACAGAATGGTGGAAAGGGAACGAAAGCAGAGCCAAGCTGCGGCTGCAGCTTGGCCTGGAAAAAACTACCGTTCTCTCTCTCTCTCGCTCTCTCGGTCTCTTTCACTCGCTGTGTGCGTATGCATGTGTTTTTTGCGCGCTACAGCGCGCCTCGGCCGAGATAAATAGGAGGTAAATAGCCCTGCACCGAAATGCACGAATATGAATAACGGACGCGCTACTTTTGTACCCTTTTTTTTTCGTGTTTTGGCACGCGTCAATTGCTGCTAATTTTTTAAAGTTTTGCTTGCTATTGTTTATTTTTCAACTGCGCGCTATGATTTTATTGGGAATTCAAGCCGAACGTGACGAAAATTTGAGTTTTTTTCTCATCTATCGCGCAAAATCGGGTTCGTGAATGTTTTGTTTTATTTCGTTTATTTATTTATTTATGAAAAGAAATGGAAACTCCTTTTGTTTAGCTTATCCTGCACAGTTTTATGTTAAATAAAAGTAGATATTCCAGAAAGTTAAGGGAAATTTAATATTTCATTTCCTAAAAATGGCAATTAAATTCAAATTCAATTCAAATGGCAAGTAAATTAGCATCTCATCCATCTATTTATTTATACTAAATGGAAAAGGAAATTTGCATAGCTGACTGCTGATACAATACTTATTGGCAGTTAATTGCTAATATATTGTAGGAATAAGTTAAAGTAATTCAAATATTCATTATTTTATTTTATTTTATTTTATTTTTTTTTATTTTAATCTTTTTGATCTACAGCTGCGCGAACTGATTAGCAATATTCGTATTTAATCAATTTTTCCTTTGAACATTTTTTAAATGCACCAGGCGTGTTCTTATCAATATTTCAACGAAATTTTAGTTGTTTGACTGTTGCAAAATGTTTTTAAATTTATTACAAACTCGTTGAAAATACTTGTTTGAAAAAATCGGAACATGCAAACTCTTGCTTCAATTTCTTTGGTTTCTAAATGCTCTTGAATGCGGTTAATGAAGAAGATATAAGCGTGATGCTAAAGCCCCTTGAAATACATTAGCTAAATTGATAGGCTGTTGAACTTGATTTGGAAGACTGAGTATTTCAACTTCAAATCTACAGTCAGATTTGCGTACTTGTTTGAAGAATAGGCTATAATTTTGGGGCTTTTCATGATTTATTAAAATAAAGCTCTTTACTTCGTTATCATTTCCATTAACGTTTATCTGAATATTCATTAAATTCTGTTTCGTGCTTATATTTATTGTTTATTTTTGTTGTTTATTTTTATTTTTAATTCATAATAATAAATTTATAAAAATTATTCTTTAGAAATTGAATTTAAATTTTTTATAATAATTGCTTGATATAATTATTTTCTTAAAAATATCCATTGTGGCCAATTTTAACGTTTAATAGTAATGTATAAATTATATGCTCAATAGGGTCGAGCGTACACATGAATACATTTATTAGTACGCTTTTTAAATTCTCAATCCTCGCACGAATTCAAGGCTCGCTTGAAAATTTCATTCGATTTGCGCGTTAAAATATTAATTTCTTTCATCGGAAAAGTTTATTTCTCAAAACAATGCAAGTTCGCTCGGGCGAAGAGTGCAAAATTAATTTCACCCCGGAGTTAAAAGTACCGGCTCGCGGAAAGCGTCGTAGTCGGCCCGCGAAAAAAGGCCAGGCGCGCGTCGCCGAGTTGTAAACCCGATCTTCGAGAAAAGTTGCCATAGAGCAAGGCTGCAGAACGAAAATTATCGACCCCATAAATTACGGCTTGCCAGGCGCACCAAGCAAGCCGAGGAACGTACCGGCCCGAAGTATATATACAAAAACGAGCTAAACGAAAAGCGAGAAAAAAAAAGAAAATATCCCGCCGTACTCCGCGGGAATGTAGGTGAAGAGTTTTTTCAGCCCCGGTCGCGCGGAAGCTCTTTTTTTCATTATTCACTTTTCTGCGAGCTTACAAATGACGTAGGCGGCCGCTCGTGAAAGCGGGGCGCTCGCGCGCGCGCGAAATGCGAGCCTTCGAAAATTGCGAGACAGCTTCGATCGCGGTAATGATTCACCGCGCCGGTGAACATTTGAAAGAGGCGTGCGTTTACCTCTGCGTAGACTCTGCGGGGCCTCGGCGCGCGAGGAAGTCAAAAAAGTCAGCGGCGAAGTCAAAGCGGCGCGCGCAGAAAGTGCATAATGCTCTCGTAAACCGGCGACTTATTTTGCAGTCGGCGACCTCATTAAGCCTTTAATTAGTGTTAAATTCCCGCGAGCCTTTTGTTTGTTTTTCCCTTTGGTGCTTTTTTTCTCGCGCAAAGAGGGGGGGAAGGGGCGAATAAAGCCGGCCTCATCCGTCCGACGCTCCTCTAGGCTTCGACGATGTGTTTCTCTCTGGCGGGGCGCGTCGTGCTGTTTCGCTTGTAGCTGCCGCTCGGAGCATTAAATCCCGGCCAGACGAGTGCTTCGGGTAATCTCGTAAACGAGAAGCAAGCGCCGCATTAATCCGTCGCCATGGCTGGTGCCGGTGCCGGTGCCGGTGTGCTGCAGCCGCGACATTAATAAACTCTTATCCGCCGTCTGGAAAATGGCGCCGGTAATCCCCGTTCAATCGTCCGAGCGTTTTTTTCACCCGCGAGCCGCACAGCCGGCTTTTTTCTCCCGATTTTTCGAATGGCCTACTTAACGGAGGAATTCCGGGAACTTTTTCCGGCCGGCATTCGTAATCGTACGTGCGGAGGATCGATAATGAGGCTGGCTGCTGCCTTTGCCAGCGGACGACTTCCGATTCCGAATCGATGCCCTTGCGGAGGATTAATAATTGCGGCAAGACAAATTTCACCCCGCTGCTCAACTAATGGCTCGGACGTATATTATCTTGCGCGTCGAGGAAAGAAAGTGGGACCGGGGTATTACTCGTTTTACATGAGAACTAATGCTTTCCCCGAGATTTGTGGGACTGCGAAGGTGTAAATAATTATTTTGGGATTGAACTTTTTCCATTGCTTTGGCAATTGCCGAAGTAGCGAAAGTGTAAAGTCAAATCTTTACCAAAATCTATTCCGCGGCAAAGTTTTTTAAGTAATAAAAGTAAGACATTGATAAAGCGCTCTTGAAGTTTCATAATAGAATTTATCTAAAAACTTGTGCTATAGGATTAACCTAATTTCATTATCGCTCCTTTGAAAAGTATATATACTTTCAGGCAAATAAAGCAAGTTTTACAAATAAACATAATAATAACATATAAATAGAAAACTTTGAATATTCTTTAATACGCAAATTTATCCTTGAAAGCTTTTCAAAAAGAATTTTTACGCGAAATTTCGTGAGTTTAAAAAATTTACGTCTTTTTTAAAGAAGGATTATTATGGTTTTTAAAAGCTCACCTTAAATTCAAATTCTGAATTAAAATATTAAAAATATTAAACTGTAATATATTTTTTCTTCGGGCGCCGAGCTAAAAAAATAAAAATTTTTAATGAACACAAGTTTGGAACAAATAAAATATGCTCAGGCTAGAAAATAAAAGGATTACTTATTCACAATTTTTTATTAAAATTTACGTCGAGTGACCCTTCAAAGGATTTTAATATGGTGCTTCTTTGTTGAATTTATTTATAGAATAAATGCTGAAGCAGCGTTGTAGAAGAGAGAGAGGAGAGAGAGAGAGAGAGAGAGGGAGTAAAAGGAGCGGTTTAAAGCCGTTGCACTGCCGATGACCCGGCCGTTTCGTTCTTCCTGCCTTTTGGTTAGCTGGCCTTTTTTCCCTTCTTTTTCCCAGCTCTGTATGGCGAATGCTTCCTTTCTCTCTCTCTCTTCCCACTCGTTCTCTTTCTTTCACGATTTTCCACTACTACAGTAATCGGAGTTCCACCATGAGCTCACGTGTACCCTCTCCTTCCCTGCAAAACGACCCGGCGCGCTGTGGTTTAATGAAAAATTATAGCACATTCGCCCTCATTGAGGACCGAATTTGCTTTTCTCTTGCCTGCAAATGCGGTCTGACTGCCTTCTCTCGCACGCAGATTTAGAATATTCTCCCCCTTTGCCTCGTGATAAATTCTCCTTTTCAACTGCAAAATACCTGCTCATTTAAAGAACTACCGCGCGCTTTTCACCGCTTTTGCGCTCGCGGGCATTAAAATTTTTTATTCGTACCGGAATCTGCTTAGTTTTCCAACAAAACGTCCAAATTCCCCCGCCGGTTGAAAGGATAATTCGCCGGGAGGTGGGATCGGAGTAAAAGCGCTCGGTACAGGCGTTCGTCGGGCTTGACGAATACTTTATTTAAAACGGTCCTAACGACATTCTAAATCAGTCGTTACAGCCCGTAAAGTGCGGGCAAATCATTTTTCAATAATCCGCTATCGTTCCGGGGTCCGCTCGCTCACCTCCTCGCGGCACTAAAAAAGCAAAGTACTGGCGAAGGAAGCCCCCGGAGCCTTATGGACGTGCGTGATAGGTAGCAAAATTTTCTCCTCCTCTCTCGTAAAGACTCTCGCTCGCACTCGCTCTCTCTCTCGCAGCTCGTACGTGGCCGCGCGTGCGTCGAGGCGGAAGCTCCGCGAAATTTCCGCTACGACGCGTCCAAGTGCCGAGCCGTCCGAGGGGCGGTTTTCCCGTCATTTCCTCTCTCTCTCTCTCTCTCTCTCTCTCTCTCTCCTTCCCCTTCTCCGAGCGATAACAATATCAATGATATTCATCTTAATGAACGCGGGGGGAAGCCCGTCATTTCCGGCCCGCTAATGACGCCGCCTGGACGCTGCGGCATTGAAGCTTCACTCGTAATTTTGACTCTTTTCACCTTTGTTTTCACCTTTTTGGGGATGCCTACGCTCTTTGCTGGGGGTTAGTTTAATCGATTTTTTAACCCCGAGTTTTCTCCGAATTGGAAACAGCGATTTTTAGAGCCTCTTTATCCTTTGGAAATCAGTCGGTAAATCCCGGCTTTTCTTTCAGCCGCCTTTTTAATAAAACTTTAAATCGCAACAGCTTTTTGCAAAAGTATATTCGAGAAATATTTCAAAGGCGCAATATTTCGTTAATACAGATTCAGAGAAAAGGATGTGGATGAGATGTGCGATGAACATGCCCGGGAGAGGCTCCAGGTGCACCGCTGACTTTTCATATTCTATTTTTGACAGGTTTTCGGAATATTTTCGCTTTATTCAAAAATAATTTCCGACTCTGTCATTCCGCCGTCATTTGCATTGTTGGAGGTGCACAATTACGTGCGACTTCGCCGAATTTTGGGAAAAAGGCGCAATTTCGAGTCGTAACCTATTATCGGAGAAAAATAAACACGCAAAACGAATTTTTCATTCGGCGTGTATGTAACATCGTTAAATCTCTGTGCATGACCTTTGAACGGTTTAATGGTGATATAAGGTGATATAAATAAGAGCACGTCGAGTGTGCGCCAAATAACCAGTGAATTAAAAGTTTTGTTTTGCTCTCGCGCAAATATAGCTGTCGGCTCGCGAATGCATTTTTTCACTCGATTAACGCTTTTTCATGTTTTCCAGCCCACCGAATCAGAATATGCGCTGTTTTATTTACGTCAATACTCGCGCAGCCAGGTAATTCCCGCTTTTACGGACACGCTCGAAGGTAATTACATTTTTCATTGTAACTTTTTAAATGTTCGCGAACACAAACGTCTCTCGTTATTAATGTGAGTTTATAATTTCCCCCGTAATTTGATCCTTATAAATATTCAAGAGGCCCGCCCGGCGATAAAATAAAACATATAAATTAATTAATTTGTTTTACCGACATAATTATAATTAAAACTTGTCGTTGTTCATCGTGCGCATTCAAAGGCCAAACTTATATATTTCAATTAAAATTCCGTACGCGCAACGGACAATCGCGCGTCGGATTCAATCTTTAATCCATTATACCGTTTTCATATTTCGCCGCTGCAATACGCGCGGAAATATTAAAAAAAAAAAGAAAAAAAGCGAAGAGGATAGGATACGCACGAAAAGTGCTGCTTTCAGCCCATTAGAGCTTATCGAATTTCCGGGTAAACAATTTATAAAAATTTTTCTCCCGCCCGACGTACGAACGCTGCATAATTTATCTCCCGCTCTCCCCCGGACGGATCGGAGCTTCGAGAGCTTAAAGCTCGTCCCTCTTTTTTTACAATCAATTTCTCGAAAGCCGCCGCCGCCGCCGCCCTTTTTTTTTATACGCGACGCCGTCGCACGGCATACGCGACGAGGCAATATGTCAAGGTCCCTCTCTCTCTCTCTCCTTACCGATCTCCTTTCACTTTATGAAGCTCGGTCAACCAGCAGCTGACTCTCTCTCCTTGCGCCCCGTCACCTTTACACGGTTTATTAAGCGGCATTCAGTGGGTTCCTTTCAATCTAAGCCCCTTACCGCGGGAGGTAACGCGAGCTTTTGCTTTTTACTTTTTTTTACTGCACCTCTAAATATGGCTCCGGAGGATTCATTTACGTATATTCTTAATGCGCGCTAAAATTACGAATTGCGCGTGAAGTTTTTTCAGTACTATTTTTCAAATCTTGTTAACTATCGCGACAGAAGTAGGTTTTTAAATAATTTATTTATTTAGTTTTAACATACACTTTATTCTTCCAGCCATTAAGTTTTTACAAGAGGAGGTTTTTCAAAAGAAATAAAATTTACCACTCTGCAATCTTATTTTACTCCAACCAAATATATGATCCTTTAAAAAAAAAAAAAACTTCCTCAGTCTAGTTGTAAAATTGCATTTTCACTCAAAAGTTTTCAGCTAAAATAAATTGTCATTTGCGCAATATAATCTTTGACAGTAACAAATAATAATTTATCAACAAGATAATTAATTATGTTCCCCGGTAATGCTCGCAGACTTACGAGATCAGCGAAGAATTTTCGAAAAAAAGAATCAAGCGAGAAGAAGAGGCCATGAAAGTAAGTCAAGTGAAATAAGTTACTTTGGAACTGGAAGGTGCACAGTCGCGCTGAATAGTAAGACATCCTCCTAGCAATACGAAAATTGTTCATTCGACTTCAGCTCGGGGGCTTTTTTCTTGAATTCTTTAAAACTGTCTTTATCTAAAAGTTTTCTTTCTTCAAGTTTTTTTCAAAGTACCGCCGACTAAATGTGAATTCAGGGAAAAGGGTAATTAACACTTTGACTTGCAGAACTGCATATTTCTCCTGATAACTCGAGCTCCGTGCCCCCCTAAAGCAGCGCATCACAATGCGCAATTTTATCTGCGCTGTCGAATTGAAATTTTCATGAGCGAGTCAATGATATACTAAATAGAACTTAATGAATATTGAATACTTAGCGCTGTTTCGCATCATACTTTTTCGCTTCATTTTTACGAAAAAAAAGCGCCCCACGCGAGTGCAATCTTTTATTCAGCGCGCATTTAATATAAATTTTTTACGAATATTCGAAACATATTGATCGTAAACGTATAACGCACATTTTATAACGCGTCTTCGATTTTACAGGATAAGCGAAGCTTTTGTTTCTCGATTTTATCACCGGGGAGCGGTTCCGGCGCTCGTAAAATATTCAGTCGAAATAAGAAAAAGAAACGAAAAACTCGACGGCAAAATAGACGCCGCGAAACTCGAGTAATCCAGTTTGTAATCCAAAATGCAGCAGCAGACAAACAGCCTCGCGCGCGAGAAAACTCCCCCCTGTAACTTCGTAATTTTACAAGTCCCGTATTAACGCTAACAAGCCCCGTTCACGCTCGAAATCAGCGTAAAATTTCCATAACTCCCATAAAAGCGCCTTACAAATTCAGCCTTAAACGCGGCCCGTGGCCCAACAAACATAATCACTTAGCGAAATCTCGCAAGCTCGCAAGCTCTAAAGATCCCTCGCGAAAACGTAGCTGCAGCGGCAGCACAGCACCAGCAGCAACAGCAGTGGCGGCAATTACTTGGAGAGCACGCCAGATGTACAGCATGTACCAGCAGCTCTCTTCCCTCTCAGGAAAAAGATCGAAGCGAAGGAGGAAAAAGTACGAGCCGGCTAAGAGAGAGAGAGAGGAGACGGAAGCCAGCAAACATTGGGATTCCGGCGTCGGTAGCAATCAAGCCAATCGGCCCGATAAGCGACGCGGCCCGCCTCCGCGTTTATTTTCCGCGCAAACAGCCCTCCCCTCCCCGCGATCCCGTGTATAATATGAAGCGCGGCTGCAATTAGATTTATATTCAACGCCGGTTATCGCCGGGTAAACGACCGAGAGGCGGTAAGTGGCCGCTGACAGGGCCAGGAAGAAATTGCCGCCCATTACAATATCCGATCGATACGCCTTCGGCTTTAATCGGCCGTTAGTTTTTGGAGCGTCTAATATATGCAGTTTTCGCAGCGGGCAAGTTTGATTACTTTTTCGGGGGCGCGCAGCTGTCGTCGCCGCCGCGAGACTTGGCTTGGGATTGTCGGCGGCGCCCTAGAAAAAGCTGCCCCGCGCGCGCGCGCGCAGCTAATTATCGCGGGGGCTCGGAAATTAATTTGGAAAACAATGTCGCGCCGAGTCGGGGAATTGGCTTTTGGGCGCTGTCGCTCTGCGAGTGACGAGTGCGTAACGAATTTCCACTCGGGTTTTGTGCGGGTTCCCGGGGCTCGAGATTCCAACTTTACTGTCCTATCCCTACTTGGCTCGATTAATTAATTAAGGGTTTTGAGGTGATATTATGATCGGGGGAATTTCGGCCGTTTCGCCCGGCCCGCTCAAATAAACTTGCGATATAATTTTTTCAACTTTATATATTCTTCGTGCTTAGGTTTTACGTTCCGGTTAATGTTTCAATCTGAAAGGCTTATTGCGCGGATTTCTTTAATTAAATATTTTTTTTCTGAAATGAGACGATAAGAATTTTAAAATATATACCATTGAATAAAGTTATTTTTATTTTTGAAAGGTGAAACGAACAAATAAATGTACTGACGCAGTTTACAATTAAATTTTAACGTATATTACATATTGCACAATACTATTTCTGATTAAATAAATAAATAAATAAATACGTTTTCCACGAATTGTGACTTTATTTTTAATATAAATCTGCAGAGGTGCAAAGGAGTACAATTATAACACTGCAAAAAGTCAAAGCTAAATAATCGGTGGCGGTCTTGCATGGTTTTTGCAGAAAAGTGTTGAATCAAATTCTCGGGTACGTTAATTCAAATAAAGTTATAAATTTAAAATTGCAATTGCTGATATTTTTTAATTAAAACAAAAATAATTGTTTCCAATGTCGCCGTGTTTGATGGAAGATAATATTTAATTATTTGTTTATCTTCTAGACAATTAAAGTATTTACTCGTAAGATAGCAAGGATTTTTTTCTACGTCTAAATTACGTATTTAGATATCTTTAAACATTACACAGTTTTACCAGTTTTTTTTAGATGCTGCATATTTATTCGTATTTTAATTAGAAAAATATTGTAAAAACGCGAGTTTTGAAGTATATGATTTTACAGAATAAATAATACTTTATCTAAACATTTTAATTAAGTTATAAAATAATCAATTATGATTCTCTATATCAGTAATTGCGTGCACCAGCAGGCATAAATTTTACATCTATCCAATATCGATGAACAAGTAATTAGCTGAACTTTTAGAAATATATGTAGACTAATACCACAGGAAATAATACATATGGATTTCCAATCGATGCATCTATTTACGTTTCCTAGTAATTGCACACGGTAGTATTAACCTGTTAATAAATTTTCAATAACCATATTTTTCTTTAAACAATTAATCTTCATTCTCCTCATTAATTCGAGTTCACGCACTTTAACGTCAAACAATTATTTCTGTTGATCAGCCTTGTTCATCACCTGGTTAGTTAGCGCAAATGGATTAAAGCCCTTTGCAGTAGTAACCATTATAATTAGACGGTGATTAGCAGATATAGAATCGAAATCCGACAATCAAATGCCCATAAAGTATCAATCTAACTAATAAATAGAACAAAAAATATTCAATTTGAATTAACAAGCCATCATAAATAATTACACTTATTTATGGACTCATTAACGGTATCCAAGGACAATAAACAGCAGATTGTTCATTATTCTACCGTTCTAAGTGCCTTGAAAACAATCGTAGAAACGTCTCCTAATAATTCAACATTAAAGTCAATCCTCAATGCCGATACAAGCTGCTCGGGGTCGGTCTCAAGCAGCTGCAGGTGACTCGGCGTCGCTACAAAGGAGCCCCACCTGAAGCGGAACTCGGGCTCAGTTCTCAGAGAGCGTCAGTCAACATGTCGTTAGCATCAAACAGTGGATTATGGTCGGGGGTGGCGTATCGCTGGCATTAATTACCGGGCGAAAGAGGTCTTTACTTCTGCGGCAATCCCCGCCCGAGGCGGGGCCCCCTCGTCTCGGGGCTGCTGCCTCGTTATTCGGCCGCGTGTTTACGCGCGGCGGCCTGATTATTGAAATTTCTGGCGAGAAACACGGCGTTGCGCCCGCGTGTAATCAGGAATTATCGGCACGCCCGGCTCATAGTCTGACCCCGTACAACAACGGCCCGCCGCCCAAGCCGCAGTTTAATGATTGCGCGCCCATCGTCGCCTCCGCGCTCTCCCTCTCTCTCCCTTTGCTTTTCTCCCTTCCTCTTCCCAGGGGTGCGTATGTGCCGGGAAGCCCAACGACGCGGACGTAACAATGATTGAAGGCTCCATTCGAGGGCAGGCCGCTAAGCGATACGTGGGTGCGAGGCGAATCGCGCGGGGGATGCTTGCCCTTTTGCCGGGCTCTTGAGCTTGCAAGGATCCTTTGCCATTTTAATGAACGCTTTCTTTTCTCCGCAGTTTTAAATTTGCGGGCTAAAAACTTCTTAATACTCTTCGGAGAATAATATCTGCCGGCAAACGAGGTCGATTTAAAACTAGATTTAAAAAGTCTCAGGAAACTGATTGATTGTGAATAGAAAATTTAATGAGCTAATCGAATTATCGGGATGTAAATCTTGTTCATCTACATATAGATTTATCTCTAGAGACTTATAACCAATACCGGAAACGTCACTAGACCAAAACAGACATTTAAAACTTCCCTAAATTATGCAAACATAATAGTTTATCCGGCATTAAAATAATTCTAATTACGATTAATTGAAATAATTCTAATCTGTCCTGTAATTGTTGACCCGCAAAACGATCAATTTATTCGTGCGCTCTCATCATACATAGTTCATAAAATAAATGTTGTTATTTTGCCATTAACGCACAAACAGTTTAATAGACAAACTCCGGCGATAAATTGAAAACCAGATAAAAGAAAGCCCGCAGCGAATAAAAGCCACATGTTTGTAAAAAAAAAAGAGCTCCCTCTCTTTCCCGGGGACGCGTCGTGTTTAGAAAATGATCGTCCATCGAACGTCAGCCCGATGACTAGATAAACCGCAGCGGCAGATCCGACAGGCCGCAGCGGCGCGCCAGAGAGAAAGCCCGGGGAAGTTTTGAAAAATGTCCAGTTCCATTTTGAAGCTGTCCGCGTTGTATCTGCACGCACGTCCGGGATGGGGTCGAGCTTTCAATTCCGCAGGGCGTCCAAATGAAATTAGCGGAAAATCAAGGAGGAGGAAAGTTCCTTTACTTTCGCGCCTCGCGTCCTCCGAGCTGGGTGATTAATTTTCGGCCCGACTTGCCTCCTCGGCGGAGCGTCGAGCCAGAAAGCCTTCAATTATCAGCCGAGAGAGAGAGAGAGAGACAGAGAGTGCGAGACCTGCACATCCGATCGGAAATAGAGAGAGGGAGCCGACGCAGCGTGACGTCACTTCCTTCCGGCGCCTCGTTCCCTGTTTGTGTACCCTCGTGTAAAGCTAGAATCGATCCCCGATTAGCGGTCCTAAAAAGATTATCCCCGAGGCTGGATCGACCTCTGTAATTCAGGTGCGCGCCCACTCGATTTTCGACCCTTTATTCCCTTTTCCCGCTCTAAGCCCCGATAGCTTTGACTTTTGCGGCTTTATTCACTGCCCGCTGATACGCGTCGAATTTTGTTTGCGAGAGGAGCAACAAATTCCCGGCTAGTCTTCATGTTTATTCAATTACACAGTTATTGCCGAGCGATTATTAGTTGTCATGGCGACGGTTATTGGACGAGAAACTACATGCATATTTGATTATTGGAATTTAACGTTTGTTTAATGATTACAAATCAAAAGATGATTTGCTTCAAATGTACTCACGTTGTACTTCAAATCTCAAGTTGTATTCAAATATATGTCAAATTGAAAGTGAACTATCAAAAATTAGTTTCAAAGATTAATGATTCTATCGATGTATTCCAAATTCTCGCTCTTTATAGCATGCATTGTTATACTTTGACAAAAATATTTATGTTATTCTGTTGAAATGGAATTATTAAAATTATTAATTTAGTAATTTATTTTATCATTAATTATTTATTAATACAAATATTCAATTTTAGACATATTATATTCATTATATATACTTTCAATAGTAATTTAATTTTATGCGTAGGTAAATATATGCTTTATCATTCGCTGTTTATTGCGTGTATTTTATATCAAGAGATGTTTGAATATTAAAGGCAAAATGAAAAGTATTTTGCTATATTAAATTTTAGATTTTGTTGACGAGCAGGAAAAGAAAATGTAAAGCTTTTAATATTCCTCGAAATTTTACATGCTTTTTGGTGCAAAGGTATTTGGCAGTGTAATTTTTTCCAAGAAATAATTGTACTTTTTTTTAAACAGCTCTGGAGAAATACGGCTCCTCCCGTACTTGCATTCTACGGCTTTATGAAATAATGCTAAACCCGATTTCGAAGAAGAGAAATAATAAAGTATATATTTTTAGTATTATTTTATTTATTTTTAACTAGACTGCATTTGCAGAAGATTTTAATTTAATACAAATTGAATTAACCCGGAATAAAAACTCACTATTCCAAAAATCAGCTCTCGCGAAAAAAAAAGAGAAAAAAACTGATCCCAAGTGACTCACTAAAAATACGCTCGAAACTTGATACCTGCATTTTTCATCGCGACTTAAGGAGATCCCAGCCTCGAAAAGCTCTCAGCGCAATCAGTCGCGCAGCAACCGATTCCCGGCTGTCTCCGCATAATAATTCTCATCCGAAAGCTGGCTTCCTCCGGGCCCTCGCAAGATTTATTCCGCGCAATTACCGCGATAAGCGTCTGGCTTAATAATAGCTCGTTAATCGCATTGACCGCATCTCCTCTCTCTCTCTCTCTCTCTCAATTCTCGAGCAGCAGCAGCAGCAGCAGCAATAGCAATACTAGAAGCAGTAGAGTAGCAGCAGCCTTGCTCGAACCGCAGCGGCAGATGGTATCTCGACCGCACGACATCTCGGCCGCGAAAACGAAAGAAAAAAGGCTGGCCTGGAAAAATAGGAGCACGAGAGAGAGAGAGAGAGAGAGAGAGGAAAGTGGGAAAACAAGGGTGGCAGGAAAGCCAGGCAACGCCGCGTAGCGCGACCCCGTCACGTCGGCCGATCGATAAACAGAGTGGAGGACGTTGCCGGAGGAGGAGGAGGAGGGGAGGGGAGAGAAAGGGTTATGCGAGAGGGATGTGCTCTTTTCCTTGCAAGATTGCCTGCCCCCTGCCATGATTTTTTCAGCGCTTCGCCGCGCTCGATACTGATTAATTACTGAATTATTCAGCGCCGCCGCCGCCGTCGCGGCCGCTTCTTTTTCCCCCCTCTCGATCCGCTCGATCGCGGCTTATCGCGCCTGAATTATCCAAAATTTCGACCGAGCCCGGACTCTCCGCCGGATATTACCATCGTTTGTCCGCCTCGGGATCAATTATACACAGGCAGGCGGCCGTCGCCTCGCGGTAATCGCATATCTGTATTGCAATAAAATCGCCGGACGCGACTGTCGAACGCGCGCGCTTAATATTGAATTACGAGAAGATTCGCTCTCTTACCCGCGCTCGATATCAGCCTTCGTCGTCTAATCGAGTTTTCGCTGCGCGCGGAAGGGGAGAATTAAAATCGGTCAAAAGTATCGATGAAAAAACGCGTGCGGCGATCTCCTTCGCGGCGGAAGTTTGCGTTTTTGCGATAAAATTGATGCGTTTTCTTTTTTCTTTTTTTTTTTTTTTCAGAGAGGGAGATTTTACGATGGATAGCGATATCCGTTGCTCCCTCATGCGAGATGCACGCGCGCATTCGACGATGGGTTATGCATTTGAATACTGCATTAATGCGCATTTACTTTGTAGACGGCCGTTTTGAATATTTAACTCGTGGAATTCTTGCATTACTGAATCGCATTAGCCGCGAATTCCGACCGAAACCAAGTGAATGGGTGTACGACGTTTTGTCGGAAAGGTGTTGGGCTTTTTAATACGCCGACGTTTGACCGCTTTTTGAAATCGGAAAGCAAATGAAACGACGTTTCACGAATAACGATTTCCTATAGATCTTGTGCTTACTTTAAATAAAATAACGTGTGCAATGGAGGGTACTTCTCCGATTTATCTAATTACGTCGTTGTACCAATATATTTGAGACTATACCATCGCAGACGAGGCCATGAATACCGCTTAAAACAAGTGTCCGCATTAAAACTCCCGGGGGTTATTGAAAAAAGCGCGAAGAATGAATTGCCAGGGTCTATTTATAAGCTCGGGCGAGAAATCCGTTATTCATGCAAATCCCCGCGCTATATAAACAGCGGCGCTTAAAGTAGCATCCCCATACGTCTATCCTTGAATCCTCGAGCGCCCGGCTACGAGCTGAAATCCCCATTGAAATCCGTACACGGCATTTGCACGGGCATAAAAGCATCGACGCCCTCTTACCCTCCCCTCAGACAATGCTGGTACTAACCGAGAACCAATGATAAATCGCGAGAAGGGCCGCCGCGCGATATAACTCAATCGCACTCGGTGGCGAGAAAAAAATTCGCCGCGGCCCGCAGGTTTTAATACGAGCCGCGCGAGGAAAACGACGCGAGATGGAAAGACGACGACCACTGCATAACGGGACGATATATCAAAAGTGTCCGCGAGCGGCTGGGCGTAAGTGACTTCCTCGGATGCGCGCGACTGGCCGGCGTACGACGATATATGTTAGGAGCTTTTCAGCCTTTCCGGGGATACGAAAAAGGGAGATACTCCCCCTTTCTCGGGAAGCGCAAAGTCCTTTAGGCCAACGGCAGAAGATAACTTTTCGCCTCGCCTCGCGCACCTTTTCAAAGGCACGGAAAGAAGCATCGCTGATGCGGCTCTCTCTCTCTCCCTCTCCCTCTCTCTCTTCCTTTGCCTGCAAAGTGGACTGGATGGATATACTCCTCCTCCTCCTCCACCTCCGTTCTCCGCCTCCTCTTCCTGCTGCTGCTGGCAATTACATAGTGCTTCGGCGCAACGGCCGCGCAAATATTTGCGCCCGAAAGAAAGAGAGTGCATTAGCGGAATGACAATAGTTGATTAGAATGGAAGCGCCGCGGCTTTGATTGGATGCGTAGATACTATAGGCGGACACCGGACCCCCCCGAATGTAGTGCTAGAATTGTGGTCGGTGGCGGACTTTGCATAAAAGCTGCGCAACGCAGGCTAGATTACAGAAGATAACCTACCACAAAGCACTCTGTGTTTATACCGTCCCTGTCACCGCGCGATTGCTAAATCAGTCGAGATTATTTCAGCAAATATCACCCGTGGGCCCTTCGTTTATCAAAACGACTGTTTTTCTTCCGTCGGTTTTCAGCGCGAGAAGCTTGATTATAATAGATCGAGCCGGGAGATTGCTCTTTCATTCCGAGTATTTTTTTTTCACCCCCCCCATCGCGTCACTGATAATTGCTTATTTTCGCGTAATAGAGCGAAGACACTCGACTGCACTTTTATAGCTGTTGATGATAAGACGGTCTCGATTATACGAGGTGACTTGCACTTTGAGTCGGAGAGGTAAAAGCTATCATAGAGAATAATAAAAGAGCCATGTTTGCACGATAAAGCTGATGTCGAGAGAAAATTTATGCTTCATTCGTCTTTAAATTTTAATGAAACACAAAGGTAAGTTAACTGATCACGTTATTTATGCTGTGTACGTCGTAACGCCCGGCGGACTTTATTATAAAATGAATATCCATTTTATATTAAAAATGTTTTTCATCGCGCGCTTCGCTTTTTAGAGGTAATTTTTTATACAATATTACTAAAGATTCTTAAGATTACAATTATAAAGCTAATCGTTAAGAAGAAAACTTTCCGCTGAAGTTGCCTTTACAGGGTGCTGCGGGAAAATAAGCATTATTCGTATGCAAGGATAAATGCAATTTTCCTTCGTACTGCCATTTATATTAAAATAAGTAATTCAATTCTCTCTAATCCAAATATGTGCACTCTTACATTTTCTATTTTCCTTTTTAATTTGAAAAGATAATAAACTTTGAAAGAGGCTTTGTGCGCTACATTGAAAAATTTTTAAAATAAAAAATGTAAAACGTGTATAGGTAAAAAAAAAACTTTTCTTAATAACGCAACTATTAAAAATAATAGTTGACAACGTAGTACACTATAAATATTGTTTGAGAATTCTTCCTTCGTAGCCTGCGTCACGTAAAAGCTCATAATTCTTTCGGAAAAGGAGCTTTCATATATATATATATATTTATTTATTTACGCCAGTTTCAAAGGAAAGGCAGGCACGTGCATCTCCCGGACAATAAAGTCCTATCGAATGAAAAGCACGATTAGAAAGATTAGTGGCGGCCGAGTGTTTGATTTAGCGCGAATCGCCACCCGGGATTACGCGTTTGCCTTCGGCCAAGATACAGACGTAGAGCCCGAATAGGGAAACGCTTATCCGGATGGTTCAGCCTGATTTCAGCCCTGACGCAAAAAAGACAAGCGGGAAAAAGTCCGTCGTCCCCCGCTTTTTTATTTCCGCTTCTTTTCGCTTCCCCCCGCACAGTTTCCCCATCGGGCGCAATCAAAATGCCGGAGTCTCTCCCGACATCGTTCCTATACCTTATCGAAGACCTATTGTTCGATTCCTTCGAAGAAAATTGAAAAAATAAGCTCCCCGGACGCTTCGGAATAATTTCCGGAAAAGCAGAAAATTGAGTGTCGTCGGGGGGGGGGAGCATTGTTCCCCCTTCGTTTACGGTGTAATTGATCGACAGACTGAAAGGATTGAATTGCAAGTTAATTTTTTATTCTGGCGCTTTATGGAATTTCAACTCGAAAGCCCTTCGTTAAAGGTTTTACGAATCTGTATTGGTAATTTTTTTATTACCGAATGATTAAAAACGGAACGCGCTGATAATTCTTTCTTATCAGAACGTTTTTACTGAAAATGACTTTGGAATTTCGTAATATTGGATAATTCAATGTGCAAGCCCTTTAAAGGCAAAATAAAAAAAGAGTCCGGCTTCCATTTCCACATAAAAAGGCATTGTTTACAGAAATTCGCGGTTGACTTTGAAGTTGTTACGAGGCAAAAATAAAACTGAAAAGCATAAACGCGTCATTTATTTTATTTCATTGTTCCCGGCGAACAAGTTTTTCGTTTTTATGGAAACGCGCGTAAAGTCCCGTTCGATAATTCGCAAAAATGCCCGCCGCGCGCGAAAGAGCTCTCGATAAACGATATAAAAAACAGGGCGGACGAGGCGCTCGCAACTAATACTTTTATATACGGTTATATATTTTAAAAGAAAATCCAGCGCCCGTTTATTTTCCTCTGCGCGCGGAAACTAATCAAAAGCCCTGATACGACGCGGATTGGAGTTTGCGTTTTGACTGGGACGGCGGAGTCAAAGGGACGGCGGGAAAGTATTAGTTAGGAGGAGTGCATCGGTGCACCGACTTTTCCCTTTGACTTCTATATCGCCGAGAGTCCGCCCGAGCTCGCAAAGAAGAAATCTAAGGCTCGCGCGCGCGCCCGCGTCATCATAAATATTGGCACGATAAATCTCGCTCCGCGGGAGCCTGCCGCCATCGTGATATTTCTTCATTTCCTCTGTAGCGGGGCGGCGGCGGCGCGCTCTTACTTCTTTCCTCGGCTGCAGCGCGACGACGCCGACGCATTACTTACTCGCGACTTCGAAACGCAAAATCGAAATTTACCGCGAGGGCCGCCGTTGCCGCTGCTTCTTTGCGCCTCGGGCCAGTTTTCAAGCCCGGGGAATTCGGCGAGCGGGAAAATAGCCGCCCCGCGCTTTTTGCCCCCCCCCCCTCCCCGAATTCACAATAAGTCGAGTGCGCGGCGGATCGAGGAAGGAAGAGGCCAGAGTCTTTTATCAGGGGGAAGAAGCTTTTTATCGCCTTCTTGCGCGCTTTAAGGCGACTTTTATTTGACTCCTCCGAACAAATGATATTACTCGCTAAACGGAAGTTATGTGCTTTCGAAATTCGAATTAGAATTCGGAATTTCCCCGAAAAATTCCAACGGAAAAATTCGGAACTTGCGGCCAATAAACATTCGCTAAGTGATTTCAACTCCGCGCGTTCGTCAAATACTTTTATCGAAGAATTTATGCTAATTGCGAGTGCGGGAACGCGGCGCGGCTGAAAAAAACAAAACCAGATTGAAAGGGAATTATAGAAAAATGACAACGTCGACAACGCGCGGCTCGGTAAACCTGCCTGCTTAACTCCATCTAGTTCGGCGATTTTCTGTCTCTGCTATTCCCATTGAAGCGACGCTTCGTGTAGGGCTTTGCCGTAGTCCTCTGTCCGGCGCGTGCTTGCACATTCACCGGGTTTTCTCGGACGTTTCAAACCCGAGCGGATTAAGTCATTTTCGCGAAAAATCGAATATAGGTCGCCGCGGACGAGATATTATTCATTACAGCCCGCGCGCGTTTAAACTCTTTCAGCCTGCCGGGAGACGCGGTTTTTTCTTGAGCGTCAACTTTTTCGGGAGTGTCGATAAATCTGACAATAGAAGCATAAATTGACACAAAAGTATTTTTGACGATGTAGACTGGACGTGACCGGTTTCTCAAAGTCTTTCGAAAAAATTACGAAATTTTCAATTGAAAATATATAAAAGTTTCGCGTTTCATATCCCTCCCCCCAGGAAAGGAAAAGAAAAAGAACGCGTCCGACAATGAAAATGCGCGCACGCATATTAAATAACTGGGCGCGCGAGTTGCATTCGAAAGAGAAAGAATTTTCGATTATACGAATTTTGATGAATTCCAATGCTAAAACCGGGAATTAACAGTGTAAAATTTTAAATTTTGCACCAAAAGTTCAAATTCCGTTTTTTTTTTTTTTTTGCAGAATAACACAACGTTTAAACGTCGTTTCAATTTTATTAAATTCAAGAGGAGATTTCGCAGCTGTTCTTCAATTCCGAATCTTTCGAACGCATCCATTTCCAACTCGTAACGATTAGCCGAATAAAATATACGCTACATCAGAAAAGAATAAATTTGATTCGAAAAGTGAAAAAGACGATATCTCAAAGCGTCGCTCGACGAAGCGATCCATTACGGAAATACCTAAGCTCCCTTTCTAGTCAAAACAAAAGTCTTCCCCTGGTCGTCTGTTTGCAAAACAAGCGCTTCTTTTCGAGGGGGGCAGGAGGAGGGTCGTTCCTCCGCGGCCGAATTGCAGAGCGCATTATACTTTCAAATTCGCGGTCAGCGGCCGAGAGAGAGAGAGAATATCAGCGCGTGCGATATAGCGATTGCTCGGTCGCGGCTCGCGTTAACTTGTTACTTCCGGCTTCGCGAGTAATTTCCTCTTTATACAGAGAGACGCGGCCGGGAATATCGGCGAATGGTTAATACGCCGGGCAAATTGGTAAAGAGCTAATTACGGTCGGCGCTTAGGCCAGGAATTGCCCGCGCTTTTCCAGAAAAGCTCTCCGGCGCCCTCCGCGCTCCGCCGGCCCTTGTAAACGGGGGGCAGGAAATTTCACACGCGCCCTCGCAATCTCCCGTACGCACAATGACAAGCGGCGGCGGCAGCAGGCCGGGTTAGGCCAGCTCGGCAAGGGTATATCGTCGCGGAGAAAGAGGGAGAGGCGAGTGATTGGAATAGAAGCCGGAGCTATCGATAGGCTTTGTGGACAATGTGGGCTGCGGCTTCGCATTTAAATTCGATACATTGATCGGCAATGGACATAACCCCAAGCTACAGCGCCCCCGAGAGCCGGACATTCAGCGCGCGCGGCTGCCACTTTGTCCCAATAACTGCAAGCTCCCTCCCTCCCTGCCTCCCTCCCTCCGTTTCTCTCCCTCTGCATCCCCCGGCCTCTCTCTCTGTTCGAACAATTGGGTTGATCGACGTCAAAGGTAAAAATAGAAGCTCTTTGTGCGCCAATATCTTGGAGAGTCGGCGAGGAATAACGAGCTCGCGTTAATGTGGATTACGGCTGTAGCGGCAAAAAGCCCGCCGCTGTCAGAGGTATTAATGGACATTGAGCGAGGCGCCGCTGAAAGCTCGGACGTGCGGGTTTGTGAAAGGAAGGACATAAATCTTCCGCCCTGCTAATGACGGATTTATTGTAAAATGCCGGGGGATAAATACGATTGAAGACGGCCCGGCAGCCCGCGTTGATGAGAACTTCGAAAAAAATCTGATCGGGACGACGCTTTGTGCCGCGTCACTAATGAAATATCAAAGGGGTTGCCTGCTAATTAACAAGTAGTGCGCGGAAAAGCTGATATACGAGTTGCTCTTTTATTAAATATAATAAATATATAATTATTAATGACGTTGAAGCCGCAGCTGTGTAAAGATACAAGCTGCGAAAGTTTTCAGGTGACAAATGGCATTGTACACTTACGGAGCTATGAATCATTGAACACTTTTATGAGGCGCTTGTCATCTTGTTGCGCAGCCTATAACATCGAACAGGTCATGTATTAAATGGACAACCCCTTTGGCTTTAGATATATATATTGCTTCCTGCGTACACCCCTGACCTGTTGTAGAATTTACATCAAACAATAGTCAATCCATGCATATCGACTATTATCCAAGTACCATTAGCTTGTATGTACAAGCTACAAATACACGCAGGCGCAACTGGAATCAATATCGATCACCGACGCACTGAATATTAAACACTCGCATTAACTCCGTCCGAGCGCATTATTATTACCGAGCCACAGCCGCTTTTTCGAGAGAGAGAGAGGGAGAGCTGGACTCGGTCGAAAAAGCAAAAAAAAAAAAAGAAAAATAAAAATCCTCCCTCTCGCAAATAGCCGCGAAATCCATATTTCTCCGTTGCAAAAGCCAGCTCGAAAGCCGCATAGCGTGCTTAGCTCACGTGCCGCATTGCGCGACATACAAAATCGCGCGCGATGGCCCGATAATTTGGTGACGAGCCAGCTTGCGTCGGCGATTCACAGATCAATTCTCCCCGTATCCTCTCTACGTGTACGCTTCCCCGGGAAACGGCGAGGGGAGGAGGGCGCGGGAGGGGAGGAGGGGGTGAAAAAAAAATGATTGCTCGCCAGTGGCGGCGGGGTTAAATAAAAAAAGAGGGCTACTCGCGAAATCCACGCACACGGGCTTTGTTCGCGTTCCAATCGGATCCGCTCTCTCTCTCTCTCCCTCGGAATTATTTAGTTGGCGAAATACGCTCGCGCAGCGAGACGGATGAACCGCCGCCAAAGACCGGCGTCTCGCTCCATCTCTCTCTCTCTCTCTCTCTCTCGCACATCGGGCTGAACCCCAACTATTTCCCTTTCCCCGGCAGCGCTCAAATAATGATAATGAGAGCCGCTGATGCGACTCACGTACGAGCCGAGAGAGAGAGAGAGAGAGGCCAGACCGAGGCTTCCGAGCTCGGCGCTGGGCGGCCCTTTCCCTTCCGCTGCCAGTTAATCGCTGTCAACCTTTTTTATACACCACCGACTCATTGATAACGAGCTGTCGACCTTTTTAATTAACCGCTTTCTCTAATGCGCTGTAGAAATGCACGGCTAATGGCCGACGGGGCTTACGTGCTCCGCTGGCCGCTCTCGAGTCTTCTGAAGATCCCGCGCGCGTTGTTATGCGAAAATGACGTGCTTCAGCTGAGCGAGCATCGGGGCATCAAGGGATCGTTTGCTCGGCCGGTTTATTAAGCAGGTGATAATGCTGCTTTTCTTTAGTATCACGTCGAAATGCGAGGGGAAACTTTGCCTTTTATATACGGACCGCGGGATATTGGAAAATAAATTATAACTTCTAATTGGTATAAAACATGTAGTATAGGAAAAGGAAATTACACGTAAACTATCGCTTTTGAATATTTTCAAGATTACTGCATTGGAAACGATTTAATTCATTAAAGCTCGCTCGATAAATGTACTCTACGTATAACTCTTTTAAACGTATTACATTACTGCGTTTATGTGAATTTTTAATAAAAAAAATTCTGCAAAGTGAATAATTAACAAGAATTAATTAAAAGTCGACTGTTATACGCGCCACTTGTAATACGAGTTTTATAAGCTATATAAAATGAGATTGAACTATTTCTGCTACTTGATATTTAACGAAAGCTTATGAAGCAAAGCGGATTGTTCGCGAAAAAATTCAGTGATTATTCGGTTTGCCCGCACTTAAACAAAAAAAAAAAAAAAAAAAAACAACAAGCACGCTAAAAAAATAATCTCATTTCCAGCCGGATTACAATCATTTTTACGCTTCGTGCAATTTCGAAAACAAATAACCGCGGCTCGCGCCGACAGATAACTCAGAGCTCGCCGCGCCGCGGCCCCGAAGTAAATTTTTGGACCCGACAGAGGAAGCGCGCGGCGGCGTGGCTCGGGGAATTTTTTCGCATTATACATTTCGTCATTCGCGAGGCGCCGTTTTTCACGCGCGTGTTTTCACGCGATGTTTTTCGCCCTCCGCCGCCGCGGCTAAGTAGTAGAAGCGCGCTGGGAAGCAATAGCCGTGAATCTCAAGTATTTTATGTTACTGCGTGCGTTTTGGCAAGCTGCACCGACTCTCTCTCTCTCTCTCTCTCTCTTCCTCTCTCCTTCGAGCGGGGCGACGACAAAAAGAGAGAGAGGGGGAGAAAAAAGGCTCTTTTTCCGGTCGTTAGCCCTCGAGCACGCGAGCGTTTTCGCTGATACTCGATTTTTCGTGAGTTATTGGATTTTCGAAAATTTCTATTATACGCTCCGTCGCCGCGCGCCGCCGCTTCTGTCCTATTGAGTATTTTCGTCGTTAAAATTCGAGCTACGTTCAAATTGCTCTGCGCCGCGCGCGGCCGCATTCAATGATTTTTACGAACGAAAAAATTTCGCGGGGCTTTAACAAGCGGCGGCGGGACGGACGAAATAAAGCGTTAACGAACGTCACTTTATGGATGTTATCTTGGCACCGCAGCGGCTCGTGAGAAATTGAGGAGTGTACTTTATGAATTCTCTTTTTTTTCAGCTTGGGATCGTCAACGAGAAGCTTTTTGAAGACCTTTAGCTTGGTGTAAACGAGCAAACATGCCGGCTGCATTTTCTATGTAAAATTCAGATGTATGTCTGTAAATATTGACAGTTTTAATGAATTTTAAATCCGGAAAGGCGCACGAAATTATAAAAATAAGCCCGTATTCTTCGACGAATGAGGAGCTGTCAATATTCAATAATAATTCGAATAATACATAAAACTTGTAATGCATCCGACAATGAAAAATATTTCTACGCCCGAGTAAAAAGTTTACGTAGAAATTTTGCCGTCAGCTTTATTGATAGTTGAATGAAAATATCTGCTCGAATAATGCGCGCCATTTCAACATTCGACTAAACACTCGTTTTATGAAAAACGGCAGCATCGTTCGCAGCGAAAGCTCCTCTGCTGCTCGCTGTGCGCGAAGGTAATTTGAAAATGTTCCCGTTTCGTATTCTCTTTCGGTAACATCGGCAGCTTTCGAAAGATCAAACGCAGATCCGCTCTCGGAGCTGCTCAAAAATCAAAATCCCGCGTCGAAGCTGATTGTTCGTGTCCCTTGGCTTACTCCGCGAAAAAAGGGAAGGCAAGCAGACAGAGAAGAGAAAGCAGCTGCAGTCGCGCGGCGCCATCGATCAAAACATTAGTTATGTATGAATGCGCACTGTATCGTATCGAGAGTTTCATTCGGGTTCCGGGAATTGAAAAGCTCGTGGCGGCCTCGCTCGTCGTCGCGGAAAATCAACTCTAGAAACGGGGGTGGGGGGGGGGGGGGGAACGACGAGCTTTTTCGATAACTCGACGCCGACGTCATTATAGATGCGAAAGCGAATAAAGGAACGGCCCTGAATGGCGTCGTCCCCCCTTTTTTTTTTCTTATTCATTCTAATTTTCTTTGCCGCTAATAAAATTCCCCTGATTTCATGAGGCGGCAGTCGGGAGACATGTTTGTTTGGGTAAGTAAATGTGTAGGGAGTGCAAATTTGTGAGCCTGACGCTGCTTAAAGTGGAGGAGGAGAAGTGTATGAGTACGAGAACGCCGCGCAATTAGACGGACAAATTCCTCGGCACCGACGGAGTGGCATTTGCAAGTTACACCAAGGCGGAGCGACACTCGTTTAGTAAGAGTTGTATTTTAGGAACGGAGTTACTTGAAGAATAATATCCTTTTAAAAAAAAGACGAATTTTAATCGTAAACATTATTTCAAGTGGCGCATGGATGAAACGAGTCGGTACGTTGGCTCTAATTATTTTCGCGACAGTTTTATTGCGTTTGGAATTAATTTTTAAAACAAGTACCTCTTTCGCTCTTCCGCGTGATAATCATTAGTATAGAGAGTTGATTGTACGTAGCGTCAACGAGAAGACGTCATTAATTTTTAAGTGACAATGGAATAACTGATAAAATTAATTTTAACGCCAACTTATTTTAAAGCTTCTTTAAATTTATATTAATAATTGCGCGTTATTCTATATATTGTAACTGAAACACGAGTATCACTTTAGTAATAATTAATAGAATAAATAAGGAATTTCGAGGTCGGAAACCTCAAGACGGCAGGAGCCTCTGAAGCCACGTCAAGTTAAACTTTAATAATTAATAATGGAAGTCCACCTTGAATCTTAAAATTCCGGAGAATTTATAAACAGCTTTCAGGCATTAATTTTGTAGTATAATTTCTGTCAAAGATTCTCATGAAAGTTAACATTCATCTCCTTATGCACTCAAGAAATTAAAAATTTATGGAAACATGTAGGAGCTCTTAGAGCACCTGCACGATACCTTTGCTTGTGAAAGTTTACTCGGAAAGAAAGATCATCTTTCAGAATTTTGGTTGGAAATTCAATATTTTTTGCTTTAAGGAGAAAGCGCTTCAAATACTCTGTCAATTATTCGTTGCTTTGGATGAAAGAAAATTTAATTTAGTTTTGTTGCGATGAAAAATTGATTAAAATTTTCCACTATTATCAAATAGGTGTTTGTCGAATCTTAATTAAAAGTAAACTGTTTTATCGATTTTCAAAATAGCAGTAACGAACTTGATTACTCGTGTAATAATATTTTATTAAATTCTAAAAATAATACCGAAGACAGTAAAATTCCTTTGTATAAATGAAATTTTCCAGCCGTTTTTAAACAGGGCTCAAATAGAAAAAAGTATTTCCGCGCAATCTGAAGAAAGTTTAATTCATTTATCATAAAATTCTTTACGACTCGTTTCATCTCCAGGCAGTCCCGCGCCATTTTCCATGCTTAGAAATTGAAAATTTAACAAGTGGTTCCGAATTTATAGATATCAGCACGCCGGCAGCGAAAGTAAATCGAGTGGATCACCAAGTAGCAGTCCCTCTCGACAAGCATCGGCGCGATCGATGAAAAAGCCCCTTTTTACTTAGGATTATCGAAGGACTGCTCGATCCTCAGGCGTAAACAAGCCGGCGAATAAAAGCTCGTATAGTTTGGCGGTATCGCGCCGAGACGGCCGGTTAGGCGTCGTTCTCGGAGGGCACAAAGTCGCCCTTAAAAAAGGGAACCGCGGCTGAGGGACAGAGAGAGAGAGAGAGGGAGGGAAAGTAAATTTATGCGTGAATTATCGTAAAAAACGGGAAAGTTCATGCCTCTTTCGGAAAAACGTCATTTTATACTTTACACCGGCCGTGAAAAATCTTTATGCTCGATAACCGACCTCGACGTCCGTGTCAGTACCTCCTCCTACCTATATATATGTGGGTGTATCTATATATCTATATATTTTTATATATATATATATATGCAGGTTGTGCGCGAGAGTTTAATATCGCGACACTCGAAGAAATGGCAAATCGCAAGCTGAATTTTTAGGGTCCGGCGGCCAATGGCGATCGCGGATCTCGTCCTTCCCTCGTAAAAGGCGCCCTCGCGTATAACCGGCCTGCGAGTTAAAGTCCGGCTCGTTCGCGCGATTTCCTTTTTCTGCGCCCGAGCCTGAAATTCAATGTATCGCAGATAATATTTGCTGCTTTTTTGCGAGTTACCCCTCGCTATAACAACGCATTATTGCCGAGCGTGTCGACCAAACAGCGCTTTGAGCTCCCAATTGCGGAGAGGAATATAAATTGCGATTGCGGTTTTACCTTTTTCCACTTCTTTTATTAATTCTCAAAAGAAAATCTGTACTGTATCGCTGTCGGTAGTTGTTCTCATTTTAGTTTAAACTTATTTTTAAATTAAATTTATATTAAAAAGCTTTTGTTAAACTTAGTTACAATTTTTTTTTTAAAAGTCAAGTTAAGAATATTAAAGTTACTCGTAATTTTGTAAAGAATTTTTTTTAGTTTCAAAAAGTAGAAAATTCTATTTATACAAGTACTGAAAAATGAACATCTTGCAATATAAAGGAGAACTTTTTTAATGAAAAAAAAGCAAGGTTCTTTCGCTTGGTATTGTTTTATTATATTGAAAAACCAATCAATATTCAGATAGCACAGCGTGTTTTTATTAAAAAATATAGTCAAGAGGCGCGATAGCGCCTCGAGGCAAGTCTGAATTTCGAACGAATGACCAGCCTCCGATGGCCGTTATATGCGTGCCTCTTATACTTTAAAATATGCATTTTAGGTTAATCTTTATTGCAGAAAAAGTTTCATGCAAAAAGATTGACTATTTCTTTATTTTAAAAAATTTCGTGTCTATGATTACGCGATTCCTTTTTCATAATTTGTTCAAGATCTAGTTCTTCAGTCAGCCTAGTTCTTTTCATACAGTCGCATTTTTTTCCGTCAATCTAGTTCTTTTGCTTCAGTCGCATGTCTTACCTATATTCTATCCACGCATTTGAATCAAAGACACCGGCATTTAAATATTTATTAAAATTCCGTGATTTATTAAAAATTATTATTTTCTTGTAGTTATTTTTTAATATACGATCACTTTTTTTAAAAGAATAATTTATTTAAACATTGCAGAATTCCAAAATGAATATCTTTTAAAGGGGATCGAATGATTCCTCCTAGGAGATAACTTATTTCAATGCATTATAATAATATCGTATGATCAATTATTTTCTATTTACATAAAAAGTGACATTATCGAGAAACTTTCGGGACCCGGCAAGTACGTTACAAGCAGATTTGGGAACTATTCTGTAGAATAGTCATAAAATATATGTATAGAATATCAAAAATTAGAAGCTTTGTTCAAGATAGCACGTTAATTTTTTTTGTTAACAAATAATTTCCTTAGGAAAAAGATCTACAAAGTTTTCTGCAGGGTTTTCACATGCACGATTGCAGGTAATTCTGCTGATTTTTTGAAGATAATTAAATAATAATATCGATACCTCTCTGTCGAATAATTATAATCAAAATGGAATTGGCACAGATTGTCAAAACCTTGAAAGATATATAGTACTGCTATTCTATAGAAAAAGTGGCAATAGTAACTTGCCTCTTTCATATTTCAGGATTTCAGTACTTTCGTTACTTTAATTTAAAAAGTTTATATCTAACATGGTTTTAATACATACTTGTCTCTTTTCCATTTAATGATTTCAGTACTTTCTCTAGTTTCATTTCGTAATAACGTGTTTGGTTCAGTGTATGGTTAAAATTATTCTTAAAAATATTTGCATTGTTTTAAAGTAAAAATGAGTTTACTAAAAAAACTTGCCTCTTTCATATTTCTGGATTTCAGCACTTTCTTTTAATTTGAAAAATTTGCTTAACTATTCGATAATATTAGATGGAAACTACTCAGACTTGACTCCTTTTTATACTTAAGTCAGAAAGTAAATTTTAAAATATAATATATATTTCTAACATACACTAGTCTCTTATAATTTCATCTTTAAAATGCAACAAAATATTTCTCAGATGCAATTCATATTATATTATTAAATAAAAATCCTATTTATACGATTTCTATATGTATAAACAATACCTTTTAAAAATCGTGCTTTATTAAAACTAAAAAAAAGGATGTAGAATTTTTTGTGAAAACACTTCCTGGGACAGTCAAAGCAATAATAAAAATTGAAAAAACAAATTGAAAATTTGGCGAAAATCGCAGTCGCGTTGAAAAGGTAGAAACTGGACTTTAGCATGCAGTGGCGAAAGTAAACCTGCAGGCAATCATGAAGGTATCGGAGCAGTGACGGCCGTCTGCGGAAGCATCTTTCTCTCACCTTCTTTTAATCTTCTTTCTGCAATCCGCCCGCGGCCGATGCTTTTTAATTGAGCGTGTAAAAGTTTCATGTCTCATTTCCGGCTTCTTTTTACACCGGCTAATCGAGCTAGGATTGACTTCCTCCGGCGGAGTCAGCGACCGAGAGGAACGCCCGGGGCCAGGCGACACACGGCGACAAAAGATACGCGCGGATATCGGGCGAACGAGATCTTCTTCCACATGTGCACTGGGAAGAGAGGAAACGAGCGCTTCTTTTTCAGAGGAGAAAATGAAGGCTGCTCTTGCTGTTTCACTCCCCTCTGTGTGTGGGTAAAACAACACGCTGACGTAGGAAACTGTCGCACAAAGGCTGCCTCCAGCCAGGACAAATAATATTTCGAGAGAGCAGCGCTTATTTTTTTTCACTCCGGCTTTAATTTCAATTTTTTTTTTTTTTTTTTTTTTTTTTTAATCTCGAGAGCGCCCGAGCTCTTTCTTTCAAACATTTACTAATTGCGCTTTGACTCGGCGAATTAATTAGTCAGCTTTTCAGCGAAATTCACTCTCGGGAGTGAGCTTTTATTTTGGAGTAACGGACGGTGTTATGTCCATAAGGTTCACGGCCTCGGCTCCTTCTACTTGGCAGGTCTGTCTCGTAAAAAGTTTATAGAATTTCAAACTTTTTTTTATACGATATATAAAATCCATACTTTTATGAGGTTTTATGCCTAAAAAATTTTAATGCGTTTTTTTTTTCAGGGGATAAAGTTTTAATTTAATCTGTATTTTTATACACAGTGCTTTCCGAGTAATACCGACAACAAGATGATGGAATCTAAATGGCCCTTGTTACGTTTCTTGTATAAAGATATTTTTTATGTATTTTTACAACTCCATTAAAAACTTACTTTTTTTTAGAGATAAACTCGAAAGTTTCTGGATGGGAGAGATGATGCAATTATAAATGAGCAAAGTTGTTTTTTTTTAAATTTTTTATTCAAATATCTCTTAATCTATCAGTACATATCATTATCTATTTACAAAGTGGCAACTTCAACATGCGTCATAGAATAATCTTTTAAAATTTTTTAAAATAAATCAATGACCAATTAGTGAAACTACAACTGGAAAGATCCTTATTTTAATTGAAGAAACTTATTTTGAAGAAACTCAACAAATAATAATGCCAACTTAGTTTATGCTGTATCTATTAAAAATATTCATCTCCTTTTTACAACTTCCAAAGACTTTTTGCAAGACTTTTTACATACATTTTCCTATTTACAGCGCACCAACTTCGATTTACTTCTTACATTAATCTTTTCAAGTACAAAAAACTTTATCAAATATATTTTTTAACTCGCATCGAAAATCCAAAATAATCTTTCAATAATGTTTTTTTTTTTTTTTTTTTAACTAAAGGAACCTTTACTTTTTGTTTTTTTAACTAAAAGAATCTTACGTCGATAAAAAACATTATAAAATTAGCTTTATCTTCTTCATCGAAAGCTTTAATTACTTTCTTCTCACAACAAAATACAAAAACTATTGATCACATTGCTTTATTTTGGTACCTCAGGACGGCGCGTCCTGAAAAAGAAATTTTACACAAGAGTCCGCCAGTTGTTTATGTCTCGCGCACCTTCCTCTTGGAGCTCACCCCATTGACTCTGAGCGCGACATGCGTCGCTTTTACGATCTTTATCGTTGCTCTGAGCGTAACTTTAGTACGGCGCGCTGTCTCCCTGCTGTGGCGCCAGATTCTGTGCAGCATCAGCGATCGCTTGCTGTGGTAACGGAACCTTGCCGCTGCCGATCTCTTTTCGCAGAGAAGGCACTTGTAAAGTCGGCGAATCTTCTTCCCCGGGCCCTTTGCATCGATCGGCGCAGGTTGGTCGATTGCTTCTTCCTCCGCGTCTAGCCCTTCCATTACCGGCGAGGAAATCGAGTTCTCGCACCTCCTCGGCTTGCTCTGTTTCCTCGAGCGGCGACCCTGGAAGTGTTCCTCCGACTTGGAGGCCTCCTGATGATGCTCGACGAACCTCTCCTGGTATTGCTCCGCGTGGCGGGGCCTCTGCTCGCGGCCGTAGATTAGCGGCACCATCGTCGGTAGTCGGCTGCGCAAGTCAATCGTCGTGAGACTTTTAAGAAGGAAGGGGTTACGGGGTTGAGTGGATTTCGTTGAGCTTTCGTACGTCTCGTGTCCGATGGCTGCAGCCTCCAGAGGTTTACCACCTTGTAGCCGCCACGACTGCCGCGCTGCTTTGTCATAAGTTAAGTATATCGCGTTACGTTTCTTTTCTCTCTCCCAACTAAACAGTCGACTTCGGCTCGAGAAGAAAAATCAAGTTAATTTCCCCCGAGCCGACGCTCGACACATCAAAGCACATCGAACATTTATATACAGGCGGAGAAAAATAAAAAGAAACGTGTGGATGACGATAAAAAGCTGCGGGTGCGACACAGAAAACAACGAAAAGTCAACAAAAAAAAAACGGGTGGGTGGGTGGGGGGGCTAGGCTAGGGGATAATAAAGCAGAGTGCTAATGAAAGAGAAACTAAATGCGGGCTGTAAGACCCGGCGATGAAAAGGAAAATTGCCACGCATAATAACGAATCAACTGAGCGTAACGGCGGAACGTGATCCGCCGGAGTATTTTACTGGAACGGCAACACTTACCCAAGAATTGTGGTCGGCGATATGACCGTCGTTGCGGGCGCAATGGCCGCTGATGAAGCTGGGAACACGGGAGGTCCAGGCGGAGGTCGTCCACCGGCTGCCGGCCTGCAAAGTCAAATTTCGCTGTATCAGTAAACAGGCCTTTGCTTATTCTTCGCTTTGGCCAATCTTGCCGCTTGTCGTTCGTTAAAGTGAAAACTTTTTTCTCTTTTACTTTTTCAAGGATTATTGAACAGTGAAATATTGATAAGTATTCTTCGAGTATAATTAGAGTTTTTTTTGCTAATTAAAATGGAGATTCGCGCCTTTCGAGATTTAAATCAGGTCGAGTGCTACTTTAATTATTATCGTTCAAGTCGCTAAGAAATTTGCAAGAATTATTCTTGAGAAAATCATCGATTTTTTACATAAAAATATAAATCGCAGCAGACGTTAATCGAATTGAATTCACCGAAGCCAGAGTACGTAAAGCAAAAAATTCAATACTCACAGAATAGGTTGCGTCTGCTGCTGCTGCCTGTCCGCGACCTGCGCCTGCTGCTGCAGCTGCTGCTGCTGCTGGGCGACGGCCGCCGCGGTGGTGGGGTTGCTGATCCGGTGGACGTGGAGCTGGTGGACCTGCAGCGAGGTCAGGTCGTCCGCGAGGTAGGAGCAGCGCGAGCACTGCCGGCGATTGTGCACCTTGAGGACGTGGGTGGCGAGCCGCTCGGCCCGCGCGGCCTTGTACTCGCAGAGCGCGCAGGCGAACGGCTTCAGGTGCGTGTTCAGGTGACGCTTCAGGCACCAGTTGTCGACTCCGCTCCACGAGCAGTAGCAGCACGTGTATCTGGGGAGGTCACGGTTCAGATTTTTTTTTTTTCTCTTTACGTATACTTATCCTTTTTTAATCATCGTTAATTATTTCTTTTTCGATCTTTAGAATATTTTATTTTAATTGAGAGAAATGTCTGGTAAAAGCAATAATTAATTATTGAATTTGACGCTATGAAGTATGCAAAAATGAACGATAAAAATGATTTTAATAATTCTTCGGCTCTTCAGCAAATTAAGGGTCGCAATTTTATATTTTACGTAGTAATAAGTTCGTTGAAATTATTAATTATTTTTGGCTTACATTGCCCAAGGAACTCATTAGAATAATTAGTATTTTCTGAATTTCGTATTCAATTAATATCGCAATATAGTAATTACAAAACGTTCAACGTGCTTTCTAGTTCACTGAAACGAAAAAAGGGACTTTTACGCCAAACATTTCACGTTTTGAAATTTTCTCCTTTTGTAATAACTCACTTCATTTTTGAAAAAAAGAAAATTTTGTTTAGCTGGAATTACGGTTAATGTTTCAAAGTGGATTTAATAGAAGGAACCAAAGAGCTTAGAATTTCATTAATTTAATAAGTAAAGCTCAGTATCGCAAAGTCCGTGCCTGGCTCTTATAAAACTTTTCAAACAATAATCATTTCAATAAGCAGCAGCGCAATAAAAAAAAAGTAAATTTTGGTTTCGCGTAAAATTTAATTAACCTCCTAGCGTATTTATCATTCATTTTTCGCTATGCAGTAATATTGGATTTCAGGAAAAGCGAGCTGAATTCAGCCATCATAATTAAAGCAATTAAATTAAATCCGCGCACACCTCTCGGTCGTTCGAATTATTTTTTAAGCAATAAAAAGATTCCATTACTGGCTCTCCGCCTCCTTCTGTCTTTCTCCCTCCCCGTGCCGCGCAACCGCATTTTAAAAGTCCAACTCCCCGCCTCGCCGGCCGCAATAAAAAATTAAAACTCGGGCAACTTCCTTAAATAGAAACTCCGCGAACTGCCTCTCCTCCCTTGCGACTACAAAACAACAAAAAATCATCGTCGGTACAAAGAAAGCTCTTTTCAACCCCCCCAAGATCTAAGAAATCTACGGAGAGAGAAAGCAAAAACGAGACCACCGAAGTACAAAAGAACCGGCTAAAAAGAAGTTGCTCTTAAAGGGCGAAGGCCCCCCCAGTACTTTTCGTCTATTCGCCCGGATTGGTGCAAATTCCAAGTACTAATAGTCTCCGTGCTTTTCTGCGTTTAGCTTGAGCAAATTTTGCATTTATTACCTCGGGCAATCTGCTTTCGCGCGGCACGCGGTTTCTGCTTTCGTACAAATGATCCTCGAGGAGAGTTCATTTCGGTCGAAGCCTAAAGGTATATTCATTGAAATCGATGTATATTTACCTTCTCTCCTGATTCCTAGATCCCGAGCCGACAGCCTTCCCCTGGCTCTTGGTTCCGCAAGCTCCGTTCTGTATCTTCCTGACCACGGCGGCGGCGTCGGGCAGATGTTGCTGTTGCTGCTGCTGCTGCATAATGCTGGTGACGTTCGCGGCAGCGGCCGCCGCGGCGACGACGGCCACCGAGCTCAGGCTCGCTGCCTGATAGAGCGCCGCGGAGGCCGAGTGGACGCTGCTGGGAGTCGGGGACTGCAGCTGGTAGGTCGTCGTATTGAGAACCGGCTGAATCGGCTGCTGCGGCTGCGGCTGCTGTGGCTGCTGCTGCTGCTGCTTGGGGTTCGAGTAGACCGTGACGCTGGTGTAGGGCAGGCTGCTGCTGTTGCCGCTGGTGCTCGCCGTGCTGGAGGCCTCGGACGGCTGGAGCTGGGCCTGGGACCTCGCCGCGCTCGAGGAGGGGCCCAGGGACTTTCGGATCCGGGACATCTCGTACGTTTGCTCCCTTTGGAAATCGCGATTTACGAGGGCGCTTTTTAGTACGTAATACTCGCATATCGATTAGCTCTCGCATTATACTTTAATTAAACTTCCGTTTGCTAAATGAACGGTGCGCCGAGTCGGCTAATTTAAAGCGGAGTTAAACGAGCCGTAAGGATTCAACGGCGAATGTTTCGGTTTAATTAACGTTTGGTATAACTGAAAAACAGAGAGGGGGTCGCGTACGTACCTGTGCATTCTCAAAAAGTGTTTCTTCACGTGATCGGCGCGACTGAAGGGCTTGTAGCAGACGTAGCAGTGAAAAGGCTTCTCCTCGCGGTGTATGTTCTCGTGGCGCGTGTACAGATCTCGCCTGTCGGTTCCGTAGGGACAATACAGGCATGTGTACCTCTTGCCGCTGCCGTTGTTCCCTCCTCCACCGCCAGCACCACCTCCTCCTCCACCTCCTCCGACCGCTGCCGTTGCCGCTGACGACGTCGAGGCGACGGCCGTCGTGGCCGCCACCGCTGCCGAGGTGTTCCCAGCGGCGCTGCTGCCGCTGCCGCTGCTGGCCGTCGGCGCCGCGGCGTTCGCCGGCATCGGCGTCGTGGAATTCTGGATAAACAATGCCGGGGCAGAAAATGCGCGCGTTAGTGCACTGAAAGAAGAGAGAACTCGCCCCGGGGAAATCAGCGACACCGGGGAAATCTTGCCGAAAGCGACGACCATTCGACTTTGTATATCCTCGCCCAATCACCGGCTCACTCGGACCCGGTTTCTGCTTCGCTTTCCGCGAGGAACGATCCCGCGGCCGTTTTAATTACGCCGGCTGACGGACTCTTGCGGTGGCTCGCTCGTTTGTACGAGGATCACGCTTTTCGCGTGGATTAGCGAGTGTTTTTTTGCTCGGCCGCGGACTTGTTATTCTTGCGAGGGAGTACATAGTCTGAATTCGTTATTGAGAGAGCTCGTTACAATATTAAGCGTATTTTTAAATCCTGTTAATGTGGAGCATAATCAGGCTACGCAAACTCGGCCGGTATAATTTTGGGTCGAAAAAAGTGCTCGTACTTTGATATCATTTGTTTTATTTTATTTTAGTAAAAACGTTCGAAGTCGACATCTCGCGATAAGGTAAGCAAAATTAAATTACACGAGAGAAATACATCAGTGGTTTAATTAAACAATGCAAAATAATAAATGATTAATAATGCTGCCGAATATGTAATTTCATTAATTATTTAAAGAACAAACTGCTCTGGAATCGAATACGATTTTCAAAATGATTTCACATTTGAATATCGACATATCCAATGATCGAAAAAAAATTAATCGACTGCCATAAAAATGTCAAAGAAAATCTGACCCCCAGATTCTTACCTGCAACAAAGGCTGCGGCGCGGGCGCCGGCAGCTCGTGAAGCAGGAAGGGCGTAGCGACGGGCAGAAGCGTCGCGGGCGTCGTCTGCGTCTCCTGCGAGCGCCTCGGCGGCGGCATGCTCTCCGCCTGCTCCTTGACTTTGTCCAGGTACGTCGTGATGATCTGCATCTTCAGCTCGTAGAGGCCGAGCATGTTTTTGCGGGTGTGCGCCAGTCGCTCGCGCTCGCTCTCGTCCACCTGGAGGCGGGCCGAGTGCGCGTCGTAGAAGTGGTGCGCCGCCTCGCGCGATCCTCCCGCTGTCGATGCGCCTGTTGATTTCAAGGGGCTTTTAGTTGCTGCTGCAGGGATTAAGTAATGAGGGACAGAAGCTGATGTTGCATTTAATTCGCATTAGTTTAAAGGAAAATTTTGATAATGAGAAACGGTATTGATCTCTGCTGCCGTTAACAAATAGTAGTTTAAGCCGTTAGTGAGTGAACTGGGCTTCTTACGCACGAGCAGCGATCACTGTGCACGAGTATAGCGCCAGCTTCGCGGCACGATCGCGCGAGTGCATAAAATCGACGCACGAGTAGGTTACATTATTTTTTCGTAATGCACAGTGCGTAAAGAATACCGTTTATCGCATTACACTTTAAAAACTTGGAACCTAACAAAAATTGGTAACCGCAACCAATCCTTGGAAGATTTCGCACGATGCGCTCGCATTAAACGATCTACATTCAGAGAGAAACAATCCAATAATTGGTCTAAACGCGTCAGAACCGGCAAGCTTGCGAGCGATTTGGCCAGAGCCAGAGGATTCCTCCGAAGCGGCTAAGCCAAAAGCCGAGTCGACGAGCAGAAGAGCCAGAGAATCGGAAAATAAGCAAACACAAAGGTAGCAGCTGTGTGGGTGATGAGCGTGCGCGAGTGATCAGGCGCGGCTTACCGCACTCGTAGCATCGCCAGGTGGAGGTGGCCGCGCAGTAGGCCGCGATGCGACTGCCCTCGGTGCCTTTGAGCGGCTCGTCGTCGAGGGTCCACTTGATGTCGTCGCTACAGTTGGTGCCCTCGTCCGCGTCCTCTTCGCTCTTGAACGACACCGGCGCCTCGAATTCGTTCTGCACGCTCGAGGCTGCAGCATGCGCAAAAACACACAGAGTCCGGTGAGCGGAAAGAAGAGACACTGCCGTGTCGCGGCAGCGTGCGCATTGTCCGGCTCCGAGACCGGTTAATTTCCGAGCTTTGCCAATTAGCCGATTCAATTCTCTCCAAGGTGTATCTGCGATCTCGCGTCTTGCCGGCCCCCGCAGCGACGAGCTCCGCACACACAGACGCGTTTAATTACGGCGCTAGTTATAGGCCTAGGTGGCAATCGATTAGGTTTATCAATGCGTCCGCGCGCCCCGTAATTCCCAGGCGGGCCCTACTCCCTCTCAGGAATTACCCCTGGGACGCCATGGAGAGGAGAGAGAGAGAGAGAGAGAGAGAGCCGAAGCACTCGGAACGCTCCTCTACACGGGTATTACAAGCCGCGTATACGATCGGTCCCCGATCAGCGTCCTGCTCTCTCGAGGGCCCGCTACAGCCGCCGAGCATTAGGCCGTGTTTAAGACGTCGCCGTAAGATTGATCCCTGAACGCCGGACGTTGGCGAATCCGCGACAGTAAATCGACGAATCGCGAGCTTTTTTTTCCGGCGTCACGCGGAAAGCGAATAATTAGCTCGAAATTTAATCGGGTTATTTATTGGCGGGACGAGAATTCGGACGTCGGGCCTCGAAATTGTGATTCTGGCTTATTTTTGTTAATTAGTGCCACGGGTAAGCTCCGCGATTTTGTCCCGTGCAATTTAAACGATTTATCGAACGTTTTCCGCTAATCCGTTTCGGATATGCGCGCTGATTTTTTCCTCCGACGAAATCAGCCCCCGGAAAAGTAATTGATGTTCCGGTTTAACAAAGCAGACGCTTAATGTCCATTTTATTTTATTTCTTTTTTTCTTAAAATTACAAATTTATTTTCCACGAATGGCCGTTTCGTTTAGACGCGCGAAAACAAAATGCCACTTTTGGTTAGGATAATGGATCGGCAAAGATACGTCAGCTTTGAATTTGTGTAATAAATTATAAATGATATAGTATCGCGGGCTCGCATAATATAACGCTTTTTCATCATTATTAAAATATCAAATGAAAAACGAAATTGTTTATTAAGAAAAGGGAAATTTAATGTACTATCTGGCAGTGTAAAAAACAAAATAATAGATAATAAATAGTAATAGTCTCTTTTCCAATTCTGGGATTTTCTTAGAAATTAACGTATAAATTCGTGAATTTACGAAGGAGAGAATTAAAATGAATTTTTTGCGCTAATGCACAGCTGCAACTAATATTCCAAATTTACGAAATGCTTTTAATTAAATCCCCCATTTTCCGCATAAAGCAGGTAACCCGACGGAACTTCCGCATTAAAGATTTCAATTCCGTACTCGCGAGCATGCAAATGTTATAGAAATGAGAGCGCCACGTACTTCTGTGGTCCGGATCCTCCCCGTAGAGCTTCCTGGTGATCTCCTTGAACATGTCCTCGTAGGAGTCGATGCGTCCGATGCCGGTGCCGTTGTTCTCCATCTCGTGGCGCCGCTGCCACCCGGCGGAGAGGAGGGCGAATCTCGCACCTGGGCTGCCGGGGCTCTCCTACCTGCGACACATCATTCAAAAGAGGGGGGGGGGGAGGTCAGCGTTTACCGTTAGGTGGTGGGCGTTTAGCGCGCTCGGGCTTTTCTCTGCGGGGGCCACCTTTTCCAGCCCCGCGCGCCGCCGCCGCCGCTCTCTCTTTTACGACCCGACCCTTCGAGGAGCGCCGGCCACTCGGCTTTTACGACGCGGCCGAGGGAAATTTTAATTAGCGGCCTTTACGATTTTTGGCAGTTCCCGAAGCTTTTTTCCGACTGAATGGTTAGGCCTCTCTCTCTCTCTCTCCTTGAGGGGGAGGAGGGTGGTGTCCTTCGACCTTTTCCGCCCGCTTCTTGGAAATTGTTTTCGAAATGTATATCCTCTGGAATTCCGGGAAAGTTTCGCCTTTGTAGCGGACGAATTGTGAAGATAGTTTACTCGAGTGCAGGACAAAGTATTAAATTGGCTCTAGTCTCGGTATTCTACGTCATAACTTCATTTTTCAACAATTATGGGTAAATAATTATTTATAACAAAAAAAAGTACTCTAGATATTGCAGGTTTTCAATAAATAGAGATTTTCAAAGTTTGCCGAATTTTTCTGAAAGGTTTTAAAAATCAAATATTGGTAGTGAAGATCGTCGAATCCATAAATTTTTCAAAACTGAAATAATTGGAAGATTTTTGCAGAAAAATGTTGCACCAACATTCGAGTCGAATTGCTATCAAGAAAAATGTATCTAGAAAAAGCGAGATATCAAAGAGAACAGAGAAATTCATTAAAAAACGGCAACTCTAATTTTATTTTAAAGCTTTAGTTGAAAAGCTTATGCAGATTCTCGAGCCGGATAAAATTCGTGCGCGCGAGGGCAAAGAAAATATAATTCAGGGAAACTGCGCTCGCGCAATTTAACCGGAGGTTCATCGCGAAACAGTCATTTTCTTTATAACGAAAGAAAAAAAAAAAAAAAAAAAAAAAGAAACAGTCGGTACGAGCTTTCACCCCCCCGGATTACAGTAAATTAATATACCGCGAAGCTCCTTTTTCAAAGAAGCTCGTAAAAAGGCGCGTACGACCTCCGGCCGCGGCGCTCGAACAAAAAAAAAAAAAAAAAAACACGCCGAGAGCAAAAAAACTCGCGCGCGCAGCACGCATGTCCTCCGCCATTCTCATAAACGAAGTCTGCAGTCGGGACGTGTTCGCCCTCTCTCTCTCTATATATACGTACAGCTCTGTTTCGCTCTTCTCTCTCCTTTTTTTTAAGCCTTTTTCGCGCGCGGCAAAGCCGACGCTGAATTCATTCGACGGAACGTCGTTCGCCGGGCGGCGGCGCATCGGAAATCCCGATCTGCCCCCGATGGCAAAAAGAACCCGGTGCCGAAACTTCAAAGTGGCGATCGCTCTATAGGATGTACGCAGGCGCGTACGTCAATACTAATTTCGACGAGACAAAGTACAGCGGCGGCGGGGGGCTGTGTGTGTGTATACGCATTCCTAGTCCAATTGGCTCGCTCCGGAATTTCAAATTGGCGAGTGTCGGGGAAATTGGAAACCAAATGTAAACTCTGCCGAATGGATTTTGACTTAATTGACGTCGACTAATAGCGCGCCGCGTAATACGCCCCGGGATTTTGTAAGAAGATTATATTTCTCTGGCGCGCAGAGGTTGACGCGTAAATTATATATATCTGAAAACCCGGCTCCTGGCAAGTTTATAACGACTCTCTTTTGCGCACAAATTGTTTAGAGATTAAAACTATGTCGAGCGAGGAACGGCTAATACGCGAAGCTTAGATTTTTCAAACGAATCGGATAATTCAGAATTTTTTGATTAAAACGTATTCCGAGAGGAAGCGGTTTTATTGGAGAGTTTTCAATCGAATAGTTTGTCGAAATATTTCACCCGAGTTCCCCCGCCCTGTAACGGCAAGTTTCGCGCTGGTTTTGCAAAACCAATAGCACCAAGATGAAAAATTCCAGCGCGATAAAAGAAGTATTTTAAGACTCCGGATTATACGACTCCTCGATTACCGGTGCGCCTCCGTCGGCGCGGCGCGTCTCCTAAATTCTTCAACCCGGTGTGTCTCCTAAAATTCCTCTCGACCCCCTCGAGAGCCAACCCCCCCCCCTCCCGGCTGACGGGCGCGGCGTTCAATTAAACTAAAATTTTGATTAAAGCAAACAGAGCCCTTGACCGGGGCGGCGGGAGCTTCGGAATCCGACATGTGCAATCGGAAAGGACCTCGTTCACCAAAGTCCCCGAGACAACTAGCCCGGGAAGTAGCGTCCAAATGGGAATTGAATCGCGCGCTCGGGAAACTTTGCTCCAGAAGCGGTTAACGACTTTGCGACTGTACATAGCGCGGGCGATTAAAAGCGCGAGAGTGTGGGCGGGAGGGAGAATCGAGCGAATTAGCGCTTCTTCTTTTCTGGCCATAGTGCAGCAAGCTCGAGTGAGAGGGCAAGTGCCACTGTATATATATATATATAGATACGCGCGCGGGGCCATTCACGCGATGTCGCCTCGGCCAGGCGGTATTTGTCCCCGGGGATGCTTACTTGATTAAGCGCCTCGCGTGGCTTTTTTTTCCTCGACCTGAACGAGATGTCTTCATGTCGAGTGAGCCTTTTCCTTCCGTTCTTATCTTCTCGAGTTCTTTTCACCTTTGTGGCGGCATCAAGTGCGCTTATTCTGCCACTCGAGCGGGCTTTTTTTTTTTAGCGTGAATGCTACTTCGATTTTTTTTTTTTTTTTTTCGGACGAGGACTGGCGGCGGCGTTTACCCGAGCTGCGTCATTTTTTTTTCCTTTTGAGTCTCGATTAAAGCTCTGCGCTAATTGAGCGAGAAAAAGCTGGGAGTTAAAAATTCTTTCTCTCCGAATCGAATAATTATTTCGGATTCCGCGACAAAAGAGAAACTTACCAAACGAGACTCAAAGTTTTAATTGCTCAAAGTATCGTAAAATACGAGCGCGGCAAGTTCCGAGAGCGAGCGATTGTTATTAAAAAAAATGAAAGCTTTAATTTTTATTCTCGGTATCGCGAGCGGACAATATATCGCTCGTTGTCTCCTTCCAAAGATGGAATTCAAGTAATAAAACAAAACAGACAATAAAATTTCTCCAATAATGGAATAAAGTGGAAAAAAGGCAGCATTCAACGCACCATAAATAGCTCGTAAAGTTTTGCGCTGATTGATTAAAAGCTCGCGATATCGGCTTTCTCCCGGGCTCCCGCTCTGTCCTTTCCTCTTCCCCTTTTTTCCCCTTTGCTCTCTCTCCCTCTCTCTTCCATCCTTACAAAACTCATTACATCATTAAAGTGTGGAAATTGTTCCCCTCGCCACCTTATCTCGCTGCTGCGAAACTCGCAGCGAGAGTAAGAAAAAAAAAATATATAAGGGAGAACGAGAGGACAAAAATAGGAACGAACGGGGAGGAGAACACGTTCCGTACATGAATTGTCTGCGCTGATACAATGGCACTTTTCTGCTTTAGTACTGTAAAATCTCGGGTAATTTTCGTTACCTTCAAAACAAATTTATTGCAAAGCTGGAAAATCCCGAAGATTATTTATTTTTCTTTCGGCACCAGTTCCCTTTGAAAATCGAATTTTTCATTTATTATTTTGATTTATAAGTCCGCGCTAAAATAGAGTTTTCAGTTACATAGATTTTGCGCTACGATAAACGTGTAACCGCCGTAAATCATTCTTTAAAATATATGCATTTCCATTTATTAAAGTCGACGTATTAAAAAAAAAACTGTCCAACGTCGTATTTTAACGCTTTCGATCCAAGTATGTTAAATGCAAGAAAAACGACTTACTACCATTTCTTGTCGATAAAGCAGCCGAGAGCCTTTCAAGTCGAAAGAAGTAAAGTTTATTTTTGATAAAATTTCTTACTTCCCACTTTGTCGAGCTCCTGAAAAGCTACATTGTGACGAAAAAGAATGGACGAAAAAGAAGAGGAGAATTTCGGTGCAGGAGGCGGCAGCGGTGGGTATGGACGTAGGCCGGAAGTAAATCGGCCGTCGATTGCCGCAGCATCGAGGCGCATATACGCGAGAATGCGGCTCTGCCGCGCGTAACAACCACAATTACGGTACTCTCGGCTAAAGAGACAGGCGGGAGACGAGGAGAGAGAGAGAGAGAGAGAGGCGCCTGATAGGTCCTCCCCATCTTTGTCGCTCGGCAAATCGAAGCGATCCTGAAAATTGATTTCGATCGAGCTCTCTCTCTCTCTCTCTATCTCTATCTCTCCTCCCTGCCAACCCCCTCCGGACGATCTAATTTCTCTTTTGTGTTCTGACTTGGCGTCTCCGGGCGCTCTGCTCCCGACGCTTTTTCACGTGCAAAACCAGTTAGACGCGATTGCGTCGATTTCAATGCTCTCGACTTTTTCGATTCCGCAATAATTGCATTGATTTCTGCCGTCGTGCTACAAGTATCGGGCTATCTTTTTAATTGCTTTGTCGATATTCTTAATAAGCTAGCAGGTTTTCTTTTTTCAAATTAACAGCGGTTATTCGCGGAGAAATTGCTTCTAATAAATTAATAATCTCGGAAAATGGTATTAAATTAATGTTTTTACTTTGTTATGGAAAATTACAAATTCATTGCAAAACATCATTCGAACGGCATCAGTTACCCTCCCTTGATATTTTTTTTTTTTTTTTCGATAACAGCCGCAGATTTTTAAAGCTGGCGCCATCTGGCGAAGGGTCTCGAAAGAGGCTACACGTGCAGCAGAGGCGGCCGAGCCGCCGCGCGGCGTTGGAATACTAACCGCGAAGCGCATTCAAAACTATCCCGAGCTGATTTAAATTTACGGGAGCTTGAGTCTGGTTTGTTATTTCAAAAGTTTTCTCCAATCTCGGGTATATCAGTGCTTTTCATCAAGTCCATTTCGCCCCGACGTTTTCTATACTATTACCTACTTTTCGACGCAAGAAGCGGAGTGCATATACACTTTACTTAGTATAATGCACCTCGGCCTCGTGACTTTATCCGAAAAACGTTTTTCCCTTTTTGCATTATAAGAGAGCTGAAGCTACATCTAAACATCGCATGAATATATGCACAATGACTTTCTAGAGGATTTCCTTCTCGACAAAGAGCCGGAGTCTTCTGCCTCTACTCTAATCGCAATAAACTATCAACGCATATCTGCCCGTGTATTCTTTGTTAAGAAAACTAAGAGAGAGAAATAGTAGGTCACGGAGAGCGCGTATAGCCTCTTGCTTTCTAAACGTCGGAAAAGCAAATTTCCTACGTCTAACTCGGACAAATACAAAACCATCCATTAAAGCCAATATCGACTGGTCGGCGAGAGAGCCCAAAAGGGGGAAATTTTTTGCGCTTGCCGGCCGCAAAAATTTATCAAAGCTCCCAAGCAGCTCAATGGCGACTAACGGATAGCCGAGAGTATCATAGATTACCGTCGAGCAGCTCTATTTTGCCTGGGAATATCTTTAGTTGTAAGCATTACTGCGCCCCCGTCGCCCCTCTTCCCCTCCTATTGATCGACGGGAGCAAGGGGTAGCGGGCTACACGGAGAGACGGAACGAGGCTCGGAAGAACGAGAAAGAAACCGAGACTCCCGCTGCTCGCTCTCTCTCTCTCTCTCTCTCTCTCTCTCTCCGCCCCCTCCTTCTTCTTCGAGCTGCCGTTGAGCCGCCTTCCGCTCGGCCTCTCGTATACGAAAATTCTTACGCACGTACAATGCCGCCCTAACAAGCGAGAAAACGCCGGCAGGCTAGCCAAATGTTTCCTTTTACCTCTTTCGAAAATCGGGGGCGCTATTAAATCGTTTCTCTTTCGAGCTGTACCTGGTAAAATGAATAAAAAAAAAAAAAAAAAAAAAAAAAAAAAATTTCTATTTATTGCCGCCGTCTCGTCGGCTGTAATTAATGAAGAAAATACAGCAAAGACCAAAACGAATCCACCTCGCGAAGTGGAGGCCCTCGGCGAGTCCGAGCGTTCGAAACACCGAACTTGCCGCTCTTCCGCGCGTAAACACTGTGCCGAAAGTGGGGGCGGCCTTTGAGAAAGAAAGAATGAATCGATGAAGACCCCGGCCGCTTAAGAAGCTACAAACTTACGCAGCGGCCGAAGATGAACAAAGAGCGAGTCGGACTGCGTCGACGGATAAATCAATATCGCTCTCCGAAGCGTGCACCTAAGTGCCGCTCGGCAGCGATACATTTCGTCGAGAAAGACACACACAGAGTAGTAGAGAGAGAGAGAGCGAGAGAGAGGCAGCAGAGAGGGAAAGAAAGACGCCGAACGCGAGACAGAGAGAGAGAGAGAGAGAAAGCGTGGGCCGGGCGCGTGCGCAGAACTGAGAACCCCTGAGGAGCGAGACGGTCCTATTGCGAGAGCGGTGAAATTTCGAGGCGGAAGAGGAAAGCCAAGGACGGCCGCTCGGCACGCAGAGCTCTTCCTCGCGACGTTCTTTTTGCCTCGCCGTCCGCGTCCTCCCTCCTTCCGCGTGCTTCTTAGTCATGCGCGCGCGCGCGCAGAGCCGCTCGAGCGGTGCTCAACGGCGGATGAGCCTCCGTGCTCCGGACGAATATTCGGGCACGTGCCCCGCTCGGAACTAGGAGAAGAGAGTACTCACCGGAGCTGCTGCGCGTCCCTACGGTGGCGGCGACGCCGGAATCCTGGGGCACCTCTCGCACACTTGGCTGCTGGCAGCAGGTTGTTTCCTTGACGGCGGCCGGGTGGCGTGTGGGTGGTCAGGCGGGGTGGCAGGCGGCCGACGTTGGGTGGAATGTGGGCGAGAGTGGGTGAGCCAGCAGCGCAGACCGTCTCTCTCCCACGCGTTCCCTCATTCTCCCTCGGAGCGGCGCGCGGCACAAAACAGTGTCGGAGGGACAGAGAGAGAGAGAGAGAGAGTGAGTGAGGGGGTAGGGTGTAGCCTGCCTGCACTACCCTCGTTCGGGCCCCGCTGCACGAGGGGAACTGAATCGGAGCGACCGAGACGGCACTGCCCGTCGTGGGAGGAAGACTGACAGACAGAGGCGGCCGGACGGCAGAGCGAGAGAGACGAGGCGAGAGGAGCCAAGCGCACGTGTTTGCGGGAGAGAGAGAGACGGAGAGAGAGGGGAGCCTCTCTCCCTCCCGGTTTTTGAACGAGCCTCCCCCTCGCCGAGCGACGCCGCTGCCGCTCTGCTCCTGCCTCCCACCACCCTCTGCCCCCCATCCCTTCTTTTCCTCCTACTCTCAAGCGTCTGCCAGGCCGGAGAGAGACCCCCTCCCTCTTTAAATGGATGTCGCTCTGTGCCTGTACCCCGGAACTCAGGTAGATGCGTATCTCGGAGTCTTCGGCGGGGAAGGGTGCACTCGCAGGTAGACGGATCAAGGGATTTTCCAGCACCTTCTTCGAAACTTTCCCGAATTTCGTCTCTTTGCCGTTCCAATTTATCGGCAATGATGCGCTTCGAGGCACCGCTCGAAAAAAAGAACGAGAGTAATTAAGACGCGATTTGGCGCTGCCTCCAGAAAGGCGGGAAATCATTTTAAGGAGAATAATTAAATTAAGAGAAAATACAAGCGTAAAGGCAGGAGGGTAACGAGCGCGGAGAGCAATTGCTCGTTTACTTTTTCTCGTAACTTTCGTTCTAAAGACTTTTTTCTTATAGGGTATACGAGCGGCTCATTTGTACGCCGAGCGCGAACATCGAGTTGAGCTTAATGCAGGAATTAAAAACATTAGCAATCAGCACAAAGCTCCCTGACGTCCCGGCGAAATGAATGTATTCGCGCAACTTTGTAATAAATTACATTTTAAGGAGCTGGCAATGATTCACCGGTTCCGTACGAAATTGCTTCGACTGATTACTTAGGACGAACAATTATTAAGTGTTAAAATTCCGAGTCTTATTATACGGAAAGCTTTGCGTGCCAATTCAATGTACCTTTTCAACGATAAATTAATTAGAGTTTCGAACTTCAATATACGTTCAGTCAATTCTAATATATATAAAAAAAAAACTTTTCCGGCCAGCGAACATTTAATTCGTATCCGATGAAAAATTAGTGTTTATTCTTCCTCCAACGAAAAGATTAATTAATTAAACATGAAAACGCTTAGGCAACAATAAACAATAATCATCCAATTTCATACAAAGCCTTGCATTGTTCGTATTATTAAAATTACGCACAATTAATACCTATAGATTTAATAAAGATATCATAATTTACGTAACCCGAAGCGTAAATATGAAATTGCGCGTAATCAGATTACGCAGCATCATACATTAATTCGATCGCGCGTGCATTTCCTTAATGTAACCGCTTACACCTGCATTATTCCCCGCGTCTATTACAAATACCGAAATTCTGATTCGCTCGCGGAACAATCAATAGCCCATTTTCCTCTCTCGAACCCAATACACCGGCGCTCACCGCGCCGCCTCGAAAGAAATGTTTATTTTAGCCTGGGCAGAGGCTGCCTTTGTCGAGCCTCCGCCGCCACATCCATTGTAGCCTTTCCTACGAAGAGGCAGACGGAGCGAGGGAGCGAGAGAGAGAGAGAGAGCGTGTGAGAAGAGAAGCGGTTTAACGGAGCGCACGTGTCCTGGAACCGAGAGGCAGTGGCCTCGTACGCCGAATATCACGAACGACTGACGTGCGATTCGGACTACGAGGCTAAATTCGCGCGAGCGAACACCTCCGGTGCAGAAGGGGCTATACGAGCGGCTTCCGAGCGGATATACCATTCCGCCGCCTCCTTCGCCGCTTCATTTTCTTTTGACGGATTACGAGCTGCGAGCACCTTGCCGAGGATAAGGGTCGGCCCCCCGACCTAGTCGGATTATCGTGGAAATTGAAATGGTCCGGGGATCGTTTATATTTTGCTTTATTTATTTAACCAAAGATTTGGGCAATTTAATAAATCGAGAAGGCAAATTGTAAATATAAAATACGTTCTTTTTCTACTGCGATTGATAAAGTAAAGTTTAAAATAGCTAAGGGTTCTCTTGAATAACACAAAAATAGCAACGCTCAGATATCTGTTCCGACCATTCTCGTTTTATTTTATCTTTTATCTATCTATTTCATATTTAAATCTTAAATCCTATAATAAACCTCGGATTTGGAAACGATAAACCTCCAAATCTAAAAGCTTTGCACCCTCTTGCGCTCGATATATAGGTGTATTTAGAATCCTGCAATTGAGTTTCTGAATGAAATAAATTAGAAAAACGTGCCAAATAGATTTATTTTAAATTGGTACATCGACTATAAATAAGAAAAATTGTAAATGATATTTCAAATATTTTCAATCTTCCTCGCTGTATCCTGTTACTTATAAATAATAATGTCAAAATGGGTAAGTTTCTTCGTTCTGCATACAAATACATTTTAACAACAAAAATCGATATTCATACAATTTCATATTAAAAATAAATGTTGTGTTTCAGAGTTTCTCGTGATTACCAAACAACCTAGATACGACAATTGCAACACGACTTTCCGGTATTAATGAAAATTGTGACAATTTATTATTACGTAATTATTCTTCTAAACTTTTATTTTTGCCTCTAAAAGGGTTCACTTTTCATAATTTTCTCAAGGGCAACTTTTAATTTCCCAAAGAAAGTTAAGAATCATTCGTACGGATCGGATTTAATTAAAAATTATATTGATAACTTTCCATCAATACTCGGAACTTTTCCGACGTTGATGAATTACGTAATATATGTCAGATACAGGTCTCTAAAGTACCCATTGAAATTATGAAAGGGAAGCTTCATTGAAAGGGGTAAAAGCAATTAAGCCGTTACAACTTGGAAGAGTTCGAGTTCACTCGGGCAGAAGCTTTTCCATTAGAGATTATCTCGATCGCCCGCGATCGTCTGCACTGCTTGCCCCTGCAGCTTAACTTTCCGCTATACTCGAACGGAGCCGAGTTCGCCGCCTCGAATCCAGATGGAGCGAGTGGAAGGAGAAGCGGCGCGGCTCCGAACTTTCGTTCCAGATTCCTGCCTTATCTGCGCCTGCTCACCTGGCTTCAAACTTTTAAGAAGATTTCTGCTGCGTTATATATGTTTTCCTTTGCTCGAGGTACTCTCGAGCTAATTGACAAATAGTTTTTTTTTTACTTTTTTTTGGAACTAAGAAGTTTCGGGGCATAAATTCGAGGTTTTAACCAATGAACTGCTTAAAAAGTTTTCGAGTGCAAACAAGCTGATTATAAAGAGCTTGAGCACTTATCAAAAGTTTAGGTTTTTAATGTTTAAATTAATTAAATTGTTCCTCAGAACGTCATCATACAGCTCTGATAGACAAGCAAGTATACTTGACCGCAGAAGCATATTATTATTATACACAGAAAAAGTTTTCTTATTGTGATACGGCAGAAAACTTTCATTTTAAGTTACTAAAAGTTTTCGTTTAACCCTATGATTTATCACCTTCTTGCAACACCATATTTCTTTCTTGCAACACATTGGCATAAAAATAAATTTCGAATGCGAGAAACTATATTTTCAGTCGATTTCGCGAATTTTCCATCGCCCACCGAGCAAACTTCACGAAGGCGTACACGTAATTAATTCCGCTCGAAAATCTCATTCGAAATAAAAATCCCACCCGTCGTATCGCTGATAAACTCGCCCGAGAGCCAGATTTAAAGCTCGCCCGTGCCGCTAGGGGTACATTTTTCAGGCGAAAGCACACGCCGCAATTAAATAATACATATGCCGCGTCACGCAGAAACGCGGACACGCGAAGGAAAATCTCGCCGCGTATCCTATACAAAAAACAAAGGGTGCGTGCCTCCAGCGACAAACAATCCCCGGGGAGTCGGAGCCGCGTTTTACAACTCATCGTCCATCAGTATACCTCTCCGCGTCCATCCGCATTTATTCGTACATATTTGTACGTTTTTTTTCTTTTTTCCAGGTCAAGAAACGTCGATATTCGTTAAAGCCCAGCGACCCAATGAAAAGCTCCACTCTGCTTTCTTTCCGCGACAATGCGCGCCTTTGACTCGGTGCTCCAAGAAAAAGGGGGTGTACGTATAGAATCGCGAAATCAAACATTTAAAGAGGCAGCGAGAGAATCCAAACAAGGAGTAACCGCATGTAGAGTGTATACCGCAGAGCGGCGGCTAACAGAGCTCAACGACTCTCCTCTCTTTGCGCTCGCGAAGCAACAGCTTAGAAAAGCTCGGCGCACAGGTGAACCGAGGCGCGAGGAGGCGAGAGGGGAGGGGGGTGTGGGACGCGAGAAGAGGTCAAGCTCGGGCCGCTGGAAAACGCTTTAACGCGACCCAGTAGCGGCGGATAGAGCCGTACACTAAAAATTCACCCACACGCTCACCCACCAAGACGAAAGAGAGAGAGAGAGCTCGGCTCCGCTCGGCTCGGAGCGCCTCGGGAGCGAGATAGCATGCGCGGCGCTCTCGCTGCGGCGTCGCGGCGCCGACTCTCGCTCCGTCTCTCTCTCGGCCGCGTCGGCGTCGTCGTCGCCTAGTGCGACGGCGGCAGTGGTGGCCAGGCATCCCCAGTGACCGCCATATTGAACGCGGAGAGGAGCTCGGCCTCTCTCTCTCTCGCACTCTCCTTCTAGCGCACCGGGGAGAGGACCCGCAGGAGACCCGGGGCCCAGCGGAGGCCCAGAGCGAAAACGCGTCGAGCGAGTCGACCGCCCGGAGAGAGAGCTGAGGCGAGGAGCGCCGGTTTTCCGTGCTGGATCAGCGACGAGCCCGAAAACTCCACCCGAACTCTCTCTCTCTCTCACTCTCTGTCTTTCTCTCTCTCCCCGTCTGTCGTCGGCGGGCTTGCGCGCGCCGAGTCCACGTCGGGAGAGATCGTCGTCCTGCGAAAGCTCCAGTAGTACGAGCGCGAGACCGAGCAGCCCGGCCGCGGGCCGTGTAAACAAAGGAGGCCAGTGTGTGTGCGTGCGTGTGTACTTTGGCTGGAAAACAAAGGCGCGAGAGAGAAGATGCGATGGCCCGTAAGATGCCACGTCTAGCGGCGGCGACCGCTACTCGAGTCTGCCGCGAGCTTGACGGACGAGGAGAGTTGTTGTCGGGCCGTCGGCGCCGCCGCCTCGAGGAGGCGCAGTTCCTCGCGGAGCAGCAGCCGAGACGTTGACCCTCGGCGTCTCTCTCTCCCTCCTACCCTCGGCGACGGGGACGCGCAAGCAGCAGCAGCAGCAACGGCAACAGCAGCGGCAGGAGCAGCTGCGCCCGCGCAACCACACACGTAAGCTCTCTCGGACAAGAGAGAGAGGGAGAGAGAGAGCTTTAGGCCGCGGCACACGCGGCGGAGCGTCGTCGCCCAAGCGCCAATCAATAAACGGCGCGAGTTCCCTGCACGTACGAGCTCTCTCTCTCGGCTGCCGTGTTTAACGACGTCGTCGTCGTCCACGTCGTCCTCTTCCTCCTACTACGCTCTCTCCCTCTCTCTCTCTCTCTCTCTCTCTCTCGCTCTCTCCTCTCTCTGACTGAGTGTAGCGCCGCTGCTGCCGCGCGCACCCTATTTTTATACTCTCCGTTCTCCTCCTCCTCCTCCTTTCCTCGACGATCTCTCGGTGCGTTGCCTTCTTCCCGGCGCTGCTGAAAACAGGAAGAGAGCTTGCAAGCGCGAGGATTCCTTCCTCCATACGCACATACACACATATACACACACACACACACACACACGCACACAGTCGCACGCGCACACCCTCCCTCTTGCTCTCTCTCCCCCTCGTTCCCCCTCGGAAGACGGCCAGCCTAAAGTTCCCGCGGACGGCGCTATATTCTCCAGCTCTCGCGCAGCTCACGGAAAAGCTGGAGACTGCAAGGGAGAGAGAGAGAGCGACAGAGCCCGTCGACCTCCTCGGAAGGGCAGCAAAGCAGCCAGCCACGACGGAGTGAATCGCTCGGGGCAGCATGCTCCTGCGGCCGTAGGCACCGCGGCCGAGGAGAGAGCGAGGAGGTGGCCTGGCCAGTGATGCAGGACTCGGGCGAGGCCCGCAGGCGGACAGCCGAGCCGCTCGCTAGGCCCGACTGAGAGCAGCTCTCCCTCTCACTCTGCCCAACGGGGGTGCCGACCAGAGACGGAGGCTGAGAAGGCTACGCGACGACGGGCGGCAGCGAAGTAGCAGCGGCGCGACTCAGCGCGCTCGATATCAAAGCGAGCCGGAAGCGAGCTGGCCTCGCTATCGAGCGCATGGAACATGATAGAGGTGAGACAGAAGAACGTATATATACCCCGCCGACGTTCCGTCGAGAGAGGCTGAGCGTGTACGCGCGACGCCATTGTTTATGTTTCGAAAGAGCCGACGAGGGAGAGAGGCGAGCGTCGCGCGCTCTCCCTCCAAGCCCTGCCGAAGCGAGGCGAGCTCTCTCTCGTTTTCCCATATTTTTCACCGGAGTCTCTCCCCTGCCGAAGCTCGCCAGTACCGACCGAGTCCTTGTTGTCGTTGTAAATCACCTCGTTTGTTTCGAAAGCTCGCGGTCATCGGGCAAAAAACTCATTGTTTATATTCTGTCGGATGGAAGAAAAAAAATCATTTCGATCGGTCGAAATGATTTCCTTTCGGGGTACGAGTAATTGATTTTTAAAAATATAAAAGTTCGCCTAATGACGATTTCTAAAGTGAAAATTAATTAAAGTATCGGAAAAGAGGACGGAGTCGGTAAAGCAGCTTTCACCAGCAGGGATGCGACAGCTGATGCATTCAATGCGCTCTAAAAAGTTCTTGGACTAGAATTCCAAAACGAAATGCCAACTGGCAAAAGAGACCTTTCCACCTTCTTTTCATGAATTATTGCTTTGAAACTAATACGTCAAAATCACTTTTAGCCACTAATTGAAGCACTGACAAAATGAGCAATCACTAATTGGAAAGGGAAAATTTTATTTCTCGTCATAGCCTTTGCTTCTCCAAGAACTTTGCAGAGGTTGTTTATAAGCTATAAAAAAAAACTGATGCAAAAATTAAGTACTCGGTTAAAATTTCTAACGCAACCGATTCGAAGCGCAAAATGCATCGCGATACTTTTGCGAAAATTTCATTAAAAATATTTGCGGTTTTAACTAACGACGACCTGGTTTCCTTCGTGCACGTAAAATATTAGCTTCGGAATTTAAGTTTGTTTGAGGAAAGTTAAGCTTGTATACTATTGGTTTCGCGCTTAACAAGTTATCGATATTTCTCGCCTTTGTTGCTACTTTGACACCTCCGTTCCTCGAACTGTTTAATATTCAACCGTTCACAATGTACTTCCAGAGTTCCATGACAACGTAATGTTTTAACTCTCAAAATACATTAAAGTTACTCGGGGCTCGCCGAGCCGAGCCAATTTTCCTCCCGCCGCGCGCGACGGCATCATTAGTCAATCGTTACAAGAAAAAAAGATAAACCAAGCCCAAGTGTGCCGCCCGCCGACCGATATATAACTTCTCTCGCTCGTATTTTCGCTCGGGGCTTAGAAAACACGCGAACATTAGCGAGGGAGCGGTATTTTCTGAAACAACGATATCTCTCTCTCTCTCTCTCGCGATTTTTTTTAAATTCGCGACTGGCCTGTCGCTCGCAGGGATTCTCGCCCGAAATTTGACGGACCGTGCCGGTGACACCTGACGGGAGGACTCCGTACGAGTATGCGATTCGATTCGTCGCGTTAATGCGCTTTTTCCTATACCTGCTCTCCGCGTTTTGCTTCCGCCGGATTTTACTTAGATTTTAATTGAATAACGTCGGCGCTTCGTTCGAATTAATCAGCAAACAATTTTGCATCAGTTGCTGCAGCGAAAATTAATCTATTGTGAAAAAAGATGCATTATAAAAATGAATAATAGACTCAAAAAAAAATTAAAAAAAATAAAAAATTCCTAAAACCCTCGTCCAAATAATTAAGCTCCGCCGACAAAAGCATCCTTTTAAATTTCAGCGAGGCGGAGCTCCTCTGCAAATCCTCTTTTACGAGAAAGAACCTTAATAAAGCTTGTTTTAGATTAAAGCAGCCTCCTTTCATCCCTTGTCCCCTTGGAATGAAATATCGTAAAAGACAAAAAAAAAAAAAAAAAGTCAGCGGCGCCGTATACGCTTGAACTCTGTGTGTGCTTGAAGATGTCGAGCGGAATCGGCGCAACAGCGATGGGCATCGGCGTTAGTCACGGAGGCAGCGGCGGCGGCGGGGGCGGCGGCGGGGGCGGCAGCGAGGCGACGGGCTGCCGGCTGAGGGCCCAGAGCCAGGGCCAGGCGTCGACGGGCTCGCCGGGACAGCAGCGGGGCAGCAGCTCGGCCCAGGGACAGAGGGAGCAGCAGGGACAGCAGCAGGGACAGCGGCACGGGATCATGGGACGATCCAAGAAGGACAATTGCTGCCTCTGCTGGTGCTGCTGCTGCAGCTGCTCGTGGTATTGCCGCTCCTATTTCGACCTTTTTATCTCTTATCTCCCTGCTTTACGTCTTTTTTTTTTTTTTTTTTTTTTGTAAGGGGCTTTCGACAAAGACGTCGGGTATTGCCGTCGCGATTACGGGGAGAATAGACTGCCTGACAGTGGGAGATTAGGAACCTTTACGTGTGCGAGTGCTTAATTTAGTTTCTCAAAGGAGGGCATTGTTCGAGTATTTGTTTATACTTTTATGAAATTTCGTTCTTATGCATTTGCCGGAGTAATTAGCGGTTCGTAATTAAAGTAATTTTCCCTGCAGAATCACTGACGCTTGAAATTACACCCGAAGCGTAATATTAACAAGGCAAAAAGGGTTAAAGCTTTACTTTGCTCAAGATTGCATTTGTAGAATTGATGTTAATTAGTATCAAATTGGTCTTCATTTTCGCATCCCAGAGTTGATTAAAATTTAACCTGTAGGTTTTGATTAATCATTCATTGAATTACTTATTCAGTAGCGTCAAATCTCGCATTGCATTGATTAATATTCAGTTTCACGTGTCAAATGTAAAAAACGTGCAAATCAATTAAAACAATAATAAAAAGTTTTAATGTCGTTAATAAAAAGCAATATTTGCAGGAAAATTGTTTCACGTCGTGTATCACGAAAAAGACCTCCTTTTTTTTTATTAAATTGCAATGAATAATAAAAAATACTTTTAATTAAACGCTGCAGGCAATTTATTCAAACCCACACGACTCGCTCGAAATCGAAAGCTACGAACTAACACCCGTTAAATAATAAACTTGGAGCTACCAAACGTCGGCCCCGGCAAAAATCGAACAAGAGAGCTTCCTTGGTCGGGCAGCGTACACATTGCGCGTCGATAAATTATGAAAAACGCGTCGCCGGCTCATTTTTCGTGGAAGAAAATCGAGTCGAGGGAAAAAAAAACTCGCTGTTAGTCGCTCGAAAAGAAATGGCAACGATTTTCAGTCACGCTACTTCACAAGTGCTTCCTCGGCAGCGTTGCAAGCCCGGGGGACTGGAAAAAAAAAAAGAAGCACGCGGTAATTCGTTTCCCCGAGAAGGAAAAAAATTCTCCCCCCTCCGGCACGCTATTATACACCGCCGGCGCTCGTAAGGAGAAAAGCTCGCGTTCCAGGAAGCTTCCTAATAAAGGTCGCGTGTGTCAAAGGCCCGAAGGAGTATGTAAATCGTCGCTTTTCCGGGCTGCGGACTCGTCGATATTTAACGTCGATTGTCAGACGGCGTTCGGCGGTTCAGCGCGGGACGGCTATGACCCATTTCTAAGCCTCTATATATTTTGTATACAGAACCGTACGCGTACTCGCGCGCACAATCGGCCTCCGCGCGCGACAAAGAAAATCAGCCCCTCCCCCCCTCCCCCGCCCCGCAAGTTCAACGATTATACACATGCGCTATATGTTTCTCTCTTTCCATGTTTCACGCGGCGAAGCAGGAATAAATGGTGAGCAGTTTCTCCGTTCCTTTTGCCCGAGTGTCTATGTGTGTGCGTTAGTCGGTTGCTCTCTGTGTCTCCCTCTCTGTGACGCGCAGGTGTCTGCGCTTATCTCTATATGTGTGGCTGCATGTGCATGTCCTGCGAGTACCACCGCCGGCCTCTCGCGCACTCGCGGGGAGGAGCGCGTGCGCGAAAATCTGGGCCGACGATGTAAAATACACGCTTCGCGCGACGAGGCAAAGCCGTGTGCAATATTCAAACGCTCGCCGCTAATAAGTCAAGTGCGCCGCGTCTCCGCTCGAGACGGGGGTGGCTTTCTCTCTTGCCGATTCCGAGTCTTTTTTTCCCCCCTCCCTTCCTCTCTCTCTGTCTGTGCCTCGGGCATCGCGAGTGCGAATAACGCGTGCGCGACGTATATAGAGTGCCGTCCGTGCCGATGGGTGCTGTGCGCGAGGCGTGAAAAATTCAAGCCCGCGGCGCGTGTCGCCCGGAGTTTTTGTTATGACGGAGCGGCGGCAGCTTTATTGACCAGCGGATTATTTAGCGAATCGATGAGTCTGAGCTGTCCCTCTTCTCCTAAGGCCACTGCTAGTCTCTCACCATGGAGTTCTGGAAGAAACTAATGGTCAAGTAAGGATGCGAGAAAAAGCCCGCAGCTTTTTCTACAAACGATTATATCTCTTTCTTTCTCTCTTTCTCTCTCCGTTTCTCGCGCCATTCACTCACTCCTGCCGATGAGTCCTTAGTTTTAATATAGGATGTCTTCTGTTTCTCACGCAGAATGCAATTGCTGCAGTCGACGGCCAGCTCTTTGGAGTACGTATAGCCATTTTATCGTGCTGCGATATGCACTCCCCGACATAATTAAGCGCCTCCCCCCGCCCTTTTTTTTTTATTAAGATAATGGGCATGTCTTGATAATGCAATAATAATATCCCACCCACCTCGCATTATTGTACATAGGAGAGCCGAGTTTTCTTTAAAACTGACGAGGCAGAAAGAAAAGTATATCGATTCCTCGTTAAAATGCTCGAACGTCAGAGCCAGCAATCAATATAAGTATAATTCAAGCCTGCGTTTTCCATTAGTCGCGGGAAAATTGAAAAAATCGTCGGTAACGGAGGCTCCTTTTGTCCGTGCAGGCGCTAATAAACCGCAGCGAAAATCGGGTCGAAAAGCTTTGCCTCTTTATATTCATCGAGTGAAATGAAATCAATATAGAAAATAGCATCGCCGCGCCGCGCCGCCGCTCGCGATCCTTCATCGCAAGACACAAATAACGCGCGAAGATTGTTCCAGCCGATAGTATACAAGTGCTCGTCACCGTAAAACTTGATTTTCTTCTCTCCTCCCGGCGGTGCAACGCGCCTGCTTATACGCGATCGTTACCGCCGAAGGCCGATATACAGACGCCCGGCAATTTTGCGGGACCTAAATTTTCTAACCGTAAACGAGGAGAGCCCGCGGGGGGGGACTTCCGGGCCAGGCGCTCTCTCGGCGTAACACGTGCTTCCGGCAGAGAGAAAGCGAGAGACAAACACGTGTCAACCCTCGGCATCTGTGTGTACACGCGTATGACGCGGCCCCGCACCCACACACGTCGGCAGCTGCCGCCGCTGCTCCTCCGGCTCATTCATATCTCCCTCTCTTTCCCTCGTGTCTGCTTATCTGCACTGCACGCGTTATAGTGCCCCTCCTTTTCTCTCCGTCTAATCTCGCCCCCCCCCCCTTCTAAGCTCTCTCTCTCTCTCTCTTTCTCCTACTCTGGCGACCTTTTCCTCGTGCGTCTTTGTGTGTATTGGAAGCGCGCGCGGCGCGCGGCCTGGCTCGTCGTTCTTTTTCAGTCGAAAGTCACCCTCCTCGTCTCGTCGCGCTCGGAGCTCTCTCTCTCATCTCGTCGTTTTTCGGTATGTGCGACATGTGCTCGTGCGTGAGAAGCCAAGAGTATTGGGAAATGAAGGACGAGGCGCTGCAGAGGAGACAGTACGTAGTCGCCGAGCTCGTTTATTTTATTTAGTCTATACTCTTCCTATATCGATTATCCAGCGAATGCTTAATGCAGCCGAACCTTGCCTCGTCGCGGACGCGCGGGCACATAAGAACCGTCTCGGCGCCGCCGCTGCATATAACGCCGCGACCTTAAAAAGCCTCGGGGCTCTCGATCCGCGTTGTGCTTTCCGCGAGGAACGTAACCTGACGTCAGAGAGCAGCGGCGCGCGCGGGATTCTGACGTCAAAATTCTCGAGACGACTTGATTATTCGCTGCATTTTTTAAGTAGAAAATATATTTCTGCCCGTTTTTCGCGCGGGCTGGATTTAGATTAAGTGCACGCGGCTATTTCGACGGTCCAATTAAAAAATTTAAGACTCCGCGCCTGACATTGATTTTTACTGTAAAAAAAGGGACCTTCGGGAGAAAAATTTTTATCGACTAATAATCCTTTAATAGAAATATTCGCCAATTCGTCCCGCTTGTTAAAAGATAGATTTTTTATGAAAACCTTTTGTAAAGTTCAACCGATGGTGTACATTTCCAATAAATATGACCTTAATGTCTTTGCATGATATGTGTATGTGTGTGTGTGTGTGCGCGTGTGTTTTAATGGCCTGTTTCATTACACGTCCGTACGTGATCTTTTGTAGAAAACACGTCAGAGAATTAAAAGCCCGCTTTGATGTCTCCCTCGTTCCACGGCCGCATATTCGTCATTTCTATTAACTCTGTTTTCGTATAGACACAATTAAGTTGCATGCCACTGTAACTCAATTAGGCCCAAAGGCTACGTCCACTTAAACTCCCGAGAAAGTTAGCCTCGGCGAGTGGACGCATTCTCGGGGCCTCGCAGTTCGGTGTGGTGGCGTGAAAGAAAAGCATCTGGAAGTTTGTCATTGAAATATGTGGTAGCTTGGCGGCGGTCGGGACCGGCGGCTCCGGGGGCGCGACGTCGATGCGCCCGAACAGCGGGGTCAACCTTGGGACGGGACACAGCAGCGCCGGCGGCCTGGTGGGCGAGCTCGGGGGCATCGGCTCGGGCAACGACCTCGACGGCGACATCAGCAACATCAGCCTCGACGAGATACGCGCCTGGGGCTCCTCCTTCGACCGGCTGATGCACCACCCGGTCGGCAGGGAGCTCTTCCGCGAGTTCCTCGTCAGCGAGTACAGCGACGAGAACATCGCCTTCTGGCAGGCCTGCGAGCAGCTCAAGGACGAGAGCAACCCCGAGAAGATCGAGGAGAAGGCCAGATTCATATACGAGGACTACATATCCATTATTTCGCCTAAGGAAGTGAGTCGATTATCTGTAACGAGTCTTTCTTTAATCTTCGTTTCAATTCTTTTGAGGATTCATTAGAGGCTTAACAATATTTAATTTTTTTAATTTAAAGAAATACTTGGTTGGTTTTTTATGATAAGGGAACAAACGTCCCATACCACTTAAATATTTTATTCAACGTATTCATAAAATTTCAGTCAATAACAAACTCTAAAATATTCTATTGACATTCAAAAAAATGTATGTGGATTGTAATATTTTGGAAGGTGAATAAACGAGGAAGCAGGTTAAATTTCACAAGTTTATTAACAATATTAAAAAGCGCGCGCTAC
>JAWWEO010000036.1:6332003-6455833 GCA_035582975.1 Ormyrus labotus
AGCGACTTGCTTATATGGTGGATCCCGAGCGAAAGAGAGCGAGCGCGTCTTTCTGCGAAGCGCGAAGCCTCGCATTCCACTCATGCTCGCTCTCGCGGTATTCGCTAGTAATTATTCGGGCGAAGAGCGGGCTCTTTAATTCAAGCGTTACAGGATGATACATATTAAACGCTTACAAGGCTTTCCGTGACTGGAAATTTGACGTACGATGAATTTCGATTCGAGCAAGCTTGTTTTGTTGTGAAATGACGCAAATTCTATATACCCAGGGATGCAAAGCTATGTAAATGCCATTATTTGCAAACAAAATGAGCCTTCAAAGTGGAAAATTGATTTATCCGTTACACGCACACATCGGACAAAGTTCACTTTAGAATAACTATATGGATAATATATAATGAAATATATTTTTCTTACGCTGTACATATTAGATAAATACCTTGAACAACAGATGCAAATTAACGTTTAATTCCAGAACAAATTTAAAAACAGGCGACCTAACTAAAAAATAATTACATAAAGTTTTAATTAAACGGATTTCTTTCTTAATGCAATCGAGGTGTTCTAATTTAATCTAAACTATATAATTTATTTACTAACTTTAATTATAACTAAATTACTTTAAGAAGCATTCAGAGTTTGAACAGGAAGCGACGTTTTACAAGTTTCTTTTCCAAAGAAACAACTACACGAGTCACCGAGTCGACCTAAAAAATATTTCCTCAATCTGTCAGCAATCCTTTTTCGATTTGTTTTATAATTAACGCCGATACAATTTCTTTTACTTTACGGAATAAGCTGTTCGCGGATTTTGCTATAATTATGCTGCAAGGATTTAATTAACCCTCCTGCGCGGAGCGCCAAGTTAAGTTCTCTAAAATACACGGCTTTCGTATGTTGCTGCACTGCGGAGGCTTTTGAGATGCAGCTTTAAAGGAAACATGCTTTTAATTTTATAAAAAAAATATGGACTAAATTTCGAATTGCGGATTAATTATTGAAATTCATGTATAAATAAATCTTACAGTATTTATACTTCTGAAAGTACTGTCTTACGATGAATTATGAAAAACGACTGAAGTTCAGAGAGAACAACGTTGATAAACATTTTTGATACAATCATAATTAAAGCTACTTTAATCATAAAGTCAAGTGATACAATCTATATGTTAACACGTACTCGTAATCACCAATTAAATTAGTAATTAGTAAGACCTCTTCACCTAAATAAAAAATCTATTCTCGCGCATCCCCTTGAAATCCGGCCGCGCGACATAGTCCTCTTAATTAGTCATCGCATCGGATGAAACTGCTCTCTCGCCTCTCGTCGCATAAAAGAGTAATAATAATAATAAAAGTGAAAAAAAAAAAAGAAATTTAGCGGCTCCATTTCCCCGAGTAATCACTCAAGACCCCAGCTCGGAATTTCACATCGGAACAAAGGCCTAAAATAGCAGAGCGCTTGATGATGGCAGGCCTCGCCTTTTCAATTCCCATTTCTATGATATCTAGCGCTCCTCAGTGCATCCGTCAATAAGTAAAAACAAAAAAAGGCCGCCGGGGAGGGAGGCAAGAAAAACGGTCTCGCGCTCTCGCGCGCAACTATATAACGCCATCCGCGCGAGTCGATCCCTCGAATAATGCAACGTATCGGGTCGCGAGCCTGCACGTACGTCAGCTTGCAGGCGCGCTTCCCTTCTCTCTCTCTCTCTCTCTCTCTGTGACGAAGGGGGTGCGAGAGATCGAAGCGCTCTAAATATAAACCCGCGTTGTTTGTCATTTTGCACATTCGACTAGCCCCCCTCCCCCCCTCTCTCTCTCTCTCTCTCTATTTCTCGGGCTGCCGAGCTTTCATGCATGGCACACCCGATAAAGGCTGTCCTCTCCGGCCCCGTTGGCCAAGTAGTCGAAAGCTACTGTGCCGTGGAAAACAACGAACAACTCCGCGCTTCATTTCGGAGGTTGTTAGCTATTTTCAAGAGGCGCGCTTATTTTTTAAGAGCGACGCTTAAAAGGGGACGCCGAGCTTTCGAGCTGGAGGCTTATGTCTCTACGCTGCTTTTTATTTACTCGTTTGTATACCACAAATTTACTCTCCGCGGGCTTTCTTACATTTTCACGCGGGGTATCGAGGTCGCCGTTATGCTATTTTAATCTAAGCAATGCTCCTGCTTGCGTTCGTTTCATCGGTTCCCTCCCACGTAAATCGCTGCGACAAATCGATAATTAAAGTATACAAACGGTTTGTAAATAAAGCAGGGTATACACTGCAAATTAAACTTTACCCATCTAGTTTTGATTCGGAGAAGACGTTGAACGAGGAAACTTTCTTTTCGCAAATAGCAGTACAAAAATCTCGTCCTGGCTCCGCACACAAACTTTAAAAGTTTTATTTCCTCCGCGATAAACCAGGAGGATTTCTTTTTGGCCTGCTTATTTTTAATTCTACTATATGCAGCGAAGAAGACTCTAGAAAAAACGGTCTCACCCAGAAAAAAACACACACAACTAATTAACCCTCTGCCCTTTGAAAGCATTTTTTGAGAAAAAAAAAAAGCAAGCCAGCCACCAAATCCCAGATTTTCTAACGCCTAAAAATTTCTGTTCTCAGGTGAGCCTGGACTCCCGGGTGCGCGAGATCGTGAACCGGAACATGACTCGGCCGACGCCGCACACGTTCGACGAGGCGCAGCTCCAGATCTACACGCTGATGCACCGGGACTCGTATCCCCGTTTCGTCAACAGCGAGCTCTACCAGCGGGTGGCGCGCATCAGCACCGGCCCGGCGAATCCCTGCAACGAATCCGGGACCGAGGGCGCCGGCGCCAGCACCAAGGACCCCTCCACGCAGCCGCGCAAGTCCAAGAAGTCCATCACGTAATTGCCGAGGACTGCTGCGGACACACATCACCGACTAAGACATTAGATACACACGTCGCCGCGCCGCCTCTCGAATCGAGACTCGGGGGAGAAACACGAGGAAGCTGCGCGCGCGCGCAACTCGATTATCGCGCTTTTCTACGAGAACTTTAATTATTTTAATCGTAAATGATGAAAAATGAACCGTGCACCGGAGGCGGAGAGGCGCAGAGACACGAGACAAGATACATTATACACACATACGTAAAGCGAATTCGCCGTGTGCAAAGAAAGTAGAGAACGACGCCGCTTGCTACCTTTTTCTTCGCGTCCGTCGTGTGTGTGCGTGTGAGTGTGCAAATGTTGTAGAGCGCGCGCGACATCATTTTTTCCTACATATATATATTATATATATAAATATAAATATGAATATTATATTAAATACCCGAGAGATACGACGACGAGCTCGACGATGCTTATCATATACGTGTACGTAGACCGCGAACGGTCGCGCGTATAATAATAATAGTGAAATCGCAAGTACGACGTGTACGAACCGAGCGCGTACACGCGCGCGGATTGTCTCGAGAGGAGTCGGCAGGGTCGTTTGACAATGTATGCACAAAGCGCAAAATAAAATAAAGTAAATAAATAAATAAATAAAAAATATTTAAAAATGGGTCTTCCAGAGCGAAGCCACACACCGGGGCCACAAGAGAGACTAAAATACACACAAACACAAAGACACAGAGGCACACTTACACGCAGACGCGCGCGCGCACAAACCGTTTTTTTCGCGGGGACATGTAACGCGTAGCGACGAGCGAGGGGGTACAAAAGCTCTCGACGCGGCTGTTAATGAAAATATAATGTACTACGACTACGCACACATGCCGAGTGGCCGAAACTGACTTAACGAAATAGAGAAAAAGTTCCGTGTGCCAGAGGGAGAGACTCAGAAACTCGGCTCTTGTATTTGGGAGCTTTCCAATTGCGAGGCACACGCTTCTATATATATATATATACGTACGCACAGGTGACGTACCCTCGAATGCACGAATTTAAAAAGCAAAAACGGAGAGAAGGCTGCAAAAAAGCACGCAGGATTTACGATGAAAAGAAACGGACAGAACGGAGATTAAATGCTATTATCGTCCTTCCACAGGAAGGACAGACACACCTACGGAATACGCCCTTTTTCGACGCGCTGCGCCGAATACTGCGACGATAGACTCTGGGCTTGCTGGCACACACACACACACACACACGTGTTTGTTTATACTATATATATGCGAAGAACAATTTACGGACAAAACGGCAGAAAGAGACAGCCGACACTTATACCTGGATGTTAACACGCTGATTCCTTTGTTTTAGAATGAGATTGATTTTATATAATTATCGAATAAATATTAGTTTCTTCAGTGATACATGACGAGTCTGCATACTTATTCATTTGTTTCTTTAACTTTTTTTTCGTTTCATTACAACACCCCCCCAAAAAACGAGCAACTTTCATTTCAGCTGATTTTCTTCACGGCTCGGTGTGCGCACGGGCCTCCTTAAATATTGATTGCACGCGCTCTGCGCATTCTTTGTACTTGGGAACTTTTGCTAAATTACCGGGAGGGGGGAAGCAGTGCGAGCTCCTTTAACGGGCAGCGCGCCCTACATAACGCCTTGGCTTTTCCCTCAATTGGAAAGCTCCCTCCGATAAGTGCTCCGCCGCTACAGCACCCCTGCAACGAAGGCAGACGCACGCGCGAGGAATAGCGAGCGCCGAAACCGTAAGCGCGCTGCGAGCGGAGATTTTCGAAAACGGGGGAGGATGGGGGTGTTCAAGTCTGAATTTCGACTTGGCTCTTTCGGCCGGAGACACGCGATCTCCTCGATATGTTTTGCCAATGATCTCGAAAGCGGTACGCGCTAACTCTCCTTGTCACTTTGATCTAAATTTAAAATTGCTCTAGTAACCGCGTTGGGAGTTGAGAAATTTTTGGCATTGGCGCGCTGTTATTGTTGAATTCGAATAAAAAAAAATAAAAAAAATAATGTAAAATGACGATGTTGACAAATTTCTAGTTGCAGTAAGAGCAGATGTATAATGAAACATTGTTGCGCGACTTTGTAGGATATTGGCACTATTTATACCCACTTTTAAGGCAAGGATAAATCTAAACTTTAAGTAACACCTTTTTCTACCGTTGGTAAATGCGTGAAACGTAGGAAAATTTGTCGGAGTGAACTCACATTCTTGTCTATGCACTTTTTTAACCATTAGAAGCGTCGGGAGGAAACGCTTTGCTTCTACTGCAACTGAACTTTCCTTGTATTCGTGTGTAAAGCCGTGATGGAAAATTGAATTTATCCTTTAAATTTAAATCCCTAGCGTTAATCAATTGGCTCTTGTTATAGAAATCGCGATGTACACACTGAAAAAAACTCGCTGGACTGAGATTAGCACGTGAGGAAAAATGCCGATTACTGCCACGCGATACACCAAAGACAAAAAAAAAAAAAAAAAAATAAGTAAACCACGACAACCCACCAAAGACACTCGAGTCTAGTCGATGAATTACAATAAACGAGTGAAGCAGAGCAAGAAGCATTATTACTTAATACGAGGCGTGCTGGCGAACGTACCAATCACAATAAAAAAAAAAAATAAAGCGCGTACACGCGGAGGAAGCTACGTTAACAGCCCCGACCGGCCAGGAGATCAGCGCCGTCGAGCGTCGCTTTAAAGAAGAGAAACTTTACTATAAACTAATAAACCCGAATTTAATACACGTGTCTTGCATCCGGTAAAACACTCTTTTTTAACGCTGAGCTACAGGGACTAAAAAGACGCTCGACCGACGACGATTTTCCCCCGGCGGCGGGGCGAATTCCCAAACGTCGGATGGCCTAAAAAACACTTCTTCTGTGCGCGATGTAGCACGGCTACGACACACTTTGCGCGCGGATTGCAACGCGCGCGATTGATAGTGAGATGTAATAAAAAAAATTAAACAAAAAAAAAACAAACAAATTAAACGGAGCCACGATACTTAAAATTAAAAGCGAACGGGGCGATCGATGTATCCCTCTCGACTCGCCTCGGTCCGTCATTTTTTCGTCGACGCGAAGAATGAGAAAAAGAGAAAGAACACTCGCTCAGTCAGTCACAGTGTTTGGCTACTGCCTTGTAGATATATATAGATAGGTATACTGCGCCATAAACGAAAAACTATATGTTAAAAAAAAGAAAAAAAAACAAGATGTATTATGTATATGCATAAAAGAACCCGTACACGCAGATCCTCGGACGCGGAACCAAAAGTATACACACTACAAGCCGGACATTCGAGCGGAGAGAAACTCGGAGAAATTGCCGTGTCGCGCATTCGGCGGTATAGCGGCGCGGCGTTTAAAAGCTGTAATAACGATTATTTCGATGTCCGAGCGCGGAAATTACTGTATAAGCCCCGACTCCTCGATGTACCTTTCGAACGGGCCGAGAGCAGTTACGCTGAGTTGCGAGCGGCCATTTCTCCGACGGCGATCCCTTCGTGTACATAAAATACCTGCATATACGCACGAGGAAACAATTGAAAGGCAGACGCACACGTTGCACGTGTACGTTTCGAGAACGAAAATGATTAAAGCTGCAAGTCGGACGTCGGCTATTCGAATTGTCTGTATTATTAATTATTTAAGCGCGTCTGTTATAGAGTGATATAAAGAAGAAAAACAAAGTAACAAGAAATTATATCGAATAATAAGGCAAAAAAGTAAATAAAGTAAAAAAATGGCGGTAATTAGCGGCGAGAGCGTGTACGCGTGTGTGCAAGCATGACTTCTGTAATGGACGTGCGAAAGAGAGCGAGAGCGGAAGGAAGCAAGCGAGAGAAAGAGAGAACTCGGAATGATGTGATATGTGCATATAAATAAATGGAAAAAAAAAGTAAATAAATATAAACATATATATACGTAAATATGTATATGTTTCCCCCTTTGTTCGGGCGAATCGCGCGGCGATCCGTAATTTCTAAGTAGGTTAAATCGATGCTTTCGAATAGACGGCGGCCGAGTGCGCGCATTACGAGCACACAGAGGCGAAAAGCGCCCGACAAATGAGTACGTACGTGCATTATAGAGCCGAGTATACTCGTGCGGCGCGCACACGCGCGCATCCTCGCCCCGCGCGGCTTTATACTCTTTTCCTCTCTCTCTCTCCGCTCGTGCCGAGCCTCTGCGCTCCGCTAATTGAAATACTCATCCGTTAATTTAAACCCCGGAGAAGCGCCGCGCCGCTAGATTCTGGAGGAATCGCGTCGCAGCGGCGAGGCACGAGGGGGGAAAAAAGGACGCCGTCCGGCTTGTGTATTAAGCTCTCGGGAGCCGAGAACGAAAGAGCGAAAATATCGATTGCCGCGCGTGTCTGCATGCGTGCGTGTGTCAGAGAGAGAGAGAAAGAGAAAGAAATGCGAGAGAACGTGCGGATCGATGATATATAACGTGGAAGCGGCGAGAGCGCGAGCGAGAAGCGAGAGAGAAAAAGTAATAAATGAAAGGACCGACTAATCCCGGAAAACCGTTTAGCAAGACTCGGTGCACTTCTCGAGGCTCTCGCTTTTGCACAATGGAACCAAAACACAATTGAAAGTCAAGAGAGAGAACTGCAGCTGCTTTTGCTGAACCGTTTCCGCGCGCGCGCGCGCGCGCTCTTTTGAGAAGGAGAGGCGATCTCTAGAGGATAAGGAAAATAATAAACAAGCAAACTTACCAAAAAAAAAAAAAATGGAAAATAAAAGAAACACAAGCAAGGTTCTTTTCTCGATATTTGGCCCAGGCCGACAAGACTCTGCATGAACCCTTGAAAAATAATCGTGGAGACGGGACGACTTCTCCGACGAGCGACGGAGGGACAAAATCTATGTGTGCGTTACAGACTTGTGCATGTGCAGTCGAAACCTTCGAGAATCGCCGATCGTCACGTAATACCTAGTCTCTACGTCTTCATTAATAAACGCACAATTTTTCTCAATCTTCGATCCCACCGCTTTACATTTATTTTTCGCCCAACCCCCCCGTCTACTATCCCGCTAAACTTCTCTCTGACTTTCTCTGTCTGCATCTCTTCCATCGTCGTCGCTCTCCGATTGAGGAACAGCCTTGTTTTTTTTTTGTTTCTTTGTGCACGCGAGGAATTCCGGTATCGCCAAACGCTCTTTTTTTTGTACCGGTGACGCAACGCGAACGCGAGCTTTAATCAAGCCATTTTCGATAATTTTGTCGATTCGGAAAAAAAGGCCTCATTTCGTTTTACATAATGAGTTTTAGCACCGCTCTCGATATTTCAAAATGTGTATTTGCTCAGATACTAAATTTACAAGTTTTAATATTCGACACGACAGTCGTTAAACTACTTTAATTGGGAAACTGTTTTTAACGTAATTTAAGCTTTGAATTTCCACAATAATCGCGCACGTGCGCCTTTCGTATACACACATTTCCGGCCTCCGCGGCGGCGGCCGCTTATCTTACGAGCGGCGAAAATATCTAAATATACCGCTCCATTCATAAATCATAAAGGATTTTTGCGCGATAACTATTTCGCGTTATATAACGGACGGGAGAGTTTCCCGGAGATCAGTGCATTAACATCTCTTATTTTTCCAGTTTCATTATGGTAATGCACTATGGAGGCTTTGTGTAACGGCCGGAGATACGAAAAGGGCGAATAAAAGGGGGAATTACCGGCTCGACTTTCGTTCGCGGACTCGAAGCATTTTCTTTATTTTTCCGAAGAAAAAAAGAAAGAAAAAAATGCCTCGCGAAGTTTCTTTTATAATTCAATTAAGCAGCACCTCGAGTGAGCAGAGCTGGGAAGAAAAAGCGGTGCAGCACGCAAAAAAAGGAGGAGAACAGCTGTCATAAATTTGTAAGACACGAGAGACCGAGAGGAGAAAGAATCGGAGCGGCGAGGCGGCCCGCAAAAAAGGAAGCATCGCCGACGTCTTTGGGGCAAGATCGAAAATTCGCATGATCGATAAAGTCTCTCTCACCGCCGTCGGCTCCTCATCATTGACACACAATCTTCCGCGGCGCTCGGTAATTGCGCCGGACTTGCGCGCGCATACACACATACTTTATCGCTCTCCGTGCGAGCGCGAGATTAATAATCGAGGAGGAAGGAAAAAAGCGGACGCACAATATGTACCCGATCTCCTTGAGCATCGCTCCCCTCGACTTTTTTCCATTCTTAATTAGCAATAAACATTTTTATTTATTGCGGATTCGGACGAAGACACGACGCGAGAGAGTCTTCTAATTATTCCGCGTAAACTCGCGGCTCTCCAATTACCTTATCTCGTATTGTCGACGCTCATTAGGCTTTTTTTCGGCCGCGAACCTAGACAGCGAATGAATTTTCACTCGAAACGAGAGGACGCCCGAGAGACGAAAAGAAAGCGGCAGGTAGATGGAGAACGAAGCAGACTGCCCTTAAAGGGAATTCTTTGCCGTGGCCTTTTATAGGGGTGGCGACAAGGTTTCGCTTTGTATTCTCGGGTTTTTTGCAGGTCTGGCGATCGTCGCGTCCGCGGATCGTACTTGAGCGAGACGCCTTGGTGAGTAAGTCATGTCATAATTATCTTAAACGCTCACCGACAAGGATTATTTATTTGTCTTTTCGAGGATGCCGGAGCCGACTGATTTATAAGAATATGATGCTAAAATGCGCTGGACGGAGGAATAGAGCGCGGAGGCATCGCGCGGAAACTCGCGTGCGATGCCGTTTCGTTTAATTATTTCAAGAGAGTATCGAGGAAGATGTCAAGCGATATGATTCATCTTTAATCATTTTTTTTCCTCTTCATCGAGAAAAAGAAGGTGTAATATTTTTATTGCTTCCAGATGCTGCAAAACGAGCATACTTAGCTACTGATGAATGGTGTTTATTTTTAATTAAATTTAACGATGACTCAGGCCGCGCATTATTGAACTTTTCCCAGTCGATGTTTGTGCGCCTAAACGCAATTAAATTTTTACACTTTGAATTAAGAGAGAATTATTGTTATTTAAGGTAAATATTTTTTTTCCACTACAGTTTTGCCGTCGGAATCCAAAAGCTATTTGCCTTATAATTTCAAGACTCGAGAACCGCTCGTTATTGACTTACACTCGGCACATTTTTCCAGATTAAACGCTCGATAAAAAAAATGCCTCACAATTAAAATTTTTATTCCAGTTTTAATGCAGAATACTTAGCAATTGCCATTGATTGACTCGAATTTATGCCGAAACCTTATTAAAACCCATAAAAGTCCTTTTTGCAATCGCGCCGCCTCTTATTGCCCTTATTCCGCGTCCACTTTACACATGTAATGAAAATATATTGCTTCTCGCCACCATCGAAACGCTAAAGACGGAATGAAAAAAAAAACACACACACAGAAAAAAAAAAAAGAAATCCCCGCGGCAGCCAAAAGCCACGCACCGGAGTCGCCTGGGCAAAAAGAAGCAAGGTTGCAGCCCGCGCTCTCGCGTTTAATTGGAAATCTCAAATTCAGAGCCGGCGATCGGCAATAAATCGATTTGCTTCGGATTTTCCGGGAAAAAGAGAACGGGCCCAATTAAGAGAATCGTCATCCCGGGGCGGGGGAAGAAAAAGCGTATCGACGTTTCCTGCCGCGGAATAATGGCCACTGGGCCATTAGAAGCGCCGCGCCGATGTGCACTTTTCCAGCGAGTCGTCGGGCAGCGGCGGCGGCGGCGGCGAGAGCGCAAAAACTCGACCCGGCGCTTCGGAATGTCGCGTGTTTTCTCCGAATAAAATTCTAACGACCGCCCATTGCGGCTTTCCAACGCCCGGTGAAACGGGGCTTCTCTCGCTCGCTCGCTCTCCTCCCGGCTTTGGAAAATCGGATCTTCTCTCCCGGAATTATTTTCATTGTCCCTCCTCGTCGCCTTTTTTTAACGGATCCGCGCGTATTTTCTCGCTTTTTAGCGGCGATGCTCCTTTTTCTGCTCTTTATCGGGAGGATGACGATTATCGCCGATCGGCCAGAGTCTCTCCCCTTGTATCCTTGGGAAAAATCTATGCAAATTGCCCTCCGAAGAAGTGTACCGTCGGGAGAAGAGCGAGAGCGCGTTAATGAGTTTCCTCCTCTACCCGAGCTTCGTCGAGACGCATCAGATTAGACCTAAACGCCTACATTCCTCACGAAAATTGGAGGTGTGTCCTCTTGAAGATGCACGAAAAATGACCCTCGAATGACTCGCAGTTACGCAAAATAGGGGATTGATTCGATAGACCGTCGCTTATCGGTGAACGACAATTGCTGTTCAAAGGGCCACTCGGGCGGCTTCTGCCTTAACGACCGCAGGCCGCTACTTTACCCGAAGAGGGCCGTCCCTTCGAAGGGTAGGAAGGTTCCGCTTACCGGCTGCTAATACGCGGAAGCTGCCGTAGCGGTGAGTGGGCGACTGGCTTTCTCCCGCATCTTTTGCCATTTTTTTCATTTAGCTTTACGATTTTCCTTATTCCGCTTGTTGACTTTTAGGCTTTGCTTAAAAATCATTATCTGAAAGTATTAAAAAGAGCTGCTGGATATTCGATCGACGCGGGCCGTGGGTCGATATTTTTATTCGTTATTTATTTAAATTCGAGTGGAATATTTTTCGAAGGAAGGAAAGAATTTATAAAATTGTGTTTCGACTGGAAAATTTCATTTTTTAAAAAGTAAATATCAAATACAAAATTAAGTGTCACGCCGTCGGAGAACTAGCAATTATAATTAAATAAAAAATTTTAATCGATTTGCATTCCGCTCTTTATTCGATTTTTTTTTCATGTCACTACATTATTACAAAGACTAGTTTCAGTAAATAATAGCTTCGCTGTAAGAACATGAAAGTTACTAAAATTAGTTTGTTAAGTAGCCTTTGTAGAAAAAAAATGACACGTTCCTTAGGAAAACGGCTTTCTGCGCGCAATAAATTGTTTTAAGAAATTTCCATATAGAAATTAGATTATGCAGATATACTATTTCGTAAACGGCCTCGGAAAAATGCTTCCTGCATTAATTCGAAATTTATTTACGTTTTCGACGAAAGTAAAATGAAAAACAATTAATAATAGTCGGATTTTTCGAATTTTTCCAAATGACAAGTTAATACCTTCGTCGACGGAAGGCAGCCAAGCGTTTCATTTAAATCGGGTACCGGGTCCGAAAGTGTGTAATTCCAGCGTGATTTAATGTACTTTCATATTTAACGCGATACAAACTCACTGTTAATTGTACGGCTTAAAGAATGAGCTAATATAAATGGATTTTTAGTCATAATTCCTATTTTTAGATCAATCATTTGAGTCTGAGAATATTTTATTGGCGCCGTATTTTACACGCGATTAATTTACGTTTATTGTAAAGTATATCTTTTTACGAAACTTATAATCAGTATTGTGATCAGGCATTTTAGAAAAGGACTTTATCCCGCTGGTACTTTTAAGTTTTTTTATAATTAAAATTCGAACGAGGCGAATATATACGAAAAAGAATTTGACAACGATTTTACGACTGCTTTATCTAAATGGAACTCTACGGCTTAAACCTCGTTCAACATTAATAAAGGTATAATTTATAAGCTGCCCGCTATTAAAATTAGCGAATTCTTTCAATATAGATTACTAAAAATCGAGCAGAGCGATCTGCTCTCTCTCTCTCTCTCTCTCGGCAGCACTCATCCTTGAGATGCTTTTATTATTCATAAGATATATTCGCGGCGGCTTGCTCCTTTTTTTTTCTCCTCTCCGCTTCGTTTTGGCGCGATTAAATCGTATATTTATGTACGGGCGATCTTGCGGCGATCAAAAACCTACGGCTGGACGAAAATATAATCCACGAGCGTGCGGTATCCATTCCCAAAGAACCGCGAAGCTGTGTGAAATTCGATGCGATATCGGTAATAAGGTATCCCCTCGTTACGTGCCTTTACTGTGTCTTCGCGCATAAGGATGGCGAGTACGTGCATCCTTTACGGGCTACTTTTTTACGATCTCCCAGACGTAAAAGTAAATCGCGATGCGTGAGTGATAAAAAAAAAAAAAGGAAAGAAGCGCTTTAACTGTCTTATAATGAAAAGGTAATTTTTAAAATAACTACGCTTTTGACAGGTGTATTTAAATTATTTTCGCTCTTCCTTTTTCTCACGAAAATACGGCGAAAAATAAAAATCTCGTGAAAGTATACTACGTACGATTATCATTCGTAATTATAGCCTAGAGTTATTATTTATTCGGCTGTTATTTGTCTGTCAAGTGCTTCAAGGCGCCAACTTCTTATTTAATACGGTCGCGCGTAAGAAAATTTTTCCACTTGACAAAAATTCGTCGTATTATTAGATTAGTCAATTTTTTTGTAAATTTAGTGAATCCATCCTCGAAAAAGCTCGCCTTTCCCGAGGCAAATCAGAAAAATCAATAGCCCGGCCCGAGAAAGCGAATCGGGCAATAATTACCTACCGGCGAAGCGAGGAACAAAAAGCGGGCTCCGGCACCGAAACAAAAGTGTCCTTAATGCGTCGTACAAGTCCCCCACGCAGAAAAGCCGAATGAAATGCCAATTAACCCGGCTGGTTCGCGCGATCTCTCTCTCTCTCTCGCGGGGCGGCGACAAAAAGAGCAGGGAGTCCCCACCGAAAATCGGGCCCGCGCAATTAAACCATTTACCGGTTAACGAGCGCGCGTGCGCCGAGAGCCTATCGCTCGAGTTTCACCGAGTGCAAAAATGCGTCTCGCTGCGTTTCTGCGCGCGTATATACAAGCGTGTATATATAAGCGAGGACGAAACGGCGTCGGGCGGCCCGGGGACGATGCTCCGATCGTTTCGAGAGCGCGCATGCATGAGCCAAGAGAGATTGCCCGGAGAAGATTTTTATGACGCTGCGTGGGTACGTCTTTCGCGCGTAAATTTTGCGACCGCTTCTGCGAGCGCCTCCGTGAAATTCAATTCTATGCCTCGCTGGCCTCTCTCGGGGCTTGCTCGTTTCTTTCTATTGTTTTCGACTTTTGTTTTTTTTTATAGTTCTCGGTCTCGAAGTATTTGGGACACTAGAAATGACGCCGAAATTTCGTTCAAAAGTATCAGAGATTTGCGAGAAAAAAATTAATTAGCATCGAGATAATTTACAATGGTATTACGCATTGATCGAGAGATACTTTTATCGGCAGCTCGATTTCTTTACCCGTAATACGTTCAAAATCAATGACCTTGATCAAGAGGAGATTTGTAATTGTTCTCCTTAATTACGATTCGATTATAATTGGCGCCGTGTAGGGACTTTTGCCTCCCACGTTAATGAAATTAATAATGCAAATTGTCCTTTCAAGCGGGGCCTAAAAAGCGCCGCTAAAAACATAAAATTTCAATCAGCTCCTCTCCTTAAGTAGAACAGTACAGCATACATTTGCAGTCCGGCCGATAAAATAAATAAAGCCCGAAACGCAATCGGCAATGCGCAATTAAGCCTAAGTTAAGACGCGGCGCTAATAAAACTCGGTCCGTATATACCCGAGAGGCAGAGAGAGAGAGAGAGAGAGGGCCGAAGAGTTGCGAGCAACAATAAAAATTTCCCGACTCTCGGCCGCGGCGAAAATTAATTATTCCCCGGGCACTCCCGCGCGCGCGCGTCTAACTTATTAAAAAAAAAAGTGAGTCGGCCCCGGCCGAATAAGAAAGGCAAGAAGACAGTCCGAGGAGACAGAGAGGAAGAGAGGCCCAGGCGAAGAAGAAGAAGGACGCTCGGAAGAAATCGGAGTGCTCTCTCGCACACGGAGCAGGAGATCGCGAGCCCGAGATTACACGCATTCGAGGCTCGGACGAAGAGATCGGGGTCATTTCGAGGAGGGAGAGAGACGGTCCAAGGCCCAGGCGGTGCGCTTCTCTCGCTCAAGGTTCCTTCTCTCTCTCTCTCTCTCTCTCTCGCTCGCTCGCTCGCTCTCTCGGATATGGCCCCCTCGGGGAGAGAGCCGATGAGGATTCGTGCACAGGCCGGACCTTTCTTTCGCCTCTCCTCGCTCTTCTTCTCCCTTTTCTCTCCCCTTCTACTCGCCAGCCTCGACGCCGAGGCCTTATATCCCCCGAGAGATAGAGAGAGAGAGAGGGCCTCGAGGGCTTTTTGCATCGGATACATACACGAGCGCGAATATTATCGGGTATTGCGCCGAATATCCGCCGACACTTTTGCCTCGCTAGGATTTTTGACAAAGCGCCCGAGCGCACTCCGGGAGAGATGGCGTCGAGGAAGTTCTTCTTGAACTTTACCGGCTCTTTAATTGCGACTGCGCAGATCGCAGCTGCTACGTCTGACGTCATCATTTCGCGAGGATAAAAATTCGAGTAAAAGCAACGGTAGTCCCGGGGAGCCTTGACGGGATGACAAAAATTATTACTGCCTCCCCGGCGGGAGTAATATGAGTCATATTAATTTTTATTGAGTCGTAAAGGTGGTATTTTGTTGTACTCGTGCAGATTCCGGGTTCGCCGGTGACGCGCACCCGGACGATTTCCGTGAAAAATTTGTCAACGCTCGATAAAATTGCACTTTTGTATATATACGGCGCACAAATTAAAATCGAGAACGACGCCGAGTCCGGATGAAAATAGCGAAGAGGGTACGTATAGGTATACATCCTTCTCGGCCGAGTCGTCGTGGCCGCGCAAAAAGACGGACGATGTACGCGCTTGCAGACGACGAAAGGGGGAGAAAGAAGAGAGAAAGAGAGAGGAAGGGACAGTCCGCGGCGACGGGGGCAGTTTTTGTAGCGCCTCGCTCTCTCTCTCTCTCTCTCTCCGTCCGTCGACTGCTTCGCCGAGGTAGAAAATAACGCGAGAGAGAGAGAGAGAGCTTGACTCTCTCGCCCGCAGAATCCGAGAGACGCGCCGAGAGAGAAAAATGTTCGAGATAAGCTCGAGATGCGGGATTTCGTTTTACCCTCTGCACCTTCGAGAACGCCGTTTGGAAAAAGATCTTTCGTTAAATTATCTCGAGGAGGAGGGACAGGCGAGCGCGGCTATTGATTTCAGTGTTAAAAGTATGTAAGATTAACGCGAGTGACTCGATTAAAAGCGGAGGACGAAAAATCGGTATCACCGCGCCGCGCGGCTCCCGCCTAATAAAAAGCCCCCCCTGACATAATCGACTCGGGCGCAGACTCTCTCCTGAGTCCCGATTCCTTATCATTCAATAAAAGTGCATCTCGTTCTCTCTCTTAAAGCAGCAACGGCAGCCATACACACCCATGGGATAGCTCATATTTCTCAGTGAATTATCGCGCTCGCAGCGGCGGCGGCGGCGGCGGCGCGGCAGCCCCTTTGGCTCTCTCGCAGCGGCAGCCTCGGCGGACTTTCCTGCATTTAAATAAAATGTCGGTGCACAGCGCGCGTGTCGCTAGGGCATAAAGCAAAGTATAGGCTGCTGCCCGCTGCCGGCCGCTGCTGCCGCAAGAAGAGAATCAGAGGAGGAGGAAGCGAGAGGGAGATAAGCCGAGGGGAGGCACGCGCGGTAGGAGAGGAATCGAGAGCAAATGAAGCAAAGTTTCGCGGCGCTGCTCCCGAGCGACCACGCCCTTGTTGCGCTCCCGCGAGCGCATGTTGCCGAGCCGCGGAGAAAGAGAGAGAGAGAGAGAGAGAGAGAGAGAGGAGGTACACACTCGCATGCAGCAGCAGCAGCAGCGGCGGCGGCACACACGACCAAATCGAGCGCAGCAGCCGCCGAGCGTTATATACACGCCGAGGAAAGAGGGATGAGCGAGCCGCGGCAAACGAACGCCAGCCGGGACCTTGAGTAATGTGCATACGCCGCTGCTCTCCGCTGCCCGCTGCTGCTGCCGCTGCCGCTGCACAGCCTTGCGGCCTTTTAAATTTCAGACGCCGGGGCTCGAGGACTGAATGGGGAAAACTCGCGCTTTTCGCGTATATACGTTCCGCGCGCGCGGCCGGCAAGGTCGGACCGCGATTTAATGCCGTAAGCGCGCGCGGCTCGGGATTTCGCCGCGGCTGCGGGAAACGGCGCGGATTGTTTACGAGTTATTCAAAATTTTAGTGTCGATTAAAAGGACGCCGATTTTACGGGCTTTCTGGGATTTTATTCGAGGTTTATGTACACCTTCGGCCGAGGTCCGCCGGGAGGAATTTAGAAGGAAACATAACAATTGCGTATGCAGATTATGCCCGATGATTTATGGTTACTGATTCTCGCTGGAATTTATACTTTGGAAATACGTCGATTTAAAAAATATATGTAAAAGTCAATAGGTCGTAACGATTTTAAAGATACTATTTCCAACGACACTGAAGCGTCGTAAAAACAACAATATTTCGGAATTAACTTCGACTGTTCTCTCGTTCGACATTATTTTTCGAAAACGCATATTTTTATCTTGCATTTGCATCATAAACAGAAACGAACTGTTACGCCCGAGTTCGATAACGCCTCATAGATGACATAACCGAAACATTTATTTCCATCTGGCAACGTAACTATATTGCATTATAATTATTAGTTACGTCAAAGCCGCGCACGGGCGATCTATAAATACACGTTTCCATAAAACTGCGCGCACACGTACGCCCGTCGAGCCCGGCGTTTCACGCTTCGGCTCGGATTCCGACGGATAATTTTCAAATCCGCGCGCAACAATTCAAAAGGCAAAGGCGGACAGGCGCACACGCGTATCCCTCTGCGCCGCGCGTATATACGGGCGTGCGCGCTCTCGGAGGATTTACGCGGAGTGGAAGACAGCTCGGATGTGCGTGCGGAGGAAGCGCGCAAAACTTCTTTCGGCCGGGATGAAAACTCTCGGAGGAGCCGAGGCGGCCTGACGAGGAGGCAGGAGAGAAGGAGAGCGAACAAGGAGGGCCCGCGCGAGTAAATCCAGCCATCCATTAGAATGAAAACGTCATTATCCGCCGCTCGTAATTCACCCTTCGGAGACTTTAGCCTGCGCTGCTCTGCTCCGCTCTCTCTCTCTCTCTCTCTTTCTCCGAGTCCCGGCTTAATTGGTGCATCTGTTGGGATGAATCGCCGAGAAGAAAATATCGCGTACATTGTATGCACGGCCTGGGAATGCAGGCGCAGGGCGGGGCGATGCCTGATGTACTTGTCTTTTAGCGGATGCGAGAGGATGCCGCAAAAACAACTGCAGCCCAGCTCTCGCATATATTCGTTTCGCGTCATTTGACACTCGCGAAACGTCATATTTTACACTAAGTTTTCGCCGCGGGAAATAATTTACTTGCCGCTTATTTTTAATTAATTTATTGGAGAGTCGATCCATTTTTTTTTTTTTTATTTCGAATAAATAGGTTTTGTCAATTAAAATGTGCGAGATACGGATTTTTGTAAAATAAACATTTATTTATAGAATTTTATGCTTTCGAACGAGAAAATAAAATTAATTGACTGTAAACAGTTTTAATGCTAATTGAGAAATATACGTTATCCTTAATTATGTCAACGAAATGGAAAGATTAAGTATAAAAATTACGATGCGAAATTCATAATTATGGAAATAAATTCTTCGCGTGGATACAGATATATTAGTACTATTAAACACACTGGTATCAAGTGGCTTTCTTACCGATATGATAATATCGCATTTACTTTCTTGCGGATTTAGCTGCAAATATTTAACGATCAATAACAATAAAAGTGGAATTTAAAATTTTGTTTCAATAACAAGCAATTTCGAACGTGAGAGAGCTTGGATTTTCTCAGATATTAATGCCACTAAGAAAGGCGAACTGCCCAGTATCGAATAACCGAACGGTAATTATTTAAGAAGTTCCTTTTTTTCTCAAATCCAAAAGTACATCGCCGTCGATCCTCGCGCGCGATCGACACTCGGCCAAATAAAAAAAAAAAAAAACACGTAATCGTCGGAATCACACTCCCGGCCTGGCCTACAAGACCGATCGCGTCGTCTCTCGGGGCAATTTCGCCGCGCAATTTGCCCTAAGAAGCCTCAAGTACCGCGAGCTCCGATTCGACAATAGCCTGTAATTTCCCGGCGGACTGCAGATCGGAAGCAGAGAGGATGCTTTTGAGCTATTCAATGGGAATTGGATTCCCTGAAAGTAGCAGCTGCGCCAAGCTCGAGCCGATTGCCTCTCTTTTCTCTCTCTCTCTTTCTCTCTCTCGTGATCGGGCTGCTCTTGCGAATCGCCTTATGAGGTAGGGAAATGCGAGCCTTAAGGGAAGAGGCGACGCGCCGAGTAAGTAAGCCTTATACACTCGATCGATCGATCGCTCTCCACGTTCGACGAACCGATCTGTTGTTTCTCCATTTGTTTCTCTCTCTTTTCTCGAGCCTTGGCATTTTTTTTCTGACCGATCCGCCAGTCGATTCTTTCTTGCGCAGGTAGATAAATATTCATTTGGTAGTGCGAATAGCTGGCCAAGATTCGCGTTCAGCGATACACCAAAGATTGAATTAAATAAAGCGCTTTCTAGTATCGTACTGAGGCTTAAAATTGTGTAATTAATAAAGTTAAGTAATTGTTAATCCAATAAAATAGAAAGATTTCTCATTACGCAAATGCAGTAAGTTTTAAGTGAAAAAAAACGAATTTGATTAGCCGCGATTGATGTCACCTTACCTGTCACTAATAATTAAGCTTTCATATTAAATACACTGGGCGTGCTGACCGTCAGGTCGTTACGTGACGTCGAGTTTCCTCTTTCTGACATCCCTTGACAGGGAGTAGCAGCGATTTTAAAGTGTTATTTAATTTTGGTAATGTGTTATTTTCGTAAGTCACAGCTTGACGGACACTCATTGCGCACTTGCGATAAAACGAAAATTAAAGAAAAAAAAAATTAAAAATTAAGGCGTTTCGCTTTCACCGATACACTTTTTTTTCGCGGTCCCGTGACTGTATAATTGTGAGAATAATTTCGCGTTAATCAACGGTTTTTCTGGCCTAAAGTGTCTGCTTATTTTCTTGATGAGCGTTATTAAATCATTCGTTTTTAATTAATTTGCAATAAAAAATATTTTATTTGCCGAGGTATCGAGCTTCAAAGTATGTTAATGCCTCGGCGTAAACAAATATAAATCAACGATGATTCATCAGCGGAAATAAAGACCCTTTTTTGTTTTTCCCCTTGCAATTTTTACAAGTTAATTTACTCTCCGCACTTTCATTCTTGACTTTACACTCTCTTCAAGCGCGCGTAAAGCCCGAGAAAATGTGTAAAGCGGCGAGGAAAATAATGTTCCTACTTTCCATAAACGAACGTAATTTTTGCTTTTTATTTAACCATATCTCACTAGCAAGCAGTATGAATCTTCTGAATCGCAGGGGAATTATCCAGGCGTCAAGTATTTTTTATTGCTCGATCATAAAGCGGCGCCTGGAAGAAGACATTATGTCATTTGTTTGTTTGAAGGCTATTATAAAAAGCTGCGCGCCACTTGTTCTTTTATTTATACGTTTAATGCCTTTTTAATAAATATTTTTTGATCTTTTTACTGTATAATTATCGGTGCACAAAAACGTACGTAATTTACTGCTTGCTTCAGTTGCATACAATTAAGTTAATATCGGTAAAAAAAATAACGATCGCTCAACAAAATGTTAAAAGTAATGAGAAATACTAAAAACCGTTATTTCCAGTATAATTCACAAAAGCATTTTACAATATACTTCCTTAAGCAAAGTAGTACTTTTCTTTATAATATAGATTTTAGAGGCAATTTCGGAGCGTTATCAAGTAACTCATTGGTGAATATAGGTTATATGTGATTTACAAAAACAAAATAATCCTCGCGCGCGATACGCGCGTTTGTTGAATTTCTAGTAAAATTTAAAGTGGTGATACTTTATCAAGTGTCCTTTTAACATAAGCAAAGTATCTTCAAAAATAGTGTCCATGAATCTCTATGAACCTATAATACTAATAGATGGACTAATTAATTAAATGGAGATATGGTAATTGTCCATATACATGTAATACGTGACTTTTGCATCATTTTTGCAAATTTAAAGAAATATTTCTAATACGTTTGGTATGCATTTATTAATAAATTGAAGTTTCTTGCATTCCATAATCATGCAAATCATTTTAAAGAACAAATACGCATAAAAATCTGCTTCATACAAAGTATAAACCGCTGCCAAGTCATTGGCAGTTAGCTTCCTCCTAACTAATTTATTGTTCCATTATTATCTCTTTTTTATTAGTATTTTATTTTTATATGCTCATTTTGGAATTTAATGAAAAGTTAACGAAATTTAAATATAAATGTTGTTATTGAAATATTTAAAGTAAACAAAATTGAATTTCCTCTAACTAATATTAGTCACATAAAAGTAATTTTTTGTATTTTATTTAGACTATATTGCTAAAACTAATGTAAAAAGTCATAATAAAATAATAATAATAAAAATATGACAGTACTATGCTATATATATAATCGCGATACTATACATAATTTAAAATGGTTATAAACTAAAAAACTGGTAGATGAACTTCAAGAATTCTTTTTAATTTGGAAAGTTTAGTTAAAAACGAAAAAAATAAGTAGTCGATCATTGAAAGAGATCGATTATTCACTAAGATATAGCTATTCAAAAAATTGAAACAAAATAAATAAAACTTTAATATCTTTTGAACTAATACGTTTCATAAGCAAAAAAACTATACAGCTTTGATCATGTAAAAGATCTACCTTTTCCCAAAATTTTAAGTAATTTAAAGTCTTTTTACTTCCGTAATCGTTTCCCCTAGAAAACTCATTTTTTTTTGTTTTCAGCATTTTATTCAAAAACTAATTAACAAAATGGCTTGAAATTTTTACAGATTATAGCTATATATATATTCTTAATTACCAACATTTTTTCAGAGTAGTTGATAATTTAATTAAAGAATTATAATCTTTTTTAAAAAAAATACGTTTTTATTAAAAACAAAAAAACCATAATAGCTAGGGTAACTTTTTTTCTCTAAAATTATAGGTATTTTTATGCTCTTTAAATTGGCCTTTGTTCGATTCAAATATCTCAATCCTATCATTAAAAAAAAATTAAAATTAAGTTTTTCAAAAATCGAAAATTTGCGATAAAACAAAAACAAATAATCTAAATAAAAAAAGATTTTTTGCCGCTTTCGGCAATCTATAAGTTTGTTCATAATTTTACAAGTGTCGTAAATTTTTAAAAATAATTTTAATCTTAAAAAAAGCATTTCACATTCTTAAATCGCGCAGTTTCTAAAAGCATTAACACAAACGGGAACGGCAAAAAACTGCACCAGACATTAACATTACAATTAAATTACTTTTTACCATCACCAATCCCGCAGCCGGGCAAAAAAAGCAAATCCCCAAGAATCCCGTGAAATTAGCATTAGCATTGAATCGTCGGGAGCAGCAGCGCTCCGCGGAATTATCAATGAATCCGCGAAATTGTTAATCATAGATCCAGTTGCGTCCTTGAACGGCTCGCGCGCTGCACTCGGCTCATGGGGGGGAAAGAGAGAGAGAGAGCGAGAGAGAGCATTTTGCATTCAGGAATCCCATTCACGAGCTCGGGGCTATATAGGAGCCGAGCCTCTCGACTATAGATGGGCCCCCATTGCCGTCGCATCTCTCTCCGGGTCTTATGTACACCTTCCAGTTCATTCTAGATCGCGAGAGCGGCTAACAAGCCTCGCGCGCGCGTTTTACTACACGGCTTATAGCGCCTGGCTAAGCGCGCGTATAATAGCGAGTCACCTGGGGATTTAATGGCTCTGTCTTTGAAAATCGTTGATTTCTTTGCGCGTTTATCGCTCCCCGATCTCTTTGAGTGGGTTCTGTGTCAGTGATTTTTCTGAGCCCAAGTTGCCTTAGATACGCTGACTTTTTTACCGATCCTATCGCCGAGGGCTTTTCAATATTTTTTGGATGGTTTTTAATGCACGGCCGACGGGGGGATTTTTAAATAAATAAGTTATATGCGCTCGAAATTGATTAAGATAATATTGACGAAGGGGTCTACAAGTTTTATGTTCTGCCGATGATTATTATGATGGAGCGGAAATGTACAAGTCTAATTGAATATGTGCAAATGATTTAAATAAAACGAAGAGACGATGGAATAAAAATTTTATACCACGCGGAAAATGCAAAAATCAATAATTTGATCAACAAGTTTATGGCTCGGATTAAAAATATAAAAAAATACTACTACCAAAGTAGCAGTAAACTGAAATATAAATATTATCCAAAAATTTTAATTTAACGATAATTTTAAATTGCAATTCAAATTTAATTCCTGTGTAATTGCAAAAAGTTGTAAAAAATATAAATTGTAAAAAGATTCTTCCCGTGCGAACGGTTTTTCATGTTGTGACACGATAATAAGTCAAGCAAAAGTTTCGAATCACGGGTCAAAAGAACAGTTACTACAGTCGGCCAGTTAAGAAATCTTGTTTAATTTTTATTACAATTTAATGTACAAAACTCATGCGCGTGAACAAAGCCGAAATAAATTATCGCGCGTGTACCTCCACAGTGTTATACCTTCACCAAAAGAACAACGTTGGAACGGTTTGATCCGCCGTAACCGCCAAAAAGCTTGAGCATCAAAGTAACTTCGCCTTTGAGATTAGCAAGTCTTAGCAAAATATATCTATAATTTTCTAAACGGTGGATTATTTTGCTAGAACCACCTTAAGAAGAAAAAGGACAAGAATTCCTTCTCTCGTTGTCTCGGCAAACAACGCAGCTCTCACCGTCGGCTGTAAATTAAATTACTCAATCTTTTTAGCATAATCAGATTTAAATTCGGGCTGTTCGGTGCTCGACAAATTTAAATGAAAAGTAGATTTTGCAATGAATCAGCTGGACTTAACGGTCAGCCGAGGCAAAAGGACGACTCCGCGCAGATAAGATTCGGGCGAAACTGCATGCGGAGCGTGTTCCCGAATTAAGAATATCTGCACAATCGATCCGTCCAATATAATTCTCTTTCTCTCTGGCCTCCTTGAACCTTTCTCTCTCTCTCTCTCCCTCTCTGCCTTCCTTGTTGCGGCTATCGGGCTTCGGCGCGCGTCGTCAATTATCGAGCGCCCCCTGCAGGATAATGCAGGCGTGATAATGCGAACACGAAGAAGAATGGAGACACTGCGAGAAAAGGGGACCGCGAACGATTATCGCCGCGCGACCGAGGAGGAGAAAAATGTGCGAATTCGCCTGGCTGCCGCTGTTGCTGCTGCGTGTGCACGCCTCTCCGCAGAGTTATTTATACGGAGAAATTACTCGAGTTCTCGCTGCGCTCTGTAAATCATTGGCCCGCCGAAATAAATGATCAAACTTTAAGAGCGTGTTATTTTATTTAAATTATTTTGTTAAACTTCCGCGCGAGCCTGGCGTAACGAGATAATGAGGAGGGAACGGGGGCGAACTTTCTTTATTACGAATGAAGTCGTGGCCGTTTGTCGGGCGTCGAGAATTTCGGAACAATCAGTGCCTCGCGAAATTGGCGCACTCGGATCGAATTTTAGTCGTTATTCAAATTAAGCCATTATGAGGAGCAAGGTGCTTTAAGAATAATTGCCGCGTTCATTAGTACGATGTCAAAACAGAATTATTGCACTTTATTATATTCTTATCTTTAATATATTCCTTAGCATAAATTAACGAAAAATTTAAAAAATTTTAGTTGGCAAGAAAAAAATGCATTTAAAAAATTGATGGATGCTTTTATAAAAGAAATATAATCAATAAAATATAAATAAATATTGGCTCATATGTTTTCCTGGTGTGCTATTGTTTTTTTATGGTTTTCAAAGATTAATTTTTGCAAAAAATATTACTCTCCGAGCTTTATTCAAATTACATAAATAAGATGTATTTCATTATTAAACATTTAAGCTGCGGATATATGAATATAATAAATGAAATAAATCTCGAAAGTTAATTATTATGTATAATATAAATTACGCCTCCTCTGACGTTCAGTGGATTTCATGGAGTATACGGATAATCGGATTAGGAAGCGTTAGGACATATTTTTTCGTAATTTATGCCTCGGAAGATATTTGTAAGCATTTTTAGAAAAATTAATCTCTTTAGTAAATATTCCTGTACTTTAATAAATTCAGTCAACTGCTGCACGACTAATTTTATAATGCATCGCGCCAATTTATTCAGCTAATAAAGCACTCCCGAGCCTTCTCATTCTACATTACATTATTTCCCCCTTTCAACACTTTCTATTTTCTGCTTTATTAAAGCGGCAAAACTACAAATTTTAATCGAAAACCCATAAGACGCAAGAACAGGGCAATAACATCGAGAAGAAACGAAGTGCCGCTCTTAATTGAAACGAAAAGTTACGAGAGACCGCTTGGCTTTTCTCCTATTCCTCATCGCCCCAATCGGCGTTTCTCATTGTCCGTTGGGTGTGCGTGTTTTTTTTTTTTTTTTCGTTGCCCCGGACAGACTTGCGACGGCGCACAAGAATGTCATATGACGATTGGTCATCGCGGTGGCCAATGGGTCCCCGACGTCGCGCCGCCGGCACTTAGGAAGGAGAGGCCGCGGCGCCGCCTCCTGGTGCCAATTGAATATCGCCGCCGATCGATAGCCGGAACAGCTTGGGGTATCTCGGCTCTCTCTCTCTCTCTCTGCTGATTCACTCCCGAGTAGAAAAAGGCCCTCGCGCGAGCAGATCCTTTCGAGCCTTTTTGCGCGCGGGTTTGTTTAGCTGTTTTTGCCCGTGATGCAGCTTTGTTTTGCCTGATTTAACGGATGAACGGCCGGTTTATTGGCGGCAGGATAATTCGCTTGAAATGAATTTCATTCTGAAATAACGTTCGAGCTCAAAGTGATAGTTCTCTTGCCGAGAAAATTTGGAAGTTTATACCTTTCACATTGTTTGACGTTGTTTTCCTCGCTTAAACTGTATTTTTGGAATAAAAAAGCTGTACCCAAGTACGAGATACAATGTAACGAATGTCTTCCGGTCGGCGAATGCCGTTTTGGGCATAATGAAATTTCACTTGCCGCAAAAATCGAGCCTCTCGAATATCAAAAACTGACGTAAGACCCATAAAAATTACTGTATCACCAGAAACCAGTCCTTAAAGCCGTGTTTTCGTTCTATGCTTATAAAAGCGCAAACACGTTTTAATTTAAGGCGCCAATTTCAAAAAGACCACCGAAACTCCACCCCTTTTCCTTTCAAAAACCGATTACACCGCTGCCTCCGCGGCTTATATAAGCTTAAGCCACGCGGACGTGCGCGGCGAAAATCCGAGAAATATTCCGTTATTTACCACTGTTCGCGACGTCGTTTCGCCCGTTTCGAAAAAGCTCGAAAAGCTTCGCGACGACGGAGAGGCGGACGCGGCAACGGGAGGAGGAGGAGCAGAAGGAGAGCAGACTTTCTTCGCTCTGGTTTTTTTCTCCTCCGCGTGTACACGCATGTATACTTACGCAGCGATGCGTGCACGCGAATTTCGGTGGCGTGTGAAAGAGCCGGAGAGACGCGCACATTTCAATTTGGGCCAGCGGCCCCTCCGTATCTTCTTTCCTCTTAAAAATCCTCCGCGCCGATGGAGTAGCTGCTCGGATATTTCGAGAGAAAGAGAGAGAGAGAGAGAGAGAGAGAGATAAATCAAGAAAAGCAAACGAGAAAGGAAGTATACGCTTCTATTCAGTAGTTATGGTATTACAAGTTGCAGTACGATCGTTTCCTATGTCGGTTTTACAAGAGCTTTATTAGCATGATAATGTCGGCTTGATTGCACAACTAATGCGGACTGAAAGCCATTTTAATTAGAGTTTCTGTGTTGAACAAAGTCAATATTTGAGCAGATTGAAAAGCGAGCTCGAGTCAAGTTATTTACTCGGCGGCGAGAAAAGTTTTATCTCTCTAAACGATCGGCAAAATTTATGCAACGCTCGGATATAAAAGACGGAAAATAAAAGTACAAAATTTCGACGTGCTTTCCAGGACGTTTCTCCCGCCAAGTATAATAATCGCAATAAACTTCTTTCGAGCGAAGATCCGCGCTTACTAACTCAATTAAGGGCGGACGAAGGATCATTTCGGTCGGCGTTTATCCGCAATCTCGCGAATACGTACAGCCGATGCCGCGACGGCAGGCCTGCATGGAAAAACAGCGGCGCGCCCTTCGAAACTCGCGAAAAATGCCCGGCTCCGAGGATTTTTCTCCGGCAGGCATGATAATTAGCCGTGCGTGAAGCGAACTTGCAATCGCGCGTGTAAAACACGCCGGGGAAACTCTCTGCCCGACGTTAAACCCTTTTATAAAGCGGAGAGGCTGCCTCGCTTTGTACGTGAGCCACATGCGAGATCGGGGCCCGATAAATAATTACGCGCGTCGATGCGTCCTCGTCCCTCTCTCTCTCTCTCTCTCGCTCTCCTCGGGAGAGAGAGAGAGGGATTGCGCTTAATGAAATTCGTCGAATTGCGCGCGAGGCTTTTTTTGCGCGCGGCTGCGCGAACGATTTCAGGACAAATCGAGATTCGCTTTTTGCGCCGCGTCCGCCGATTCGATGCAGAGAAATGCAAGCAGCGAGAGGAGCGATTTGCGATGCCCCGGGAAAGAAACTTTATTAAAAGATGCTTCGTCGCTGTTGTTTGTCCGTGTTGCCGCTTTTTGCGGGATCGCGCTTACGTGAGGGTATTTGTTTGGGGCCTTTTTTTTCGAGGCTGAGTGCGTTGTTTAGGAAATTCGTTATTACCATTCGCGGCCGCGGGGAAGGAGTTGTTAATTCTATCGCGGCTTCGACTTGAACGTAATGTACTTATAATCGAACATTCGTATCGTCGTTTCATTCTACTGCTAAATACCGAGGCAAGAACGCGATAATAAATAAATGTTTACCTTTGACGTAGCTTGCTCGTTGAAACGAATTAAAATCGGTTAAAATTTCCGAGCGTCTCTAACGAGATTTATGATATGCTACAATTGTATATAAAAGTAGCATTCAAGTACACGGAATACATTAAACGAAGTTCAACGAGTGAAGATAAATTAACAGCACATTACATAAGCACTTCCTCGCGTGCAGGAGCGACGCCAATCACTAATTGAAAACACCGCGGCAATATCAGTAAAATCAAAACTACAAGTAGCCGCACTCCCGTTAACAATGTTTTTACCGTCGGCACGTGGACGCGCCGGCCGCCGCCACGAAAAAAAAACGGAAATTAGACTCTAATCCCTCTGCGCTATCAATCACCGTAAAAAAAAAAAAGAAAGAAGAAGAAGCCTCCGCTCGAGAGCGCGGTAATCGATACAAATCGTTTTTGCGCATAGAAATCCGCGCGCGCTCGCAGCTGCGGACGGAAAACGAAAATAAATAACCGCGTTTTTTATCGGAGAGATGCGCGCGCGCGATAGGGGAGGGTATATATAAGAGGAGCCGCGGCCGACGTGGACGAATAAACAACATCCGGTCGCGCAAGCTCTGAAAAGTCACGCATGCGCGTGCCGCGCGCCTCTTCTTGCTCCTCTTGCGCCGGGAGAGATTTTTTTCGCCGCCGCGAGAGGAGGGAGAGAGAGAGAGAACGGGACGGAGCAACAATTACCGGCGCTTATCTCCTGTATGCTTAATAGCAGAGCGAGGAGCGAGACTTTCATGAGCGTAGCCTTTGGCTCTTCATTGCGCCATCTCCTTCCTTTCGCGCGAGAAGTCCAGTACATTGTAACGCACGGGTATTATAACGTACCTGTGCGTGTATGCGCGCCGAGTGACTTTCAACGGGCGCCTCGCGAGTTCGGAAGGCGATATTTTCAGTTTTAAAAAAACAATTACCGCGCGCTTCCTCGGATATTCTAACTGTTTATACTTGGCTTCCACCGAAAGCTAAATAAAAAAAATAAAAAGAGTGCATCTTTATCGAGCTTATTCTCGGGGAGATAGGCCTGATACCTGCAAAGTGTATAAAACGATTAGTAGCGCTTAAAGTATTTATAACAGAAATGTTCTTAAGCAGCTGAAAAATCTCTAATTTAAATGCATCGAGTCGATCGTGAGAATTTAAGCGCTGAATATTGACTGCTAACGGAACGATCGGATTTTTGTTATTTTCATTAAATTTGCACATTTCACGCCTATCAAATTAGCAAGGAGAGTTTTTCTATTAATAAACAATATTGATAACTGAAATAAGGCGATAAAATTACCTGAATTTTTCCTCGAAAGTTACTTAAGTGTTCGGCTCTTAGTAAAACATTTAGCAAAACAACGGATCGAATTACTGCGGTATGAAATTTATTTATCGCTTCCTTTAAGAGGATGCCGTTTTTCTGATACGCGTCTCTGGCTCGTTCGTTCACACGTACCAGAAAAAGCTTTTACTACTGTAACGTTAAACTTTTTCCGCGATCGAGCGCATTTATAAGCCATGCAAAATGCCGCCTTTTTTCGTTTATCAGTTCATGACTCGGTGTACTGATAGATTAAACTCTAGTAAAGCGATATTCATTCCCATAACACAGCAGATTAAGTAACGATAGCGAAGGAATTTCAGAAAAAGAATGAGGTTTTGTTTTCTAAAAGTGATTCGTATATAGTATTCACTCTTGTATTACTTCCATGTAATACGCAAATTAGCGATTACGCATAATAATCGCGCCATTATTAAATTAAAGGAAAGAGCAGCTGTTAAGACAATGTTATTTCGGTCATGCTCGGCTCGTATAAGTACGATTTGATTGCGGAGAGATTAAAGATTTCCGATGCACCGAGAATCTTTGAGGTCGGCCGTCTTTTTTTCCATTATTACGGAAATTGTTAGTCTCGCGACTCGATTCGACTTGTTTGCGTCTCTTCCTCTGCTTTCCCTCGACGAAATTTCGGGAATTGAAGGCAATCTCCTTTATCCTTACATCTTCGTGGTTCCCTTATATAATCTCTTTTTATGCGCAACAATTCCGAAAAAAGCACCGCTGTCAATTATTTTCGCATTACACGGTTCCGAGGCGGTGGCATTAGCGCAATTTTACCAACTTTATTGTAATTACGATTCTATATCGAGCTCCGAGTTAATTAGAGAACTCATTATGCGTCGACGTAATTTTGAAAATTAGAATGACTTTATTCGCAAGAAAGCTGAAAAATCGGATTTCACTCGTTAATAAAGAAACGGCGGTTTCAAACAATTTCGCTAATTTCGGCCTGCCTTCGACTTCTCATTTATCAAAATACGCGTGTAATTTTTTTCCGCAATAAAGTTTCTCTCCTTGTACGCTCGTTCTTAAATTCGATAAAGAAAAAAAAAATGAAGATAAATGGACTCTCGGAACAAAGTCCTGTATAATCATTGAAAAACTGCGATTCCTCCGAGAGCGGCGCATAAATTAGCGGCGCGCAACCGATGCCCGAGACCGTTTTCGCCAAACCGTCACCCGGAAATCAGCGGCGCAGATTCGACTGCACCTCCTCGCGTATTATAACTCATCCTCGGAAATCAAGTTTTCGGCCCCGCTCGGCTTGCGCGCGCGCGCGCGCCTAAGAGCGAATTAAGAAACAGGAAAGAGCCGCCCTCGAACGCGGAAGCGCTCCGCGAAACGTTTCCAACGTACGTTTTAACGGCGCGTGGCCCTTATCAAAGAGCGAGTTCCGTTGGTCCGAGGTCCGGTTCGTCCGGTCGCGCGCGGTCTCCTTAACGAGCCTGCCGCCGGTCTCTCTCCGTTCGCGAAGACGCTTTCCATTGTCGCGCGCGACTCATCGCCGACAGAGCCCCTCTCTCACGGAAATAGAGTCGAAAAGTGTCGGCGATCAGGTTTTCGTTCCCACCGAAACTGGACGCCTCGCGCGCGAGGAGGACTCGGAGGAGAGAGAGACACATCGCGTGGTCATCCCCTTTTTTAACCTGCGCGCTCTCGCGACTCTTCGGCAAAAGCAGGTTAATTCGCCGGGCGCACACACTGTCCAGGCCCTCGGGGCCATTATCGCAAAACCGGATTCCTTAATTTATGGACGGACGCCCGATCGGAAGCCATCGGCGAGGAGGGCTGCGCGCGCCGCCGCCGGCCCGCGCGCGGTCAGTCGGTCGAGGCCCAAGGGGTTGTGTTGTTGCCGCGCGGCGCCGCGCCAAAGCCCGAAAGGTAGGAGGGGACGACGGGCAAAGGTGACGGCGATGACCCCCGGAATCCGGAAACTTGCTAAACCGGATCTATTGGTCAGTCCTTACTCTGCTTTTCTCATCATCGGGCAGGGATATGCGCGGAGAGGTGTATGTGTATACATACCCCCTTTGGTGAGAACTGGACAGTGGCTCTGCTCTCAGAAGGGACGGCGGACATTGTCCGGCTGCGTTTCCGATTCTTCCGCCGCTTGTTTTTTTTTACGCAAAGAGTCCTCTCTCTCCTCCTCTCTTCCTAACGGATCCGTCTCTCTGTCTATCTTGATGCTCGAAAGCAACGGGCAAGAGTAATATTCCACGGAGGAATATAAGTGCACCACCCCTTTGCCGTTAGCCGCCATTATTGCGGAAGAGACGAGAGAGAGAGAGAGAGAGAGAGAGAGAGCGTTTATTTATACAAGAGACGGCTGATGCTACCGTAGAGCTTTGTGTCTATTTTTCTTTTCTCTCTTTTCGACGCGGGCAAGTTATTAAGCGAAGAGGCCGACGACATCGTATGGGTCTTTTGGCGAAACCGTTTTTTTTTTTTTTAACTGCGTTTACTTTGTGATTAATGCGGAACTTTATGCGCAGAAACGCTCATTGCGCCGAAGCCGTTTACGTCCTGCAAACTGCTCAAAGTGAAACTTTATAGCGAGGATAATAAACCCGGGGAGGCAGCCGGTGATTGAGGAATTAACTTCAACTTATCTTAGATTTTGTACTTCATTCCATTTTTTACTGCCCGCGCGATCGTAAACCGCGCACTTTCTTTCGCGGTGTATTATTACGTTGACGTGCATTAAACGCTTGCAAAAATTCAATCGCCGATGCTCTCGGCAAATAAGCTCGCGGATGGTTACGGTAATGTTTTCCAATTCGCGCAGCGCCAACAAACGATTGAATTTTCCGAAGAGTCTCTTATCTATCGTACGGCGCAATGGAATCTTTGATGGCGGATTTAAATACCTGTTAATTCACGTAATTAATCGATGTAGCCGGTAATTTTTTTAGCCTAATGTCCTCCGAGTCAAGAAAAAAGTCTTTTAATTGGCGCAATTAATTGCGCCTGTTATCGGCAGCACATTTCTACGCTCGTAATCGCTAAATTTTTGCTCGTGAAAACTGCTCTTTTTATGTACAGACGGACATAAAAATCATTCGTAATATAAAGTCGACTTATTTATTAGCTGCAAATCGAGAAACGCATTTAGATTGCCAAGTCCCCTCCCCAAAACACTGAGACTTTCGTTTTTATTCGCCGGTAAAAGGCACCGGGTGACTCTTGAAACCAGAGAGAATTCAAATAAAGGGAAATAAAATACAGCTTCTCTTGCTTTTTTTAAAAAAAAAAACTGCACTCTCATTCTTCATTGTCGTCCACATCCTTTTATCACGAAGCGATTTATTATACCCCTCTTGCATAACTCCCCGGCCTCGAAAATTACATAAGAATAGCATTTTTATCACTCCCCGAATCGTGTAATTTATTTCGCGCCGCTGAAAAAAAAACAAAAAGTCCGAAATGCGCCTACCCACCGAAGTACCCCCGGTAAACAAAACAATATTTTAATCCCTCGGAAAATTAGCAGTTATATCCCCGATAAATCTCTCCGCGCCATTAAGCACGTCTTATTTCCGAAACAATTGATATATTACGCTAATTCGCGCGTTTATCCGCACCCCCCGATCGGAGGGGGGGAAATCTCTCTCGGCCTTCTTTTCCGGCGAGCGCACATAACGGGGCGACGGGGAAATTTGTCATGCGGCCCGCGGCGCGCGGATAGATGTAGGATACGGCGCATTAGCGGAACCCGCGCCGCGGGTACACTCGCAGTTCCCTCTTTTTTTTTTCGTTTCCCTCTGCGAGCGGCCGGCCGACGCGGAGGTGTTTGCCCGCGCCGCGGCCTTTATTGTGCGCATTGACGCGGCAAACGCCGCGATGTGGTCCGGTGAAAGTTGCGTTACAATGGCTGCCTGATTTTAGAACCTGTTGGATCTTAATTGTCGAAAGATAAAAGGCCTTTTATGGGGCCGATTTTTGGCTCGGGAAGATTGTTTAGAGGAGGTCACGTTGCTGTTTGGGCTTCGGGTCAAAGCTTTCGTATTTTTTTTTTTTTTTTTTTTATTGGAAATGCGATCAAAAGCTTCTTTAAATCAAATTCAAACTATATATGTATACAGTAGTGGCTTTTCCGCTATAATACTATTGATTGACATTGCGATTCCTTTGCTCGCAAAGTGCAGTAGAGTTTTTAATTAAAAGCCAACGAGAGATATCGTTTTTAGATTTTCAATTATTTTCCTACTTACATAAATCAGCTGATAAATGTTTTGAAAAGGCGAATTTTTCGGTGACTCTTGATATTTTATTTCCATTGCACGGTCTAATGAAAGATATTGATAACGTTAAGTTCGCCGGTGCGTTATCGCACGTGGTAACATTACAATGGAAATAATTGAATAGCAATAAAAAATACTTAAGATTAATGCACTACTGTGGGGTACAGCGAGCTAAGTCTCGAATCAACACGTGTATCTCGGGCGGCACCAGGCATGCCTGGGTGTTAGAAATCTATATGTTATCGGAAAATGTAAAAAAAAAAGAAAGAAAAAAAGATCAGCACAATGCGTACACTATAACTTCTAATTAAGATAAATTAGAATTGTAAAGTACGCGTCCGCTCCATTGGCGCTTTTTATCGGCTAATTTAAAATAAAGCTACCATTGTATATCGACGAGCAGTCCTTGTTAATTTTTAAATAACGCGCATTTTCTAGCCGCGAGCTCGAAAATAACAGGCTCCGGCCTCCCGAGTAATTTATTAAGCAAGAAAAAGGGCCCTGATTTCAGTTATTAAAATGTTTTAACGCCATTATTCAAGCAGCTCCGGAAATCGCTCCCCCCGGTTTTGCCCTCTTTGTTTCCAAAGCCCAGAGCTCTCTCTCTCTCTCTCTCTCGCGCGCTAAAACGCCCGGCGTTCACTTTTGATTATGTTGCATTATTATATAAATTATCCCGCAGGAATATTGTAATCTGCGCTCAGCCTGGGACATAATAAAGTATCTATCCAGCTATCTATCTATCTATCTATCCCTCGGAGCGATCGAGACATTATACAGCGCGTATAACGAATCGGGACCTCCCCCTCTCTCTCTCTCCCGCGCTTTGCTCGATTTTTCCCCGGCGGTTTCGCTATCGGGCTTCTCTCGCGCTATCGAGAGCCTCTAAACTTGTCAGTAAGCGTCGCGGTGTAAGCGCGCGCCTCGATAAATAAGCGATTTCGCGGAGCGTGCGGCCGCGGCGGCGGCAGCGCTTTCAAGCTCGCCGCGCTTCGCCTCGGAAAAATGCGGGAAAAACGCCGGGGCTGACAATTTTATCGATAAGGCGATTCGATACGTGCGCGAATTATTGTCGCGTGCCGTGCAGCAGCGGAGCTGGAGCTTTTTTTTTAATACCGGGAGAGTAATCGAGCCGCCGCTCGGGAGAAAGCATGCAGTCGCCATTTGCGCCCAGGGGGATTTTTCAAAGGCATATTGTATGATTGACGAGTTAATTATTGCCCGAGTGCTTAGCCGGCGGAGCTCGGGATCCGTGATAAATCTATTCGCTCGGAGAACAGATTTCTGGAAGTTTATTAGGGGAGCTAATGAAATTTTCGGCTCTGCGATTTATTAAAGTTAATAACGGGCAAACTAAGTTCGTAATTATAAATTTTCGAGCCTAAAATAGATAATGAATGCAAATTTAAACATAGAATGTTGACAATATCGAATATGAAACGATATTACGTTGTAATTTACTTCATCTTTATGTAAATAGCATAAAAACATTGTAACGAAGCTTGTATTATTCATTACGGAAGTAGTTAGATTAAAGCTAGGCACCGATTAAATTAGGGCCGGCAATAATTATTCCTACGTAATTAGATTTTTTTGCATAATTTTCAAAATGCATTTACAAGCTCGCTCGGGAAAAATCAAATTTATTAAATATCCTATAGAAAGTCGAGCATTTTCTTGGCTCATAAATGCCGGAAACGAAGTTAACCCAGATTTTTAGCAGTGCATCTAAGCTTAAAAGTTTAAGGCGTATCTGGTTTGCCCCAATGCCTACCTTTCCATTAAATATCAACGCGGCGGCGGCGGCAATAACATTTTGAAAGTTGAAAGTCCGAAGCGCAAAAATCCCTGTCAAAAAAGCGCCTCGGCCGCGGCGGCAATACTCATTTAAACTATTGCTTATTACCTAACTTCATTAGTGCAAAGAGTCGATTTCACTTTGCTCTCCTGCCTACAAGCAGCGGGCATTATCAGGTAGCGCACCGTGTCCGGATATCTCAATAAATTTCAAAACCGCTTCGCATATCTCGGCGCAGTAATTAAAACTCCCCTCCGATAAGAAAAAACGCTCGACTTTAGCGGCGTTAGCTCTTGTAAAGCACATAAACTAAAGGAAAAGTCGCGCGTCGTGTACACCGAGTCATTGTCGGAGCGGTCCGGCCCGATAAAATCTCGCGCTCGAAAATTTGTCCCCGGCCCAAAAATCGGCAATTACGCGACCGGCTCGTAATCCCCCGCCTCTCTCGCGCATAAATGCAAATCTGCGCCAGGCGCCTTTTACGCGTATTAAAGAATATATATCGAGAGCGGAGGATAATGCGGAGAGCCCGAATAGAGATAAATAATCCCCGATGGTAATTTATGGCCGGGGCGGCGGCGGTAGCCATTCGCTTTGCGAGCGGCTGAATAACGGCGCGACACGTAGCGCTCGAGAAAACTGAGAGATATCGCTGCCAGATAACAGCTGAGCCGAGAGAGAGAGAGAGAGGACGATGAAAAACGTCGAGAGCGCTGGAAGGACGATACGAGACGCGAGTGGGTCGAGCCGAGAACTGATAATGCTGCCGAGTAGGTACGTGCTAAGCTAAGCTCGAAACACTGCCGCCTGCACCGCGGAGTCTCCTTACTTCGTCGTCCTGGCTTGTAATGCAACCTTCTCGGATGCTAATTTTCAACGGTTTTATAACACCGACGTGCTTCTTTTAATATACTCGTAGATTATTATACATAAAGTAATAAATCGTGTTTGGGCTAAAACGTTAAGTAAAAAAAGGGGCAAACGCGACGTGGGCGTTGCGTGTTTTCGACGTTTTATATAAATGATGGATTGTATCGAAATCAATCTTTGATGCTACGAGCTTATCAGTGAGAGCCGACTGCACTTTCTTTCTGAAAGCTAAAGTTTGTTTTATAAGCGTAAAAACCAAAATTTATCAGGCAATCCGGGAAAATTTACGGTTTAAATTCGATTTATTTTGAAGCTTTTCCTGGCAACTAAATAAATTAAATTCTTTCGAAACGTGAACTCGAAAAAGTAAAAGATAATTATTTGAGAAAATCTACGAATTACTTTAGTAAACTATGAATTAATTTAAACTGTCTAGTATAAATGTACGACGATGAAGGTTCGGGTGAATTAACCAATAATACAACACTAGTCCGAATTTAAGACAAGCGTATATTTTAATCTTCGAAGTTTAATCGCGCAGATTCGTACTATATGCATATAATTTTACTCACTTCGCTGTAATTATTCTTTCTCTCTCTCTCCCTGCGTATTTAGTGTGCGTCCATCTCCCTCCTCACTCTTCACAATCCACCAGGAACTCACGAAAACCTGAATCTACAATTCAAACTTTCTTGTCGGTATATAGATCATACATTCACACAACTACACGTAAATGGTCGCAGGCATTATAATACAAAATAAACAGTACACCTCGTTGAACTGTTGACATCCGAGCTGGATTTGAAATCAGAAAGCTTTGCGTCCAAAAAGGCAAAACGGCAATATTCGTCGCAGGAGACAAACAAGTAATTAAAAGTTACTGTACCAAGTAAAGCAGCTCCTGAACAATTTAATCGTTAAGTCATGAAGTACACCGCTATAATCCTCGTGCATCGTTTCCTGAAGATTAAGAGAAGCCCGTAGAAAATGCAACAGATCCAATTAATTTTTCCCTATTTCAGCGCACTAAATTATTTATAATGAAGCTGCAACACATGCAGCCATTAAAAAAGGACGATGTTTCGAGCAAGCACCAAAAAAAAAGCGCCGCCTCAACTCGCAGCCCCGGAGAAAAGGAGCAAAAATCCGGCATAAAAGCAGGCGCGCGCGCGCGCGCGCGTCTATTCAAAAACGGCAAGAGACAGGATAGGAAAGAAAAGAGCTGCGTGTACATCGCAGCGGAAATGGCTTATACTCGCGGGCTATCGTAACTCCCCGAGACGCATAAAATTCTCCGTCGCGCCTCTCCGACGAGAGACGAATGCCAGCCTGGAAAAAAGGGGAAAATCACTTAAAACGAATTCCGTAACTCAGATTCATTCCCCAGATACGGAACTTTGAGCGTATCCACCTCAAGGCGGAGAGATGATTTTCCGTATATACCCCGAGAGAGAGTCACGGGTTTTAGTGCTAAGCTATATAGCGACGGACGTTAAATTTTCAGAGGCGCACGATTGCCGATAAAACGCCCGGATTTACGGCGCGAAGTACTTTAGGCGCGGGACGGAATGGGACAAATTCCTTGGCTAAGTTAATGAATGACGGATTTTTTTTTTTTACCTTTGTGAAGCTTGGGTTTCGGTTTTTCTGCTTTTTGGAAAGTGCGGTAATTAAACTGAGATTAGGAAATGCTGCTTGCGTAATTAGAGCGGTAATGGTAATATTTTTGAGGATGAAGTAAGTTACGGCATTACCGTGTTCTGAAAGTTTTTGAGCAACAACACAAATAGTTAATGCTGAAAATTTACTTGTTTCTTTTCTTATAACGATCAAGAGTTTCGCGTGTGATTCTTATTTCTATCTTACGATATCCTGAAGGTTGAAAACTACGCAACTGATATAGTAACTGCAAATTTTCTGTTACAGTTACAAGCTTCGTAATATCGAGAAAATGCATCGATATTATACTATTCCAGTAAATGAATTTAATGCACTCTGAGAAACTACAGAGTAAAATTGCTCCGCGCGCGTATATACTCATCGCGATGTAATAACAGTTTCAGAATTATTAAATTTTATTACAAAGATACAATTATATCACTATAGCATTAATCCAACACACATCCCGCATTAAATCTAATCGGCACTATACTTAACAAATCTCCTCGTAAACCTCTTTCAGCGCGCGAGCCGTCTTTCCGGGGGAAACTCGCGGAACACGAAAAAAATCCCTCGTGTCCCATCCCTAAAAATGCAGATCGAACCCGTTCCCACACAGCAGCGGCTGCGCACTGCGAGCGGCGGAAAATGAGGGACGAGGGCCGAGGGGGTACTCGTCGCGCCGCGGGTAATCGCCTATCGTAAATTGGTAGCGGCTCTCGGCCGGCGATACATATAAATTCGCGACGGCGGCGGAGTCGGTAGCTGCAAGGAGCCCCGCAGGAGTTACGAGCGTCGCTAAGCGGAGGAGCACGAAATAGTCTCCCTTTTTCGCATGACCGGCCGTAATTAATAACGGCGAGAGAGGCCTGTCGATACGACCCGCGGGGTCTCTCCTTTCCTCTCGGGCCTATCGAGAAAAAACGCCCCGCCGCCGCCGCTTCCGATGCATTACGTCGCCCGATACGGCGGCGGCGCTTTTGTGAGTCGCCGGGATTTCTTTTTTCAGATGGGTAATTAGCTGATTATTTCAGCTCGCGGCGTATCCACTGTTATGAGGAGGCTGACGGGAGCGAGCGATTGCTGCCGCCGAAGCTTTTCATGTACGATAGCAGCTTTTTCTTGCGGGAGATGGAGCAAAAATTTGCTGGAATGACAATAAATTACGAGGGTTTTTATATTATATACTTTTGCACGCGGCGACTAGATTACATAGCCCATTTGAAATTGAATTTGATTTCCAAGTTACGAATGCAAAGCGGCGAAATAATCCGGATTAAGATTTTTTGCGACATCTGGATTACTGTATGTTATTCTCGCGCAAATTTATGTAGACCAGATTCTATCGAGCACTTCAATTGGCGCCAACGTCCAAGAAATAGCAGACTAAATATATAATATATAGTCCTACTTGCGCGACATCCACTAAAGCGAATAAAATTGCAACTATTTGCATCGATAAAACTTTTTCTTATGCCAGAAAAATTCAAGCTGTATTAGCCGTACAAAAGAGTGCATTAAGGCAAGTGCTTAAGCCTTATTTAGTGGAAAAAAATAAGAGTTCCAAGTTAAATAAAACTATTTATTAGCCAATAACATAAAATTTCTTGACCATTTTATTGAATTACCGATTTTTGGTGTGAAAATGGTGTGCATATTAAATATAGTACATAATTAAACCTCTGATTTTGTATTGAAGCTTCCAGTTGCGGATACACACACCCACACACATACATATCTATTCTTGTTCCTGACACCTTAAAATACAATTATAGCAGGTTCTTAGAATAACTCCAAAAATTAATATCACAAAGCTTCCTCTAAGAGGAAGCAAAATGAGACTTATTACGCTACAATTATATACTAATATAAATGACGCAAAGCTATAATAAGAGTTTGACTTTTTGGCGGGCCAAATTCAATCTATAAAGGTAAGGTCGGCTCGCAGCAGGCGTCGTCTGCACTTGCAACTCTTACTTGCCAGCAGGGCGCAACCGCGCCCTTTGATATTAGATTAGATCAAATAAGAACCTCTTTCTCGAGTAATAATTTGTTTTAAAAAACTCAAAGTAAAGCATTTCAAGACAGGGAGCGCATCGGAAGCTATACCAAAGTCCAGACGCGCAGAAAATCAGGAAGCCCTATCGGAATTTTCATCGGCAGATAATGAAACTATGAGCGAGGCATCTCTCAGTACGCCTCAATTAAGTCCGAAATGAAAAAGCATAAAGCAGCCCCCCGAGCGAGCTGGCCAGCGTCTTATCTTTGATTAACAATGCAGCGGCGATTCCTCGGGGCAATCTCCCATGCGCTCTAATCTAAAAGCTTGGGACAAGAACAAGAGCAAGCGCGCAAATCAAGAGCCTCTCCCCGGCAGAGCGGGAGCAAAGCGAGGACTGGCAAGCTATTAAAGCGCTGCCTGCATGCCGTATCGCATAACACGCGAACGCATTACGCGGGACTTATATAAATTCGACTGCACCCGCGGATGAGCGCCAGGCTAATAGACTCTCTCTCCCGCGAGAGAGAGAGAGAGAGGGGCAGCGCGGATAACCTGTCATAAATCCATTGCCGATAACAGGAAACATAATATCGCGTGCGCGCCGCGTAACGCTGCAGCTGCCGCCGCTGCCGCCGCCGCCGCCGCCGCCGCGGCTTCCAAGGAAGGTGACGTAGATAAAGAAGCGCCGAGCTCCCGTGCGGCTCTATCTCTAATGGGATTTTGTAGTTTTGCGCTCCCACTGCTTTTGCTACCAGCTTGCTTTTAGCTATGATGGACCGAGATTGCGAAGTCCTCTTACCTTTTTACTCTTTGCGTTATTGATAGTTAACTGTTGTTTATTCGAGCGGTAAAAATCTCTATCGGAGCGCTCTTATTTGCATATAAATTAGATAATCGCGGCCGCGAGAAAAATCCAAGCAATATACGCGCTTTTCCGATTAGGGCGTGTATGCGAGCTTCAAACCCGCGAGAGCGGAGCTATTTTTAGAAAGCAATAATGGTAACGATCTATCGAGCATCTTGTACACAGGCCGTCTCTCTCCTAGGCCCATTGTACGAAATAGAATTGTCGAGCAAGCTCCCGATAAATATTCATTGGCAATCTAAAAAACAATAAACGCCGGGGATCTCGCTCTCGGGCGACAAAGACGTAACCTCCAATTATCGGAGATCTCATCGGCTCTCTCTCTCTCCTTTGCATATTACAAATTCGATCGTCCACAGGCCGCGGCTCAATCGGGCCCCTCGATCTCGCACATATCGCCCCGCTAACGAAGAGGCCCATAAAAGCGAGAAGCGAGCAATTAAGGAAAAACTCCGCGTCCCTCACAATAATCGAGGATCTCTCTCGCTTTTTGACGGGGCGATCAGCAACAAGTGGCGGCGACGGCCCATTTCCTAAAACTCGTTCTCACGCGCAAGTGAGCCGCTGCTGCTGCTCCCCCCCCTTCATCGTAAAAGGGTGACACACCCATACACGAGAGGAGGCAAGTGGCCCTTGGCTTCGGCTCGGCGCACGAGTTACGACGTCCCGGATTATAAGGTATACACACGCGGACTGAAAATCCCCTTTCGAATATAAGACGGCCGGATAGCGAGAGAGGAGAAAAAAGACTTGTAAAAAGCGGGGAGAGAGAGAGAGAGAGAGAGCGCGCAGGTATACGCCGGGGTGTCTCGCTTCTGACAGGTGCATCTGCTCCGAGATTTTCCACGCAGCGCGTCTTCTTCCCTCCCGCTGCTGCCGCCGCCGCCGCACGCCCACGAATGAGCGAGCGTGAGATATGTATTCCGCAGGTATGCCGACTTCTCTCTCTTTCTCTCTCTCTCGGTGTCGTCCCGAGATTATCTGAGAGTCGCTTGGATAAATATCCGATTACGCTGCCATTGAGGATCAGGACGTTTCTTCGGCTCGCGGTGTGCCGTACGAAATTCGACCGAGTCGAGCAAAGCAAAGTTGAATTAATGGATGTCCCCGCCGACTACCGATTCTAATAAGCGTGCACGCTGAAAAATCGCTTTATGCTAATCGACTCTTACTCGCGGCCGAAGAATTATGAAAATTAAATGGAGCTCTGCGCACGCGGCGGCCGATGGCTTATCGGTCGCGGCGGCGGCCCTCTCTAACAACGAGCCGCGCGCCGGGAATTCACTTTAATAAATTAGAAATCCATTAGAAAATTGATCCGCGGCCCCGATTCTTTTTTAACGAGCCCCAGTGTCGTATGTCACTACTTTGTTTTAGGTTTTTTTAATCGGGGTACAATTACCCAACCTCGAAGCGAAGTGTAATTGTATCGAGAGGCAGCTTTTCAGAGTGCAAATTTCGCGGGCGAGTTTCGGACTGCCTAATAAGGTGAAACGGTTTTATTGTATAATAACCTTATTAAAAATCTTAAAAAGTCTTTTAATTACGAGATCACGCAAGCGAGAGAGCGTTACACACGGCACTCACATCTGTTTCGCGCGGACAAGTGACAGATAAATAAAGGCATTAAAGCGGCGCCGCGCTCTCGGGATCTCAAAAAATTCGACCGAAATATTTAAGAATTAAGCGCGCGGATAAAGGCGCATACCGGCAAGCGCAATTAAACTCTTTCGATTGCCAGGCTCGATCCCGACAAAATTATTCAAATACCTGCATCTCTCCGCGGGTTACGTAAATAAAAAGCACTTGCTCGCCCCTCGAGAGTTCGGCCCCGATTTCTCATCTGATTTTCATATTATCATGGCTGGATCTCTCCCGAAAAGAAGGTCCCTCATCCTTTTTCGTTTCATAAAGTCTCTCTCTCTCTCTGCGAGAGAGCGGAGAAGCTTTCGATTTCGTACTTACCCGAGAGAGCTGTACGTGCGTGAGTGCTTTGCCATCGCGGGTCACGCGAATGAGGAATTATGTAATCGTATTAAATTATACGCTTTGCAAATCACCCGCTTCTCCCGGCTTCTTTCGAAACTGCGCTCTCTCTCTCTCTCTCTTTTTTCGCCTCTCTTTCCGGCGAGAGAGTCTCGAAGGAGAGGGACGCGAGGAGGCCAAAATTGAGATTTTACTTTGGCGGGCTCGCCGAACGCTTACCACCGGGGAATAAATTAATACTAATCGCCGGCCGCTGATAATACGGAAATTATGCTATTAATATGTATTCGAGTGAGCCGGAGAGTTATATTTTTTTTCCTTAAAAGGTGTACGCGCGAGACGCGCGCGGCGTGTATCTCGGCGTTTTTTGCGCCATCGGACGATGGGATTTTTTTGGACTCTCTGCACACACGAGAGCCTCTCTGGCAAAAGGAATCGTAAACTAATCGTAAAATAAATTACGCTGAGTCAGTCGGACCGATGCGCGGTTCGAGAACGAGGCTCTGAGTTATCGGCATAAAATTCCACACGCCGTCGCTCGGACGCAAATCTAAGATTAGAAATATATATTGTATAATTCATTAAGCGCGCCTGGGGTACTTTGGGGCAATTAAAAATCCTCATTGGCCGAGGTAAAGGTAAAGAAGCAGCATCTCCGATGGCTTCTCACGAGGCGAGGAGAAGCTCTTTGTCGAAGATGAGCTGTGTCGGCCGGTGATTTCCTCGGATTCTAGCTTGTGGGACTGAATGCACAACGCGGGGAGAAACCCTTTTTAAGGTAAGCCGCAGAAAAAGAAGTCGCGTCGCTCGCTCGGACGATCGTCGCGACGATCGCAGCCGTCCTAACTGTTTTCTGCCCGTAAGGGAGTGATCTTGAACTGCGGATAGCGCAGGGCACTGTACTTCGGGATTTATACCTTTTGATGCGTGGCTTTGTTTAAGCCGGACAATTCGGTCTGATTAATTATCTTTTGTTTTTAAAGCTGAAGACGTGTTGAATAACTAAACAGCTCGGAGAGACAGTGAGGTCTTGAGAATAAAAGTGAAATTTTACAAATAAAAGTACCAGCTTCTTCTTTTAAGTGCAGCGATATAAATCCTCCGGTTGCGCGCTCTTATTTCTGTTTACAAGTTTACATAGGCAAGCTAATAAGCCAAGGCGCGTTAAAACAATGTCGCGTAAATAATATGTGTTTTTGTAGGATGCGAGTACCTACGAGCCTTGACGAGAAAGACTTTCGCGAAGTAGAAAGGATTGTCGGTCGTATATCGAGAGTTTTGTGTGTCTTATACAAGAGGAGGCTCGGAGACAGATAAACAATGGATTTCTCAGGTATTAATTACTTTGAATATAGTGATTGCTAGTGTTAATTTAGAGTTTTTATTTCAAAATCTCGGTCCTTTTTCCAGTGTGTTCTTGGCGAAATTATTAATTGAGAGCGACAACGAGTTTACTTGAAATCGTTTGAGCTCGTGTGTCCAGTTTTTTGGTCATTCCAATAAATTGTTAATAAAACCACCGTTACAGAAGTAAATCATCGACTATTACGAAATTATTCATTTATTTGCCGCAAGAGATCACAGAAAAAAAAATCTGCTCCACGCAAAAAGAAAAGAAACGAGCAGCGAAGTGCTAAACAGCCAGGCAAGAAGCACACGCAGTTATCAGGAGGCAATTATTGAAAGGGGAACTTTTGCCGCTCTAAACAAATACGTAAAGAAGCTCGTTAATCAAACGAGTTCCGTTAAATAAACTTCTAAAGTCGCGGAACGATCGCGATCCCAGCTGGAAAATAAAATGGCGACTTTTCCAGCTCGGACATTATGTGCAGTTCTCACGCTCGGGGCGGAGAAAAAGCTGATGAATATATTCAGTATATATCGTCTGGTAACATCAATTATTCTGCGGCGCACACTTTGTTAAAGACTCAACGATCGGGTATTATAACGGGCAGCGGCAACTGGCCGCCGCCGCCGCCGCCGCCGCCGACGCCGACGCTCGCACGCATGAAAACGTACGATGATAAGCTTTATGAAGCCTGACAAACTCGATATCCTTATCGGAGCAATAACGTTTCGCCGTTCATGAACCTCGCCTCTCCTTTTTCTATCTCTCTCTCTCTCCCTCTCCGCTCTCGGAGAGCTGCCTGCCGTCTTAAGGCGGCGTTCATTTTTTCCCATTTGTCAATTTCGCGGAGGAAGGAGAGGAGGAAAAAGAGAGAATAACGCCGAGCGAGGAGGGAATGTCTTCGAGGGGGATGAGAGAAAAAGTGTCTCGAGCCGAAGAGTCTCGAAGGCCAATAAGCGAATCGAGACCTTTAACTTTCTCTTTTTGTAATAAACGTATATCTGTTAAAGCTTTGATGTAAAGACGCCTGCGCGCTTCTTATCGGACTTTTTTGCCTTATTTTTAAAAGCTCCTCAAGGCCTCTCTCTCGCCCGCCGATTAGAATTCACGGAGACGGATTTAAAAACTTTATTTCTCGCGGTTATTTATTTATAAATAAATAACCTTCGCTCGCGCGGTGATAAGTCCTGTATCTCTGCCCGATCGCTTTTATATCGCTTGGGTAAATGCATACATTTATTTCGGCTTGATTTATTTAATGAAGACGGTAAAAGTAAACAGCGATTATCGAATTTATATTTAAATTTTATTGAAACTGCATCAATAATTTTGTAATTAAAATTTTCCGCTACACTCTTTTAGAAAACGCGCGGATAATCATGAAAGTTTGTTCGGAGAATGTTGCTTAAAATGTATTTATTTGTTTATTTGCATTATTTTTTTTTTCGTAGAGTTTAGTTGCACTGCACATTTTTCTGATAATAAAACTTATGTAATCAGAATATGGTTAACGGCTTTATCTTTACAACTGCAGTAATTTATTCTATCAAAAATCAGGTATTGCAGCGTGTTATAACGTAACTATCCGAATATTATTTAAATATTTTGCTTGCCCTGCATTATTATTATTATTATACGCATAAAATACGCCATACGATTAGATTGCAGTAACGAGAGTAACTTAAACTTTATCAATAATAATGTTGTCAAACTGTATTTACAATAAGCTAAATCGTGATTGCATATAAATGAAGCAATAACAGCACTCTAAACAAATTGTATTGCATTCCGGTCTGAAATCGAATTGTTTTCTTTCCAGAAAAACTTAATCGCTTAGAATCCCGATTTAAATTCCACCCAACCGATCTCGGCTCGGCTGGCAAAGCGTCCAACGAAAATAAAAAAACACAAAAAAAAATCAAAAAGAGCAGGAAATTCCTCGAGAGCAGCGCTCTCGCAGCTGATGTAAAACAATACGCGCGACACGAGCACGGCTTCATTGATATTTTTTCCCGCGCGCGCGCGCGCACACACAGCTCTTATAAGGCCCGTGCAGTATCGAGTGAAGCCCGTCGCGACTCCGGGAGACTTGAACGATCCGAAGCTGCAGCGGCGATGTCGCGCGCGCGCGCCCCCCGTGAAAAAAAAGAAATGGCCGCGGAGGAATAAAGTGCGCGGGCTCCGGTAATCGTTAAGGCAATTGGCGAAATCGTCCGTCTGGCGCGCGCGACGCGGAAAAGAGAGAAGCGCGCAGCGCGCGAGAGAGAGAGGAGAGGGCAATTTATCCTTACAAATTGCGGCGCGCTCGCAGAGTCGTTTTCGTGCCTTCTATCTCTGTTACACGCATGCCTACGCGCTCGCCTCTCGTTCCAGCCGCCCACGCTCAGCTCTCGCGCGTAGGCGGCTCGCGAAAAAGCGGGAGGGGGAGAGCAGAGAGAGAGAGAGAGAGGAGCGAGGCGGATGTCCATCGCGAGACACCCTCGACAGTTCACTTCCTCTCGGCGCGCTGCTTTGCTCTCTTTATTCGTCTCCTCCTTCGAGCTGCCCCCTTCTTACATGCGTGGAAGCGATTGAAAATTTTCCACGCTGCGTTAAGAGCGAAGAGAACGTGTGTGTGTGTGTGAGAGAGAGAGGGAGGGAGAGAGAGCAGAGTCGCATTAGGCGGCACAGCCCGAGGCTGTCTTCTCTCGCTGGGTGCCCATTTTTCACCAGTCCTCCTTTTTTCTCTCTCTCTCTCGCTCGCTCTTTCGTTCGCCCCCTCTCTCGGTACCCTTCGCCTCTTTTTCTTCCTCGACTCTTTCGTCTCTCCTTTTTTACATTTTTTTAACTTCATCTCCGCCTTTTTCGTCTTCTTTTAATCTCCCCTTCGGTTCTTACTGACCGTGTGTACGCGCTCCTTCCTTCTCCCCCTCCTCGCCCCGCTTGCCCGCGCTACACTTGGATTTTTCATTTGTAGCTGACTTCTCTCCATTTCCATATACACGTGCATATATATACCTGCGACTGTCTTTATCTCTATAAAATTCTATTCCAAACTGCTGCCGCTGCTGCCGCTGCTTCCGATCGAATCTAAAAATAAAATCCGTCGTTTCTCCCCCGTACAAAAGTACGGAGCCCTTTTTTGCCGCTCTCCTCTCTGTGTACGTTTCCGCGATTCGCTCTTTTATACACAGAGGCGACGTCGCCTTTTTCAGGGGCCTCTTTTTTTCCAGCGCTCGCCAGCTCCTTGGCGCGGTGCGCGCGCGAGACTGAATCTTTTTCGCCGGCGTCTGTGTTTTCCAGCCAGGCGCGGTGCGGTGTGTCTCCGTCCCTCTCGCTCCTCGGCCAGGTATCCTTCTCAAGGCAGTCCGCGCGAAGAAAGGCAAACGCCGTCTCTCTCTCTCTCTCTCCGTCTCTCTCTTTATTCAAGCGGGAAACGCCGAGCATTGTATCGAGTGGAAACTGACTTCTGCCATTGAACGAGCGTCAATACCCCGGCGATTAGTAGCCGAACAAACGAGGCAGGTACCGGAACCGTAAACTATCCAAAATATTGACGGGGTATCGAGTGTCGAGCCGATGCCATTGTCAGCGCTGAAAACGATAGTAACACCTGCGATTCGCTTTCGCTGGGATTCTTAACACTCTGATCCGAAGGTATTTCCTCGTAGATATATCCAGATCACCGAGGGATCCGTTCAAGTGGCTTTAAAGATTTGTAAATAAGCCATTTTCAACGAGGCAAAAAACGCTAAACATTTTGCTCGTAGACGCGAGGAAAAGCCTCGGTGTTCCCGTCAGGCCGAACGAAAGTAAAATCGCTCGTTATGAAAAGCTTGTAATCTAATCCGGCGCAGTGATAGATATCTTTTTAACGAGTGGCCATTCAGTGCGCCGGGTTATTATCCGCGCTTAGCGGCGCTCTCGCCGAGTATATACAGGCAAAACACACACGAGCGCGGAATCAATGGCTCCTAACAAGTATACATGTACTCTCCTCGTGGCCAGCGCCAAAAACTACTTTGCGATGCGGCCCGATAAAGCCGGGTGGCCAGCAGAGTTCTGCGCAGCTCCCTCCGTCTCTGTCCGGCTCACGGCGGCCTTTACGTAACGCTCTCGCTCTCGCGCCGCGTCCTTATCTCTCTCGGTGCACGTGTGTGTGCGAGATGCTGCGTCTGTCTCTACCTGCGCGCGGCCGAAGGAGCGGCGACGGCGGCGGCGGCGACGGCGGTGGGAGTCGCCGTGGTCCGGTGCGTTGCGGCGGCGGCGGCGGCGGTGGCTGCAGCTCGGAGTAGGGGGAGATCCGAGGCGCGAGAGGAGAGGCGAGGAGAGGCTGACGTAGCAATATCCACTTCCCCGGGCCCGGGCTTGCGCAGGTAGGGATTTCTCTCGGTGCGGCTTCGCGAGCGAGAGTGAGAGTGGCGAGGGAGGCGAGAGAGAGGGAGAAGCCGATGCTATCTCTCGCTCGGTTCCCTCCTGCGAGAGCGAGACGCAGCGAGGCCGAGCGGCCCGAGGGGGAGGCTCGGATGCTGGGCGGCCATGTTGCCGATCTCTCGGCTGTGTGCGTGCGCGCGTGTATCGGCCAAGTTCGTTTCTCGAGCTGCTGGGCTCGGGCTGCGGCGCTCGCCTCCTCCGAATATATCGTCTGGACCGTCTCGCTCGCTCGCTCGCTCGCTCGCTCTCTCACACAGGTGTGTGTACGTGTCCGCGGACGAGAGCGCTGCCGCCGCCGCCGCCGCCGCCGCCACCGCCACCGCCGTGTGGCCTCAGAAAGAGAGAGACAGCTAAGACGCGTCGGACGTGGAGAGCAGAGAGATCGGCGAGGAGGCCGATTGCGCGCGACGAGACGAGAGGAAAAGTGCCGAAAGAGAGAGAGAGAGACAGACAGAGAGAGAGAAAAGGACCACCGGCACCGGAAAAGTGACAGTGATTATCCGTGTTGTGCAGCCTCGGATGCGGCCGCCGATCCGACGATAGCCGCTGCTCCGCGAGAGAGGAACGCCGCGGAGATGTGAGTCCAGGGCGCAGCTCAGTAGTTTGTAGCAGCAACGAACCAAAGCACACTCGCGCACTGCCGTCGCGACACGCTCTCGAAGCTTCTTCCGAGATATGATGCTCTGCCAAGTAAGTAGCCAGTAGTCGACTGCCGCTTCTTTCTCTCTCTCTCTCTTTCTCTCACTCTGGTTGGTGATGGTCTCGCCTCTTTCTCTCTCTCTCTCTCTCGCTCTGCGTTTCTCCGACTGTCGCTCCGCGGAAAGGAGTATCCGACGGGCGCAAAAAGAGCGCGGTCCCGGCTAGACGACCGCTCGCGGCGAGGGCGTGCGAGGTACTTGAAAGAACAAAACGGCGGGGGCCCCCGTTTCGCGGCCTCCCAATCTGATCGGCGCGAGTCCAAGCTGCCGCTGCCGCCGCCGCCGCCACACCGGCAGGTTTGCCCTTTGGAGAATCAGGTTAGACCGGCCGAACCTGCTCCGCGCACCTCCTCTCCTCTTACCGGCTCTGCGCCTCGGAGCGCTAGTGGCCTCCTCATCTCGCTTCGGCGCCAGTGCCCACATAGTTCAAAGGAGAACAACAACAACACAACCGAACCGACCGAGAGAGAGAGAGAGGGATGACCAAACGAGATCTTCCGCTTCTTCTTTTCTCGCGCGGTCCCGTTCTTCGGCAGCTTCCGCGTTCGAGGATCGCCGGCTTCCTGCCGGTCGCGCTGCCGGTTTTCGGCGAGCCACCTGCCGAACTTTTTGCCCGAGGACACGGCTACCACTCGACACTCGACCAACTGGAATTTTCGCACTTGCTGCTCGTCCGCGGGGAAAACTTTTCGAGCCTCTTTACGACGAGGTTGATAGTAGCGTTTCCCGCCGATCGCCGTTGCAGAAGAGGATTCAATCGATTTTTGGATTTTTCCGCGCACTTCGCGGACGCCGCAAATTTGCATTTCCGCTATAAACACGCGCCGGGGAAAAGGGGATCCCCGCTAAAAGCCCCCCCAACCGCAAGGCAAATCACTTCTGCGCGGCCGGCCAATATTTCCCGAGGCGCAATTGCGCCGTTAGAACAGTCCTCGAGAGAAAGTACCCTTTAAAAGCAGTAAATCTCCCTCTTTAAACACCAAAGGCACTTACGCTCCTAAAATGGTCAGCGTCTATAAAGCCGGCAGCGCAAAAAAAGAAAAAAAAAAAGAGTAAATAATCAATAGCCACGAGCGCTTCCCCGACAGTTGCTCCTCCGGAAAAAAAGATCGGCATCGCGTTCACTCTCGCCGATCGGCACTACTGGCTCGTCTCTATTATTACACCTGTCTATCCGTCGAGGCGCAGGCGCGCGCGCGCGCGCGCGTTCGCTCGTTCGCTCGAGTATATACAGCGGGTGAATTCCAGTTTCGCTTAGGCACGGTCGTTGGACTACGCGAGCCGGTCGGAGAGCGATGACGATTCTCCCTCGGAGCGCCGGCGCGGCGGCGGCGGCGGCGGCAACGACGCACGCCCAGACCAGTAACACTGGTCTGTGGACCAGCTGATCGACGAGATTCTCTCTCTCTCTCTCTCTTCCCACGAGCACGAGCCTGTATCTGCAAGCCCCGATGACCCTGGCCCCGAAACCCCGAGATCGCCGGCTGAGCCGATGCGCGACCGGGAGCTTTCGCGAGCGGTGACCGCTCTCGCGCAAGGAGCTTTTGCTTGTTACGGTTGAGGAGGCTGGGCTGGGACGGCGGTTGTTGACTCTTGCTCGGGATAAACAATGCTTTTGGATTAATTGGGCAGAGGAGGTCGACAAGCTCTGATGAAGAAGAATTTTCAGAGGATTGTTTGGAATTTAGGATGAGGAAAATGTACTTTGTTTTCTTCAATTTATACTAGATGCATTCGGCTCGGCTGTCTTAACCCAGCTTCTTCCGCAACTATTACCTGATTTTTTCGTAAATTTTACTCGACTTTTCCTCTTTCGAGCGCGCGCGTACCTGCGAAGGTACAATTTTATGCTGTTGGTTTAGGATATCAGTTATCTCGTCGCAGAATAAACAATGCTTTTTGCGCCAACGGCAGAGAAATCGGCAACAATGCTTTCAGCACTAACAGGACAGAAAATCCGGCAACAATGCTTTCTCATTATACTAACTGCCACACGAGAGATCGGCAAAACTTATAACTCCGCCGCCAGCCGAAGGAAGGGAACCAGAGTCGGGATTAAAAAAATCCACCATGGTGGATTGCTTTCAGGTCCTGACCTCATTCGACGCTTCCGCAAATGTGCCATACCCAAGCCTCGAGCTGCAGCAGCCTGTGATACCGCGGACCGGAATCCCCAGCAGGAATTTCGAGTGCTCCTAGTTTCTTCTTTTACCTACCCGTCTTTGTTTATCTTCCCCCTCTCCCCCCTACCCCCGCCCTTTCTCTCCGGCCGTCCAAAAGAGCAGAAACTCCTCGGTGGACCAGAAAGAGAGGCAAAATGACGACGTGCGCCGAATCGGACAACGGAGCCGTGTCCATTCACATGCAGGAAGCTCTTTCACCGGTTAGTATCTCAGCTCTCGCGTCGCCATGCTCATTTTCACCTCGCTCGATTTCACGCTCTCATCGGCCCGCATTGTCCCCCCGTCCGAATCATTACCCGAGCGGCGCTTTTCGTGAGGACCGAGAAAGCGTTCCGATGGCTCGTTAATTTATAGGCGCTCTCACTCTCCTCTCTTTTTTCCGAGGCCCCATTAGCGAAAGGCGAGGTATGCCTATATAGTCGAAAACACACAGGATACATCGGAGGTGCCTTGTCCTCGTCGTTCTATTAATGAATTATTGAGTTTCCGTGGAGCTTAGCAAGCATATTTTATCCGGCGAGTATTTTTTCGGATAAAAATTCGACTCGCCGCGGCTTGACAATCCCCGGCGGAGGAGAGAATAATGACGGTCGCGACGAAGAAATATATTTATCGAATCCTATTTCTCTCCGAGATAATCGTTTAAATCCTCGTCGTTAATAAGATGCTTTACTGTGCCAAAGCTCCTCGGCTCTCGGGTTCGATTACCATTTTTAAGCGATTAGCGAAGCCGAGAGTTCGAGAGGAAACGAAGCGAGAGCAAACACCTGCGCCTCCGAGGAGCCGGTGTCAAAAGGTCGCGCGCGCACTTGCTTATAAATGCTCAATCCGCCGGAAAGTCTCCCTCCGAATTTTCCAGCGGTCGTCCCTCTCCGTTCGGGGGGTTTCGGCACCGCCCGTTGCGCCCAAATAATAGGCAGCCCCGACCGCAGGAGGGACCCGAGGAGCGAGGCGCGGCTATAAAGTGTAATGCATCCCCGGGCTCCGGGCTTTTTTCGGCGCGACGCGGAAGGTATACCCGTCGTAAAAAATGATTTAGGCGACGCGCTTAGAGATGCGCGAGGCAAGATAAATCGCGCGCGCGACGGAGGTGGGAGCCCCGAAGCTCGTAAATAAGGTAATTAAATTCCGGGGAGGGACGCGATATCGAGTCGCGCTTTATTTACGAGCCGAGCGCTTTTATGTCTCCCCGTGGACGGGAGTTTTCCTCCGACTTGTTCGCTCCTCGAGCTCTCGGTGCATAAGGAGAGAGAGAGAGGAGGGAGGAGATGTGTACCGTAGGCTTTTCATTGTTTATCCGCCGCGCCGAGAGCCTCGTTGTCGACCGCTTCATTCATCGCGCCGCGGCTGTGATTTCTGTCGCCATTATCTTAGGCAGCTACGAACCTGTGTTTTCTTCTTTCACGAAAGCTACGTGTTTTCATTATTTTGAATTCAAAAACAAGTCCATTCGAAGATACCGATAAGAATTGGAAAATTTATTAAATGATATACATTAAAAAAGTTTAAAAAATAAAATCTCTTTAACAAACAAACAAACGAATCCCCAAGTTGTCCCCGCACTTGCCCCAATGTTTACGATCTAAGGCCTTATTAAATCAGGCAAAACAGGTCGCGTCCGGCCTTGGTCATCGTTTTCGGCGGCGGCGGCGGCGGCGCACGAGATCTCGCGTGCGTGAATACGGCACTGGGCGCCGGCCGAGAGACGGAATGGCGCTCTCTCTCTTCTCTCTCTCTCTCTCTCTTGCGCGCGCGCCATTCTTGCGAAATGTCTCGCGACTCCATGTTGCTACGCGCGGCCGCGGCGATAAAGGCTAACGCGCGCCTCTCTCGATTTCGAAATTAATTATGTCGGCCGGCGGGGGGAAATTCGACGCCTGCCAGCGCTTATATATTAATAGGCGGATTTTAGCCGTTCCGCGGCGACGACTGCCGAAGGAGATTCGGCGAGGAATGCGGTTCTGCGCTTTTCCCGTCGTTTTTCTTTACTATTTTTTCGTTTTTTGCCTGCATTAGAGAGTTTCTTTTCAATCGAGCGCGTTCCGGGGGATTTGCTCTCGGTGGACTTGGTCGAGCTTGTCGGAGGTAAACGTCGAGAAAAATTGGAAATACACGGTAGTTGAAAAGTGACTTGTCGATTTACAAATATACACGCGGCATGTAAATTTTTGGATTTTGAGAACTCGTATATACCAGCTGCGGCGAATAGATAAAAAGTTGCGTAAGTCCGAGAGCATTTTTCGCCGGATTTTATGTAATTCGATCGAGAAACAGTTAAGAGCTCTAAATATACTTTTTATTGCGCGCGCAACAAGTGCTCGAATAGTGGTAATTCAATAAAACGCTCGGCAATTTTGAATTATTACCTCCTGCCGATGAAGACGTCAATTTTACAAGATTTTTTTAAAGCAAATCTCGCCCGAGTTATTAAACCCGCTCGACGAACGCCCGCGATCGAGCGGCCGCGCGCGTAAAAACGGCCGAGAAACGACTTAACGGCGCATAACTTTATAATTTTCTTTCTTTAACTGTAATTTACGATCAATCAATCGGCGCGCGCACTTTTTACGCCCCGGCACGTAGGGGCCGCGATTAAAAGGCCCGCCTCTTAACCGTCCCGCCGGTAAAAAAAAAGCCGCATTTCCAGCGTTCTAATTTACAGCAGTCGCGGCGAAAATTCCTCTCCGGGCCCGAAAATCTTTACCTGCGCTCGGCGGGCCCTTCTCTCCCTCTCTCTCTCTTCCAAATCGCTCGAGCGAAACTCGAGCCGAGCGCCGAGGCCGCGGAGATGACTCTTCGGATTTCTCGGCCGCTTATTTATTAAGTACGCGAGAGCGTTGCTCCCTCTCTCTCTCACTCTCCCTTCGACCTTTGCCACCACCAGGGAAGCGCTGGGCGATTCGAGTGTGGGCGCGGGCTTATCGGCGCGGAGAGAGAGGGCCTTTTTCTTCCTCCGATCGGGCGATTGTGTCCGCGGATAAAAGTCGTATCGCGCGCCGTCTGCTTTTCGCCGGGGATATTGAATCTCCTGATTCATGGCTTGTTTGCACGGGGAGACGTGCGTTGTTAAATGTCGATCGGAGGAGATCTTTTGTTTTTCTTCGGAGGGAGCGCTTTAAGCGAGGATTTTATGGCCCGCCGAGGAGGCATCTTTTGAATAAAGAAACGCTCGAGCGGATTTTTAGCGTGCCGCGTATGCGCCTCGCGTTGCGTTATGAAAATCTTTCGAAAAGCCGTGTGGCAAGAGTGGGTTTGAAAACTCGCGCTACAAAGAGAAGAAAATGGGCTGCCGCGGCACCTAATGAAAATTCAATCTTCGATTCAATAAATATTTTGAAACTGCCGCGTTCATTAGAAAACTTAGTGTGCGGAATAAATTAGAGCGATTTGTTTTTTTTTTTTTTTTCGTCCCCCGGGCAGCGAACGTTAGTTTCTTAATTGAACAGATATTTCACTTTTCGGAGGCCGCGATATTAAAACGTTATAATTTTGTATTTTAATTCGTAATTAAGGATAAATCACGGGTCGAAATCGTAGATCAGCAGCGCGCGCCGACTATCTAATCGGAACGCAGAACTTCCCGGCCGGTCTCCCGCGGCCTCTCGAAAAATCGAAAATTAAACGACACTCTAATTCATTGAAATGCGAATTCGCGCGCTCCAGGAAATCAAAACTATATCGCGGCCGGGCGCGTAATGTACGACGGAACGTAACTCAGCCGCTCGGGGCGCGTAACGCCACAGCCCGAGAGGGGAGGGTTAGTAATGGCACTTAATAACCGTAAATATGTAATAATTTCCACTTAAACGCGCTCGCCGCTCTCGCTTGCGAAACGCGAATATACGCGTTACGCGTCAACTCCGTCGTTAGAGGAGGTTTCATCGCTCGTTTTCTTTTTGCGAGTCGGCGCTCGAGTCGCGCCGGTCTATATAAGCTCTTACCACACGGCGCAAAAAACTGTGCGCGGCGCGGCGGCGGCGGCGGCGGCGGAAAAAAAAGAAGAAGAAGCGTTTTAGAGATGCTGCACCTGCACGGTTTGTGCGTCCTCGCCGCCGAAGCCGAGTGGCTATTCGAGAAAAACGTCGATGAGAGCGACCAGAAACTTACTGCACCAGGCAATTTGGCGATTTCACTCGGCGCGCGGCGAGCGTGCATTTTCCACGGCTAAATTATTATTTGCTTTGGCGACTCTCTCGCTCGCTCGATTCGATTCATTGGAATTGCTGTCTTTTTTTTTCTCGCGAGTCGCGTAAATTATTGTATTATCTAATCGACCCGCGGTGCTTTACCGTACGGCGGTCACGTGTTCTTTCGCCGATTTTTTCACCGAACGCGAATTAATATTTCAAATCGAACTCCTACAGAATAACGTTTTGTAGCCAATTTCTAACGAGCGCCGTGACTCGAGAACGTTACGCTGTACTGAATTATTATCACTCGAAAGACACAGAATGCATTTGCATACGAGCATTTCGTAATGTCGATACTTAACTTTAATGATAGCCTTAGACGCGAGCATTGAAAATTTTCAATTATACCCCGACCGGAGGCGTTATTTTTCCGCCGAAAGGATATCGATCCCTTCAATCCGGCGGAGAAAAAAAAAAGAAAAGGCCAATTGGAAGAATCGCTTCTCGGAACGGCCAGGACCAATTAAGCGGCATCGCCCCGCAAGAAACTTTTCCCTTAAACAGATCTGGCGATCTCTAATATCCAGCGCTTAGCCATTAGATTCAGCTTCTTGCGTACATATACTCTGTGCGCGCCGTTATGTCAGCGCTCGTTTTTTCCTCTGTCTTTGGCAAAAGAGACTCGCTCCTCTCTCTCTCTCTCTCTCTCTCTCTCTCTCTCTCTCTCTCTCTCTCTCTCTCTCTCTCTCTCTCTCTCTCTCTCTCTTAATTGCGAGCGTATAAAGCAGCGGAGGGAGGAGAGAGAGACGCGCGGATGATTAATAATCGGAACGATCGAGAATGCGAAGGGCAATCACAAGCGCCGCGGAATTTATGTACGACGCGATTAGACACCGCCGCGAGAGTTATCGGCTCCCGCGGGAGCTTTTTTCTCTCGTTCGGTGGGCTTTCGATTAAATTTCGCTCGCGCGTCGCTTCCTCGCCCACGGCGACGGCGGCGGCGGCGGCCTCCATTTTGGCCGGCGTACATCGGCGAAATTGATGGATTTTTCGTCGTCCGGCTAAAAATACCGCTTGAAAAAAATGCCCGGTATAATCCGTAGGCGACGCTCGTAAATCCGACGAATTCGAATCGTAAAGCTCGTAATGATAACCTCAGGCGATGCCCGCGAGTTTTTGCCTCTCTCTCTCTCCCTCGCTCAATTAAAATTCTCCGCTGGCTCGAAACAGTAAAATTAACCGATCGCATCGGGCCAGCTTTAAGCGGCGGCGGCGCGCAAAAACCTTCCGCTGCGACGATATAAAAGATGCGCGCGCGAGAGAGACTCTCCGCGCTTATCGCTCGTCTAATCTCGGCCGATTCCGTCGGCGTACGCCGCGCGATTAATTATTATCATCTCGCAGCGCGGCTCGAGCCGTACGGACGTTTTAATACGCAGCTCTCTCGCTTCTAATGCCATTCGAAAATCCCGCATGACGACGAGCCGCGCGCGCGCAGTGTGTGCGCGTATCTCCTTTATTTTTCTCGCCGATGACGAAGCAGCGACGCGATTCCCTTTATCGCTTGTATATAATTGTTTATTTATGGGCGAAGGCTCTTGCGAGCGTTTGATTGAAGACTTAATTTACCCCGGCTGATGAAGAAAAATATATACGCGCGACGCCTCTCGTCGCTTGTTTTTCCTATATAGCGATGAAAATTTCAATGATTCTCGGCGGCTGCTGCGTGCCTTTCCGTGACGGCGATTACGTTTTCACTTTTGAGAGGCTCGATGGGCCGTTTTACGGCCGAATAATCATTGATATCCCGCTGAAAACAGCGTGCTTCGGAGCTCGCGATGATAATGCGAATGATTGACGCTGATTATTTATTAATTTTTTGCCGTCCGCAGCGCACCGCTGATTAAGCGAGCTGAAGCCTAAATATAAAACGCAAAATTAGTATAAAAGTGTGTCACTTCTTTCAAATAGACGTGACGCACACGCGTGCTCGATCATGGATGTTTTTACGCCGCCGCTCTTTTGCCAAGGTGAACTTTTTTTCGCTCATTGTTTCTCGAAAGTTTATTCACTCCTCGAATTAGCGTTGACAAAGAAGCTCTCGCGCTGCCGGCGCTTCGCGTACGCGATTCGATTAGAGTCGTTTAATGGAACAGTCCGCCGAAGCTCCCGGACGTATTTACATCCGCGAGTACGTATTCCCGTGAATATCGAATAACTCGAGCGGCTAAAAGCGGTGAAAAAAAGGCAGAGAGCGACGTTAATTGCCCCCGCTCTTGCTTAGCCCCCGTTGCCCACGAATTCCGCTGGTATAATAACGAGCGCCCGCTCTATAAAGGCGCGCGAATGAAAAACGAGCCTGAAAAATCCGAGGCGCGACGCGCACGAAAAAGAGCAGCCCGAAGGAGGGAGAGAGAGAAGAGAGAGAGAGAGAGGGCAGATTGAAAGAGGAGAAAAAAAGCGCGCGGCTCTTCAGCTCCTTCTCTCTCTCTCTCCCCCGGCCATTTTCGTGCGTTCTAACGACCGCGTTTTTTGTGTGGACATCCCCCGTGAGAGTGCGGCTGCCCATTGTATAATCGGACCTCGACCGACCGAGAGGATAGCCAAACACGTACGAGTGGGGCGCGTGTGTGAGTAGGCTCCGTCTTCTCCTGCTCTGAGCTTCTCCTTTTTTTCTCTCTCTTTCTCTCTCTACTTCTGTCTTTCTTTCTCTACGGCTCGCCCCCTCCTCGCCGGGAGGATGTTTGGCCGTACAGGCCGGCACGAAAGTGACTGGGAGAAACGCTTGTTTTCGAAGGCGCTGTCATTGTTGTTGCACTCGCGGCGTGTGAGAAATTTTCGGTCTATTTGTTTGTTCAATAATGATACTGCATGTCGATTTCGAGCGTAAGCGTAGACGTTATTTCTATTCTTCGGTAGCTGAGCTGAAATGTTGGCTTCGAATTTGTACCAAATCACGGGATTGCCATTACAACCAAACGTTTACAATAATACCTGCAGCATATCGTTAGAGAGCGAAAATAAACAAATTCAAAGTCAATATTTGAAAAACTTCCCCGCCTAAAAAACTAACGAGAGCCCCGGTTGCGCGTCCTCCCCAGGTCCAGGAAGCCCCCGTATCTCCAGCGTCCTCCTCGTTGAGCAACCCGACGCAGTCGGACCCGAGCGAGCAGGTCCTGCTGGCGACGATGCAGCCGGTGAGCGTCCTCGACCTGCACGAGGCCTCGAACCACGTCGCGCTGCACCCCAAGTATCACCACCACCACCATCACCATCACCACCATCATCACCACCCCAAGTACAGCCATCATCACCTGCACAACAACCACCAGGCGCACTTGCAGGCCACCGAGCCGGACGAGCAGGCCCAGACGCAGACCCCCGCGGACCCCGAGGACGGCCGGGTCAGCCCCGTCGAGCCCGAGGTCGTGGAGCACAAGATGATCGATCTCATTTACAACGACGGCCAGAAGACCGTCATGTACACCCACGACAAGGAAATCATCTACGAGAGCGAGGCCGACCGGGTCCAGGTGGTCGAGTACCCCCCGCCGCCCCCCTCGCCGCCGACCCCCTCGCCCCCCGCCGTGAGAAACGGCGCCACGCCGACCGGCGGCCTCATCCCCGTCAACTGCGTGGCCAGGAGCGCCGCCACCCCCGGCGGCCCCACCACCCTTCACCTGCACTACCCGCCGCTGCAGCTACAGCATGACCAGGACCTGCCCCGAGCGCTGGCCAACGGCGCCACCGTCTCGGCCCCGACCACCACGACGGTCCTCGTCCTGTCGGAACTGGTGGCGGCCGATCCCGGACAGGCCGGCACCCCCGCCCACCTGGCGCTGGCCACCGCCGCCGCCTCGCTACGAGCCGGGTGAGTCTCATTTTTTTTTTTATACTTTCTTTTTCTACAAGCTAGTTATCGCGCTTGTAAATATCTCGACACTTGCTAATATTGCTTATATTGATATGATTATAAAGGCTGTAAAGTCCCTCGTAGCGGTCGTTGCGCAATCCGCGCGAAGGCGCGAGATTGGAAAATGCGGACGGAATATAAAGTGCGCAGTAAAATTTTCGAATGTAACTTTTCTCCGGGCTTTTATATACAATAACGATTGTGTAAATTAAAGTCTATCTAAATTCACATCTGCACAGCCCGTGCAATATCGATGAAATTGTCGGGCACTTTATGGTTCCATTTGGAATTTAGTTTATCTCCCCGCCACGGGTAAGTAACCGGGTAAAACGTTCGAAAACGCTCAGAGCGATGAGTTCGCCCGTAAAAGCTATCGACGCGCTATCTAAACTGCCGGCTTTTTCTTCTATTTGTTTTCAATTTTTTACCCGCGGCGCGTTCGTTATAGATGGTGTTTATGAATCGCAAATCAGCGGAGGCGAGTTTTTTCCTCGCGCGTCAGCCCGAGCGTTCTTTTTTTTTTTTTTTTTTTTGCCGGCCTCGCATAATTAGTATCTCGATAAAGTGGCGTTTGTCTAATTAGCATGCGGTCGCGGGTCTGTTAAGCAGGCATTATCTTTGAAATTCTTTGTCGCTCGCTGCGACCTGGGCGATCGGCGAGAGGAGAGGCCCTTGCGGAAGAGCGCATGCGTGTGCCCCGACAAAAGGGCCTCCGAAGGGTACATGAAGAATCGCCACCCAGAAAGGAGGGAGGGCCGCGGAGATTCTCCGAAAGGCGCATAACAATAATTCAGAGGGCTCGGCGTTTCCTCTCGTTATCGGATCTTTTCATCGGTCGGGGCGCAATTTCGCGAGTGCGTCGGCATGAGCGGGGCGTTCTTCGAGGCGCGATTAACAATTAATACTCGCGGCTGGGAATCTGCGCTGCCTTCGGCGGAGTAAGTCACGTTGGCTCTCGCTCTCTCTCTCTCTCTCTCCCGCTAGAATTTATTATTACGCGAGAGAGAGAGAGAGAGAGAGCTCGCGTGTCCGGCCTTTGTGCTCTTTCGGTCGATTTATATCTATAGGGGATATTGCAAACCAATAACCATTAACTACTCAGCGTGCCACCTTGCCTTTTTGCGATAAATAAAAATCCTGCCCCGGAGAGAGTATGAAATGCGCGGCTTTATATGCGCCGGGACCTTGAGGGCCTCAAAAACACTCTGCCAGCGGATTGCAGAGTCTCTCTCTCTCTCTCTCTCTCTCGCTCGGTATCGTTTTTCTTTGTGCACTCCCGGCTTTTTCGCTTTGCTCTCTTTTCGGAGGAGGATTCTGCGCTTCTGCGCTTACTCGCCTGTAATAACAAAACATTCAATTTGCGCGCGAGGAGCTCGTCGGATCGGATTGTTTATCGTCGGCCGGCGAAGACTTTTGACGGATCGAAATTTAAAATGCAAAGGTTCTGTCAATTCGATCTGATTTCGAATTAGAGACGCGCTCTCCTTTTTTTTTCTTTTTTTTTTTCTTCATCACCTACGGTTTCTCGGCTTTCATTCCGGCGGACAGTTTTGTGTACGATTTGAAATGGAATTTCTGGGGCCGAGGATTATTACAGGCCCGAGCGAGCCGCTGTCACTGATCTTCCATTCTATGGGTCCGCATTTGCTTCTCAGAAAATTCGGGTTAATCTTCTTACGTGATTGAGTGACGTCTCCCGAGTTCCCGTCTCGGAAAGGCGTAGATGACAGCGTCGCAACAACCTGACAACGTTCGCCCCGGCTATTTTTTTTTTTTTTTCATTTTAAAAGCTTACTTTATACTCACGAATTTAACGCACAAGGAAATATTTCACTTTACCCGGGGTAATTAGCGAGCGAGCTTCTTTTTAAGCCGAAAATAAAAATTAAGAAAAACTGAAATAATTTACGGCGTAAAACCGCGACGTTCTGACCTTGCCTCGTGCACTTGAGGATTCAATAAAGCGACACGGTCGTGCGTTTAAAGCTGAATTATTATCTACTTTCTCTTGTCTTAAACGCAATTAGCCAAAGTTTACAAGACAATCGGAGTGCGTTCAACCAAAAAGAACTCGACAATATTTAATAACCCCGCCGCGCGGCTCGCATAAAAATCTCCAAAGATAAAAATAACCAAAGCACCTTATTAGCCTCTTAGTTTTAATTAAAAGCATGAAGCATCTCCGTCGAATCTGCAAACAACAAGGAGAGGTGTATATATCGCTAAAAATAAACTTATCAGCGCGGCACCTCGCTGCCTCGCGGCGCGCAACATTCTAACGCATCGTCTCGGCGAACTCTTTATAATACCTTACCGTTACAAGGCTTCCTCTCGCCGTCAGAGAGAAAAAAGAAAAAAACGTCCGGCAAAGGTCAGGCCTTTATCTCGCGATTAATAATTTCGCTGCCTCGGTACTCGAGTCCGCACTTAAAGCAATAAACGCAGCCGATGAAAAGTGAATTTCTCATTTCCCCGCGGCTCGGCAGCTCGGAACAAAGTGCGTGCGCACGAGCATCGGTCACCTTCGCGCCGACACGGAACCGCGCCGCCGCCGCCGCAGCCGCCGCCGCCGCCGAGAGAGTCGACGACACTTTGGCATTGGTCGGTCGCCAAGATCACGAGGGGAGAGAGAGAGACGGTGCATATAAACGAAAATTCGCGGCAAAGAGATCCCTTTCACTCGCGCGAGAAAAAAGGCCTCACGCCGACTCCAAGGCTCTTCCCCGCCGCGTATAATAGGCGCCTGCCAGGCGCGCTAAATTCGCGGGCAAAAAATGGCCGGGCCGATAAAGGAAAATCGCGCGCGCGGATGCGATTGATTTATAATCGCGGGCGAAAGAGCGATAATCGAAAGAAAAAAAAGAAGGAAAAATAAGGAGCGAGAAAGTCCTTTACTTTTGCTGATGAAATATCGTTATTGTGTTACGTTTTATAAGCCGCGGTGCAGGCCGATTTTATCGCGCGCGCGCGCGCGCAATTTTTCACGTAATCATTTTTCCAGAAATTAATAATCCGCGCAGCGCCGCGATTACGCACTTTCACTCGCGAGCAGTAGTTTTGAATATTAAAGTGGCCTCCCCGGACAAAATTTACTCTTGCCCGAGCGCAGCAGCTCGCACTTTAGATAACTTCACTTAACGCAAGCCGCCACCGATCGGCCGACTTAAGGTAACTGTCACCCGGGCGACGACTTTCTTGGCCGTGCGTTCGAAACGCTCATTACCGGTTAATACCTTAAGCCCACTTTTTTTTAAGGAAGATTATTGGGGTATCGAGGAGGATTTTTAACTTTCTTTCGAGACGCGCGATCGAACATTTACGCGGAGGCTTATAAAGAGTGCAGTTGGTTTCTAAACCATTTTCTTCCGTACTTTATTACGCGAGGCATAATTTCAGTTCGTACGACCGGTAAACAACGTTGTTTAAAAAATTAAAACCGTGCAAATAGAAGCCGATGTAAAAAAGGCGGTAATTATGGCGCTAAATCGTCGCGAGCGACTCATTGTTTGATTGAAAAAAAAAAAAAAAAGTCGGCTAGCTTTATACATATTCAAAAGGATCGATACCTACACGCCGGCCGCGTAATTGCGGGAAATCGTAAAGCCCGGTGAAATAAGGCGCGAGAGCCATTATCGCCTTTTGCGCGCGATTATTATTCGCGCCCAGACACACTCTCTCTCTCAGCATACACTGGTTTTCGTCCGCCGCGAGAAGCGAAACGATAAAGAAACGCGCGCTCGCCAAACAAAGGCAATAAAAAATTTCAATTTTCCCGCGTGTCGCTCTCGGGGGGCACGTGGGATTATTATTGGTCCGCGCCGTGCGGTGGTTCGCGCAACGATGCCAGATAAGAGGGCGGCCGAAATAAGTAACGGCACGTTTCCGCGCGAATATCGAGCGCGGCCCCGTCGCCTTATCGCGTAATAATAGTGCTTTTCGTGGCCAGGGCCCGCCGTATTTATTCGCTCCCCCGGCTGCTTAGGGGCATATTTCCAAGTGCCGCCGCCGCCGTCGTCGTAATGATCGGCTGCGCCCTGACTTATATATACGTATGCGGCTCGCTTATTAGCCGGAAACGAGCCCGAAGAGATCCGGCCCGGGTCCTCCGATTTATCGAGTCGGCCGATCTGCGCGCGGGTCTGGTTATTTTTTGCTAAAATTCCGGTTACGCAAGGCGAGAGGATGCGGCCTCCGGAGGACTGAATAAACAAGCGGCCGGGTGAAGACGTTGTATGGGTTTTCCGCGGACGTTAACTTCGGCCGGCCGAGACGCCGTGTAGGCAGTTTACACGAGGAGCAAAGTGAGACGATACGGGCGCTTTAAACACGCCCACGCGCCCAGAGTCAAAATGCCGGGATACGCTCGCTCTTTCTCTCTCTCTCTCTCTCTCTCTCTCTCTCTCTCTCTCGGGGATCTTCTGGCATTTCTAAAGGCCTTTGAGGGAATCTATCGAGTGAGATATCACTTGAGGTTTTTAACAGAGTGCGGATAGAAAGTTTGTGGTGGTGGTATTTTTTTTTTTTTTTTTTAATTGTAAACAAAGGAAATGAATCTTAATTACGTTTGAATGCAATGCTTGGACGATTTATTTGCAAGTTTTAAAAGGCTGTGCAATTTGCAAACTATATTACACCGTACAACTATAATCATTAATTAATCCTTGAATCATTACCATTCATTGTTGGGTATGTTTTCAAATTTCACTCCTTTATGCGCAGATAATTTATAACTAATTTAATAAACAAAAGTTACTATCAGCCAAAGTTAAGCAAGAAATGCTTTTAATTAAAATCCCTCTTCGTCGGATAATTAATTACGCTCTAACGGTTCCGCGGATGATTAACGAAGCGCAATTTATGCAAATTTCCGATTATTCCAATGCAATTTCGTTAAAAACCGAGCGACCCGAAATTCGCCTCCATAAATCTGAATCATCGATCCGAACCTTTCCCCCGGCAGCCTTTAAAACTGGCCGTGCACTCCCGAAGCGCTGCTTATAAGCCGAGGCCCGGGCAAAAAGGCCAAAAGCATGCAAATCTCGGGCAAAAGTAAACGATCCATTTGCGCTCGCCGGCAATTTTTTTCTCGAGCGCGCAGCATCCATAATGCGCGCCCGGCGAGAGAGGGAGAGAGAGAGCGAAAGAAACAGAAGGAGATTACGCCGCGGCGTGTGCATGCGCAGGGCCAAGTCCGTGTCCGAGGGCCACGAACGGACAGAGGGAGAGAGAGAGAGAGAGGGAGAGAGAGGGAAGCTGGTAACGGGGGCACGGACGAACAGCCTTCCTCTCTTCGCCCCGCAGAAAATTACACGTCTCGCCGAGCGTGTATATACAAGCCGATACAAGGAGCGTTCCGCGTCAAGTCCGACAGTTGAAAATTAAAACTTTTTCGGGCCTTTGCAATTATTTTACGCTCCGTAGCTTCTACACGATACCTTTTCCGATACGTACCTGCTTTCTGCCGCAATTTACTTATATAATTAATTGTTTTTAGATTGACCCATTCCACCCCGTTGCGTGCAGAAATCCGCACTCTTTTCATTAAAGTTGCCCTGAAAAGCTCCTTCACAAACGAGTCCTTGCATTGTAATGACAGACCGCTTCGTTCTTATTTCGATCTGTGCAGGATTCGCAAGAGCTGACCTCTCCACTCTGTCATTATTAAAATTTTTAATTCGCTTTAACCAAGCAAGTAAACATCTCCACTCTTCCGCCAAGGAATGCGAATTCCCGCGGCTCGGGGAACGAGGTGTTTATCGAAAACAGCGCGCTATATACTCGATTAAAACTACCAGTTAACGAGCGAGAGGCAAAGGTGCACACAAAGTTTTCAGCGGCGACGTTTAATTTCCAAGACGGAATGCTCGGGCTTCGAGGAGAGCCGACGACAGAAGGCGCGCGTAATGCCCGGGTACTTGAGCCGCCGCGCGTTTATTAAAGCGCTTTTCCTGCGCTTACCCCCGCGGCTCCTATGTATTAATTACGCGCAATGAATAATTTCGCTCGGTGCGCTCTCTCCCGCTGCCGCGGCTCGCGCTGCTCTTGTTGCCGTAGACGTTGTCGGATGATTGAGCGCTCGCCAGCTCGCGGCTCTCTTATTTTTCGGGCCCCGGCCGCCTATTTAATTGTGGAATTCGCGCTCGTACTTGCCTTCTTGCCTTCGCCACGGCGGAGGCTATTGACAGTAATTGGATTATTAAGCCAACATGTCGCGAGGACACAGGCCGGCCTTTTTTTTTCGGCGCTGCCGCAGTTCTCGCGAGTAATTTTATAATTGTTCCCCCCTCCCGCTCCCGTCCTTTTACCGCCGCGTTCCTGACGGCGATTGTCGCAATTACGTATCCGAGCGGAATATATTATTAATTTCGATTCGCGGATGTTCCAAATCGACCACTTCCTCGCTAATTATTCAATTTCGAAAGTATATACGTGTGTATACGCGTTTGTCCGCTCGCATTTGTCTTTTAGGCTCTCGATGCACGTCAAAAGTCTGCATTTTAAATTAGAAACAGCAGAATTTGTTTTGCATAAATTGTTAGATCGACGATATAAACGTCGCCTACAATGATTAATCGCGGACGTTTGGCAGTAAACTTGACACTTCTCCGGCGCGCCAATAAAATCCCGCGCGCGGCAAAACCGAAAAAAAAAAGGCCGGCTTTTTTAAAATTTATATAACCCCGCGCGTCGAAATCGTCGAAATCGGCGCTGGCCAATAAATTTTCCGCGCTCGAAAAAATGCCCGCGCGCCGAGTTAAAAAGAGAAAAAAAAGCGCCTGCGCAGACACGTCTATGGGTACTTATCGAGTGCTCTCTCTCTCTTGCGCGCGCGCGCGCCACCATATCGATTACGATCTCCCGCTTGCGCGTCGTGCCGTACAGGTAATGATTATTCCAGCAGCGCCACTACTACTACTACTACTAGCCAGCCGATCGCGATCCGATCGATCTTGTTCGAAGGAGCGCGCGCGCGCGCGCGCACTCCGGCTTTAAAAACCTTACGTGATTTCGCGTCGGTTACGCGTAATAACACCTTTTAACGCAGCGCGAGCCGGCCGAGGCTCGCGACTGACTTAATGCCGCAATTACCCGATGTTTCCGAGCGATTTCCCTGTCTCGGGACTCTGTCGCAAGGTAGCCGAGCCGATTTATATGCGGAGCGGCCATTGTTTACTCGCGACTTCCCGGCTCTCTGTAATCGCGCAAATTGTCGCGTTTTAGCGCGAGAACCGGAGGAGAGAGAGAGAGAGATCTATTTATTGAAAGCTTTCCGCCCGGGATTATGACCAGTTTGCCACCGCGAAAGAGACGATTTCGTTCGGACGTTTTTATGTGCGCCGGCAATTTGCCGCGCGCAACTCTGCGTTTATCGAATTATTGTATTCAATTTATTCGACAATAATACCTTTTGGTTTTTTACGATGTTCGGTCTCGGAAGAAAAAGCCTTCGATTTATAAGCTAAACGTTATAATGTAAAACTGAATAAGTGACAATTTTTTCAGAAGTGAGATCATCGCTGTTACAGCTTATCGGCATTAAGAAACGATTAGAGTCAATAACCTAGCTTGAAACTTATTTAAAATTTTAATCTCTAATAAATAAATACTTTTATGGAAAAAATTTATAAACATTTTAAGTATTACAATTTTCAAGGAAAAGTGTCGATTGAATTATGCAGATTACATAGTTGTAAATTTATTAAATAAAAATCATTTGCATAATTCCTGCATTAATATTAAAAAATTAATGTCTTGAGTAAAATGGAAAATGAGCTCTACATTAATTAAATACAATCGCAGATTTTCAATTACCGGCGAATATAAGCTTGAATTTTTTTTTTATCCGTTCCACAAACAGTCGAGACGGCAGAAAAAAATAGCAAATAATTGAATTCTCCTTCGTCATAAGCTCGGAATAAATAAACCGTTTCTAAAATCCTTTAATCGGGATGGGATTACCGGTAAGCACCCCGTAAAAAATTACAACAAATATATATATTTTTACAACGGCCGCGTGATTTTGGCATCAAGATCGAGCCGACAGTTAACATAAATTAGTGAAACATCCGCTCGCTTCTTTTTGTCGCGATTCGCTATAATAAAAGTTATGATATATGTAACGCTCGCTGTACGACGCGAAATAAAAATCGAAGAAAACACAGCCGCCGAGAGAGAAAGAGAGAGAGAGAGACTCGGGAGGAGAAGAAGAAGAAGCGGAGATAGCCTTGAATTATGCAAATTCATTCTTCCTATATAAAGAATCGCGCGCTCATGAAAACTCCGATACGAGCCGCCGGAGTGGGGGGGATCGGCCAGAAAAAGAATCGAGAAAAAATCGGCAGCGGCAGCACTTAGCCCCGAAGGTATCTCGAGTGTTTTGATAGGAGGCTCGGGCCTCGCGCGTCCCACATTAGGTCGCATTACAGAAAAAGCATGTATCGTATCTTTATCGCCGGGGAGAAATTCCGCGGCGCGCTCTCTCGACCTTTCGCCGTCGTAAAGCCGAAATTAGATAAAAAAAGTTGGGTGGGGGGAAGAGATGAGACCAAGTGAGAAAAGGCGTGGAATCCGAGGAACGAAGGCAATAAACGTTAGTCAACGAGCGGAGATTCGAGGAAAAAAAAAGCGAGAGAGACCCGGGCCGATTAACGCCGCGCGCATGATTCATTCAAGCCCTAAAATAGAAATGATGCCCCGCTCGCCGCAATTGGCCATGGGATTTCGGTCTTAAATCTCGCGAGCGGATCGCCAAGGACTCGCAAAATCATGGAGCTTTACGACGGCGCTCTTCCTTTTTTCTCCGATTCCCCGCCGATTTTTTTCCTTAATGGATCTTTCCTCCTCTTCCTCCTCTGTTGACGCACTTCTCTCTCTGTCTCTCGAAAAACACCGGCCGAGTTTTTCGCGCCGCACGCGCAATTTCGGCGCTCGATCATCGCCGCGACAGAATCGCGAGGAAGGATCGGGGCTCGATCCCGACCGGAGAAAAAGCGCTCGTCATCCCGGGACAACAAAGCCCGGCACCGCGCAAAACCTGACGGACTCCTCTCTCTCTCTCTCGGCGTGCGCCGGGAGGCATCTCTCGAACAGCTGCTCGACTCTCGGCTTCCGGACGATCCGGACGACTTTTCGGAGAGCTGCGCCCGGTTCTGGATGCGCGGGCGGAGGAACGGGGGAGGGGGAGAAGTCGGGCCCCGGGACGGGTATTGTAACGGTACACTAGTCCTCCTCGCCTTAGCGAGCAAGTGGGAGAGAGCGACTGGTATATGATCTCGGCGAACGGGGTTGATGTAATAAGAGGGGCAAGCCGATGCTACCGCGCGGGATCCTCGGAAACGGAGGAGAGAGGAGAGCGGGTTAGGAGGAGAGAACAAGTGCAGAGGAGAGAGAGGCGCCGGCCGGTGCAGACAGGTTGTCCAGATTCCACGGAAGGTCGTTTGCTTTGCTTACCGCGGGTCGAGCTTGCTCCAGACGATCCCTCTCTCTCTCTCTCTCTGCGCGGCGTCTGCCGTTTTGCCTCCTCTAACGTCTGCCGCGCGGCTTCGCGCTCGCTTTCGCTGCACTACTCCCCCGAAGTGGGAGCGGAGGGAGAGCGCGAGGACTCGTTTCGAGCAAATTGCTTCGAGGTGTGATTTACTCCGGAGACAAGTTCGATCGCGAGAATGTTGGTATGCATACTATTAGACTAACAAGGAGTGTCGAGAACCTTCGTGAAACTCTGCTAAATGTCTGACAAATGACAAATAGCCGTATCGCGAGGAACTTTCAGTTTTACAAGAACACGAGCTGCTTTATCTTGAATTTTCATTATTGAGTTTTGAACCGCAACACCCGACAGTGTTCCGAGTGATTCTAATCTAAATTATCTTTTCGCTAAAACAATTTTGTTTGCCATTAATCGTACTAGTCATTCTTTTATTCATTTGAGGCAGTATTATGTAAAATAATTTACATTACAATAATCGCGACAAGTCGACATTCCAGTGCACTGCGGAATCCCAATCGAACCCGATGCTAACCTCTGTTGTAATACACTGCAACACAATCGCATTTCCAGCTGGAAGAAAAGCTCAAACGGTCGACACGAAAATCCACTAGGCGGCTAATTAAAATCCCGAAAAAGCCGGAGAGCTACACGGCGCTCCGACGCTCGGGCAGGTAGTTGGCGATCGCGGAGGGAGGGAGAAAGGAGACACCGACACCGACACCGACGTACACCGGACACTCGGCTGCTGCCGCGTATATACCTGCTTACATGCACGCACCGGAGAAAGCTTCCTCTCCGCTACAAGCTACCCAAGCAGAGAGAGAGAGAGGGACTTCGTCGCATTCCGCGCGAGTTCCTTCTTTTTTTTTCTGTTTTGGATCGCAATTATGTCTTTTGATTTTTTTGAGCAATCGATTACGCAGTTTCGTGGTCTTTTGTTTGAATTGTCGGAGTGCGAAAAGTGACTGGTTTTCTGGAATAGTTGAGAATTTCTAATCGATTATAAAACCAATCGTTCGAATGTCTCGCGTGTTTTCAAAATTCCCGGAGGATTGGAAGCGGTAAATAAAGCGAACAAAAGCCGGATATAAAATCATTTATTTTAATGAACATGAAAGCAACGGCATCTCGGAATCAGAAAAATTCTCGAGTCGAGATATAAAAGTAGACTGCTGGACGCGAAAGGATTTTTAGAATTAGCATTCAAATAGAATCCATAAATATGTATGTTCTCCAAGAGCGAATTGTAAAAATAACAAACAGAGAGTGTAACATAATAATTAAGATTCGATGCATAAAATTATGGAAAAAGTCCGCGAGTTCCTCAAACGAAGGAGAGTTTATTCGAAAAGCACTTAGAATGCATTAACGAGCTCTAAAGCGTAATTAGCAACCGCGACTCTCCCGGCGCATCCGGCGCTTCGAGCTCCGACACCTGCATAAGCCGCAAATAAATACGTCATTTATAATTGCGCAACGCGACACTTAAAATCTTTAACAAGCCCTCCATAAATCAACGCTCTCTCTCCCTTCTCTCTTTCTCCGCGCGTCCTCATCACTTTTTCGCTCGCTCGTTACGTACGAAATATCCGCTGGCGCGGCCTTTGATTCCCTCTCGCGATCGCGATCGTCAATAAGTTCTCAATCAGTTCCATCTCTCGCACATACACACACGTACGCGCGCGCACGGGTAGGTACGACGAGAGCACGTAACGAGCCTCTCGGGTTACATAGGCTCACGTAGGCCACGTACGCGCGCCTGCACACCGATGATGTAGAGTTGAACGGCTAAGATCACGAACGGATTCTCGGAATCGCCGTGACTGCCGACTTCCAGCGGCGTAAACGGAGAATGAGGGAGAGAGACGGAAAAAGGACGAGCCGAGAGAGGAGATCTACGCTCGATTGATTTTCTTTAAGTGCACTGCCAGATGGAAGGCCTTTTTTACGCCGGTAAGACCGACCAGACGAACGGATATTGTTTGTTTAGTCTCGAGTGCCGATTTTTCTTCCTTTTTCTGCAAGCGCTTCTTTTTTTTTTCTTTTTACCCACCGGGAGAGCAGGAATTTTTTTCGAGAGGTTTAAGGAGTTGGTTTAACGCGTTGTTTTTCGCGGTAAAAATTGCCTCTGAGTGTTTTTCGATTGATCGGCAAATGCTATCGATGTGTTACATCGATATAATGGGCATGGAGAAAGGAAGTTTTCACGCGTGAAATTCACCTGAAAAATTTCGTCACGAACTTACAACCGCGAGGGACCCACATTTTGAGAAAAACACCTTGTTTGATTAATTACTCGCCGAAATCGCATTTGGTAATGACTCAAAATAAAAGTCACTTGATAAGAGCTCGACACGCATTCGGCCTCGCATTAAAATAAAGAGCCAAAAAATTTATACACCCATGTTTTTCCCAACAGCACCCAAAAGAAATTCTTTTTTTTCTTTTGCAACCAACATCAGAAGTTCTTCCAACGGGAAAAAAAAAGAAATACTGACGTCAAAGAATATCCCGAACAACGAACGCTTTAAAATATTAACGATAACAAAAACGAATCCCATTCCCCATTGATAAAAGGAATTCTCTCCGCCGCAAGCAGGAAATTTCGAAAAGAAACCAAGAGGTGTTTCCTCTCTCTCTTTCTCTCGAGCCGCGCTCGGCGGCGTGAAATCGAAACGTAAAATATATCGGTCAGCCGCGGCGTGACAATCGCTCGAATTAACGTCTCGGACACGCGTCGCGTCGCGCGGCCTATTCGTTATCGCCTCCGCCCTCGAAAAAAAAATATAGCCCGCGCAGAACCCGACCGCCGCGCGCGTCGAGCCTCGTCGCCCGTTTTCACGCGGAAGCTCGCCTACGTGGCTGCTGCTCGCCGATAAATCTCGCCGAATAATGATACGCTCTCTCTCCTTCTCTCTTGCAGACGCAGAGGCTAATCGCCGGCCGCGAGAGCCATTACGATTGGCGGTAATCGTCGATTACCGGATTTACGAGCGGCGATGAAAAATTTTAACGCGCGCCGCTCGCTGCAGCGATTTTTGCCGAGCCGACGCGCGGCTCTCTGTTTGCTTAGAGAGCCGATAATCGAGCCGATTGTTAAGGCCTAATCGCCGGCCTTTTGCCGAGGCGGATCGCATCTGAGCCGAGGCTTTTTACGCTTCGGGCGCGCGCTTTCTTCCTATTGATGGAAGCACGCGCTAATTATACTGATTCTATACTCCTTTGCGGTCGGTAAAAACTGCGATGATGGACGCAGTACGTTAAATGAAAGAGGGACTGATCAATGTTTCGATTCGAGTTTTCAATTGCGCGGTAATCCAATACGATTTTTTAGTGTTTATTGTTCGCGAAGTAAAGCCGCGTAAGTTGTCGATTTAATCTTGAAAAGCTACTCGATGCAGAGGCAAATTTCTTTAACGAATCTAATTACTTTTGCAATTTAGTTAATATGTACGGCGAGCTTATTGCTCGGAATGCAAGTCCCATTTGCGGAGGAAATTTGCATTCTTCTCTCGGCAAACTACCGAATAAGTAATATCGGCTGAAAAATCGATACCGCATAAAGCGAGATTTATTGTCTCCGATTAAGTGCAAATAAAAGTACTCGCAATTAAGCAAGATATCCCCGAGCGTATAAAAACATCCCGTTAGAGCCATTAAAGCTACCGGCGTGAATTAAAGAGGCGACTCTCCTAACTAAACGCGCAAAAAAAAAAAAAGAACTAACCCGCCCAGCGAAATCGCAGATAATTACAGGCAATCGAAGTTATTCAATCCAATATCTCCGGACTCGGGCGAGAGTCGGCGGAAAAATGAGATTAATATCAACCGTTAAATTCAATAATGTAAATACGCGCGGCGGAGCGCACTCGACAAAATATTAAAAGTCCCGGCTCCCTGAGGTAATAACAGTTTAGTCGGCTAGGAAAAAAAGGCCCGTGGCACTTATCGCCGGCGCAGTCATTCAAAACTTGAGCAAATACAAATTTCCCAGATGTACCTGACGGCTATCCGATACAATTTGCTGTTACAGTTCCGCGGAGACATGACTTATTTAATTGCCCAGGCCCCAGATAAGGAAACACAAAGTCGACGATCGCTATCGCTCGAGCTCTCCGCTGCCTGATATCCGATTAGTCGAGGCGATCGCTTCATCTCTGTCTCTCTCTCTCTCTCTCTCCGCTCGCTCGAACGTTGATGGTTATTCGCCAGCGGAGGATAAATAAAATTTTGTTGCGCCAATAAAACAGACTTTTTCCGCCGCTCCGCCGCTGGTTTATTCCGAGACCACTAAATCTCGGGGGGAGAGAACTGGTTTATATGTGTAAACTATATAAACATAATCATTTTTCCGTTGTTAAATTATCTGACGTACGGTATTTTATCCGGGCAGGCTAAACTTTGTAAATAAAAAAGTAGGGAGCCTTACCGAAGTCGTCGCCGGCCTTTTTTTTTTTCTTTCCAATCGCCTGTCTCCTCGAGTTAAAAAAAACTCCATCTCTCGCCAGGCTATATTTATTCACGCTCAGTTTATTTTGAAAACAGCCACATTCATTAGAGCCGTTTATTTCAAAACAAAATTATAATCCGCGATGCCGTAAATCCTACCGTAATTTTAACAAATTTTTCCCGAGCAATTAGCGCGTTTATACAAGAAGCGCGCGCGCGGTTTATCCCCTCCCTCGAAGTACACGAATAAGCCGGCTAAATGCGTCTAAACAGCCAACGTTTTCATCAAAGCGTTAAATAAACAACAATCAGATCGGATCGCAGCCGATCGGGATCGCATCGAGCGCTCATTATCGGTCTTCCGTATATTTCTTCGCCGGCTGGCCTCTAATCTCGATCTGCTCGTTTTGCTCGGCTCTCTCTCCGCGGCGAGGAGGCGGGAATTTCTTATTCGCGCCTCGGCGAAAACAACGACGACTCTATCCCGAAAGCACACAGGCCGGCGAAGATAGCTCGGCGGCCGATAAGTCCGCTATTTATTATTGCGCATGCGCGCCGCGACTACTTTATCCGAGTGATTCTCTCGGCGAGTCGTAGGCGCGGTCGTAGTACTTCGCCGTTGTCGTCTCTCTCTCTCTGCTAAATAGCTTCATTTCCTTTGGGCGCAGTATCGCGCGGTGCAACTGCGCAGATCGCAGCCCCCGATAAGATCGATGTAGTTCCGAGGCACTTTTAATTAAGGGCCCCGGCGCTCTGGTTTTTTATAAGCTTCTCGCTGTATACGTAAGAAAGCTCGAAAATGCCTAATTAAAAGGCGAATTTACGAATCGAAACGCGCAGATAGTTTTCGCCCGGTGCCGATGAAATCTCCCGACTTAATTAATCATCATTACGGGCCAGTAAAGTTTCAATTCAGCGCGGTTTTGCATGAACATTGTCGCGCGTTTTTCAGCGCGCGTGTCCGGCCGCCCCCTCCCCCGCGAGAGAACGCGAGAGCGCGCAATTTGCGCTGTTTATTCGCGGCGGCAAAAAAGGCCCCTAAGTATCGGCTCGGCGATTTAAAGACTCTCATTCGCGATGCAAAAATATTCCGGGCTGCGCGCGTTCGAGGAAAAGCCGCGCGCGCGAGCGCGCTTAATAATCCCCCGATCGCGAGGCAGCCTCCAGACGCGTAAAACCAAGCGCCAACCTATCATTAGCATCGATCGATTAGCAATTACGGGGAAAAGGAAAGAGGTTTTCATCGGGCCGAGCGCGAGTTTTCACTTTCGAGAAAAGCCCGACGCGGAGATTTCGCGTTGACGCAACGGCGGCTGTTTGTTTTCCTTTTCTTTTTTTTTGCGCGCGCGCCTCGCGCGGACCCGGACGTTGGCTTTTGGATTTTGAGAAACCGGTTTTTGGGCTTTGGAGATTTTCCTTTTTTTCGGCGGGTAAAAAAGTCGGACGTTTATGTAAGTATTTAATTGAAAAATGCCATTTCGGGGCGTACGCGCTTTTGAGAGGTAAGAATTGTTTACGCGCTCGTTGCACCGTAAATTTTGCAGAAAATAACGTTTTAATACGAAAGCTCGCGGAGATAAGCAAGATATGGAAATGTAAACTCGAGCATTCCGCTAAAATTTACTTCTCTCACCTGCGCGCGGACTTTGTATATACGTACAAGCGAGCAATCCGAAAGCGTCGAAAAAAAAAAACCCGTTAATCAGTCATTGTGCATTAAAAGTCCGGGGTTCCGACGCGGGAAAAATAGCGATCAAACGATCTCGTCGACTCCATAAAAATCCCCCCGGCAAATTACATAATCGAAACGCGCGCGCATTGAATTCTAAAGGCCGGCGATCGCGCGCGCGCGCGCGCGAAACTAAGCCTCCTGCACTACTACCACACTACTCGATCGGGCCGGAGAAAGAGGGAAAGAGGCGCGGCTTATCGAAGAGTAGGAGAAGCCCGAGAGCAGCGGGAGCGATAAAGCGAGCGAAACAGGGACAGAGAGAGGGAGGAGGACGCGGCGGCCGACGACAGGGCGTGGTCCAGCCTTGCTCTCTCTCTCTCTCTCTCTCTCTCTCTCTCTCCGTCGTAATTACGCTCGCCTCGCGCGCATTGACATCGCTCCGCGAAAGTGTCGCCTTTCCCGAAAGCCCTCTCCTCCTCCTCCTCCTATCGGCGAATAATGCGCCCGCCGATAAAGCGGATTAATGCTGAGTTATGCCCGAGCAAGGTGAAATATGCGCCTGTTGATACGGGCAGTCGTCGGATGCGCGATCGGTTTTCGCTCGTAAGTTCGTTCGATCGGTACGAGCAATAATGTTTAAACAATTTAATGAGAAAAGTCGACTTTATCGGACTTGTTAAATTCTAATGTGTCACGAGCGATAAGAGCACGTTTCTATACGATAATACGTAACGCGAGTGGATTTACTTTCAGAAAAGCCGCGTTTAAAACGGTAGCTTTCAATGCCCATTTTTGCAGCTCGATTGATAACAGCTCGTCCAGTCGACAGTTGAAAAACTACTCGTTACCACCGACAAATGCGACGGCTGCTAATCGTTGTCCAGCGCTAAAAATTCGTTCAAAAGCCTCGAGGGTCATCGCCTCCTCACAGAGGGCTGCCGCAAAAAAAAAAAAAAAACACAGAAGTCTCGGGACAAAAAAGCGCGAGGGAATCTCTCCTTTATTCTTTAGCGAGAAAGGAGAGCGCTGTTATGCGTATATACACGCCGGGCAGACGGAGCTGCTACGGCTTAGCGCTATAATCGGATGCGCACGCAAGCAGGCCGTGTACTCGCGCACATTTATATATATATATACCCGCGGCAAAAAAGGAGGCGCAGGAAGGGGCGATGCGTTGACCATGGGGTACCCGGCCGAGGAGCCACTGTATTCCAGGTGGTACTCATATACAAATTATGGTAATGACCGCGTCGATCGACTGCCCTCTCTCTCTCCCCGCTGCGCTTTATCCTTGGGGATTTTTATTCGGCCGCACGGAGAGGGAAGCCGCCTTTGATCAGCGGCGCCGAGATATACGCGTCGATTTATTATTAATCCACCCGCGAGTCGACTGGCCTCTCTTTTTCCAGAGAGTCGCGTGCAGCGAGTGCGCGTCGCTCGGTCGAAGCTTCTTCCTCTCTCTCTCTTGCTCCTCTCTTTTTTCGGTCAATATTGACTCGGGGAATTCGTGCTGACCGGAGAATTACTTGGGCAAGTGAGAGCCGGCGACAAAGTTCGTATGCTAATGCGAAGGACGTTCGCCTGTGTATACACCTCGGGACTCTTAGATTTTAGTGTCCGCTTCTTTCAATTTCGAATTTTCGAATTTTCATTCGAGAGCCGAGTTTGGAACTTTAATAAATAATAACGTTACGGCTGCTTCGTCGTCGTTTAATGTGGAATAAAATTTTTTTTCAGAAATCTTACTGGGCCGCTAATAAAAATTTAATGCCGCGCGCAAATTGCAAAAAACGCACTTTTAATTGTTTTACGTAACGTCCGCGGAGCTGAGCTTTTTCGATAAAACCAAACTCTTTACGCCGCACAAAGCATCGCCTCGATGTTTATACCTCGGTTCCTCAATAAACCTCGCTTGTAATTAGCTGCCGATAACGAAACTTTCCGATCTCGAGCGGCGAAATTGCCGCGCGCTCCATTTCTCCAAAAATTCCAGCCTCCGACGCTCGGGCTCTCCGCTAATATAATAAAGCGCGCGAGAGAGGCGGATCGGCTTCGTTTCCCCGGGTTATTTTGATACGGCGCGCGGGTAAGTCGATACGCGCCGAGAAGCGAGTAAAAAAGCAGCGCCCAGAGGCTGCTGCCCTCGTGGCGCGCGTCAAACTCCGCGGTTTCTCGATATACATATATTGTAGGCATTTTATGGTGGGAGAGTTGGAGGAAGGCCTTGGGGAGTGGGAAGAGCCTGGGCGCCTTTGGGTGCCCGCCCGACTGGTCGCTAGGTGGCGTAGCGCCGGGTTTGTCGCGCTCGCTAGCAGATATATGGATCCGAGCTCAGAGGGTACTCATGACAACCCTTGCCCATCGTCAGCCCCACTTACCAGTCTTGGTGGTCAACCTTGAGACGAAACGCCTAAGCTTCCTCCAGCCTCCTACAAAATATACATATATATCCCTTTGTGCGCTCGTCCTTTTTCGGGCCGCGTCTGATATTTTAATCCCCGCTCGCGCTTGCATGCGTCTCTTTTTGCCCGAGACGTCGGCCGCGTCACGCAGCTCGGACTAGTTTTCCTAATCATTGCAAATTGCTCGGCTCTTCCTGCTTCTTGTCGACGCTACCACGCCTCTGTCTTTCACTCCGAACGGTTACGATTTATGTACGCGTCGCTGCGGGAGCTCATTTGGGGAGGATTTTTCGAGAGCGAGCGAGTCAGAGATCGAGTTATTACGCCGCGGAGTGATAACGCTGCTTAATGCAACGTTACGAAATCGGCTTCGGCGGCAGGAAAAGTCTATTATTAAGGCGAAGTGCGAAGATTGCCCTGTCCATACCGGGACGAAAAAGGGCGATAGTAAACAGGTTCGGTTACCGGTGTAAACCGCGATATCTGCCTTAATCTACTTATATGTTATTACGGCTGCTAATGAATAAGCAGATAAATTTTGACTTGTTGAAACTGTCGTTATTATCTCGAAGATTTTGCAGCTTTTTAAAACAAAAACCCGATCGTCAACCGGCGATAAATACAAATTAATCACTTGGATTTTTTTGCCATTTAAACGGCCCAGTATTACTTTGAAAAATCGATAATATTCTAATTGATTAATTGCGCTATTGATCGTCGGGAATCAAGTTTATTTAGACATCGTCTCTCTCTCCCGAGCGGCCGACTAATGATACTCCCCGAGGCGAGCGATATTATTGCTCGCGAGATGTCACAACAATGCTTTTAGCCCGAAAGATCGGCCCCGCGGAATTTCGTCGATTAATCAGCGGCACTGTATCTCCCCGCCTAATCTCTACGTACGCAATTATTTATCTGCCCGCGCTCCCTTCCACCCCCCGGCGATTATCATCGATTTTTAATCAATAGCCGGTCCTTTTTTCGTCGAGCGCGCGATTTGCAATTCGTGTGACAAGGCTAATTACCGGACGAAAATGAATTACCGAGCGCGTATCGCGATGCCGCGGCGAGGTAAGAAAAAAAAAAAAAAAAGAAAAACAGAAAAAAAGGAAAAGGGACGCGACGGCGGCAGAGCAATTTGCAAAAAAGGCCCTCTCTCGCATAATGCGCGAGAGAGGACAGCCCGGATGATTTATCGGCGGATGACGATGATCGGGACGACGATGCTACTACTCGTTATGCACCGGCCGTGTATGTAAAGAGGGATCTCTCGGGTGTACGCGCGGGTCGTTGCTGCTTGTGTGTACTTATCTGTCTTTGGCTGCCGGAGCGAGATAGCCAGGGGAGATTTTCTCGCAAATAGAGCACTGTCGACTATCGGCTGGAAATTTTGCAGGACGTGCCTGTCGTTCCTGCGGACGCGCCTTCTTTTTCTCTCTCTCTCTCTCTCTCTCTCTCTCCGTGTTGGTTGAGGAGCTGTCGCGGGGACTTTTTGTTAATGATTCATCTTGGAAATATTTATTTAGTGGAAAACCCTTTTGCTTCTGTACAGTTGAAAAATTCTTCATTTAATTAGTTAAAAATCTGCCTTGTCTACGCAAGCAATGAGTTTGTAAACAAATCGAACGTACTCTGAAAAAGTTATCTTTCGAAATCAAAATAAATAATAAGCATAACCCTCGTACGCATTTCCTTATCCGCGCATCGGCATTCCATCGAAAAACACGTGTAACCCCCTCGAAAAAACGTCGACAAAGATAAGGCAGAGAGAGAGAGAGAAAGAGAGAGAGAGCAAGGCCGAGACTTTTTCTCCGCTCGATTCGCGTCCATCCATCCATCCGCCATCGCAGACCGGCGCGGCGAGCCACGGAGTGGGCCGGAGCTCCTACAATCTACGCGAATCGAATATGCGCAGCGAGGCGATACGCGCGCCGGGCCTTTTACGCCGCGACAATGTGGACAATGAACTCCTCTTGTATCGCTGCTCTCGACTGCAGACCGTTAGCGCCGCACGCAGCGAGTGCGTTCGAGTGTCACTGGAACTGACAAGTGTGCCTTTTTGATAGGTGTTAAGGCGCGACGGGATTTCGCGCGATGAGGGAGAGAGAGAGAGAAAGAGAGCCGCGACTAATTCGTTTTATTCATGACGTTTTCTCCCTCCCCGAGGATAAACTGACTGACGCTTTCCTTTTGCCCAGCTCCTTCTTCGGGGCGATTAAATTGTTTGCGATTAGCGGGGTTAAAAAGCTGCAATCGCTGGTCGTATCGCGCTTTGCTTTAATCTAAATGCAGCCGAGGGACTCGCGTTTTATCGTGGAATAAGAATCTAAACTTCTGCTAATTACTCGTGTAATCTGTAATGGTACAGTTTCTGGCTTCCGCGACCGATTGGCGTAACCGAAAATCGGGTTTGAAAAATTTTGGAAACGGCTTTTTTTTTATCCGCTCCGATAAGCGATACAGCATTAAAGATAAACGGGAAAGTCCTTCTTTATGGACCCAGTTTTCACTTAATTAAAGAATGTCCCTTTTTATATTTAATTATCGCTCATTTTACAATCTTCAGAGCGACGTTCGCCCGCGCGATGTTTATCTACAGCGCGGCGACGAAATTTATTTGAAAAAAGAATTTGCGTTATGCGAAAGGAACGAGTTTTCGGGGAGGTATTAAACGCAACGATTGCGCCTCGAAACTTTGTTGTCCGGCGGATTTTTATTGAGCCGAAGAGCGGCCAAATTGCAAATCGTAAAACAACCCGCGTAAATTATCCGAAAAAAAAGAGGTATCGACGACTTACGTAATAATTATTCCTCTCCCGGCAAAAGCCTTACTTTCACGCGTATGACACTTAATACCGGTGAATTTTTTCTGGACAAAAACCACCTTCACCCTCCACTCGATACTCGGCTTATGTAAATCAATTAATGTAATTTTTATTCGAAATTTCGTTGACGAAAAAAGGCAATATTACAGCTTAAATCTATTTCGAGTCCGATAAGAAAATTATCCTAATAGCGAATCGAAATAAATTTAAATCTACTTTTACGGTGCATTAATAAAATTACAGAACTGTACTCGAGCATAAATCAGTATTTTTTATAAGCTTCCAAATGATAAGTGAAAATAAAGCGACACCGTACGTGTCTTGCGTTTGTCTTGCGCTGAAATTCTATTGGCGATAAAACGAAAGCTTAAATATCATTATTAAAATAAAAAGGGGGGAGAGCGAGCATTAAAGCGTAAAAGTAACGATTAGGTAAAAGCCACAAAGTATCATTTAGCGGGGAAGGAAAACAGGCGGCTAAAAAGGCTCGAAAAAGCCATAACCCAGCACCTAACGTTTGACGGCGACAAATGAATAATCAATTCGACCGCAAGGCTGAACGACGTGCTCAACCGAAACGAGCCCATAGCCATTCACTCGTCCGCGCGCGTTTAACGAGACAGAGTCGTTTCGGGTGCACAAACGCAGGCGACGCCGTATCTGTCACGCATCTCTCTCTCTCTCTCTCTCTCTCGGTGACATTATGCTCGACGCAGTCTCCTTTATTTACGCTAACGATATTTCCCCTAGTCCCTACGTGCCTCCACTTCTCCGAGAGCGAGGAGTAAAAAAAAAGCGCCCGTACCTACGTACGTCTATATTCCGTTGCTCACTCTCTGTCTCTCTCTCTCTCTCTCTCTCCGCCAGACCTATATGATGTACGACGACGAGATGCGCCGAGATTTCGGCGAATAATATCCGCTACTCGGAATCGAGCTCCCCTTATCTTGATGTAGAGGAAAGTCATATACGCGACACGAATATTACGAGCGTTATGCAAAATGGACGTGCTGTGCGTATGGAGGGAAACTCACTCCGAGGCTAAAGCTACGGCTACTTATTCCTTGTTTTTTTTTTCCTAGGATTTTTGCCGTAATTTCGGAATTTTTTTCAGAGGCCGAACTGGAGCGGAGTCGAAATTAAAATCGTACGTGCTGCGCACCGGATGAATTTTAATGCTCATATTTTTCGACGCGGGTCGATTAGAACGGGGAGAGATTTTTTTCTTTCCGTGAAACTTTATTTTGTTTGTACGGATACCATTCGTACGGATTTTAAACTCGGGGAAAAAATTGTGCCGGGGATATAATAACATGTAGAATTATCGCCGGGACTCGAGAATCGATCCGAGAAAACTACAGATCGACGACGATAAGTGCAGCTACGACTCGAAAAATCCCCCATAAATCCTGAATCCCCGGCGAAGCGATAAATCTCGCCCCCGGGTACAATTAAAAAAAAAGGAGCTTCGCTCGCCTCCCAGATTTATAACAGCCTCTCTCTCTCGGAGCGCGCGCACGCACGCACCTGTAATATTTCCCGGCTTTCCCGCAGGAAAATCTCCCCCCTCTCGGGCCCCGCGGCCCGAGGAATCCCATTTCCCGCGGCGCTCTCGAAGAAAAGAAGCCTCGAAAAAATGCCCGGGAGAGCCCCGCTATCAGACGGTGGCGGCGGCAGCCCAGCCTTAGAAAACGCGACTGTTATGGTCACCTGCGGCGAGTCGCACAAGGAAAAGGAACTTTTTTATCGGGCCGCCGCGACAGTTAGGTATTCCGACGAGCCACTGCAACTCTTCCTACGGGTGAAACTGCGCGCGAGAGAGAGAGAGAGAGAGGCGACGAGTTTTCCTCGCGAGCGCGCAGAAAAAAGAAACGAGATCGCGCGCGCGCGCAAGTTTCGAAACGATTCCCCGCCCGAAGGTTCGAGCCGCGATCGCCGGCAAAAAAAAAGAGACGTCGAAAGTCGCTGCCGCGCCGCGTGATTGGCCGTAAATCAATAATTGGATCGTCGGGAATTGATCGCCGTAAGTACGACGGGCGCGACGCTTATAAATTTTCTTCTTCCCCGCCTAATGAAGGAAATCCGCGAAACTTTGTGAAACCTGCTGCATAAAATATGTGCCTAGTGACAGGAGTCGCCGCGTAAGTGCAGCGCAAACGCACTTTTTTCTTTTTTCCTTTTTTTTTTTAATGGATAAACGAAGCAAAATTCTCTACTAAAAATTATAATAGTCAATGTTAATGTTTTCACAGACTGAGATTGTTGGAAAAATTGCCACAGTTTTTTGAAAATTTAATATACTTCTGACAAATTTTACCACAAACTATTGTAATTTTTAGTATTAGAGAACTTTTCTCCGCGGAGAAAATTCGAGGTTGAGAAGCGGCGGAGCTATAAATGATAAACGTGCCGCGGGGTGTTCTTTTTTCCGCGAGGGGAATAAATCAATTTTAATTTATTTTTCGGAGATGGAGATTAATAATTTTCTGCTTTTGTGTGCATACGCTTTAAAGGCGAGTGTCCGGAGGTTTGATTAATGCCGAAAGTAATCACTGGAATGCAATTACGGCCGCTTAATTAAATGCTACCCCCAAAGATAAAGTGTCTGCAGGAGGATGTTTTGGGCATTTAATCGACGCATTATTTATTGTACGTGGTAATTTGAGCCCGAGATTAATCAATCTTGCACTGGACGATATTAAAAAAGTCAATATTTTTAGTTATGAATCGACAAAATAATTACAATAATTTGTTCAGCCACTCGTCCTCTTTTACGCGACAACAACAAAACGTGCGGGCAGCGCTTGTAATTTTCCATTCCCGCGGAAATAATATTCATCTCGGCTCGAGGAAAAAATGAGCTTCAAAGACAGTTTAGCATTACGTTGACAAGCCGATATACCCCGAGAGATAAGCCATCGTTCGGCAAAGCTGCCTCCCGAATCCCGATATAAACACGCGTAAATAATAAGTAAATCGAGGCATTTAGCGTTCTCGGTCCATTGAGAGGTGCTCTCTCTCTCTCTCCGGGGGGTATATACCTACCGATCGGTAAGGCTCAGCTTCCTGGCTGGTTCATTAAGCGTCGGCGCTCGGAGCACGTGCGGCGCTGGCTGGCTTGGCGGGGACTGAGAGAGAGAGAGAGCGCGCGCGAGAGAAGGAGACGGCGGAGTGGGGTCGCCGAGGGGCGGGTCTCCGGGCGCTCGCGGCCGGCCTGCACGCACGGCTCCGTCTCCGTCTGTCTGTTTGCGCGCGCGGTCGTCTTGCCTAGCCGTCGCGCTACTACTGCCGCCGCCGCCGCAGAGCCGCAGCCGCCGCCGCGGGCCAACTCTTTAATCCCAGGCAGAGGCACAGTCCGACACAGGCAGCCGATCAGTGCGCGCGCAACCTCTATCCGCTGGTCCGTATACCGACGTGGTGTACACCCGCCCGCCTGTCATGACACCCTCGGCTAAACACGTGGTGAGCGAACAGTGAGTGTGAGAGTGCAGCGGGAGGAGAGAGAGAGAGAGCAGCGAGCCAGAGGGGAAGCATGAGTGCCGGCTAGCCGGAGGACGAGACCGGTGCACAGAGAGACAGCTTCATTAAAGGTACCGAGGAGGCAGCAGCCCGGTGCAGTGAGAAAGTGTGAGTGCCCCGGTGTTCGAGTATCAAGCTCAAGGACGAGGCTGAGGAGTTTGCTTTTTTGCCTCTTATCCCGATATCGCCGTCCGCGAGCGTTTCGGACTACAGATATATGTGTGGGGACGGAAATCTACCGGGATTTTAATTCGACGATCCTTTTTTTTTCTTTTTATTTCTCCCGCCGGCTGTCGGCGCGGGGAGTCGACGTAGCTTTCGATCGTGAGACGTTATCTGGTAATTTTATAAGACGTCGCCGGTAATTTAAGCCGACAATTCATTAAGGAGAAAATATATCGGCGGACTAGATCGTGAGGCAACCGCCGTACACGAGGTATCGGGAAATACGTTTCGACGCACTCGAAACGCCCGTTTCTACCTGGAGACCGAAAAAGATTCGAAATCTCGCGTCTCTTTAATTGAAAAAAAAAACCTGTCACAATTAAAGCTTCAACCTCGTTCGCCAGTTGTATCGAAGAAAAAATCAAAACCGCACCTGTCCGATTAAAAAATATTGTAAAAGAAAAAAAAAAGGACGAGGCGTTCTTTAAAAACTCGACCGAAAGAACTCGGCGGAACTCTCGAGAGCCGCACTCGTCGCGATCGTCCGAGCTGCTCTTGGTCGACGGTCCGAGCGGCTCTTGAAAAGAGTCTCTCTCTCTCTCGAAAAAAAAATAGACTCGCCGTAGGGGAGGCTTTTCGTGAAACGTTTTCCCATGGTCCGCGAATACTCGGCCTAATTATGAGCGGAGGGACAGTCGGGGCCCATTATGTGGCCATTGGGCACTGGCATAGTTACCCTTTTATGCTAAGCGAGAACTCGCGACAGAGCGAAAGAAAGGGGCTGCGCGCGGATGACCCTTCGGGGTGACCGTCCCGCTGTCCGGCCGCGGACACTTGCCTGTATACACTGCGAGAGAAGGCTCTCTTTCGCCGATGTAACGGGTGGCCGACAAGTTATATATCCCCGGACTTTTACGGCCCGGCCGAACTTTTATTGCCCGTGTTTATACGCACTTTTTCGGACGCGAGAGCTCGATACTCGAAGCCGAGAAGAAAAAAAACACGCCTAATTATCGTTAAAAGTGATTAAATTCACCGGCGGCGAAGAGGCCGTTTTGTAATTGAGCCAATCCGCCGCGGCTGTCCTCTAATCCCGCGACACGTATTCCATCAAGGCTCCGCAAATATTTTCGGCTCGGAATCCCGGGTTTGCGCTTTACGGCGAGTAACGAGCCGGTTATTAAGTTGCCGTACAAGGAGTATCGCGCTGCTCTTGTTTCGAAAAGATCGATCTAGATTGACGCGGACTACTGTCGAGCCGGCCGATAATCAATTTTCAGCGAAATTAATTACCGCCGCCAGCCTGAATTTTTCTGCGCTTTAAGCTCGATTATTTCACTCGCCGCGTCTCTCTGCCATTTTATTCCTTCGCCGCGCGCGCGCGCGCGCTAATCGATTCGGATTTGAAGAATCGAACGTCTCTCTCTCGAGATTTAATATTGATGTATTCAATTTATTAACATAAAGCGAGCATTAATTCCGCGGCTAAAACGCGCGCGCGGCACTAAATAAAAACGAAATAGAATTTAAAAACGTCGACAAAAGATAAACTGAAAAGTAGACGAGTAGCCATTTTTAATTGACTGAAAAATAAACGCTAATATTTATCTCTCCTCTCCGACATAAACATCGCGCTTAATTAAAAAAATAAAAGGCGCACTTTATTTAAAAAAAATAAAGCTTATCTCTCGCGCAGACACATAAAAATGTACATTCAATTAAAGGCGACATTAGCATGTGAAAACGGGCATCTCTCGAATCAATACACTTTCTCTCTCCCAGGCACAAACAATACACTTTATTACACAATGACCGCGCGAGAAAAGAAGTGCAGCGCGCCTAATTGAAGGTATTATTATCGGTCCAATACGGAATATTCCTTCGAGGAGCGCCGTAAAAAATGTTAATAAGGCCCGGGCGACTCCTTTTCGAGCAAAGAAACAATCAGCCCCGCGGAGAGTCTCCCGCCGAAAATTCCCGCGCGCTCGACTCGGCGCTTCACAATGGGGCGGCGAAGCCGTCCCGCGGCGCATTTGTCGCGCGCACCCTTAATTAGTGGCCGATATCGCAGTTAGACTCGTAACTTTCCAGCCTAAATTGATAATTCCCGGTTTCGCTCGGGCGCCTTTGTGCGGCTCTAAGTAAGTAATTTTCGGCTCGGTGACTCTCCCGTTCCCACCCCTTTTCGGCGCCTCGCTCCATTGCCGAGTCTGCCGAGAATCCTCGGCGAGTAATTACGCGGGGCATGGGGACTCTCGGCGCATTCGACACGGCTCGATTATTATTTTGTTCGAAATTATGTATAAAAGACGAAGAGGATGACGTAAGCCTCAGGAAAATGAGGCGTATTTCTGGGAATGACGCGCGCGAGCCAAGTCAGCCACTGATTATGCCGAATATTCAGCGAAAATTTATTTTCTTCCTCTTTTATCGAAGCCTGATAAACGCGGGAATTAATTCTCCTTTATTGCCTCCTGGCGTGAATCGACGTTATATTCTAATCCCCTCCCGACCGGCGAGAGAGAAATCCGCGCCGAATTCAGCCGGCTTGTTTATCAAGCTCTCGTTCTCTCGCCAGTATAACCTCAAAGCTGCCGTGAGCAAAGTCCAATTAGGAGCGAGTACGAAAAAGCGCGGGTACATCCGCACAGGTAGCCGACACTCGAGTTAGCGGCCGTTTATGCAGAAGCAGAGAGAAAGAGAAAGAGAGAGCTCTCCGCGTCTCGGCAAAAAGGGAGGCAAAGGCGGACACGCCGCCGATCGCTCCGGAGGAGGATGACCGCCGAAGGGGGATAATAATCGAGAGCGGCGCGCACGCGCTCTTATCTGCGATTGCTGTTATTAGCGGGCCGCGAATGCGCCGATCGCGCACGCGCGCTCGTTATACGCTGCACCGCGCGACGTACCCGAGGCACGAGCAAAACGCCAAGAGCCGCGCCGCGCGGCCTCGAAGGTGAAACGCATTTTTTGAGAGAGAGAGAGAGAGCCGATATATTCCAGGGGCCTTTTCTCGCTCTCTCGGACGGAATCGTTTTCTTATGCATTTATTGATTTTTTGCGCGGCGAGTGTCGTTAAAATCGAGACGACGAAATCCTCTCCCGACGACCGGTGGAAAGTTTTTTTATCGGGCGAATTAATTCGGACGATTCGATCGCGTGCCTCGGTCGAAAAAAATCGGTAAATCCCTGTAATCTCCGTGTAATAATAGCCTACCACTGGACGTATAAAATTCTGGAAAATTACCAAGCGAGCGATTTTAGCTCCGCCAAAAGAAAAAAAGGTTCGAAAAACATTGCTGCATTCGAGCTAAATAAATCACCTCCAAAACGATCGCTCACTCGACAGAGCTGCGGCGACAATCCGAGCATCCGGGGCATGCAGTCGCCCTCGGCGCGAAGCAGCAGCATCCCACCGTCGCGATCCTCGCGCATTACTCGCGCTCGGGCGCGTTCCAACGCCTGCCATAACTCGGGCTCGCGAGGCGTAACGAAAGCCCGCGCTCGTACGTAACTCGGCAATATCGTATCTCGCGGGGAGAGAAGCGCGGCGCCCAATCAGGAAGGCATCGGCCCGCCTGATTTAGCTAATGCCGGCGCCCGAGACCGGTATTCTTGAGAGGAACGGATGCTAATGCCGGAAACCGCTCGCGTTGATGAGCCGCGTGGGAGACGCGGCGTGCGCTTCCGATTCGTCACCGTTTACGAAGTGCACCGGATCGCGAGCGATGACGGAAAGGACGGTAAAAATTTTTAAAGCGTCGCTGAGAGGCTCGGTAATAATAGAGGTAAAATATCCTTTAGCCATTAACCAATTTCGAAATGCTCTGAAAGTTTAGAAATAAATCTTTTTTAGTATGTTTTTCAAATTGGCAGTTAAAAATAATGATAGCTCTAAAGTTGAGATCGTTTAGTATTAATGTCAGTTTCGAACTTGGAAACTAACTGCTTTTATAAATACAACATTTCGAACTAGTAGCAAATTGAATTAAAATTCAACGTTAATGGCCCGAAGTTAAAACCCGTAATAAATGAAGATATCAGGGAGGCCATTTCCTCCGCTTCGCGGCCGATCGAATCAATTTCCCGGATTTTTTCAGCGAAATTACCCAGCCCTAATTAAACTTGCGTATATAAATCGAATGCTTTTCCGACGACATACGGCGCGTAGCTTCTGTAATTGAAAAAAAAGAAAAAAAGAATCCCGGCAAAAAACGCGGCTGAATAAATCGACGAGCTCCGAGTCGACTTTGCGGATGGAAAAAAAGGCCGGGCAGCAAAGAGAGCCCCGCGCGGACGGTAAAAATGGCCGGGAGACTCTATAAGAGAAAGGAGAAAAAGCCTCGCAGACGTCGCGCCGCGTAAAAAAGGCCGCGGCGCGGCGATAATCAACGTCGGGCGAATTGAGTTAGCCGGGGAGGGTGAAAAACGGAAAGCGGCGATAAATTTTCCAAGCCGCGCCGCGCGACCCGTTATAAAACCCTGGCAGAAATTGATATTTTCCCCCGGAAAAATAACGGAGACGGAGAGAGAAGTCGCCGCCGCTTCCTAACGAGCAATGATTTGTCGAAGGGGGGAAAAAGCTGGGACTGCCGCGGGGCCTCGTCGGATAGAGAGACGCGAGAATAATATCGTCTGGCTCTTGAAATTGAGCGCGAGTCTCTCTCCCTCTCTCTCTCTCTCTGTGTGCCTGGCCGTCATGCACTGGAGGAAACGACGGATGCGTCGAGTCTTTGAGCCTCCGAGCTAAGACGCGTCTTACTCTGCGAACCAGTTGAATTCATTTGTCGAGCGGCTTTCTGACTTCATTTCTTAACCTACCTGTGATAGCCTATTTTTCCGTGCTTTTCGACAAAAATCTCGTCTGGATCTTTATTGCTCTTCAAGGTCTCTCGCCTCGCCCCATTTTCAAAGGATACCGAGTTAAACGGGGTTAAAACTGCACGTAAACCGAGAACAATACCGCGCTAAAAGCGTTCGATTATCGCTATCGCATTGTCCTCCTCACGTCCTATACCTTACTTGCATACCCTTACGATATTCCCCGTACTTTTTTGTCGGCTGCTCGCGATCAGCTGTCTCGCGCCGAGCAATTTGGAACTCGAATAATATAAGCTGGCAACTGGTTTGGTCGATCCCCCGTCGCCACCTCGAGATAACGTTTAGCTACCTGCGCCGCTGCATACACTTTTTTTTCACTCTCTCTCTCTCTCTCTCTGTCTGTCTCTCCCTGCGGCCTTCGACACTGAGCGTAGGGCTTACTCGCCTTTTATTATGCGCAAGTGCGCATGCCAACGAAAATTGTCATTCGACGCTGTGAGAAACATCCCGGGATTAACGCCCGGAGAGTTATAACGTTGCGCAACGGGCGACAATATCGCTCCGTTCGAAGGCGCAGCAGCCTACACCGCGAAAACGATATTGTACATTCCAATTAAGAGGCGGCCGAACGAAACTTCATTATTATTTTTCACCTCCGCGCGCCGCCGCCGCTCTCGGTTATCGGGCAAAAAATTCCCCAGACACTCGGAACAATTAATTCAGCGCCGGCTCGATATCTATTATAAAATGAATAGGCCGAGAGAGAGAGAGAGAGAGCCGGGAGATAATGATAATCGGCGCGGAAAAAAAGGGGGAATTCGCGATATACACGCGGGAGAGCCGGTAGATCGGCGCGGTGGGGGGGAGTCGAAGCCGCGGCGATTTCTCAACTTTTCGTCGCGACTTTGTAATCAAGCCTCTCTTCTAATCGTGTCCACGCTTGGCCGAACAAACGCCCGGGGAAGGGAGGGGGGCGGAAAAGTTCGCTCGAGAACCGCCGACCGATTGATTATATATTTCTCGCGGGCTTTTATCGACCGGCGTAAATCGCTCGGCTCGCCGATAATGATAAATTAGGAAAGAGCCGCTTTTTTTTTTTCTTCTTAGCTTCGCGTATGAGGCTTACGAAAGTTACATTTCGCTCGATGTGTTCTTTTTTTTTTTTTTTTGTCTTGCTGGAAGTAAAGGTAGCGCGATTGTTTTGAAGCGACGAGAGATAAGGCCCCTCGCGATAGCCCGCGGCGTAATTGTGGGGCCCGATAAAGAAAAGTAGCCTGCGGAAATTGAGTAGACGCTTAGCGCTGACATTATTCGGTTTCCAGCGATAAATGTTTACGCGAAATTGCTCGAAAATACCGCGTGTAATCTTTTGCCGCTTTAAAAAAAAAAAAAGAAAAAACCTGGCATTTAAAGAGCAAAAACATTCGTAAACTAAATAGTTTTAGCCACGCTTTATTGAACTCTTACAAAATCCGAACACCGGGAAAAAAAGTGCGCGTACATTAAAATTTACTATGCATTATATTAACAAACAGAGCGCGCTCCACTCCAGATAGATCATTTTCGATATTCAATCATAATAAAAAGACAAGCTATCAAGCTCCCGGGGGAAAAAAAAGGGGGAAAAAAAAATGCAAAACAGGAGTTAGATCGGCCACCTACAATACCGCAATCGGGCAAAAAATCTAGATTGATGAATCGGCTTTTGTGCCGCGGCGTTCCAAATCACAAGCGCGGCGGTAGCCGGTTATCTAACCGCAGAATCCGAAAAAACGCCAACAATACTACAAGTCGAGTAAGTATCCAGCCGGCAGCCGGGGGATTAAGGCCTCCATTGACGGATCGGCGCGCCCACACAGAGAGCCGAAGGGTGTAACCCTTTCTCTCTCTCTCTCTCGGCTCTCACAAAGGCAGAGAGACCGGAGCAGGTTCCGTTCATTCATGCGGCGCAATTTTCCTGGCGCGCGTGCGCAGCACGTGCGTGTCCGTGCGTGCGGATAAACAGCCCGCGCCGCGCTGGAATTTCTTTGACGCGTTTTCTTCCTTTTTCGGAATTAGCGCGGCTGGGGATTTCGTTCGGAAGGGTCGCCCCGCACACCGCCAGAGTCCGATTCCTCGGGATGATTTTTCGCTTCCGAGAGGAGTGTGTTGCGCGGAATTCCTGGCCTTTCGCCGAGTCACGATAAAACCTGGCAATCTGAATTTCCGACGTAATATCGGCCTTATTTATGACGTACGTTTTAAGCCGCGGCTGGGATTTCGGCGGGAATTTATTCGAAAATCTCCTCCGGCTAATTATTAACCTCGCGGAGTAAATTCGTTGGGTTTTTAAGGAATTAAGAAAAGGTGCTTAAAGCTTTGCCTCGAATTAACTACGCTTTTACGGAAACCTTCGGGAATAAATGTCGATGCCGTATCCATTCTACCAAAGTGACGTTCTACTCTCAAGAATGTCTCTAAACCTTTCGGTGATTCAATTCTACTTAAGGAACATTTTTTTTTCTACTTGGCGACAAAAATAAGTTATTTTCGATAAAGGAAAAGTTCCATTTGAATACACACATCCATCCGATACTTTTTCTCCATTCATTTACATGTTTAATTTTGAAAGCGCGTGGCTATTTTTTCTTCCGGATAAATCAGCGGGGCATCTAATTAGCGAGTGACATGTAACTAAAAAAGAAAAAAAATCTTTATTCCTCCGCGTATCTCTCTTTTTTTTTTATCGCTCGCGATGCTTTGGGCTCAAAACGCAAAAGGAAAGAACCGCGCGTCTCGTAACATAATTTAAATATTCATCCGATGTCTCGGTCCACTCAAACCCAAGCTTTATCAGCGTCAATCAGCCTCGGCGTAGACTCAGGGTATTCTCTAGAAAAATCGTGCCGCGCGGCGCTGCGCAAAAATTATATCAAACGGCCGAATATTACCGCGCATAATAAACCCGCCGAAAAACGGAGGTATTATAACCGGCGGAGTCGTCCGTAAAATGTTAATGCGCGCGGATATAAAAATCCTCCGTTAGGCTCCCGCGCGCGGATGCACACATCTTTCCGCAAAGACTCTTCTCGATTCTTCTCCTCCCGGGGAGAGTCTCCCCCCTTCTCTCTCTTGGCTTTATCGGCCGAATCGGGTACACACGAGGCTCGCTCTTGAAATTAGAAATAGAGTCGTCGCGAGCTTGGGACTCCGAGCGACGACTCCATTCGAAATTCAAAGCAACTGCGGCTTATCACTTATCTCCGCGGCTGCGAGACGCTTTCTCGGGAGGGACACGACGTCCGAGAGAGGCTGCGCGCGCGCGCAGACTCCCCTCTTATCGATAAAAGTGCGCGAATTGTGGCAGGCCTGCGCGGCGTGCAACGTAAACACGCGAGGGCAGAGAGAACGGTCCGTGTCCGCGAGTGTATTTATTGCCTCCGTTCGCCGGAGTGGGCGTTTACTGATTCCGCGGTGCTCTCTGTTCGTTTCGACGTCTCGTGTCCCGGCGCTCCTGACTATTAATATATTAATAAGTTATATATGTTGCGGATTACGTTGAAAATGTCCGTTGAGAAAAAAAGACGATCGGGAGAATAAGGGGTTTAATCTCCGAATAATCGGTTTCGCTAAAGCGCGCTCTATTTATATCCGTATATATTTCATAACGCAGAAAACTAATCGGCGCGCCGAATTTATTAATCCGATATAATTACAACTTCCTTCGAGGGGGCCGATAGCCGTAATTACCATTCGCTTTACATAATATTGCCGGGGCGTTTAGCCGCGCGCGCGCGCGGCGAACACGTTTTCCCGCGCAAAACTCCAAAGCAAAGCGTCCGCGATAAGGCCCGACGGTAAAAAATGCGATTTTCGTCGTCGGCTACCGTAAAACCAGAGCAATAAAAGCCCGCGATGCCGCGACGCGTAACCGATCTCGTATATCTCGTGCGCCTTTTTTACCTAGCTCCTCTCCAGAATCGCTCTTCCGGCTGTCGATGTATATATATATACTATATATATCGATCGATACGGCTAATGAGCCGGTTCATTGAATGCACGTAACGAATCGCGGCCGCGATTTCCGTCGCTCACGGCTCGGAGAAAAAGGAGGAGCATGTTTTGTCGCGCGAGTCTCTCTCTCCCTTTAATGAAGCCGTGGAATCGTTCAATCTTTAATAAAGCGAGCGAGCGAGTTTTCGGACGTTTTTTTAACCCTCTTTCTCCGAGAAACGCCGGAGAGTCGCCGCCGCGGCTTTTTCGATGCGTTTTTTCCGCCGCCGCGGTGGAGTCGAGGTCGCGAGTTTCTTCGCCGCCTGTTTTTTTTTCGGTGCTCCGATCGAGGCCTTTGCTTGAAATTCAGGCGTGTCATTAATGGCCTTTGATGTACGGATAATGTAAGGCCTTTTTTTCTCCCCTCTCCTCGCGGCGCGACTCTCGCCCGGGAATCCGTTTAATCAATTATTTTCCGGATTTTTGTGCTGCGATCGCCGTACAAGCCAGAAAAAGCTTGTTAGCGATCCGGTAAAAACGTCGGTCGCGCGCGCGATGAAAAAAGCGAGCGGCGTCTCAACTTAATTGTGAGAAAGTTTGCTTTTCGCGCACTTCTCGTTGCCTCCCGATGATTCGGCAGCGATCGCCTCGATATCTCTAACTGTCGCGCGGGGCTTATAATCGTCTAATTTGAAAGTACAAAACGAGCAGCGCGGCCCTGTCAAAACAATGCAAAGCAGGAGAGCAGCAGCGATCGCACAAGGCCCGGGTGTCCTTTCCAATCGCGCGAAATGGGTCAAGGGGCGTCGAATATCGAGCGATCGTTCCGTGGGATCCGACAAGCGGCTCTCCTCTCCTCCTCCTCCTCCTCCCCCCCGTCGCAGCTCCCCCTCCTCGGTAGGCGCGGGCAGAGAAAAAGGAAGAGCGCGAGAGAGCCCGACAACGACGCCGAGAGATCGAAAAAGATCTCGCGCGCCGGGGCTTGTCGTCGTCATGCGCCAAAGCGACACATCGGCGAATCAGTCCGGTAATTAGAGGGCCGACAAGTACACGCTCGACTCGTCTTCTTCTCCGCCTCTCTCTCTCTCTCTCTCTGCTCTCCGTCCCTCGTCGCCCGGAGGGAGATCGCATCTGCGCGTAGGCTGCGCCGAGGGCGCGGATTAATTTGCTAATTAGGCCCGATGTACGGCTAATTATTCCGCGCCGACTCCCGCGCCTCTCCTCTCGCGCGGAGATACTTTTTTAAGTATAAATGTATATATATATACATACATATATATATAATTCTCGGCTCGATGGCGCAGGTGTTAATACTCGCTCGATTGTGCGGCAATTGTATATAACTGTCCGAGCTCCGCGGGGATACTTCGAGCGGCCGAACAATCCCAATTAACACGCGACAGCGGCACTTCCAATTACGGGGGCCACCGCGAGTCAACTCAACACTTCCTCCGCGGGGCACACAAAGGGGCTCATTGTTTATTGTACCGAAGCGAGCGAGCGGAGAGGTGTGAAAAAGGATAATAATATAGAGTTACCCCTCTACCTGATCGTGGACCAGGCCGCCGCGCGGCCCCATTGTCAGCGCGCGCTCAACCCTTTTTCCCGGCCCTTCGTCCGCTGATTCCTCTCTCTCAACCGGGCCGAAGGGGGTCGCCGAGCGCCGAGAGATGCATCATGCATGACGTGTAAGATGAGCTGGCTGCACGGCCGCGCGACGATGCTTAGAGCGCGGAAAGAGCAGCGACGCTTCGCCGGTCTATCCTATTATGAGGCGCTGCGAGGAGTCACAACACGCGCGCTCAGAGAGAGAGAAAGAGTCACTTGTTGCCTCTTCTCACTCGCCGCGATCGCTTCAATTGAAATTCCGAAATCGACCGAGAGCGATCGGTTTTCCGTCAGCTTCGCGTCTCGCTCGGATCGATCACCGTTTAATCTCGACACTGATTGATCCCGCGAATCAGAGAATATTCCTCCCTCGACGCAAAGCTGCTCATCCCTCCTCCCCCCCTCCGACGCTAATCAGACATCGATATGTTTAACGGCACCTCCGCGCGCGCGGGCAACACCTGTCCCGGCGAATCGCGCTTAATCTCGGAAACGGCGCATCGCTCACTACCGTTCGCTCTCGACAAAGTCCCGTAGGCGTCTATCGCGCGCGGGCGCTAAGCCTTACATATCGATGGGCCGCCGAGGATCAGCCGCGCGTACACGTGTTTCGCAGTCCGGCGCGCGAGATGATCGATGCGCGGGATTTTCCGCGAGGGCGACGATTAATTATATCGACGAGGAGGAGGCGACGAGGAAGCGCGTGCAGGTATATCGACGCGTATCGAGAGAGGGAGGGAGGATTCCGAGGTTGTTTTCGAGGCACCGTTTGTACAGCCGGGGGATCGGGATGTGCTTCGAGGTGGAAGGCTCGGGATAACGAATGGCCGGACGGATGCTTGCTGCTTAGGCTGATTTGAATTTTTCGAGAGGTGAAATTCTTTACGTGACTGCGACTGATTTTCTGATATCAAGTTTATTTTGAAAACTTTTAGCGTTTCCCTCCATTTACTTTGACGACGTAGTTTTAAAATATATTGCTCCTTCAACCTTTCCCATTACCATCTCAGTTTCGAGAAAACTTTTCCCATCAGATTTTTCCATTAGCCAAAAGAGACCAGCTCCTCGGGTCGGTATCGCCGCGATCCCCTAAATTAAAACCCCTTATCCGACGATACCCCGGCAGTCCCCCCTCGTCCGGCTCGTTACGTCGGGCAAGAATTCTCTCGGTAGCTCTCCTTGGGCGATAATCGCGTGGCGCCGATTAAAAGCAGCTTAATTACCAGGCCGACTCGGGCAAAGAGAAAACAATAAGCAGTCCGCCGGCGGAGATTAACGAGAGGAGAGTCGTCGCGCTAAAAAAAGGTCGAGAGAGCCGATAGCGCCGTTAAGCGCGCGCGCATGTAGGTAGCGGTTTCGCGCCGCTATCGCGTTACATTCCGATACGCCGCCGCCGCCGCCGCCACTTAATTGTCCGTGTGTGCCCCCGATGACAAAAAGAAGGGGCCGCGGCTCTCCGCGAGAAAATGCAAGTACGCACCTCTCCGAGAGAGAGAGAGAGAGAGAGAGAGAGCCTCACGAGGAAGTCGCCGATAGCTGCCGGACCGTGCAACCTGATAAGCCGCTATCGCGACGTTCCTCTTCTTTCGCGAGTTTTTTTTTTGTTTTCGCTGCGCGTCTGCACGGGGAATGTTGGCTCGACTTTTTGTTAGTGTCATTCATGAAATGTTACTCGGGAGTGTGCAAGTCGCCGTATAAATTGCGGGGCTGCGTCCGTAATTCAGATACTGATTTTTATTTCTGATCGCGCTGGATAGGGAAATTATTACTGGATATGACGAAATTAACGTGCGATCGTAACGGGCTTTGAAAAGCGTTTATTGGCTTTTGAAATTTAACTCTAATTTCGAAATTAAATTGTCAACGACTGGTAGTTACATTTCTATTTAGACTTCTAGTCTAATTGGATTTTACTAAGCAGCGTTACGCGTTTTACTGAAAAATTTCACAGTTAGCTATAGTACTGTTTAACGACAATGGCGATAACTTTTGAACGCGCGACTTTAACTCTCAAACAATAACATTCACCTCGTGAAATACAGCAAAAACAAACCGCCAAAGGAAACGGCAAATTGGCGGAGCAATTAAACTTTTCGCAAAAGCCGAGCCCAAGCAGCAGCGGCGGCGGCAATCAGGTTTTCGAAAAATCGGCTTGCACGAGCAAAGAACCGTTGCTTTGGAGCGGCGATCGATCGACAACTCAATCGGCGCTCGCGATAAGTTCGCATAGTGGATTAAGGGCCGCGGGCGCGTATCCTTGGCGGGGAAAAAGCGGCAAGGTCGCGCATACTTAGATCGCCGCTGCCGATACGTACCCCCGAGCCTGCATATAATTCCCCCCCTCCGGGGGCCGCTCACGCGATCGCCGCCGCCGCCGCCGCCGCCGTCTGTCTCCGCGCTGCTAAAGGCTTTACGAGCGATGTAGGCGACGGAATGGCCCCGCAGCTGCGGGCTCGGATTTTTCCCCGCGGACGGTCGATTGTTGTCGCGCGCTTTCATTTGCTTCTGTGGATGTTTATGGAAGGAGCCGGGAATAATTGAGAATAATTCGCGCAATAAAGGCGTTTTATTAGTTTGTCGTTCCGTAATCACCGCGCTGCCTGGAGCCGCCGAGTGATTAATCAGAATGCCGGAGCGGAATATACTCTTTAAAAATTCGCGTATCAGCGCGCTTAGAATTTTTAATTCATTCAAATTTTATCGATTTTCTTGGTAATTCCTCTCGAGGAGCGCAAAATGCCAGCACACGCGAGAAGCTGAAATTTGAAATAAAATTCTTAATCGGATTTTTATTTCGGCAAATGAGAACGCATCGGAGGACGCTTATTTACAGCACCGTAAAAGTCTTTGACTTTCCAATTAAAAAAAATTTCGCAAATTTCAAGAAAATATTATGCAAATGCGAGAAATTTAAAGCTCGGTATAATATCGCTTTGATTAAACGATTCACTTAACCTCGTAAACGCCTTGCGAGATCCGAAAGAGAAAATTTGCCGAATGAAAAAAAAAAAAAAAAAACGAAAAAAAAAACCACGAAATCCGCAATTCTGCCGAGCGTGATAATGTTTTCCACTTCGGGCTCCATAAATAAGAGTTTCGGCGCTCCGAGGCCACTTTAAATTCAATAAAATCATCGCGCGAAAAGTGCGCGCGCCTCTCATTTTTCCGTAGCGCCGCTTACGCAACAATATAAATTCATTTATCCGTCTGAAAATTAATTTTCGCGCGCGCGCTTCGAAATCTTCCAGCGGCTCGCGAGCGTCATAAATTATTTATGAGTAATCCTAACGACTTTAATAAACTACCTCCTCCTCCTCCTCCTCGAGGCGCGCACACAACTGGAGATAAAAAAAATCGGCGTCTTTAACGCGCGGATTTTGACTCTAAATGCGTTACTTAACTCAGCCGATCTCGCAATCGCGCAGCGCGCTTACTTATGTAAACGCGCGCGCGCGAGTTTACGACGAGACCGTGAGAGACTATAACCTGTCGCGGCCGCCGAATATTATCCGAGTCCGAAGAAAAATAAAACAAATAGGGCCCCGCCGCGCGGTGTGTGCTGCGCGCCTAGAGAGAGAGAGAAAGGGGAGGCGAAAGGGTCCCTCGATCCATCAAAGTCAGTCAAGAACACAACCCTTTGCTGCTGCTGCCGCTGCTTCCCCCAAAACGGCCCCCCGATCTTATTTTTACAAGCGTGTCCAATGTCTTCGAGGAATGCATTTGCGCTGCCGCGAGCGGCAGTTGCGCCGCTCCGCTTTAATTCCTATGACGTTTGTAATTATGACGTGAGAGGCGATAGCGGACCGCGCTAAGTAAATATATACATCCGCGGGGATTATAAATCAAAATTTTATTGGCTCTCCCCGAGCTTTGACTCGGTATCGATACGAGAGCCCGAGATCATTAGTCAATATTCTATTCTTGGCTTCCCTGCTTATGTTGACAGTTGTCGTCGTAAAATTTTACAATTAATAGCGTGTCGATATTATGTTATTATTTTCGAAATTCGCGTTATGAACCCGCGATCGATATATAGCTTTAAAGCCCCGCGGAAAAAGAAAGAACGCCACGCTCTTAACTAAGGATTTGCAATAAATATTTTACAGCGACGATGCGGTCTGTTAAATAAGTATTATTATATGAAGCCTGTAAATCTGAGGCATTGCTAAAAAAGCATTCTTACGACTGACTCGCGGTGAAAAATTGCGAAAATTAATGTCCTCGGAATAAAATAAATTTTCGGTATCATAACTCAAAAGCAAACAAAAAAAAAAGGAGATAAAGAAAGCGCCGTACTAATTATTATCTAGATCCGAAATCGTTCCCCGTCTCGTCTGGGGCCCGTAAATTACAGCCAATTTCCGGTGCAGCTCTCTTAAAAGCGATTCCTCTGGCGACAATTTTTCCCGCCGCGGCCCCCGTAAAACATAATCACGCTCCAGGTGCTCTCGTTGCGCCGCGCGTCCGCGCATACTTTACGAGGCGACTCAATTCCGAAAGCTCTCCGAAAAATAAAAGAGGCGTCCCTCTCTCTCTCGCTCGCGCGCTCTATTAATTACGTCGCGCCGAGCTTATTTATTTACTCCTTTATTATTCATTAATCAATCAATAATCCAGGCAGAGTCATTGGCACAGGGGAACGGCTCCGGCGCGATAATGCAAATAAAGCCAGATAAGCTCGCATCGAGAGCTTTAATAGACTCGCTCTTCTTCGTCGACAAATTGCGCGCGCTCACGCACCCGGAGCCTCTGTATTATGCGCTCGGGAAAAGCAGCCGCGCGCGCTAATTACTCCCCTCGGGCTTTTCTCTGCCTCTCCCCCTCCTCGCTGTCCTCCTCGTCGCTTTTTGCCGAAGCTTATATAGGGACGATCAATCAATGCTTATACGAGCGCGTCGCGCTTCGATTAACCCGAGAGAGAGCCGGGGCTGCTCTCGCCTTTAAAAATCGTAAACACCGCTAAAACTTTCAGCGCGAGTTATGGCTGGAAAAAGAGGCGTAATGGCTTGTGTATAAACTCGAGCGTGATTAGACGCGTTTTCCTTTTGCTCGGCTTTTGCGCCTCGGCTGTTTTAAGTGTGAGACCTTGAATTAACTGTTTAAAAGTTTCTTGCCGCCGAGCGCGCGGGATTTTTGTTTTGTTTGCGCTTCTGAATGGGGATATGTTAAATAGTACACGGTGTACTCATAAATATCGCCGCGTACTCGGACGCCGTAATCATGGGACATTCTTTTCGTTATTTATTGCCGACAATAAATTTTGCCGCGGCTAATTTCACTAAGAATGTATCGAGATATACTCTCACTGTACAGCGCTTCGATATAAAATTCAAATTCGATTGAGAGCTTTATGTACCTTAAGGTTTTCAAGAGAAAAAAAAATCAAATGCCCGACGCTAATAAAATCTTAACCGCGCGCGCTCTTTCATTAATCTCGAAAGGTTTATTCGAAGTCTGTCTTAATCAAAACGATAACTCTAATAAACTCTTCGGACAAGAACCTCAATTAACTCGCGCGAAAGATGTCCGATCGAACGCTCGCCGAAGCCGCGGCGATAAACAAACCAAGCAGCTTTCCTCGGCCGCTCAAAAGAAACTCTCTCCGTCCCAGGCAGCAAGAAGAACAACAATAACCGGCAAGCTCGATGCAGCCACCCCGGCAATTAGCATTTTCCTACGAACCGCGGCAGGCACGTACCTCCCACCCTCCGAATTAGCATAGACACGTGTACGTCCGTGTCCCGGCCCGTTCGAAAAAGGCGACTTTTCCAGAGTCCAGAGGAGGAGGAGGGGCTCTCCTCGCGTGCGCCGCCGGCGCGTGGGCGAGTTTATTAAAATGCGCTCGGCGCTCTCTCGCGAAAGGGCTGCTGCTGCTTCTTCTTGCAGGCAGCGTCGTCCGGTCGCGTGGACGGCACTCGAGCTGAATACTGAGGAGAAGCTGCTCCGCCGCCGCTGCTTTTTTTGCCGGCTATATATTCCGGTCCGCGTCGCGTTTTCGCTTCTCCGCGGGGATGACACCGCGCGCTCGCTCGCTTTGTTTTACTCGCTTGTCATGCGCCGCGAGAGCTTGCCCCGCGCCCGTATATGAATATTCAGGCGACGGGCTTTTTGAATTAAGATATCAGGGAAATGCGCTGTTAAAACGGATAGGTCGTTGCGCAAACCGCGCGCGTTTTCCGAGCTCCCGATATCGCCGATAAAAAGCCGCTCCATAAATAACGCTCTCTCTCGCGCGACTTTTACACATTTTCGACAAAACGCGAGCACTCCCGCGGATTTAATAAATACTCGGAATTTATTAAGGACTCGCGCGCGCAATTATGACAGAAATTATGCGTAATGGGGCGTCTTTTTTTTTTTCTTACAACGAGGCGCGGGCAGGTTTACAAGCTCGCAGGCCAACACCTCGCCGCGCGGCTGAAATATCGGCGCGAGCTCCGGCCGAAAAAAAAGCGCGCACTTACAGCGCGCGCTTGTAAAAGGCGCCTCTAGCCAAGGAGAACCGTGTGTGTCTCGACGCTCGGGCGCACAGATAGTGCCGAGTCATTTGCCGTGATTTGTCCATTGTTCATTCGTGCGTGGACGAAACAACACGACGCCGCGCGCGCGCGCCCTGGAATATTATGCTCGTTACCGGCCCGCGGCTGGACTTCCGACTTTTCTCGGAGAGCGGGCGAGAAATTAATTTAACGCGCTTGCAACACCATTCCTCCATCTGATAATGCGCCGATTGCATATTAAAAAGGAAACGGCGCGTATAATACACGTGCACGCTTATACACAGCCTATATCGATGTACCGAACGAAATCGAGCGCATTAAATCTCGCTACCGGCGGCGGTGCGATATATATAGGAGAAAAAAAAAGAACAACAAACGGTCACCTTTTTTTGTACGGCCCCCCCTAATTGGACTTCCGCCGGGAGAGAGAGGCAGAGAGAAAAAAAGTCAGGACGATGGAGGAGATACACGAATGCGCTTTCTCCGTCTAACGAGGCTGATCTGTAACGGCTGATAGGGCCGCAGGGCTGAAGGGCATTCCTTTACGCGCTACCGAGCCGAATTTCCCTGCCGCGGACTCGTTATCTTTGAGTGATGGACAGCGGAATTTCGGAGCTGACGGACGGACGGCGGGATCCTCGTGGGAGCGTCCCGAGAGAGAGAGAGGAGAGGAAATTTTGGCTTCGATCGCTTAATCGATGGGATCCGTAAAACTTACTCTCCGAGATAAGTGTCGCCTCGGACGCTTATTTACCTGGAAAATTCTTCTTGTGTATGGGGAAAAAATGTAGTATAAATAGTTGGAGGCCTCTGGAGCTACTTTGAAAATTTATTCAATTACGCGTAGCGATTTAAAAAAAAAAAAAAAAAAAAAAACACGAAGGCTTATATTTTTACTAAATAGCCGGGAAATAACATATTTTTCTCCGTGTTCTTTGACGCCGATAAATGAGTATGTATTTATGTATCTATTCCCGAGTTGGTCCATGTTGGCCAATAAACCTTGATAATCTGATTTAAACACTTTTAGTTTAGCAGTACACGCGCTTACGCAAGATAAATTTTCTCCGCCACAATCGTGTACGCCGCAACTCTCTCAAAACTCGGCTCTCCAAAAGTTTCGCAATCGAAGAAAAAAAAAAGAAATACCGCGCACCTCGCGAGCATTTCGCTCGATTCCAGCGAACGACAGAAACTCGAGGGATAAAACTCGAGGCGATCGTTGCCTCTTCTTACGCGCGAGCTCTCGCGTTTCGCATAGCTCTCGTCCTCGGGCAAAAAAAGACGTCACTCTCGCAGGCAGCTCACGGATATAATGAAATTTCGCGAGCGCGTCTCCCTCTCGGATTAATCGCTTTTTACCCCTGCGCGCCGCAAAAGGAGGGAGGCGAGGCGATCGCCGCGGCGCAAAAAAAAGAGGCCGAGAGGTTTAACGAAAGGCTGGAAGACGCGCCGCAGCGCCGCCTCCTAACACGCGAGTCACGTACATATCGGATGATGAGCCACGCGCGCTTTTCGGAATTCAATGCTCCTCCGACGGATTCGCCAGGCGGCTTTTTCCCCGACCGCGGAGCTTTTTGCCACCAGTTCCCCCCGCTCCTTCCGAGCGCTGCTCCGAGACTCTTTTCCCTTTTCGAGTTAGGACTTTATCTCGAGCTATCGCCGAGAATGCGTGGCTTCTTCTGCGCTCTTGAACTACGGCTTTTTTTGCAACCCCCGGTTTACCAGAGTTTCTCGAGTTTTACACACTTGATTAATTCGCATGAAATTTCATTTTATTTAAGCGTCTTTTCTTGCCGCGCGATTCAATGGCTTTCGGGACGGTTTAAAAATGTTAACTGCCCAGGATAAATTTGTAACTTTTTAACCGATCGGGATGGTATCATCGGTATTGCTTCATTTAAATTTTTATGGGTTTTAATTGTTTAGCGGAAAAAGGCTTTTTTCCCCCGACAGAAATCGATTATCAAGAAAGTTGAAAAGCCGTCGTTTCCCTCGCTTTTCCGGGACTCGCGCGTTGCATTCTACGGCGCGCTCGCTTCTTACGTGCACACATCCGCTCTCCGATCTACGCGGAATCGAATTGAAAATCTGCGCACGCCGCGCTTAAAACCTTATAACTTCAACTGCCGACGGCACTTCTCCGCTTGCGTTCCCATAAGTGACGAGGAAATTCCTCTTGTTTGTCTCCGACCGCCTAAGCCAAAGAAGCGATTAATTGGCTTCGGCAAAATCAGCAGATATTTTATGCGTCTTTTCCAAGTCCTTGAGTTATGTCAGCCGTTCGAGAAGCGTCTTCCTCCCGAAGTATGCGATTTTTCTCTCGCTCCCGCTCCTCTTTTTTCGGACGCCGCTCTCTTCGCTCTCCTCTTGATTCTTTTTGAATTTCATGAATTCATAAGAACGCTCGCGGCTCCCGGGCTTTGTTAATTAAGAAGTGGGAGCTGCCAGTCCCTTCTTTCTCTTTCGTTTTTAGCCCCGCGGGATATTTTTCGGTCTCGAAAAACGCGCGAATAAATATCTTCTTTAAACAGCGATTTTTCAAAAACCCCGCGTACCCGGCAATTAATCCGGCCCGACTCGAAAAACGGAGCCGCATTTTTCTCGAGCCGGCAATAAAAAAAAAAAGTCCAGCGATACGTCGCCTCTTGTTTACGATCAATTAAATCGATTTTCGTCAAAAACGAAAGAAAGAGATCCGGCGGAGAGCCCCCCGAAAAGCCATTCTCTCACGTACTCGTCCAGCGTCGCGTTAATGATCGATCGGTGGAAAGTCGAGCGCGTCCCAGGAGGAAAGAAAAAAAAAAGCGCACCTCTAAGACAAGCATCTCCTGCAGGGGAGGGGGGGGAGCCGGAGTTTTAAAAAGAGAAAGAACCCGGGGGACCGCCCTGAAGTGTCGCTCTCGCGCCGATTGGGTGGGCAGGCATGCGGAGCGTTGCGTAGGCAGCCCTTTTTCGCGAGACAATGAAGACGCGCGGCGCGGCAGCCTATGCAAACAGCCTCGGCAGAAAAATATTTGCACAGGATCTCTCATTATCGGGGCAAGCTCTCTCTCTCTCTCTCATGCCAGGAGAGCCAGACAGCACGGAGGAAGGAAGGAGGAGGGGGGGCAACGGTCCCGCGCGTCCAGGTGCAGGTAGACGAGGACGCCGCTACCGAGATTGATTCGACATGCATAAATTAGAGAGGATAAAGCTTTATTCCGGCGTGCATGCGCGCGCATGCGCGAGAAGATCGGGGATTGGCATTGAGATTGGGATTGGATTCGCGAGGGGGGCAAGCAGCGAGAGAGAGAGAGAGAGGAGTATAAATTGATGACTGTAGGCAAAAGCCAAGGGGTCTATAATAATTAATCATCGCCGGGCCGCGCGAGTGTGCGCGCTCGTCCGTGAGTCTCTGTACCGGCAGATGATGCTGTCGCTCGTGGTTTTGTTTGTTTTTTGCTCGAGGAAGCACTTTTTTCTCTCTCGACGCGGCGAAATTTTCAACGTTTCATGTTTTATTAAAATGTAAACTTCGCCTCGACTCAGACGCAGCCCCGAATTGTTGATAATAGAAGGATTCGCACGAGTTTAATTTATGCACCGCCGGTAGACGGCGAGGAACCGCGAATCGCGCTCGTAAAAGTCCGGAGCGGTAAAACTCACCGCAGAGCTCCTTTTGAAAAGCGCTGCACAGCTGACAAGCAGAGAGGAGCCCGCGCGCGCTTTTACGAGCGCTATAAAAATCGCGCGCTTGCACGTCTAAATCTTCGCCGCGCCGCGGCTTTCGCGCCGCGACGAAAGTACAATGTCACTAGGAAAAATGACCAGCGTAGTCGCCGCGATCGGGAAATTATAGAAAGCTCCGGCGCGCAGGAGGCTGTAATTTCATACTCGCGGGCATTCTTCCCCGCGGAGAAGCTATCATTAGGCAAATCGTCGAGTGGAAACTGCCGACTCGATCGCGCAAAGAGCGCGCGTGCGCGCGTGGTAATTAATTTTTTACAGCCTGGACATTATCCGAATTTAATGCGACAATGCCGGCAATTTAGCTCCGCCATCGAAAACCCGTAAATTAGGAATCGAAATTGAAAATTTCCTCCGTCTCTTTGCACAACGCGGAAAGCAGGGGGGGGGGGGATATAAAAAAGCCGAGGTACATATAATGGCCGCACGCATCCGCGTACGTAACTATCCCGGCGAGTATAATCAAGGAAGGCCTATAATAGACAGAGGATATAGAAAGTATATCCCAAGGGGCACTTTATCCGCGACGCATCGATTGTAAAAGACGCTCGCCGAGTAATTTGCCGGCCGAAATCGAGCCGCAATCTCCGAGAAATCGGAGACGTGACGTTTCCCCCGCGAAGCGTCTTTATTCCGCTCCGAGCGCGCGACACCTACGCGGCGATTATATCGACGGTACGTCGATCGGTCGAAGCCGCGCTGACAAGGGTGTCGTCCGCGCGGCGACTGGTGATTTTCTTAAAGCAGATCGGAGAGAGAGAGAGTCTTTTCACGCTTGAAAGGTGTCGACGCCGGGATGGCTAATTGGGCCTCGTGAGAAAGTTTTTTTTCGAGGATGTTTTTTCGACGATAATTCTCGGGTTAATTGGGTTGGGCGAATGGTATCGGTTACAGATACGCGATTCAATTTGATATGGATCTATATAATTAGGATCATAAAGGAAAGTTGCTCGATTATCTTTCTGGTGTACGAATGACATAAGAGTATTGGCTGCTTTGTGAATTGCCTATTTTCTTATCTACAATTAGTTTTGTTTTGCATTCGGATCGTTATTAATTTCGTACTAAACAGTACACGTCAAGAACCAGAATTACAATCTGGTTTAATAACTAAAGACTTGTAGCGCGCTTTCAGAATCAAAAAATGCACGGCAATTCATTTGAAGAACATAAATTACAGGCAATAAAATCATCTGTTTAAGCAGTTCTGCATTAAAATCAGATAAAAATCCATGAATTACGTTCGAATCCGTTTTCGTAACCCATACGATTCATTAGATCACGAATAAGCTCTAACCAAGGCTCCCCCCTCTCTCGTTTCCAGAAGGCGCAGCCGTAGCGAGGAGGATCCTGGCGTCGTCCCGGTGTCGGAGGACTGCCAAGGTCAGCAGCAGGTGTCGACCCCGGGCTACGGCCGGGACCCCGAGGACCCCGAGGACGAGGCCCAGCAGCAGCAGCAGCAGCTTCAGGACCCGGACCAGCCGGGCTCGGTAGAGTCCCAGCAGCAGCAGCAGCAGCAGGGAGGGGGCGACGACCCGGAGGTGCAGAAGAGGGTCGCCGCGGTGCAGGTGCAGGTGCAGGGCATGGAGGGCGACTGGCGGGCCTACTGCGAGCACCCGCTGTCGGTCGCCACCGCGGCCATGCTCAACCTCCAGCAGCAGCCCCAGGTCACCTCCGTAGCCGGCCACCCGCCCGACGAGTACGTCTACGAGTACTACGCCAAGCTGCCCGACAAGGCCGCCGACGTCAAGCTACCGCCCACTCACGAGCTATGGCCCGCGTGAGTAGTTTTCCTTTTCTTTTCTTTTTTTCACGTTTTTTCGAATAAGCTTTTTCGTTGAAAACGTTTTTCTTTTTCCGGGCGTTTGGACGCAAGTAACTGTTTTATTGTATTCTCTGCGGCAGAGGATAAATACTGTAATAAATGATTCTTAAAAAGGATTATCGATATAAACATTAAAACGTAGAATTGGTAATAAATACGCACGATATTTATCGCACAATTAATACTGCACACTTGTGCACGATTATTTTGCTTTCGTCATTTTTACCTGGCGAACTTTATCGCACAGATTTCTCTGCGATTTTTAATCAAACCTTCTGACGTACAATCTGCAATAATTTACCCACACTTATTTGCTAAACGCGTGATAAAACAAGAGAACTAATAGAAGGTGCCCGTCCGCATAACAAATTTCGTACAACAACGTTTACTCTTCGAGTGTGAAAAACGCGATAAACAGAAGTGCGCGTCCCAAGAGCTGCAGTTACTCCTCGCGCAGCTCCCCTCGTGATTGATTCCGGCAACTTTTGTTACCCGAGGACAGCTCGGCTACTTGGGTAATAATCAGGAGTACCCGAGGCTTCCCGGAAAAGCAGAGAGGCTCTCAAATTTATGCGCTACAAGCAAACTCGTTAGAGCGGCGCACGCGACGATTTTACGTGGGACGATTTTAATGTCCGCGGCCTAAAGCGACACTCCGAATGCGGGCCTCGCTAATATACACGCGAAATTCGAATGATTTTCTCACGCGCGAGAGAGGCGGCCTTCCGGGAATAAAACGCGCCGTAGCAATAAAGCGAGAGAGCCGCGCGAATCAATGAAAAAGCGTTAGCGCCGCGCGGCGGAGGACTTTACGTCCCGTCCAGTCTCGTATAATTCAGGAATACGTCGTCGTCTCTGAGAAACGACGCGATTTTCCTTCCTTTCTTATATACCTTCGCTCGAAGTTTTAATAAGCTGCGACCTTTTAATCACTTTAATGCCCGCTGACCTCGATCGTAAAGCCTCTCTCGCCGGAGAGAAAGCGGAGGAGGAGGTGGACACTCGACGACGACGACGACGACGAGGAGGACGGTTTGTCGTTAGGAGTCGCGGTAAAAATTTGATAACGAAAATTGCCTGGCATTTATTAGAAGCTCGCGGACCCGACGCCGCAATAAATTTGCGAGTACTCGGGGAAAAACTCGGCTTTAATACGAGAATCTCGTTGAACGCTAAACGTATTATATTGATTAGGAGAGTTTTATTAATAGTACACGACCCCGCGAGGAATCTGCGCCATTATTAAATTACAATAAAGGCTCGGCGTTAATTTCGACGCCTCTCTCGGCGCATCTTTTCCGATGCATTACGAGCGTCCGTTTATTTAGCGGCGGATCCATCAGATATTCATTCCATCTGCAGGCACCGTCTCTACCGGCACCCTCCACCTCGTTTTTTTGCGCCGCCTCGCGACATAACTCATCTCCTTCATCCTATTAAGTAGGCAGGAGAGAAAAAAAAAAGAAAAAAAGAAAGAAGGACGTGAGCTCGGATCGAAAGTAAACCCAGCTGAGCCAGCGGAAACAAATAAAAGTCCTCGCGTATTTTCCTTGCGTGCCTGCCGTGCATAGTATATACCCCACTCGTACCTGCGCCCCGATGGAAGGCCGCCGAGGGAGAGGGCCGCACGACGACTGTTTACCGCGGCGCGTAATTGATACACTCCGCGTACGTTTCGTCTCGGGCAGGTGACAATGAAAATTAGATTAAAATCCGAGCGATGCTATCGGCGACGGAGAGCGAGAGAGAGAGAGCGAGAGAGAGATTAAAGGCGCGCGGGAAGATGCGCGAGGAGAGATAAACGCGCCCGAGGCCTCCTCGTTTTTTTTTTGCGAGCCAGCTCCGATGCGACGTACGTTGAGGACGTTCTCAAACAGTAAATTACAAAATATGCTAAGCGGCCGATATAAATCAAGAGCGGGACGGAGAGACAGTCTCGGGGGTAAGAAGGGCAGGAAATAACGATGCGAGAGAGAGCGAGAGAGAGAGAGACCCCCGAGGCTGCCGGCATTTTTCGGGGGGCGAGAGAGAGATAGAAAGAGAGAGAGGCGTCGATCGCTCGAGTTTGCAAACCCGGCAAATGGACCGGAAGACCGAACGCCGCGCGAGGAGGTACTTCCAAGTGATGTATGTGCGAAGCGGGCCGCTCTCGTTTCGGTAGCCTCCGAGTGTGTGCACTTTCCAGCCCTCGGCGCGCACCTACTTTGTGTGTGAAACATTCCGAGCGACTTTTTAAATTTTCTCATGGGCCCCGGCGACGAGAGTACTTGTAAAATCGTGACGCGCGCTCTGAAAATCCGCGGCGTCGGTTAAAGCGCGAGAGGTTTCTATTAACCCGGGAATTTTTCTCGGCGTGGCCGCGTGGGCGCCCGCAAAAGAGGCAGAGGAAGACTCCCGAGGCGCAATCACTCACTTCGGCTTCGGTTTTACGATCGGACGTTTACGATCGCCCAGTGCCATCTCATACGGCCGGCCGCGGCGCTCGGAGTCCCCGACTCATTGTCCCCTTCGTTTTCGAAAGCCAGCGGCTTTTTCCAGAACGCAATCGGGCCGCCGCCGCCGTCGCGGATTTCGCGCGAGTATACACATATAGAGTCATTTGCCGCGAGTTCGTGCGTGCGCGCGTTACGCTATACAATTATGCGGAGCGTGCGTGCTATCGCGCGGCGATCGCGCCGCGCGGCTAAGGAGCCGTGAAAACGGTTTCGTTAAACGAGCGCCGCGCTCTCCTTCTCGGAAGGTACGCGAGCCTTTTTTTCTTTTTTTCTTCCCCGCCCCGAGAGCGCGAAGAAAGGAATTCCACGGCTCGTCACCTCGGGGAATTAATGTATATACGCGAGCGCGGGGGCATTGTTTCACGTTTTCGGGAAGCTACGTGGAATCTCGCACTTGCTCATTTCGGCGGAACGATATCGCTTTGCCCCGCCGCCGCGCTTTGGACACGCGTCGGTGCGTCGCTCGTTTGCACTCGCCTCGGCGGCTTTATCGCCCGGATCTTCGTCGCTTACTAATAATCGCTCGTTCCGCGTTACGTGCGCTTACTCTTTAATCCTTTGGAGTACGCTCGCTTGCGCTTCGAGGCGCGCGAGCGCCTAATTTATTCGTGTACTTTATTACTTTGCTTTGTGCGATTCAATTGTAATCAAGCCGAGTTGGAGTGTAAAATTATTCGGAATCGCGGCTCGCGGACGCAAATGTAATAATTTAAATTCCGCGTGAGAACTAGCTCCGTTTAACACCGCGGGCAAAGTACGCCTCGTTCCACCGGCAAAGTACCGCGGTAAGTGTAAAATACACATGTCCAAAGTAAAAAAGCGCAGCTAATCCCCGGAATTCCCGTCGCGTCCAGTCCACTGGAGCACAGACACATACACGACTTTTAACCCGAGAGAGGTCAAGTCGCCCGCGTGCGTGTCGCGGGTTCCGTTTCCCTCCTCTCTTCCCCCATTAGTATGTAGAGGTTCGCGGCAGTAAGTACGCTATCAGCGGCCGGTGATCTGAACGCGCGCACGCGCAAGTGCGCCTGCATCACGTCGTAAAGCGGCGGGCCCGGCTTTGTGCGCGACCGGCGGACAACCGGCCGCTTTATACATCAAGTGCGCGCGCGCTCTCTCTCTCTCGTCGGCGATTATAATAATGGACGTGTGTGCGCCTGCGCGCGTGCCCGCCTTTTTCGGCTTCCTGGAAGAGGACAAGGAGAGAGACCCCAGAGCCGGTGTCGTTTTAATTAGCGGCTACTAGGCTTTCTTTCCCACAAAAGCGACGGCGGCGGCCCGACTTGCGAAACGCGCGAGAGAGAGAGGCGGCCGATTCGCCGCGGCTACCGTTTTATTGCGCGCGCTTTTGCTCTTTTCTCTCCGTGGCCTGGGTAATTTCGTGCATTAGACGCAGTTCGTTAGCGTTTTTTTTCTTTTCCAAGCGCGTTAGACGCCTTAACTAATGCGCGCAAGAAACTTTACGGCGATTTTGATTCGAAAGGTGTCAGCGCCGCTTTTAAATCCAGAATCATGAGTTTATTAGCGAGTTAAGTGCGCGCGCCCGGGACGCTATATTTATAAGAGAATTATAATAAGCCGAGAGTCAAAACGTTAACGTTCGTTAAATACTATACTAATTCAACTGGGAGAAAAAGGCTGTAAAAAGCGTTTATGGGGGCCCCACCGGTAGCTCACGTAATACCCCGCCGCCGTAAAACGCGAAATTTAAGAGAAGAAAAAAATTCGTAAATATTCCCGAGGGGCCTCTTAAACATATAAAAATATCGACACTTTTAATGCGTTACGGCTCGCGTAAATTCGTGCCACTAAAAATTAAGCAGCGCCCCCTGATTTTCCCCGACGCGCGGCGATTATTGTTTTTTTTTTTTTTGTATCCGCGTCGGAAAGCCAAATCGGATATCTGCCGCGGCTCTCTCGCGACGGGTTAATTAAAGAGCCCCCGTGAAAACGCGGCGTCCTCTGTTTCGGAAGTGGGCAGGCATATAAACACACCGAGCGAAAGAACTCGCCAGACGACAAGTTTGCCTTTTTTCTGGGCCGGTCTGAAAAAGCCCCGTAAGCGCTTTCGGGCTCCGTCGGGCGCATCCGGTTTGGCCGAGCGCCGGTTTTCACCTGCGACCGGTCGGCTCTCGCGGGGGTCAGGCGTAAAACGAGCTTTTACGACGACCCCGAAACGACCTCCTCCTTGGCGCGTGACAAATAAGAGCGCCGAGACTTTGAGAGATGGCTTGTGCTTCTTTTTGCCGAGGCTTCTCTCTTTTTTCTTTTTTTTTTTTTTTCTTTCTTCTTTTTCTCTTTCAAGAGGACTTGCTACTTGCTTCGCGAGTCTTGTGGCGAGAGAAAAAAAAATAACGTGTGCCTTGTCGACGGCTATTAGCCTCCGCGATTTACATGTTTAAATTGTCGGGGAATCGGGGAAGATGTATTGCTCTACGTGGTTTTAATGGTAATTTTTTGGAGGAGGTGTATAATGGGAATCGGGTGTGATCAAGTTTTATGAGCTGTAGAGGCGAATTTTTGAATTTTACTTTGGTAAAGAGAAAGGACGATTACTTTCGAACGTTTTTAGAAGAATGAGCGGATTATTTTGCGAACGAAAAGATGGCATTATCAAAATATTATTTGCGAGGAACCCGTTTGCATGCATAAATATATATGAGAATTTTTTCGTTTAAAACTCCGAGATTTGTGTGCAAATTCAAAGGTAACTTTACGTGTCTTGAATATTATTAATAAGATTTGAATCGCACTAATGTTAAGTCTAAAAACTTAATAATACGAGAAATTTTTGAAAGAATAACTTTACTCCGGAATTCGCGCGATGACTCAGCACTCAAAATTCCTATTTCGTGCTTAAAAATTTACGCAAAGTCACATTTTGTATTCTGATTCAGAAATTAGAAAAGAAAAAATTTATTATCAAGAGAATAATATAAATTAAAGAGACTCTTAAGAAAAATACACGCGGAGAACGTTCTCGCAAAGCGTTTATTCAAAAATTCAACTGACTCAACGTTTCATTTGTATGAAAACGGTGCACAAAGATTCGAGATAAGAGCTGCTTTACTTAAATATTTTACACATTACACATTTCGTCGTACACTCGGTACTCGACTCTCCGAGAACTCTCTCCTCTCGCCGAATCACAAAGATCCCGTAAAAATAAAGAAAAGGAGGCAGGCGCAACTGCAGGCCAGCGGCGTTCGGCGTATCCCAATAAACATCTCGAAAGCGCGTCAACGACCTTCCTCTGCGCTTTTGTGCCTTTTTTCCGCCATTCCGCCTGTTTGTCAAGGAAGAGAGCCGAGAGATGCGCCTCGAGGTGTGAGTTTTGGCGGGGATCTTTTGCTTTAGCCATTATCGCGCCGCGTCGGTTATACATTCGAAGGAAAAAAAAAAACACAACTCGCGTCCTCAGATTTTACGACCGGGGGAGGGTATAATGAACAATTATCGCGCGCGCCACCTTTGATTCACGCGCGACTTTTTTTTCGGGGCTTTTTCATTGTTGCTCGCGGGGCCCGATGCTTTTTATTGTGGTGCGAATGCCTTTTTGCTGCCGAGAGGTTCAAAGGATCATTTTATAGAGGTATTTTTATGAATTTTCGGTACGGAGTGGACTTTTGGCCTAGAGGTAAATCTGTCTTTTGATAAAAAAGTTATTCATTTCAATTTCGAGCGAATTCACTCTTTTGCGATAAAATAATTTTCGTTCCTCCGCTAAATAATATAGTTATTTGGAGTAAAATCGAGGGAGATACTCCCGTCTTCAACTAAAATCCAGAATCCCCAATTACCCGCGCCGAAAATAAATGAAAAGCATTAAAACAAATACCTCCGGTAATAAGCAGCGGCGGTGAAGAAAGGAGCTCGCATAAATCGAACGGCGCTCGGCGTCGTTAATTTTATCGCCTCTCTCTCTCTCTCTCTCTCCTTCGGCAAAAGCAAAAGTGCGAAATTCTGCTACTCGCGCGCGCGTCGAATTCCAGCAGCGCGTCCTTTTTGCCTCTCCTCCCCGGTAAAAATCGCCGGTAATAAAATCCGTACCCCCCTCCCCTCCCTCCTCCGGGCGCGCGCGCGAACATCCCTTCCTCCGCTCTCGTAAAACCTCCGTCGGAGTCGAGTAAAAAAGGGAAGTATAACGCCCGGCATTATGTGAAGTAGTTAACATGTTATATTTAGCATGATAATGCGCATCCACAATGGCGCGACCCTTATAAACTGCCAACGCCGTACCCCACGGTCAGATGCTCGCGCACAATAGGGGAGAGAGAGAGAGAGGCTCTCTCTCTTCGCTCCCGATACCTGATCTCCCGCTCTCTCACCTGCGACCTCTCCTCCTTGGCGACGTCGCGCCAAGACACGGCGCGCCGCTTCAGACACGAGCCCGGAGGCTATGGGCCCTCATGAATTCGGCTTAAATGAAATCGAGCCAAGAAGCGCCACCGACGGATTCTCGCAATATAATGCAATGCTAATCCGCGAGATACGTGACGAGCCCGTGTGAACGGACGAGAGAGAGGGAACATGCAAAAAGCCAACTCGGAGGGACGATGCGAAAAAGCCCGCTCTGTTTGGAAAGCACTGGATTCGAGTCGAAAAACACGCGCGCTTATGAATAACGGGGCCCGACGCGAGATTAAAGCCGAGGCGTGGATTGACGAGCGATTTTCCGTGTGAACTACGCGATATCGGAGGATAATTTTATTTATAAGATTCTTTTCTAGTGCTAACAAGAAACGTTACCGAGTACGTGTGCATATGATTGCGCGTAACTGTAATATTTAAACGTTCGTCAGTTATTTTCAATTCGACGAAAAAAATTAAACAAAAACATAAATCTGATTTCAGCGGAGTGATGGGCCAGAAACTTCTGGTACAAGACAACCCGGGCGGCGGGGCGACTCGCCTCGAGACGGGCTCGGAAGGTTCGGGCGGCGACATCCACAACTTCCTTCACCACTACAATCAGCAATCACACAGCCCGAATCAGGGCCTACAGACCGGACTGCCGCTGCCGCTGAGTCCGCAGTCGGAGCAGGCCGCCATTGCCGGCGTGAAACGCGAGCCTGAAGACCTCAGCTCCTCCAGAGGCGCTCAACCCGCCAAAAGACACAAGCAAAACCAGCAGCCGGACAGTCCGACGCCGCCTGGGCTCTATCACCATCAGCAGCATCACTTACAGGTATATACTACATTCTTTTAAATCTCAACCGCCCGACGAGACTCGAAAAGAAATCTAAAAACTGTCATTTTCCCGCGAATTCCAGTACGGCAGCCCGTACGACCCGTACGGCTCGTGCAGCCCGCGACTACAAACGACATACGCCTCGGCCTCGCCGGGCAACGGCAACAACGGCACGCCGGGCCCGAACGGCTCGGCGACGGGGCTGCAGCAGCAGCAGCAGCAGCAGCAACAGCAACAGCAGCAACAGCAGCAGCAGGACTCGGTGTACGCCTCGGGGCTGCTGCCCCTCGTTTCCACGGGCTCGACGTCCCTGGCCACCTCGACGGCCTCCTACACGCGCTACGAGGTCGTGCCCAGCTCGTACGCCACCACCCACGCCATCCGCTCCTCGTCCAGCAGCAGCAAGGTCCTCACCGTCGACCTGCCCAGCCCCGACTCCGGCATCGGCGCCGACGCCGTCACCCCGAGGCAGGATCATCACCAGCCCACGGCGCTTCATCAGGTCGGTGCAGCGCAATGAGGACGCTTTCGTTTTCGGGCTTGAGCGTTTTTTAATTGAGAGCAATTTGAAAATCGTTTTTTTTCGAGCTTACGACAGACTGATTGAGCAGCTTATCTAAATCTAAAGGTTTTTAATGCTCGCCGGGGGTTATTAGTACAGTTTTAATAGCCGCAGCTTGATAAAATATAAAAAGTATCCGCTTGATTTGAGCTGCGGTTAAGTCGAACGATTTGTCTCCGAACTGAATGTAGAAAGATTTTAACGACCTTATTAGCATATTCGTGTTTAATCAATGCTTTGACTGCTTTGCTCGGGCAAACTAGTAGTATTACTCGGCCAACAATAAATGGCTTGTATTAGGCTCGACTTTTCGCTTAATTAAAGTACACAATATTACGTAGATACGTGTAAAGACAAAGTTCAACGATACCTTTGAACATTTTTCGAAAAAACTGCCCTACATTCTTGCACAAGAGGGGCCCGATAACATTTATAAAGCCGTAGACTAATGGCTGGTACGGACCGAACTCCCCAACGATAGATAAACGGTAAAGTGTAACGAAGTCGCAGTCGCGGCGCCAACTGTACATTAATTAAATTTAGTTAACGGAATGCGCGTTAAATAAACCACGACAGATCCAGAGCCGCGGCTTTCGAAAGCTCCGATCTCAAAGATCTAAATTGAAATTCACCAATGGTGCACGGACGCACGCACACACACACACACACGGGGCCCCGGAGTTTTCGCGCTCGATATGCATCACCCAACCCGCAGTACATACGTTTTACCAGAGAGGTGATAAGAGCCCGGCGACACTTTCACCGCGGAGAGGCAGAAACGGACCGGCATTCCTAAGAGAGAACGAGGCAGGAAGAAAAACGCGTCTAAAAACAATATCCCCCTCGGATCGAACAAGGCCGATGCAAAATCGACACGTCTAGGCCATATTAGTCTCTCTCTCCCGCGAGGGGAGAGAAAGCCTGCCGTACACAGATTTGCTCTCTCGGCGAGGCGATTAGCAGGCGTTTCCTCCGGCGGCGGGACCGATACAACTCGATACGACGAGCCGATAAAGCCGATCGCGATACGCGAGAGAGCGAATTTCGTATGTACACCGATCGCGGCCGCCGATCTGTAATTGCTTAATTTTGGATTAATGCGCCTAGCGGGCCGCGTGCGACACGCGCGCTTATTTTTCTGAGTAACGCGGAGGATTTATTGGGCGCCGATTCTTATCGCGAGGCTTTTCAGGGGAGGACGCACGTAAAATTAGATTTTCCGCGGCGGCGAACGAGTTTTTTGTCGATCGGCGCGTTGCCCAATACGCACTCCGAGGTGGCGGCGAATTTTTATCGTCGGCCGCTTAAATAGTTTGGCGCAAAGTGAGATTTTTGCGCGCGCGCCGGAGTTCCGTCGCGTCGTTAAGCGAGATTGTTGCTTTTCACTTAATTGCCTCCGCGCGCAGTTTGCATTTAATTATGAGTTTTGTTGGGCGAAAAAGAAAATTAATGTCCCGCACGCGGCGTTTGATCTAAATTAAATCTGAACACTTGGAAATAATTATGTTTATAAGGAAAGACTGAAAATGCTGCCTATCAATTTTGTATAATGATTAGTACCTCTTAACGTACAAGTATCGGAGAAAATTACAGAAGACTCTCGGGCTCAATTTCGAAAAAAATTCAAATTAAGCCTTGCTCGTAAAAACTTGATAAAACGCAAACTTCCTTTTACGTCGACAAAATCACCTAAACATATTTGTCGGAATGCGATAAACGCCAGATTACCCGCTGCCTCGCGATCCAACGGTAGCGCCCAATTACCCGGACATTTCGATCGAACGAAAATCCTAAAGGAAAAACTTTTGAATTCCAGTCGTCATTCGACTACACGGAGCTGTGCTCGGGCGGCGCGGGCTCGAGCGCGGCGGTCGTCCTGGAGAACGGCGCGGTCATCCACCACCAGCCGCTTCAGCTTCAGCTCCAGCAGGGTCACGCGACCGGTCAGGTACCGAGACCGGGCAGCGGCCTCGTCGCCAGCGGAGCCACGACCCCCAACTCGACTCCCAACCCACCCAGGTCGAGGCCCTGGCACGACTTTGGCAGGCAGAACGACGCCGACAAGATTCAGATACCAAAACTGTGAGTGATCCAAAATTTATATATAAGTATGTACGATTAAAATTACCGAGCTGGACGCGGTTCGATTCTCGCCGAGCTTTTCGACTTTTGCAACAGAGGAGATAATCTTTCGAGCCTGACATTTACATATTGTCTGGTATTCGAGGGATTTTTTGCCGAAACATTTCAGCTCCGGCGACAATTTACGAAACGGCAGTCGGTTTTTACGCCGCTGTATGATTTATAAGATAAGGAGAAGTTAATTTAACGGGGAATTTATTTATGCCACAATAAGAAAAAGAAAATATAACGCGGCGGCGGCGCGGGCTGATTAAAAAATTTTAGTACGTGTAAACTCCTAAAAAGATACGTAAACAAGATAAGGCATCGATATATATAAATTCGACGTATCGGCGAAAAATCCTAACGATCGATACGAGCCGGGACATTAAATAAATTCGCGGAAAATATATTCAGGGAAAAAGCGGCCGCGCCGCGGCAGTCGGCTGCTGCAGTAGCCGAAGGAAATAGTTGTAATAGTTAATGTCGTTACGTGGCGTATGCCGGGCGAGACAGTTAAAATAATAGTCAATGCCGGTCAAGAATTCTGCTACCGCAACTGTTGCCCGTGATTGCCCGGTAAAGAAATATTTGATTACCGGCTGGGATCGGAGCTGGCATTTTTCCCCCGGACGAACATATTCGCCTAATCAGAGCCGGCGATCTATATTTACCGTATATCTATCAAATTATTTTGCCCGGCGCGACTCTTTTTTCGAGCGCGAACGAATTCCGAGGCGGCATTAAAGGCCGCCGGGAAATAAGAGAGGCGGCCGAAGCGTAACGCCACTGGGTAATCGCGATCTAACGATTGTAATTAATAAGGCCTTCCTCCCCGCGACTCGACTCCGGGCGGGAAATTCGAATTTTTGACCGTAAAACCAGATCGCCTCCTTATCTCCTCCCCGCGCGGGCAATTACGCAAATGAGCGGCGGTGGCTAAAAACGCAAAACAAAGTAATCCCCGCGGTGGGAGACTCGGGTTTTAAAAAAGCGCGCCACAATCCGATTTTTCGCTCGTCGCGGACGCATATAATCCTCCGCGCGCTCGCCGCGGAGTTTCGATTAAACTCGCCGCGTTCTTATTCGCGCGCGACACGTGAAATCGCGAAACGCCCGTGTGCATTTGCATATATATATATATATATATATATATATACATATATATACACGAGCGTGTGCGTAGAAGCGTTATAATAAGGTGGAAAAGGTAGGCGGAACGCGCGAACGGGCCGCAGCCTATAGGACGTTCACCCGGCGAACGCACTTATCTCTCTCTCTCTCTCTCTCTTGCGCGCGCGCGCTCACACTTATGCAGCTCGAGACTGTCGCGAGCGCGCGCGTGAGATCGAAAATTCATTTTGCATTTTTCGAGCGACCGCGGCGCTATTTGAAAGTTCCTATGATTAATTGAAATTTTATTGGGAATTGTAGATTCAGTTAAATTTTATGATGATTGGATTTCCTTTTATGTAATCTCATTTTCTCCGCTATTCATCAAGGCGTATTTAATGAAACGCTTTTGGTATCATTTTATTTTTTCTTGTCAGTGCTCGAAGCGCGTTCCTTTCTGGCGAATTCGAAATTTTGAGAGAGAGAGAGGCGGAGTGCGCTTATCCGTTTCAAACCGATTCGCGCTGCGGCCGAATAAAAAGGAATGTTTAATTAGTCTGCAAAAGAGTTTTAAAAGTCGGTAAAAATCGGACACGTACAAAATCAGCATAATGGATTTGTTATGCTTAAAAATTTCAAGCGGCCGGGATACACCGAGATAAGCTAAGTAAGGCGGCAGAGGTGCTTAATGTCGTCGGTAAGCGAGCCGCTTGATAGAGACGTTCACTTCCTTCGGATAAAAAAATACGCCAATTTGTCTTTTTCTGTGAGAGCCCCCGATAAGCCGACTTCCTGAGCTAAACTGCCGCGGCGCGCAATCGAAGAAATATTAAACGATCAGCTTCGGGATATTAAGCGCAATAAATTCCGGCCGAAAAAAGAAAAAAAAATAAATAAAAACACACCGCGACTCTGTTATCGCCGCCAATTTTTTCCTTATCCGCGATGTACTTAAAACGCGATAAACGTTTTTCAAACAAATAAACGCTCGCTCGCTGTAAAATAAATGCGCGCTTAAGGAACTCTCCTCTCGTCGATCGAGTGCTTTTCGAGTTTAATCCGCCGCAAATCTCTCATCTCGTCGGAAAACTGGAAGTCCGAAATTCTATCACGTAGCGTCGCGCGGCCGCTCTCTCGAAAGCTGCGCAGCTTTCATCCGTCCATCTCGTGCGATCCAGCTTCTTCGGGGCGTGAATAAAACATAAGCTCCGGAAGTTTTACAAGCTTGAAAAAAAGCGGAAAGTCCCGGCCTATAAGAGGCCTCCCGCCGCCCGAGAATGTCAGCGTGCGGCGTGGCGAGACCTTAAAACAGATGATAATTGCCGCGGCTCCGCCGCGCGACGAGAGCAAAAAACCGCTCCCGGCGCGGCTCGCGGACTTTCTTTTCAAGTTTTTCAATGGCACACGCCTTCTCGTCTCGGGACGTATATCGATTTCTCGATCGGCAAAAATGCCTTCGAAAGTCATTAACGAGGCACTGCGCGCAGCAGCGGCAGCACGACCATCCTTAACCGACGCTCGTTTTTTTTTTCCTTCTGCTTAGGTATTCGGCCTACGGGTTCAAGTACCACCTGGAGTCGCCCATCAGCACCTCGCAGCGCCGCGAGGACGACAGGATAACCTACATCAACAAGGGTCAGTTCTACGGCATCACGCTCGATTACGTGCCCGACCCGGACAAGCCGCTGCTCAAAACGGGCCAGACCGTCAAGGTAAGAGACAGAGTCGCCGAGATGCACTTTACGCTCTCGTCACCGCCGAGATCAATGGATTTCGCTTTATGAATTACTTTGCGTCTTACGAGAGCTCGTAATTGAATTTGAATAGCAAAAAGTTGAGGTGTGCTCGAAAAAAAAAAACAAAAAAAAACTGCCTCTAATCGCGCAATGCGCGTAATTTTAATGCGACCTGCGCAGTACGCCAGCCACTTCTTACTACACTCGACGAATTGCGCAAGTCGGAAAAATGTTTTTAAAAAAAAATCGTAAAATCACAAAGAGATTTTCTTCTGCCTCGGCAATTACAGGGAAAGATTGGAAGAAAAATTCGATCCGCGCGATTTCTCTAGCATTTAATAGTGGTAACCTTAACAATTCAAATGGTCCCGCCTTTTTGCTCCGAGTGGAAACTCGCCGGGCGCGTCTATTTTCTTTACGCGTGTAAAGCAACGTCTTCGACGTAGTCGGGCGAGAGAGAGAGAGAAAGAGAAAAAGCCTCGGAATGAGGTCGTTTGTTCTCGCTTGACTCGCGAGCGACTTTAATTGGCGGCTAAATGCCGTACCGTTAGCAATTTCCATTACGATAAAGCTCGCGACATTTTTCCCCGATTACGAGTTTGAGCAGCTTTCTTCTTCCGCGCGTGTTATATCACCTCTCTCTCTCTCTCTGTCTCTCGCTCTCGAGCGCCGCGAGAGGAGGAGAAAATTTGCCGGATGCTCTCGCGTTTCACTCGGACGACGAATTTTCAAGAAAAAAAACTCATATCGACAATTTTCACTTCCTTATTTATCGCTCCCTAATCGAGGAGCTGTCTCGACCTTTTTACCCTCGCTGGCGCAGCTACCGAATGTCGATCGGAGGACGGACGGTCTTTTTAAAACGGGCCGATAAACCGGAGAACGAGGCGATACTTTGTATAATACGCCAGATAATATATAGATAAGTCGTCCGCGCCTGCTGGATTTCGTTTGCTTTGCCATAAATTGAAAATCGCGAAAATTTATAACTTAGCTTCGAGTCACCATAAAACGGTCTAATGTTAATTATTTCGAAAAAGTTTATCCGGCAAATGGATCGAGTGAATATCCGCGAGGGGACTTAATATTCTATTTGTTTTATTAGCCTCGTAAAATCGCGCTTTACTAAAGTCTGACGCAACGCATTACTTTATTCTATTTTCTAATTATGCATTTAAGAATTTCCCGGGGGAGAGAGGACTTTTATCCCTTTTTGTCAAACGTCGCGGCGTTACGTAATATTTTACGCGGGATAGGCGTAGATCGTAAACGCTTTTCAAATCCATGCATCACTGAGCATTTCATTCCGCTTTGGATATATTATTGGAGAGAGAAAAAAAAATGGATTCGAAACACTAATTCACGCATTTTATGTACATCTAAATTTTACGCGATATCTTATTACAGCTAACGTTTTCCACCGGGGTACTGTAACTTTTTTTTAATAAAAGCAATTCTGTCGCCTAACTATCGTTATTTATGAATACCGTCCCTGATCAAGGTCCAGTTACTTGTGCCGCGTTAAACTTCTGCCTAATCGCGAATTTATTTATCAAAAACGAGTCGAGTTTTTCGCGAAGCCTTCGAGAGCCCCGGGGAATTCTCGGCATGCGTGCCGCGAGCTCGAGTGGGTACATATCGAAAAGCGATGCCATCCAGCGGGCCCGTTCACCCGGATCAGAAAAAAATGGAACTCTGCACGGCGTGGCGGCGGCGGCGGCAGCGACGACGACGGCGACGACGGCGGCAGCCTATCGTGTCACTTAACGGCCCCGTGCGCTCGCTGAATTCGCGACGTATCGCGTTGCCTCGCTTACACGAGCGAGGGAGAGAGAAAGAGAGAGAGAGAGAGAAAGAAAGAGGAGATACGCGATACCTCGAGCGAGCAAGGATGTCACCGCGAGAGCGTGGCAGAAGCGGCGCGATAGCGACCCGACGTTTCGGTTCGCTGCTGCCCGAGAGCCCCGGCCAACTGAGGCCTGATAAGGGCTTTGTCCGCGCGAGAACAAGAGCGCCCCTTTTGCTTGATTTATGTAATAACGAGCAGTGCACCTTTGCGCCCGGCCAATTTTTAGCTTCGATTTATGCGCTCCCGCGGCCGTTTATCGGGCACTCTGAAAAGTACGGCGACCGAAATTTCACAAGTCACTTTTTCCTCTCTTTAACGAATGATAATATTTAGTGCATCGAGTCGCGGAATATCGCGGCTCAAAAAATTTAATGCACTGAACTTGGCTAATCTGAATCGTAAATCAAAGATTTAAAGCGTTTCTTTTAAGCCGAGCGATAAAGCAGGTTTAATTTTCCAAAGCTCGAGTATATTAAATCGAAATAGTAGACGCGCTGAATTAAAATATATATATAAGCCTCTCTCGCGCATGAGAATAAAAAAAAGCACGTTTGAACAACTGCGTTTCTGTCTCTCACAGAGCGTGGTTATGCTGATGTTCCGCGAGGAGAAGAGCCCGGAAGACGAGATCAAGGCGTGGCAGTTCTGGCACGGCAGGCAGCACTCCGTCAAGCAACGTATTCTCGACGCAGGTAAGAAAACAAAAATCCAAGCCTCCGTACCGTCTCTGGCGACTCGGGGCTGCATAATTTCCGGACGGGAAACGCAGGAAAGCCAAGCATATATAAGACGGCGTAACGATCAAGACTATCGGTAAGAAGGGTTGCCCTCTCCTCGATTATCGATGTTGTGGATTGTCGTTGCGATTATTGGCCGCTTCAAGAATGTTCCGCTAGATGCAAATTTTATGCAGCAATGTTTCTTTTTTTTTTTTCATCCAGTAGATTATAATTTGATTTATGTGCAAGCGATTCTCCCGTAGCTTTTTTTTGCGCCTGCTCGCATGATGATTAAACGCAATTTACAAGTTTATAAATTCAGGAGCGCGCAATTTGCAGATACTTTATATATCGCGGCTTTAATCTTGTGCATTATTTAGCCTTTTAACTTTATAATCCCTCGAATTCCCCCGCTAAACATTATAAGCGCTAACGCAGGATTGATTCTTTGCAGACACGAAAAACAGCGTGGGCCTCGTGGGCTGCATCGAGGAGGTGGCGCATAATGCGATCGCCGTTTATTGGAATCCGCTCGAGTCCTCGGCTAAGGTGAGAGAAAAACGCAGAGCGCGCCCATTGTACTTAAGCATTGTCTCTCTCGCGCGGCTTATTCCCTCTCGTCCTTTTGGATCGTTTACATTGCCTTTTTTTTCTCCGCTCCCTTGTAGATAAACGTGGCGGTGCAGTGTCTCAGCACCGACTTCTCCAGTCAGAAGGGAGTTAAGGGCCTGCCTCTTCACATACAGATCGACACGTACGAGGACCCGCCGTCCCACACTCACACCTACACGCCGCCGTCTCACCGAGGCTACTGTCAAATCAAAGTATTCTGCGATAAGGTAAGTAACTTTGCTCATTTTTCTCTACTTTTATTTTCTCTCTGTAAAAGATAACGACGAATGTTCAACTATTTTTTTTTCTTTAATTAAAGAGCAGATCTGCTATTTCGCAAAGGATTTTTTTTTTTGTCTTTAAAGAACTCATTAGCATAGAAAGATTACAGTTTCTGTAGAAAAGGTTTTAATATTCTTTATGAACTTATTTATCCGCATTCTTTTCTAAGGTAAACATTTTTTAATCAATGCTCGTTGCTTCGAAATAAAACATGACCTCTAATTTCAGGGGGCTGAGAGAAAAACACGAGACGAGGAGAGGCGAGCGCAGAAGCGAAAAATGACAGCAACAGGTCGCAAGAAGCTGGACGAGCTGTATCACAGCGTCACCGAACGAAGCGAGTTCTATTCGATGGCGGACCTCCACAAACCACCGGTGCTCTTCTCGCCCCCGGCTGAACACTCCATAGACAAGGTATCTATCCGTCCCCGACCCTCTTCAAGCCCTCAACAATCCAGAAACAAGGCGACAAACGAGAATTTTCCGAACACGTTTTTGCGATTGTCCTTCGTACCGTTTTGCCGCGAGCGGACATTATTTCCCGATCTCCGCTCGCTGCAAGTCGGTAGGGAATTTCGAAAGAAAAAGGTAGCCCGAGGCCTCGGCTCGCCGCTTCTGTTATCTTTGAGAAAAAAATACAATGCAAAGAACTCCGTTTAATTCACGTTCTGCCCTGCTATCCACGCCAAAGCGCTCCACTAACCGCAACTCCTGTAACCGCTCAACACGACGAATATGAAAAATATAACTTCGAGTCCAGAATTCGAACGATAGATTTTTCATTCAAGTACCTTCTTTGAATTTTTCAGAAATTTATTAAATTTAATAATTGTAAATTATATTAATTATATTATTAATTAAATTATAAATTAAATTAAGTAATTAAACCTGTTAAGGGTTCTAGGACGTTTTGTCGAAAACCATTTGATCGACGGACTTTTTGTCGAAGAATTTTTGTCGAAAGGACTTTTGG
>JAWWEO010000036.1:6456677-6504157 GCA_035582975.1 Ormyrus labotus
TCGAACATATATATATATTTTCGACAAAACATCCATTCGACAAAAAAACCATTCGACAAAAAGGTTTTCGACCAAACATCCTTTCGACCAAAACGTTTTCGATCATACGTCCTTTCGACAAAAACGTTTTCGATCATACGTCCTTTCGATCAAATATTTTTCGACCAAACGTCCATCGACCAAAATTCCTTCGATAAAACGGTTTCGACAAAACGTCTTAGAACCCCTGTTAAGGCAAGTATTTAATGAATGTTATTCATTAGACATGGATCATTCCTAAATTCGAAATAAACTTTTACATTAATTTTGATTGTTCGCATTACAAGATTGTTTTTTATACAAATGGCAAGTTGAAATTAATCGAAATAACGAAAAAGACATTCAACAGTCAATTCAGATGAGCAATATTTCAAGATAAAAGTTTACATGTTTACGAAAACAGTTTTCAATAGAAGAATCAAAGGCGAACTTGTATCAAAACAAAAGATTACTTTATAGAATACTGTATACTGTTTTGATTCGAAGCTGGTACTGCTTAGTCGCCAATCGATCGTTCACCGAATCGGACCGCTAACCGAAACTGAATTTCCCCCACAGTTCTCGACGTTGGAGTTGTCGGGCTTCTACGGAGGTGGAGGCGGCGGTGGCGGTGGCGGAGGCGGTGAGACGGACACGTCGTCGCTGAGTAACGGCGAGACCGGGGGTCTGAAAGCCGGCGGCAGCCCGTACGGACAGTCGGCCCGAGCGAGCCTACCGGCCCTCAAGTTCCATAATCACTTCCCGCACGAGAATCACTTGAGCACGATGAACGACGATGCTCGACGAGTGATGCAGGTCCAGGAGCTCCAGGGCTCGGTGCTGCAGGCCGTGCAGCCAGTCCCCGCACCCGGACAGCTGGGCGGCGGCAGCTCCCGCAACAACCGGCTCCGAATGCAGCCGCATAGGAGGGACGAGGAGCAGGTCATGATATATGTTAGACAAGAATCGGAGGACGTCTACACGCCGCTGCATCTGATGCCGCCGACGGTGCAGGGGCTCCTCAACGCGGTGAGTAATGCCTGATGAAATTCGGGAGATCGTTTGAAATTTAAATTTGAAATTATTATTGTTTGACGGAGGGGAGGGGGGAAATATTCGTTGCCTGCTGCTGCTCTGACGCAAACCAGAGTATGGTAATTGGACGCCGCTAATTATTACCATAAGATCATACTTTTTCACTTCGCTTTTTTCTTAATAGACACTTGTTAGATAGTATAAAAACATTTTATACGATCGTTACACGATTTATTCATAGTAAATATAATAAGCAGGTAACGAATAACTTTTTCCTCAGCCGCATGGAATTTTATTGAATCTTGAAGACTGTATTTATAACACATGTATAATAAATTATTTAAATTACGTAAGTTGTGTATTGCATCTTATTGTTTGTATTGTAATTGAAAGTATAAGTATCTTATTACTCGCAAAAAGATTCTATGCATGATCATGTACTTGAAATACCTATGAATTTTTAAAAGAAAATATGTATAATATCGTATCTATTTCAACTTTCAAATCGATTAGCAGTTTACTTTTACTTTCTTACTTGATATACTTCTTTTTGATTAAATATAAACAATATCACTTAAGGGGATGAGTCATCAAAACTCTTAAATATTTATTAGATTTGTGTTTTTATCGTCATTAAATAATAGCTTGTAAAAAGTCATAAAGGAAACTGCTTAATATGCTCTGCGCAGGAAACTTCAGGACCGTATATCGGAGTCTGATGTATTCTTCAGATCTCTCAACGCAGAAATTTAGGTAATTTCCTATATGATTTCTTACAGATACTGTTCCTAATCGAATAACACAATCTCTTTGTAATTAACAATGTAAAACTTAAGTCTTGATGACCCGCTCTTTACTTAATCATTTCTTTGCCGTTGGCCAATGCTAAAGAAGGCACTGGTCACTACACTCGTACCGTTCTATGCCCAGAAAATTGTCCGAGAAAAAATTCTAAGGAAGAAATTGGACAATTTTTCGAGTGTAAGAACTTGAGAAAACCCCAGTCAAAGTGATACGTATCCATGCATGTTTCCGCTGTAATCTATCGCACAAAAACAACACGTCGTGCTTCAATTAATTATTAATAATCCAATCATCGTCCCATACGCTAATTAATTATTAATGCGCATGCATTTATTCCCCGCTGGGCCCTTCATCATTAATCAGTTACGCGTCGCAGCAGCTCTAGAAATCCAGTATAATCACTGACTCGATGTGATAGAATATTTCGTACGTGTGCGAAATATAAATCGTGCACGATTTATAAAGCAAACGCGGAGGCTTCAGAAAAAAGTGGAAAAACAGAAAATTATTCTCGCGATTTCTTTCTCTGTCTATGTCTTTCTCACAAAATTCTCTCATCTTAAGTAGAAAAGTAAAGCTCGAAAGTGGAACCGACAAGTTGAAAGAACAGCGACTACAGCATTGTCGAAATTCTAATGTTCTACTTTTTTCTGTTTTCCAGATTGAGTCGAAGTATAAAATTATTTCATCGAGTATAACTAACATTTATCGGAAAAGCATAAAAGGGTAAGTTTAGTACAGAGTATCATCTTTACTAGTACGCATGTCCGTTCGTTGCCTCTCGTCTCTCTGTCTCTCTGCATGCACTTTTTGTCTCAACTTTGCCTTGCTCTTCGCCGCTCTTTTTTTCCATTCACCACGAAAACAGCACGCGTTCGGCGCATGCATGTGCTACCTTCTCTCTGACTCTGTTTTGTACTTTCAGAAATTTACGCTCGCATGTCAACTTGCTTTCTCACATCTTTCCACGTATCTTTCCTCCTTTTCTTACTTTGTTGTACATTTTAACGCACCACTAATCATCCGTCTGACGTTAAGAAAGCCTCAATTTGCCTTGTACTCACTTTAATTGCAACTACCCGTATCACCAGTATCTGTGAACCTTTTAATGTTATTGAATTTCAAAACGATTCTTAATGCTTAAAGAAATTAGAAAAAGTAAAATTTTATTTCATAACTTAGGTTGGAATTTAAAAAAAAAATAGTTTCAGCTGAAAATTAGTTTTCAATAAAGTAGTGAATATAGCATCTGCAAAGAGCAATTTTAGCTTAACTTAATAATGACATTGGCAAATATGAGCTTGAAAACCACAGTGCGACATTCCTGCGCGTACTTTTGACTCGTCTGTCCATACATTCGCTGCTCTGTTCAATACGTGCATACACATCTACTAAATTTAAAAAAGTATAGAATTCGAAGTAGCCTAAACTCTTGAAAAATCTCTTGGTATGGAAATATTTTTAACTTTCTTAAAGCGAATCAATTTATTCTAAAAAAATATTTATGTATCAGTATACAATTATCATTCTCTTTTTTCTGGAATGCTTTTATACAAGTTGTGCGAAGTCGCACTATAAAATGCGAAAAACTAATCTCCTTTATTTATTGTTTTAATTTTTAGAATTACAGCGAAGATTGACGATGAAATGATCCGATCCTACATCGATCAAGATATATTTTTATTAGAAGTTACGCACGCCCGAATGACACCGGAGCAGGAGCGCTCAAATCGGAACGCGGACGGCTCCCCCTCCAACCAGGGTGACGGCCTCGAGCCGTTCTATGAAATAACGCTCGTCGAGCTGCCGCTGACTACCGCCTCGCCGCATTAAGCGGCCGTCGTCCAGCGCCACGCGAGCGATTATTGTAAATCAGGCAATGGTTTTGTAGTTAGAAAAAACGTCCAAAACTGTACATAGGTCTTGCTTCGTCCTTCTACAGCTAAGAAGACTATTGTTGAGGAGAGAACCCGGTGTGAGTCGGTGCAATCCCCGACTGTACTGTGTTTATTTTTGTTTTTTTTTCTATCTATATTATTATGATTATTATTATACGTTAGATGTACGAGAGGATCGGCGTGTAGACGCCGTTTGATCAATCAAAATGTACGACGACTGCAAAACTATAGCTTAGATAATGAGTGTTTCAGTTTCACGTTTATTTTTGTTAAGATATGCACGTATGATGAATGCATGTATTCGAGGCGATGATATTTCATTTTTTATCAAACAAAATATATGTACATGTTATGCAAAACTTGTTTGCTCAGATGTCATCAAATCAGATCTATCGCTAGTTTTATATATATATTTACGTATGTTGTGTGCATAATTTTTAAGAGGAGATCTCTTTCATAGAGAATCTTGCGGCGTTGTGACTTAAAAGGAAAGGCGAAACGAGCTCGCCGCAGTTTAAAAAAAAAATATAATTCTACGCATAAGAGAAGATATTGTTTTTATATATAGTTAAGCGCGCGCGAGATAACCAATTGAGAAATATTATAGAGGCGAGCGACGGTAAATTTTTTTTTTTTAAGGAGAGAAATTACGATGGTTTATTATTTTTTATCAATCGCATAGCGTGCAATTTTTGAAGCGCTACTTTGAGGATGATTTTATAACGCCAAAAATCAAAGGTTTCAGATCAATTCAGTGTCATTTACTGTACATTCCATCAAACATATAGCCATAATAGAAAACTATCCAATAACCGCACAGGAATGCATGTCAAAGCAACGATCAAAATACGCTTGTAAATGCATATTATTTTATTGAGTACTATATTTTGTTACATTTATTATAGTTATTAATATTATGGATATTGATTCTATCGATAAAGAGGAGGAAGAAATGAACCTAATAAAGCGTACATTGTTATTTTTCTACAGAGATAGAGTGCGAGAATAACCGAGAAAGAACATTATAGAGCGTGAATGCATGAGAGAGAGAGAGTTTGGATCGTTCGTATCGGCCCATGACATTATTACAATTATATATGCAAGCGCGCCGAGCGCCGTTTACCGGCCTCCCGCGCACAGCCATTTTTTATCGCTACTTCTATTACTATTATCAGTTAATTTTAAAGAAAACGGCAAGATGCGCATGTGCGCATGCGCGACAAGCCTCGATGCATTTGCGTGAAAAAGCCTGTATAAATCAAACGACTAATTGTTATATATCTCATTTCTTCATCGATCTCGTGCAGAACCTACTATACAGTTTTTATTTTGCTTGTTTTAATGTACATTGAACGTTGTGCCTTCGATTCTGCACCGTTTTTTCGCGCAGATCCTCGAGGCCCGTTTGCGTATCGTTGATAGTCGCACGATCGGTTAAACCTTCCCACTTTCCCCTCCCCAGTTTTCCCAAAAAAAAGGCATAGAGTTAAAGAAGTCCCCTCTAGCGATAGATACTTTGTTAGATTGTACACCCTTTACGTAGTTGCGGTTAGTTTTTTTTTTTTTTTCTTGCATACGTTCGAACCGATCGGAGACAGCGTGCGAAGGACTTGGAGAAGAATGGTTTTATTAAGAAAATTTTTGTCAAATGTTACGTCGTGACGTCTTGCCATCGTGAGATTGTGCCAGAGGTGATATTATATTATTACGATGTTTATTAAACACGATGAAACAATAAATATTATATTAGTACGTTTTATAAAGCATCGATCTTTCTTTCAAACATCCCGACACAACTCTTTTTCCCTCCCAACTTTCAGCCTTTTTAAGTGTGCGCAGCTTACGGTCCGAGAATGACTCGTTCATTATCCGAACTTAAGTCAATATATTAAGCGATCTTCGAAAACGCGCGCCATATTTCAAAGAGCGCGAGAGAGATAAGGCCCGAAAAGAGGGACAATTATCATACTCGTTAAAATGTCATTCAACCGTTCGTCTCTGCAAAAAGAGGCCCGAGAACTCTTAAATCACCGGCGATTTCGCATTAGCCGAGGATCGACGGCCCGCATAAATCCTAGCCTTCTCCCGATCGCGCAGAAAATCCCGTCCAGTGTCTGCAAAACTGGACGCGCGCGCGTCGTCGTCGTCCCCTGCGCTACGCGCGAGAAACCTGTTCTCCTCCGGCCGCAGGGGAGGAAAGAGAGAATGAGCGTATCCGGCGCGCAAATGAATGGCTTGACCGCTGCCGCGGCTCGAGAAAATCGGCGGGGGTTAAGGGGAGTCGCAGGATCTTTAATTACACGCCGGGGAATGGATTTTGCCCACTGCGCTGGGCTGTTTTCGCCTCTTTGGAGCTACCCGCTGATGGGAGGAGGACTTTTTCCTCTAAATTTAGTGTTTGTTTTTAGCAGCGGAAACGATAAAGTTACGTTATTATGTCGTCAAGAGAGGAGTTTATTGTCAAAGTTTTTCGGCGGGCTCGCGAGGACGTAAACACTTTTTCTCATGGTATCGTAAAATCGTGCGTTATCTTTGCTTTTTTTTTTTAAGGGAGGCTGCTTAAAAGACCAAATTTATTCATTTAAAATTACATTCCATAAAAGTAGCGAGACCCGCCGCCTTCGTCTCGCACATTTCTGCATATTTCTTTGCACATTTCAGAAAAAATATAATAAATTATTTGACTTAAGAAGTTATCAATACATATAGTAACAATTGGAATAGCTTTAAATAGTCTTATAAACTGTAAATAAATTAAATTTTATGAATTCCTCTTAATTCATTTCACGCGTGAACTTTCACCTTTTGCATATCTAAAAATGCTTGATCTTACTTATTTCCTATAGAGTCAATAAAACGGCAACGATTCGCAGTTTTCTCGTCAAGTAATAATTTCTCTGTTATTGGAATTCGCAACTTTAGGCTACAAAAGTTTTCACTTTTTTTCGATGAGTACCTAATTGATAAAATACGTTGCGCGAAGACAGGCAATAAATATTAGTATTTTCACGACATGATTCACGAGTGGTTCCTTTTTAAAATTCATAGTACGTCCGTCTTCTGGCACGTTGACCTCTTTTGGTTGGAATTTCCCGCGCTTGCCTTCTCTAGCTTTAGACGATTTGTGTGACACTTGCATTATAAGGAAAAAAAACTACAATTCAAAAAAGAATTCATGTTTGCTTCAAATTTTAATTCTTATGAATATTTTAAATTAAGATTGAGAAAGATAAAGAGACATTTTTAATTTACTCATTGTGATGCAAGAATGAATCAAATTACACGAATAAACCGAAGAATAAGAAATAGTTTGAAGTATTTATAAAAAATAAAAAGGATTAATTAATGTAAATTAAATTCTTTAGTTTTTTTTTTTTTTAAGAAAGTAGTACAAACTTTAATTAGAACTCAAATATCCTGTTTATGAAATTATCAAGTTCCTTTTGCAAGTTCTTAAGCTCAAAATAAGTCCACTTTAAATCAAATGTAGTTTTGCATCCCGAGATTAAATCCTAATAACACATAATCTTGTTTTCGATCAGTATATTCTAAAATCAGACGCAAAGCACGAGGAAACGGGATACCTCTATTAAACGCAGAGCGCACGAAAATAAACATGGAAGAATCTGCGCGATTGACGCGCATCCCATAAATCAAATCAAAATCCGCACTTAAAAATTCCCCACTTACGCCCGTCATGATCGAGCAAAGAAAAATGATCTCTCTATATCTTCCCCGCTCTATCTCGCATCGTTTTAGTCGATCTCTTTTCCCTTCTCTCCTCCCGGTCAACGGAAGCGACTCAGCCAATATCCGATGCAGTCCGTGTATATCGACGGCGATCTTAATGGCGAGACGAAGACGGCGAGTACTTTGGCCGGTAAAAAAAAGAGGGACGAGGAGCGAAAATGAAAACGAAGAGAGAGAGAGAGAGAGAGAGAGAGAGAGAGGGGGGGGGAGCGAGTCGAGTAAAAAAGGGGGAGGAGAGCCAAGCGAAACCGCGACCTTGGTGGGGCCACTGGCCCTAACTTCGGTGTATTATTTATGATAGCATTTGCGTTTTCGGCGAAGATAAGGCCCCGCAAAAAGGCCCCTCGGCGAATTTCGCTCGTAATTGGCTGCACGAGCTGCCATAAAGCGGACGACCGCCGATGGGGATTGCCTACCGACGTAACGACGTGATCGCTTGCAGGAGGCGAGCCTTTTTCGGGAATTGCGGGAAGCGTTTTGAAATTCCGTAAAAACCGAGATTTCTTCGCTTCGCCTTGCTTTTTATGGCGCACTATTAATATTTGCGCGAGCTGCTTTACGAGTTGTTTTTCGGCGGTTTGTTTTGTAAATGTTTTCACGCGCTTACGCTTAATTTTATTTGTTATTTTAGTAATCTCTAATTATTCCATTTCTTGCTCTAGTTCTTTCAGTTTTGCCCGTAACAATTGAATTTGCATAATCGTATTCTAATTAATCGATTCTTTTGCTCTTCCTTCATCCGCGTTCTCTGCATTAAAAAAACGCATTACTTTCCAAGGACGTCCTACGAAAATATTTAACACGCAAAAACACGAACCTCTTATTCTCCAATTAGCATCTCATCACGAATTCGCGAGCCGCGAAAAAATGAGCCAACAGTTAGTCCGGTTCTAATTCGCATCGGCAAGATGACAGCGGCAGATAAAGCTGCTCCATTTTCTAAAAGCCGAAGTGAATCTCGTCGCTCCCCGAGGAGATCGAAGCGCTCCGCGCGCAGTTGACGCCGGAGAAGGGTTCAGTGACACTTCGCTCGCGTGTTTCCAAGAGCGGATCACGCGAGGCAGCGACTTTACGATATACGCGCGTCACATATTGTTTGAGGAAAGGATCGAGAGCGAGCCGAATCGCGATCGACGATAGCGATCCGGTTCAAACGGTACAGCCCACTTTTTCTCGCCTCCCGATTTTCTTTTTTAATCGTCAATCCTCTATCGATCTTTCGGACACGAATATTGTCGTTGACCCGGGTTTCTCTGAGGCTGACGGGCTTTTTTTAGAATTCCCCCTGCGGCGTCGACGTGCTCGATTAATTGGCCGCGATTTTCGCGATCAAGGGATGGAGTTTGTGGAAGTGTGTTTTGAAAACAAATGGGCCGCTTAGCGAGGCAGTGGAAAAAGCCCGATCCGTCGTCATTGATGCGTTTGAGCGATTAGTTTGCCGGATCGTTTGACGTTTACAAGCTTGTGTTATATATGCTTGGACGGACGATTCATCGTTGGCCTGGAGAAAAGGGGTAGAGGACGGAATATCCAGTTTTGGTATCAAGCTCAATCCGTTATGAGTAATGAAATAGAAAGACCGCTTGATATATTATACGCTTTGGAATGAATATACCGCCACTTGAATTCTTTGTATTCTTGTCGCTAATTTTCATTTCATTAAAATTAATAATTTAAGAAAAATTTGCACTTTTTGCCCTTACAATCCCTCTTATTATTATACTAAAAGGGTAATATAGTATAGGGTAATATAGTATCCTTTTAAATAATATGCATTTAAAAAATAATTGCTTACATATCGGCATTCCTTTGTAATAAACTAAAAAAACGCACAAAAATTAAAAGAAGAAGATATGACGAGTGTTTCTTTAAACAAGTAGACAAAGGCAGAGGCAAAACGTCGGAGTGATATTTTCGAGCGAATGAGTCCGGTTTGGTGAGTCTTCGTAACTTCGTTTTTATCGATCATCTGGGCCTTTCAGCGTTACACAAAAGACAAAAAACGAGTTGCGGTTCAAGAAACTTTGCTAATTTAGATTATTTTCAAACATTAACGAAAAGCTTGCGCAACTCGCGATTTGACAATGTAACTATTAATGCGAATTTTTTTCACGCCATTTAAGCGTATTATTCAAATTTAAAAAAATCATTTTTAATCGTTAATCTTTTTTAACTCCAAAATAAGTAAGTATTTTAAACGAAGGGTTCGAAAAAATTCCGTGAACGTTATTTTGCAGAGGTTCAGTAGATAAGGAATGCATTGGTCAGACCTCATTGGGTTATGCCTGTTTCTTGAAAGCATATTCTGGATAACAATTTTGATAGAAATTTATTTATTACTCGTAAAAGTTTAATTATGCATCTTCTTGCTTTTTATAAGCTTTACTCGAGAATTTTATTGTTGCTGAAAGAGAAAAAAACTCGAAGGCTTTTATAAATAAAGTGCATAAATTCTGAAAATTATTAAGCAATTTAACAAATAAATTGCACCGCATTAAAATACATTTTTCAAAAGTAACATGAAACGGCGCGAAATTTAAAAAACCAGAAGCCACGAAGAGCCTCCGTCTACAAACCGCAATTTCATTTTGCATAATTTTCCCTCTTTATAATTATGTAAATAGAAAACGTGACTTATTCAACTATCCGCGCGAACCTTACACAGAGTCTCCCGCCTCCAAAAACTCCCAGCATTTCCAATCAGAACAAAGCCTCATACGAAGTATTCTCGAAGGCGCGAAATTCAAAAAATCCGTTAACCACACGCAACGTCCCTCCTCCCCTTCTGCACTTATCTCCGCAATCAAGCGAAAATCGGAAAAAAAGCTCAGCTGCCCGACTCGTCATTCCAGTTGCGCTCTCCTCCTTTTTGCCCCCCTCTCTAAATTAAAGCTTTGAAAAGCATCGGCGGCGCGCGAAATTCAAAAAGAGAGCAACCTGCACACCTCTTGCGCGTCTTCATTATCTCCCGCTCTCTCTCTCTCTCGGTTTACGTCAGAGAAGGGACAGAGTGCGAGAGAGCCGCGACTCGCTCCGTCTCTCACGGGCAAGTTCACGGCCACAGCCTCCGCCGGCCTACCCAAGGCCAGACCTTCCCTCAGCTATGTTAATGTCATCCTGCGACAAGCTCTCCTGGGAGACCTCAAAACAAAGCAGCAAGACCGTTTGAGAATCGGCGCGAGGAGACGGTTTACGGAACTGACGCCGGGAGACGCGAACAAGTGGACGGGGTTTGCGCATGCCGATGCTCTCTCTTGAGGACCCTAATGACGTCCTGTACGCGTGAATAAATGCAATGCAATTATCTATGTTATTTTAAATTTTTAAAAATGCTCTTTACAAAGTTAACTAAAGTTACTGAATTTGCGTCATAACGAAAACGAAGGATAGATAATTTGCAATTAATTAAAATGGTAATTTATTAAATGCAAGAGTAACTGATGCCACTACCACTGAAACTCATTTACTCGTTTAAGAAGTATACGTTAAAAAATTTATATTAGCTTCAAAAGAATGAAAATAAAAGAAATGACTCGTTCAAAAAAATGCCGTGCTTGGGCCAGGCTCGTAAAAAAAAAGCTGCTCAAGTTCAATGACGTACCGTTACTTTTGACAAACCGACTCATACCTTTCCATAGAATTTGAAAAAAAAAAAGAAAAAAGAAGACCGATACCGTCGCAGAGTTTTTCAGCGACAGCAGCCACCAGGTACCAGGTGGCCATTTATCGCAATCATCCTTCAACTCTTTCGGCAAAGGATTTGCATAATCTATTGATAATTCAGTCGAGTCAATCAAAGCGCCATTACTTAAAAATTAAGTGAACGCATAATTGTGGAACCCTACACCTATAACGACTTTTTTAAATATATAATGTGATGGAATTTTACAAACACAAACTTTGGTGTCAAAAAGCAAGAAAATAGTTATATACCTATAAAAAAACGTAGCTCGATAAAGTTGCTTGTCAGGCCAACTTTGCCAATTGAATTTTTTGTCAACACGAGTCGAAAATTATTATACTATAAATTATTAAAATAATATCGCAAGCTCATAAATGTCACAATAAGAAAAAAATCTCCGGAACCGATCTTGAAATTTATTAAGCAGAGACCACATTATAATTTCGGAAAAAGGACGAAGCCCGCAATAAAACACGTTCATTTGCCCGCGTGTCTGTTATCTATCGACCTTCCGAGAAGAGGCGCCTTAGGTCCGTCGAAAAACCAGCCCCGCGAGTTTAACGCCACAATACCCTTGACATTTCTGCGCGTCAGCATTCGACAAACCGCCTGTGTCGCCCGCGCGCGCGCGCAAAAAACAAACGGCGAAATTCGCGAGAGAGCCTCTCGAAAAGGAGAGCAGATCTCGAAGGAAAACCAGAGGGAAGGCAAAGAGGCGAAGAAGAAGAAGAAGAAGAAGAAGAAGAAGAGGCAGAGCGCACGGCAGAGCGGAGGAGAAGGAGAGAGAGAGAGCGCGAGGGGAAGGGCGAGCCCGTTATAAAGCTGCCGGCTCGCGTATTCGACGGCTTAGGAGTGTGCGCGCTCGCGGACGCCGAGTACGAGGTCCCGTTCCGCTAAACAAGTGACCCTCGCGAGTACGCATACGCAATTACCGCGCTTACGCCGGATTTTCGAGCCGATTCGAAGATTCGGGGTAGGCCGTCGACGGCCGACTGACTGTGAGGTTTCTACAGGTGGGCTTCGTTTCTTTCCTCAGGTTGACCGGTGAAGCGAGCGAGAGGGAAGATGGGGAGAGTCGCGGTACTGGGGATCGCGAGTTTTCTTCTACTAGTGGCTGGAAGTTATGCTGCCGAAGTGGAGGCTGACGTCGACGATGACACCGTCGTCGTTTTCGACATCGAAGGTAAATTTATTGTGAGAAATACTTCTCGCTGATCGAGAAACCGGTCGAAAAAATTTGCCGGTTTAAGCGAATTCTCAAAGTAAATATACTCCGCGGTTAAAAACGAAATGAAATTGACTGTACCACCGAAAAATTAAAAACGTACTTTCAAAGTAACTAGAGCAGCGAAAACCGCGCGGCAAAACGGCAGAGCGCGTAAAAGCGAGTGAAACCCCGATCGAAAGTTCCCCAATAACAGTTACCGGCGACAGATCGCGAGAGCCGCAGCGCGCATTTTAAAAGGCCTAGAGGAATAAAAGTGCGCGGTCCGTGCGCGGTCCCGTTTCGCATGATAATAGAAGCAAACAAAGACTGCCCTTGATTTCGTAACGTGTTCCCGATTGCCCCTAAAGCGTGTGCGCCGCGAACGCGCGATTTTCGAAACTGCGCGAGCGAAATTCCTCGGCGGCGTGTGCATCCGGCGCAGGTATGCAACGACGGTCAGCGAACTCGGGCGCCGCCGAGCGCTCCGAGCGCGTGTGTAGCTGGAATTACGTTTACCGCGCACGATTGTCAACTCGGCACGGGCAGCGGCGCGGCGGGCGCTGAGTATTCTCGCCGGAGGGCTGATCTCATTCACGAGGAGCGGTCTTCTATCGCGGTCTTTTTTTATCAAAAATATTTACGGCAATCTCGCCTAATTACCTTAATGAATTTAATATCTTCCGAAAATGAGTATTCTTTATAAAAAATTTTTACGGCAAGCTATTAAAAATAGTTTTTGTATCAAATGCTCGTAATAAAAATGAAAAATCTCAACAGCAGAATCGGCAGACAGAAGCACGGCAGTGACGGCCTCGCGCCGGGGAGCCCGGCAGCTGTTCAGGGAGCACGGACCCTGCCTGACCTCGAAGGGCGAAGTGGGTAAGTGCACGACGTTCAAGGAGTGCTACCCCTACTTCAAAATCCCTGATCTCGGTGCTCTGGATGGTTGGGTGCTAGGCATCTACGACACCTGCAGCTACACGCAGGACAGCGGCCAGCTGAGCTTCGGCATCTGCTGCTCGAACGTTCCTACGCTGCCGCCTGCGGAGGGCGGCGAGACCGGCGGTCCTGTCGTCGAGGCTCCGGATGATCAACCCGTACGTCATTACTTTTTCATTCGTCTAATCTAACAGTCTGAGTTTCTTTTTTAAGTTGACGAAATTTTAGAAAACTCTGCTCTATAGAATGCGTTCTTCCTGAAAATTTATCTTCCTGCTCTCATTAGTGACACTCTGCTTATCAGCCGAGTCTAAAGATAATTCAAAAGATAATTACCATAAAAATGCACCTCCGAAGATTAAAAGTAGAAATTTTCCACAAAGTTAGAAGCCCCGAATTCCAGACTCTGAAAGAATGAAAAAAACCTTCCTCGACAGGACAAGCAAAGCGGCGGTCGCTACCCGGGCGACTGGCCCCCGCCTCTGCCAACTCATCCGCCTCACCACACCATCCCACCCCTGCCGACGCACCCCCCCAGCCTGGCCATCCCGGGCTATCCACCCGCGCCGAAGCCTCCGCAGGCCATCCCGGGCTATCCGCCCGCGCCGAAGCCTCCGCAGGGCATCCCGGGCTACCCGGGCCCGGTGAAACCGCCGACGACGCCGCGACCCATCACCACGTGGCCGACGAAGCCGGGCGGCTTCCCGGTCCGACCCACCGTGCCGTCCGTGCCATCCGTGCCCGCCGTGCCCACGGCGCCGCCCTCCTTCAGCCCCGCCTGCGGCGCCAAGAACGGCGACCAGGACGCGAACCGCATCGTCGGCGGCATCACCACCCAGCAGGGCGAGTGGCCCTGGATCGCCGGCCTCTTCAACGCGGGAAGGCACATCTGCGGAGGCTCGCTCATCGACAACACGCACGTCCTCACCGCCGCGCACTGCGTCGCTCAGTAAGTCCTTTGATTTCCTCTTGGAATCGGGTGAATGTCGTACATTGCAAGATCACTGTGAATGAGCTGGGATATTGACTCATAAATATGTAGTGGACAATCGATTTTTTAAGAACGATCGGTACGCCGAACACGCGCGATCGTAAATTTTAATTGTATTCGAGATTCATGCGAATGTTAATTGGACCACAACTTTCTAATGTCGATATAAGCGCCGAAAATCACTTTCTTCTTTTTGCATACAATTTTTGATCGAGCAAACATTTTTATTTATCAACTTGTAAAACTTTCGTGACTCGTAAAGCGGGCTCTACTTTCGCATTTCGTTTGTTTAAGAAGTTAAAACGCTAAATGACGCAATAATGAGCTAATTCTACTCCCGCCGACAGAATGAACTCGTGGGACGTTGCTCGCCTGACTGTACGCCTCGGCGACTACGACATCAAGACTCCGAACGAGGTCCGTCACGTCGAGAAACGCGTCAAGCGAGTCGTGCGCCACCGAGGCTTCGACATGCGGACCCTTTACAACGACGTTGCCATCCTTACGCTCAATGAACCTGTCGAGTTCAGCGAGACCATCAGGCCGGTTTGCCTGCCTTCTGGCTCGAATCTTTACGCTGGCAAACAAGCTACCGTCATCGGATGGGGCTCCCTCAGGGAAGGTAAGATTTACTCGAATTGTGCTATTGACTAATTCGGGGTTAAAGCGGAAATGTACTTACTAGGCTACGGTGCTAGATTTGTAGGTCAACATATCATTTATATTAATGAAATATGAGAATTTTTACTTACAAGTGGTAAATAGACTCGTACAGCACAGAAGGAAAAAAGTTTATCTTCTGTATATGGCTTGTATATAGGTAATCATTTTACCTCTAAATATTTTAATGTAATAAGCTTTTTACGTTTATTAGATTTTTTAGACTGAAGGGTTTTGCATTTTTGTTCACTCATGGCATGGCACATTTATAAAATGAAGTTTTTGCGTTAAAAGAGTATTTACTTTTGTTATATTTATTTAAAGACTATTTGTAAACGAAATTTGCAAACTAACGAAAATATACTAAATTCAGTTCTAAAAAATACAGTTACAAAGAATTCAATTTCTTCGCGGAGCGCTGATTGGTTATTTCAAGTTTGTAACATAAAAGATAAAAAAGCGCGAAAATTTAAATTTTAAATTAGCTATTTTAGTTCTATTAAAAAATTTCATAATTTAAATACTTTAGATTCCATTTTTTTTTTCAATTACTTACACGTCATTATTTTTAATTTTAATAAAAATATTACGATCAACCTGGGAATCTGGGAATCACTAAACGTGTTGAATCGTAGATATTATATTGTCATGTATTATTGACTCGTACGTGAATTTTGTGTGAGAATGTAATGTTCATGCATCCTAGCCCGTATACAGTACGACTCTGAGCCTTAATTACCATCCGACGTTATACACGAGACACATGTGTGATTTGTACAGCACAGCAGACCCAAATTTTACTACATATGACTTTTATAGCCCCGAACTTGTTAAACTTACAAAATTTAACATAAAATTTTTCTCCTATTATTTAGATGATCTTGGTTAAAAATTTTTTAGCAAATCGATATTGGTTAATATAAAAAACTTTATTCTTTTAATTACATTCTATATACATATATCATTTTCTATTAAAATAGTTTCTTCATAATAAATAACCGCACGCTTTTGTAAATGAGTTTTTAATTTTCCATATTCCGTCAAAATTTCGTTAACCTCGTATGAGATCTAAAATCTTGTTGATGAAACAATCATTTCTAAAATAAATTAATTCTCTATAAATTATTCAAATTTATCTACTCAAACAGAAATCTATAAATGCTGAATTTTAATACAATATTTTACAGGTGGGCCTGCACCAGGTAAATTGCAGCAGGTGACTATTACGATTTGGACAAACAATATTTGCAAACAAAAATACGGAGCTGCAGCTCCTGGTGGAATCGTCGAGAGCTTCCTTTGCGCTGGAGAAGCGAATAGAGATTCCTGCTCTGTACGTATTATTCGATTAGTTTTAAAAACGTATTTACCTTTGCATATATTTTGATATAAATCTCTACTTTAATAATTTTCTGTTATTAAAGAAATAAAACAATCTCTTTAGTTATATTTTTTAATGATTTCAAAACGTCTTAAAAGACGATCGCAATCGCTGACAAATTTAACTTTTTTCAACATCAAAATCATTAGAGTTTTGCCCTCAGGCTGTATTACAATACAAAACTTTTGTTACTAATTACTAAAGACGATTAATCGTCGAAAATTTTTAAATACAATATCAAATACTTAATCAAGGTAAATATTTTTGATCAATAACCTAAGAACAATAAAATAATTTTTTTAAATTCATAGGGTGACAGCGGTGGACCTCTAATGGTGAACGACGGACGTTGGACCCAAGTAGGTATCGTCAGCTGGGGAATCGGCTGTGGTAAAGGCCAGTATCCAGGAGTTTACACGCGTGTAACGCATTTCCTGCCTTGGATATACAAGAATCTCAAGTAAATAGCTCAAAAAACTTCGCCGACTCTTCTATCTTATTGGTTATTTTCTATCTTTCGCTTCGTCCTTACTCGATCCAAATGCAGACACGAGGTGTCTCCTTTTCCTCGAACTCACGGAAAGGGAAACGATCTCTCTGCTCGGCTCGTAAGGATGCCAGATCTCGATTGCTTCGTATTTTTTAAGTAGTTTGTAGATTCAAAAACGTTTAATGTGTATACTAGCTATATATTGCTACAAAATGTAAGGAGTTCATCTCTATAGTATGTCAACTCTGATGAAAAATGCTTTTTTACTTTTTCACAAAATTCAATATTAGCCCAGAAAAACGTTACTGAATTGATGAAACAAGTTTTACTTTCCTTTTTAATCAACAACTATTTGATAAAAACAGAATTCATAATTGAAAGAAAGTAGAAGCTGGTTGTATTAAGCAAAAAACATTTTTCTGGGTGTAAGCAATGTTGCGTCTCATCATCACATTATTACCTCTCGGTATAACTAGACGCGTCCACAACTTACAAAATTATATCGCAATTTTTTATTTTTTTTCAATATTTAAATATTTTTTATCGAAAAATCTGACAAGTCTTTAAAAACAGCCCTCCGTGTTAACATTATACGTCGCTCGTATATAAAAATAAAATTAGCGTAAAAATAATAAAAACATTGTATAACGTACATTTGTTTAAAATCACTATCGATAAATTAAACATTATGTCCAACAAATCAACAGTTACGTATCGCAGCTGCTGACGTTAAGATGTTGTAAAATATTGCGTGCTGAAAGAGAAAAATTATATATTATTATAAAATTAAGTTTATACCTAGTATTTTTAAATCATAAAAATTGCTTTCAAAGCATTTACTTTTCTCATTGACATCATGTATTTCTTTTAATAATAAACTATTTGCCCAAAATGTATTGTTATATTATTTCATTAAAAAAAATGTCAAATTAATGTGGCATCTTTACCTTGAAAATAGCATGTATCATAATTATCATCAGGCTGAGGAACAAACGGCGGCGGAGCCTTGTGCGGTTCATCCCACGGGAAATCGCTAAATAGCATCATTGATCGCACTTCCTTGGCCGTCGGACGAACATTTTGATCAAGTGTGAGTAAGGAATCAATGGCCTCTACAGCACGCGCTGATAAAGATTCTTCACCTTCCGGCCATGGCACGTCTCGAGCTAGTATGTTAGCAAACACTGCCTGAGGGGTCTCATCGTTGAATGGCGGAACACCCGTGCAAAACTCGAATAAGCAGACGCCCAGCGCCCACCAATCTACTGCTGGTCCGTGACCTACAAACAAAATACATTTACAATTTAACACTCAGAATATTAGAAAATGAAAATTTTAATTGATTTTAGTTTAAATTTAAAAAATACTTTTTTATACATGTGCTCAAATTAATATTTTCCACTAACCCTGTCGAAGAAGCAATTCTGGAGCCAAGTAATCGGGAGTTCCTAAAATTCTTTCATCCGATCGATTAGCACCAGCGTGAGTCCCTCGTCTTACAGATTTTGGAGTTCTAAAAGGTGTATAATTATTGCCAGACGTAGCTGGTGTTTTAATGGGAGAAATACCCTGAGGTGACCTATGCGGTACTGGAAGTTCACTGCCGTTATAATCTTCATTCATTATTTCTGGAGTCGCAGCAGCCGGTGGAAGATCGAATCGGGTAGCTTTAATAAGCAATTTCTCTTCATCTTTTTTGCATATTCTCTCATCTTTTCGAAGTCGCTGTTTTGTCGAGGAAACCGGTGTACTAAAGGCTACCCTGACTGATGTCGCATTTCCTTCTGACTTAGTTGTGCCATCTGATTCCCGGACTTTACTTCTAAACGTCGTTACTGCTGTTGGTGGACTCCCGCCGGCGTAAATCTTTCCTCTATTTTTCCTCTTGGGAGTTAAATCGCCGTCTAAACCCATTAAACAGATTTCTCGCGTCAATCCTGTACTCTGCAATGTTTGGTTCAGTCTTTTTCTCTTGGTTCCTCTGGCCAAAGTAGTTTTGCAGGAACTCAGTGGACTGGTATGGTGAGGTAACGGTTGATGCGATTTTTCCGCTTCTAAAGTTGATTCGTCCTCTTCTTCGGTAGAAGCCAAATTGTTATTAACGTTTTTTTCTGCCCCAGATGTTTCCGATGATGCAGCTGAGGAAGATGCTTCGCAAGTGTGGTAACTGCTCGTTGATGAGCTTTCACTAGAAAAGACGGACACTTTTATATCTTCGGCAGATTGAAACGGAGTAATGCCGGAAACGCGAGAGTAGTCTCCAGAATGAGCTTCTGAAGAAGACATTGAAATATTATGTAAATGATTAGTGGCTCTCATTTGGAGCTCTGGTAATAAATCAACAGCAGGGCTACTTCGGTCACTGGAATTCATGCAATTTGAATCACTACTTATCGTTAATTTGAGTCCAGAATCAAAAGTTAAGTGAGATGTCAATGAAAGAAGTTGTCCTGGAGTTCTAGCACACAAACTTGGAGTGCAGTTAACCAAGTCTGAAATTTCAAGGTCTCGGTGCAAAGAAGATATTTTGCTTAGACCAAAGTCTGTTAATTTAACGTGACCTTCTTTAGAAAGAAGCATATTATCTGGTTTGAGATCTCGATGAACAATACCATGAGAGTGTAGATACTCTAATGCCAGGCAAACTTCAGCTGTATAAAAGGCAGCCATTGAATCTTCCATATAACCATACACCCCTAATAAACTTTTTAAATCACCTCCAACCATATATTCCATCACTAAATAAACGCTGGTAACTGATTGTAAAGAATAGAATAACTGAACACAATAAGGACTTCTCACAAGAGCAAGAGCGTTTCTTTCAATAACTACTTGAGATGCCATATTTTTATGAATCATCTCATTCTTTTTCATAACTTTTATAGCATATACTTGATCTGGATTTGTTTTTTTATATCCTAGGAAAACTTTTCCAAATGCTCCTCTACTTATTGGTTTAACAATTTTAAAATCTTGTATTTCAGGAACCTAAAAAAAATCTTTAATTAGAATTGTACACTTTAGTTATCGGCATTAAAAAATAAAATGGATTTTAAAATTCAATGAAACCTTTATAAAACTACAACCTACATTTTACTTCTTTTTAATTAAATTCTACTGAAAAGCATTTTAAATTGTACTTTACCTTAGCAGTACGATTGACTATTTTGGAGATAGTATTGAATATTGAATTGTCGATGTGCTTGATCTCTGAAGTAGACTGCTGCGGAGTAGTGAATCCATTGCACATCTGCTCAGGATCACTCTCTGAAGCATCATTGGTATTAATCGTTGAGATCGACGAGTGGCTCGCTTCGGAAGTCGAGGACGGCATCTCCACTGCTATTTCCATTGATCGAAATAATCGCAACAGGCAAGTTATTGCACGAACAGTACCTGACTGCAATATTTTCCCGCGTGCAGCACCTCATCGAAGTCTCGTGCGGGTCATGACTAGTCCCGGCAATGTTTTGAATTTGTTAAAGGTCTCGCGACGGTTACTCGCGCGGCTCCCTCCTTTTTTTATCTTTTTAAACACTCTGCGACCAACGCAAGCGTGCGTTTTTGCAGCAACTTCAAGCCATATGAGCCCACAGGTGGTCTAGTGTCTTTGAATCAGAACAGTTGGCAATCTAGAGACGCGCGCGGCGCGCGCTTTATTTGCACTCACACAAATCGTTCCGACTTCGAAATTTCGCTATATATGCGTTCTTTACTAACATATACACATGAAAACAGCTGCAGCACATGTTCGTGCCTGTCCAAAATACAACTGCCGAAAATGAATAGGGACTCGGCCACTATTATTACTACCTATATCTAGTGTCCTTTTGGCGGTTTAAAATCGTCTTTGGATCTCATGCAAAGGCATTCAATTTGTAACTTTGTTTTTTTTAATAAAGATATACTGATAAAATGCTTTCCTCGTAATCTTCGGTAATATCAGTAATTGATCAAATAATTTTTCAAAATAAATTTTCAGTTATCGTTAAGGAATAGCGAAGCCGTTGCCGTTGTTGGTAGTGAAGAATAATCTGTGCATATTTTCATTATCTTCAATTTGTTTACGACTAGTTTTCAGTAACCTCAAATATGTCGAAGGCAGCAGCTAAAAAGGCACCCCGCAAAAAAGCAGCAAATGGTTACAAATTACCGGATCCGATTCCAAAAGGTGAAATTTTGACAGATTTAAAAAAACAACAATGGATCATCAGCTCATCGATTGGAGTCGGTGGATTTGGAGAAATTTACTCCGGTATGTACATTATTATTTATTTACATTAATTAAATTGTTAATCACGGTTTATTTTGTTTTTAGCTGCACCTTATAAAGGAAAAATCCCGACAGATTATCCTGCAGTGGTTAAAATCGTACGTAAAGTTTTAATCTACTTTGAAAAAGTTTATTTGATTCAAATTAGTAAATGTTCTTACATTTTGTAGGAGCCACATGGTAATGGACCTTTGTTTGTGGAAATGCATTTTTATATGCGAAATGCTAATCCAACCGACAGTAATAAAAAATTTAATATTTATTATTTTTTAAAGCAACTGGTTGTAATTAAAAAAATATTTATTGTATTTTTTTCCTTCATAGTTAGTAACTGGAAGAAGGAAAAGAAATTATCACATCTTGGAATGCCACCGTTTCTTGGTTCTGGTAGTCACGAGTGCAATGGCCAAAAGTATAGATTTATTGTGATGGAACGTTATGGAACAGATTTATGGAAAATATTTTTAGAGAATAACAGACAATTTCCTGAACACACAGTCTACAAAATAGCTTGGCAAAATGTAACTTAATATCTGTTAAACTTATTTTTATTTATTCAACAGTAACTAAAAGTATTTATAAATTTTTTAGATAAATATCTTAGAGTATATTCACAATAAGACTTATGTACATGCTGATATAAAAGGAGCCAATTTATTACTTGACTTAAAAACCCAAAATAATGTTTTTTTAGTAGATTTTGGTTTAGCCTCACATTATACTACAAAAAATGAATATAAGTTAGATCCAAAAAAAGCACATAATGGTACTATTGAATACACAAGTCGAGATGCCCATATGGGAGGTAAAAATTTGTTTCGTTATTAAAATTAATTATGAATTAAATTTAAGTTAAATTTAAATTCCATAATATTTTTTCAGTTCCAACAATGAGAGGAGATTTTGAAATATTACTTTATAACATGATTCAATGGCTGTGCAGTACTTTACCATGGGAAAGTAATTTAAAAGATCCATCTTTAGTTCAACAACAAAAAGAAAAGGCATTCAATAATGTACAAAAATTCTTAAAAGAATGTTTTACAAAGTCAGAAATTCCCACACCCATAAGTCAATTTATGTCTTTATTAGCAACTATGAAATTTAATGAAATTCCAAATTATGATAAATTTAGAGAAATTCTTGTAAAAGGTTTACAAAAATTCAATCAAACACCATCGGGCAAGTTAGAATTTTCCTCAAAAAAGACTATTAATACAACGGTAACACCTAAGAAAACTAGTATAGCAGAAAATAAAGGCTCGACTAGAAAAATAAAAAGTGTAACCACGCCAAAAAGTCCAAGAAGCAAAAAAAATATAGTATCTTTAAATGACACACTTAATAGCAGTATTGATTCTGTTGTTTTGGATGAAAAATGTATGAGTGGAAGAGACATGAGAAAAAAGTTACTGGAAAATATTGATGGGGATGCTCAATATGTAGTACAAATAAAAAAGAGAAAAACAAAAACAGAATCAAGTAATGGAATAACTCCAACAAAACCGCCAGCCAAAAGAGGCAGAAAAAAAATAGAAAAACTGGAAGATTCTATCACTGATTCAGAACCTGAGGTATTTAAAATTCTTAAAAAACCTATAAGATTAATATTCCAAAATTTGTATCAATAGTAAAATTAATAATAAATTAACAGGTAGTTTCAAGAGGAACAAGATCTCGCCCTACTACATCAAAGGTTGCACCTAAAGGTAGAAAAAAAAGTGAAGAATTAAAAAAATCATCAAATAAACTTGAATATGATAGCGAAAAAGACATGTTTGAAGAGAGTTATGATTAAAAAATTTAATTTAGGAAATGAAAACTATTAAACAAATCCTAATCCTAATGATTTATAATTGCGATAATTAAGATAAATTCAAAAATTCTGTACAAAAAATAAATAATTCGTTAGGTTTACCAGTGACTGTTGAGCAGTATTGAATCAACTTAAGTGTTAATCATGAAAATACTTTATAATAACGAGTTTGTAATATTAAATAAGCTAACATCTTTAGAAGAAAATAAGTTTTATTTTTAATACATACTTTTTTAATAAATATTTTACAATCTCTGTATTAATTATATCATAAAGATATAAATTAACTTAAACAACCGCATTATTTATATTACATTTTACAGTCATTTCTTAATATATTTCTTTACGCTAAATACAGTAATTTAAAAAATTATATTTATTTTTTTAATTTTTGGATCTGTGGGGCACTGATTTTAACTTTTCCAGGTATATTTCTTGCAATACTTTCATCCTTCACTGATTTCAAGAGATCCTTTTCCCTAGCAGTTATAGATTTATCTTTCAGAAAAACAGCTACTGCAGTCTTTGCAGCTTTTCCTCTTTTACCAGTACCAGGTGTTAATTTTACTTTGAATCTATAATATAAAAATAACAAATTGATACATTTTTCAATGATAATAATTAATTATTATTTTTGAATAAAATTTTTAACGCTAACTTATAATTCTGCAGAGTACTGTAGGGAGCTACAACTGGAACTGAAAACAATAATTCGTCCTCTGGGAGAGGTTTGCCAGTTAATTGATCTAGCATATCAACTTCAGGTCCTGGACCTGCATCTTCTTCATCTAAATTTTCTATTAATTGACTATTTTGCTGCATAGTATTAACTCTAGGAGGTCCTTTCTTTTTTCCTTGTTGTTTTGGACCAGAAGGATCTTTATTTTTACTTTTTCGTTTATCTTCTTTTGCTGCACCAGCAGACTATTAGTAAAAAAAATTAAATCATTACTCAATATTTAATTACTTTAATTACTCAAACCCATAACAGTAAATAATTTTAAACTACATTATACCTGCAACATATTCATACAAAATATCCTATCTTCTTCATCTTGATCTTTATACTTTTCTTTAATTTTTTTAAGTTTTCCGCGTTGACCTCGTTTTAAACCTTGTTGATTTTGTTTTGCTTGATTATCAAAATCATCGTTTGACTCTTTTTTCGATATTTTACGCTCTTTATTTTTAGATCCATCTTTCATTTGAATGTCTTTCAATTGAATAGGTTTATCATCTCCTAAATAAACTACATTATCGTTAGTCATCTGAGTTTTAGTAAGTGATTTTGAATCATCTATACTAATTTTTAATCTAAAATTTTTAAAAATATTGTTATAACGATAATATTTACATGAAAATTTTATCTTGAAAATAATTTAAAAATGCAGCTTACTTTGGCCCTGACAGATCAAATTTAATTTGTGTATCAGGAAAAAGAGATTCTTCTTCTTCACTTTCATCATTATTGGTATTTTCAGTGTTTGATAAGGATATTTTATTTAAATTTTCTGTGACTTCTTCGTTAATAGTTTCCAAACATTCTTCCACTTGTTTATTATCATTTTCATCTAAAAAATAATCCCATTTTTTAAATTAATTGAATATTAATATATTGTATAGTCCATAAAGAAATTTTCAAATATTAATAATTACCTTCCTCATCTCCTTCTTCTATTTCAATTTCATTATATGCCTCAACAATATGATCATTATCCTCTCCTTCCTCCAAACTTCGAACTCTTCTTTCATTTTTATGATTTTCAATTGAACTGTCTTCTAATCTAAATAAAAATCCTAATCCCATAATCAACTGACAAGGAGGTAAATAATTTTTTTTACCACGAATCATAAAAGAACCGGTTGTAAGATATTCTCCTGTTGGAGCAGTTTTAGATACTTGTTCACTGTTTACCCACCAAGCCCCTGCTATGACTTTTGCTTCCCAAGCAATACTGTTTCGGAAAATGATTCAAAACTAAATTTTTATACATTTATAAAAAAATAAAAAAGAAGTTGGGTAAAATATTTTTGTACCTGTATGCAACAGCCATAGTTCCAGCCTCAGCTAAAGTCTTTGGAGGTACAGCACCTCCTTGAGGATTTTTGATAACAATTGAACTAGCACCACTTAGATCAGCATGAACATAAATATCACCAGCTCGCAAATATCTTTTAACAATCAATTCATTCTGCTGCTGATCTCTTCCACCAATAACTAAAAATTTATTTAAATTTTAAATCTTATTTCAATAATTAATTTTAAAAAATCTTACCTAAATAATTTTCCGAAGTAATAAACCAGTAAAACTTTTCAAACCAATAAACCTTTCTTGCTTTATTTATACTGTGAATAGCTTGCACTTCTTTTAAAGTTTGTTTAGTTTTTCTTTCAGCAGATTTAAGAGCTTTAACTTCTGATTCGATTGTTTTTTGCTGCTTTTTTGCAGCTGAACGTTTTTGATCATAATACTTTCTTGCATTGGCAAAAGCAGTATGAGCTAAATCAATATTTATTGTCATAGGTTTTAATTCAGGTTCTTCATCATCACTATCTGCATATGGATCAGTTAACAATAGTGAAATGTGATTTGTTTCTAATTTCAGATGTTTAATAGCACATGCAACAGGATCTCTCTTTGCTTGTGCTTCTTTCAAAAGAACCTGTATATCTTGCCAAGACATTTGATTAGCCAATGCACTTTGAATAGCTAGAATGGCATTATCAACTAATTCTTGATTCCTTGTAATCAATTCTGCCTTTTTTTTATCTTCTTCTTGTACTTTTCCTAAGGAAACTAGTCTTTGGTCGTGGTCTTTTTTAACATTTTCTAATTTTTTTAGAGCATCACGTTCCTGTTGTAACACTTTTAAGTCTAACTTTTGACCTTCCATAGTAGAAAAGTATTCATCAACTGCCTTATCAAATGTATCATATTCTTTGTAACATTGGTTTTTACATTGTTCAAATAAAAAAGGATGAAACTCAATATTTGCATACATAAATTCTTCTTCTTTTTCATTTTTAATTGGTTTATGCTCTTTCTTTTGTATGATATATCCCTTTGATACACTTTTTTTTGCATTTTCTAACATTTGTTCTGCATTTTTCAGAGCAGAATATAATTTCTCTAAATCTTTTTCAGCATTCAAATCTTTTCCTATTTTACAGCCTAGTGGAAAACCAGCTTCTAACAGAGCATGATCAATAACAGCTGCTCCAACTTCCATATGTGGATTTAAAATTTTTTTCAAAGTTTCTCCTTGTTTTACATTTTTCATAATATTTTGTAACTCTTCAAAAGTGGGCATGACCTTTGTATGGGCTCTAAATGTTGGATATTTTTCCTTAACAGCTAACCTAAATTTAAAAAATAGTGAAAAAATTTATAAATATTTTGATACAATTTTATTTAAAGAAAAAATTAATTATTCTTTTGCCTTATTTTATCTCCCTCTGTGTGTGGTCTCAAAATATTGAGTATTGTCATTTCATAATCAGTTAATATAATGTTACCACGATCATATAATTCTATTATTATATGATATGCAGCTTCACTACTACCAAATTGAAGATCAATTATTCGATCAACTCCAATTTGTTTTAAACTTTCAAGACGTTTATTCTTCAGATGTTTTCGCATCTAAACAAGAAATATTTATAAAACATTAGAAATTACAAAATTAACATTTTAGATATAAATGTTTGATAACTGATAAGCATACTTTCATAGAAAAACCTGAAGGGGCTACATTTTTTGGCCATTCAAAAGCTGTTGTATGTATTCGATTACCAGATTCCAATAATAAAATACATTTCTCCTCACTCCGTTGCAAACGAATTAAATAAGTTTTATGATCTATATCGTAAATTTGATTTACGCGCATTCCCACAAGCCTGAGTAAATTTAAAATGAATTAGTAGAATCACAACAAACATAAGTTTATAACCTTACAAATTTCGCAATAATTGATAAATTTAAAAATTTTAATAATGCTTACTTTTGAAGCTCAGTGACAGAGCACACTAAATCGTACGTATTAAATCGTGTCTTCATTTTTACAGTTATTTATTATCATGAATTCATGAAAATTTTTGTAATCACGATTACAACTTGGACTTGCAGCGTGTTTACACGCCTGCTTGCGCGAATTGAACTCCCTCTACTCTATACCGTTTTAACGTCAATCCATCTATTCCATCATCTAATATAAAAGCAGAGCAAACACGATAGTATACTGGTGTCTGGTATACATTGTTAACTCTTTACTTTCCCAACTTTATTACTAACCACTCTTTAACAAAAAAAGTACTAAAATAGATTTTATTAGATGAAAGTGAAAATACTTTTAACGTAGCGAAAAATGATTGTCATAAATTATAGAAAGTCTAAGAAAGTGTTACAAAACATATTTTATATAACAAATTTAAAAAAATTATTATTAATAACAAGTTGAAATAATTTTCTTAGTTTTATTATATTAAAAAATAAAGATAAAGCATTTTTAATAGTAAAAGAATTTTATAGGTTTTTATATTTTTTTATTAAATAAAATTCAATGTTTTCAATTATCGATATTATGATTCTAAATTCTGGTACCGATCGCGCGCTAACTCTTCCGCGGGGACCATTTTCGATATTATTTTTGCAGACAACAGCAAGTTTAAAAAAGTAAGCTGCGACAACTAATAATTTTAAAGAAAAGTATTTATTAAAATTCAGTTGAAGCCAATAACAGTAAGATAGTAAATAAAATTGCAGCGAAACTGACGGTTTCTTTGTCCAACCGATTAAAAATCGCAGTTTATAAGAAGTTATTTTTTAATCCAAAAAATTATATGTATATATATGTAGAAATAAAAAAAGTTATAACTATTGAATTTTAACATTTTTTAATATTCATTTTGAATGCATCAAATTCCGTTTGTTTTCCAGATTATTTAAATAGTGTTTTTACGATTTAATTTCTTAACCTAACAAGTAGTACATGTGCGTGTAAACAACGATTAAGTAAATAGAACAATGGATGAAAACAATGGAAATTCGGAAATATATTTTGATAGTTATGAAGATCTTGATGTAAGTAAACTGGGAATAAATGATTGTTTAATTTCTAATATAAATAAATTATTTGCAGGTTCATCAATTAATGTTAAATGACAAACCTAGAGTACTCGCTTATAAAAATGCAATATTTAATATGAAAGATACATTCAAAGATAAAGTTGTTATGGATGTTGGGGCTGGAACAGGTATTTAAATTTACTTTTATTATTTTTAGTAGATTAGTAGATGTTTACAAATTTTATAAGAATTAAAATTTATTAAAATTTTTTAGGTATATTGTCTATTTTTTGTGCTCAAGCTGGAGCTAAAAAAGTGTATGCAGTAGAAGCAAGTAATTTAGCAAATTTAATTTCTAAGGTAGCTGAGGAAAATAATGTTCAAGAAAAAATTGAGGTAAAGGCAATAAAAGTAGAAGATCTGAATGAAGCTCAAGTAGAACCTGTTGATATTATAGTTTCAGAATGGATGGGATTTTATTTACTTCATGAAGGAATGTTAGATTCTGTCATCGTAGCCAGGGATAAATTTTTAAAATCTGATGGAATAATTTTTCCATCTATAGCCAAAATATATGCTGCACCTTGTCAGTTGCCAAGTCATCATGAATTTTGGGATGATATTTTTGGAGTGAGCATGAAGTGAGATATTTAATAAATTTTAATTTTGTTAAAATTTTATAAAGATTTTTGTAATTTAGAATTTCATTGACTTATAGATGTATTGCAGAGAGTTATAGAAGTTCAAAGTCTTTAAAACCAGAAGTGTTGTTAATTCCAAAAGAAGATATTTTGGCAGAAGGAAAATTATTAGCTTGGTTAAACTTGTATACAGTAACTTCTACTGAATTAGATTCTTTAGGAGGTGAAGAAGTTGTAGTTTGTTCTAAAACTGGCAAATACCAAGGCTTTAGTATTTGGTTTGATGTTGAATTTCCAGATGATTCTATTTTATCAACTGCTCCTGAAGCAGAAGCAACTCATTGGAAACAAACTGTAATTGTTTTACCAACTACAATAGATGTCGATGAAAAAGAACCTATTGCTTTTGAATTAAAGTTTGATAGAAATGCTTCAGACCAAAGAAGATACAATGTATCATTTACAATGTTAGATGCTTCAGAAGCATATCATGACATTCCCTGTAACTGTCATCTTACTAAATGTATTGTTACAAGGACTTTCATTGAAAATCAAAGTGCAAATGAAAAAACTACAACTGTTTAAGTTTTTGAACTTTTAATTTTTTATAAAAAATTTAAAAAAATATATTTATTTTTTACTTTCATCTGATTTTTTAAATTTAAAAACAACTCCTTCTAAAACAGCTTTTTTCCCAACATCAGCAGGTGGCGAAAGACATACTTGACTCTAAAAAAATAAAATACTAATAATTTTTAGAAATAGAAATTACAAGTCATTAATTTAACTGATATTAAATAGTTAATCTGTTACCTTTGCTGATTTATAATTTGAATGCATATATCCCACTATCATACTATTTGTAGAATGACTCCAAATACAGTCTCCGCAATCATTTTCAATGTCATATCTTATTGCAAGCACACCTCCAAGTTTTTCCTTGACATTTTGCAAAAATCTAGAATCTAAGCAAATTAAACGTTTTTATGCTATCTTAATATTTGTTTCACATGTATATATGTATACTTACTAATAAAATCTGAGTACATTGTGTCATGTAAAGTCATACTAGGGCATTCTGTATTTACAATTGCTTCTGCTGCTGCACGGGCAAATGTGGTACGAATTAAATGTTCTCCACATCCTGTCACACTGGTACCGACTGAAATATTTCCTGCACAAGCCCAAGCTCCACAACCATAAATACCAGCCTTAAAAATTTAACAATAAATATTGACAATTGCAAAAGAATTTAAAAAATATTTAGATGAACCTTACTTGGCCAACTCTGCCTGCATGTTTTAAAATTATTCCTCCGCTTGAACAAGCAGCTGCTATATTACCAAATTTATCCACACAAACAGCACCTACCGTATCTAAAGATGTATTCATTTTCTAAAAAATATTTCTTAGTAAAAATATTCACAATAAAATTAATTTTGTATAAGAAAATTTACCTTACTACTTCCATTTTCTTCTTCACCATTTTCAATTCTTCTTTTATAGTGTTTATATATTTTTTCAGCTTTCACTAAAAATTAAAATTTTTTAAAATTATATTTCTTTAGCAATAATTGAAAAAATAATACTATACCTGATATTAAACTTTCAGGTGAAATAGTTGGAATCTTCATTTCCTTGGCCCATGCTAAAGCACCTAATCCAACTAAAAAACTAGAAAAAAAATTCTAAAATTATTATAAAACATATCCTAGGCAATTTATTCTATACTCTGTTCTCAAGCTACCACTAAAACTAACTTCTTACTTTGGTGGAATTCTACCATGTCCAATATCAGCATTTTGATGATATAATAAATGTTTTGCTAGTTCAATAGGATTTTTTACACAAGGAACTGCACCAATAGCTCCATATTGTAAATTAAGTCCATCCATAATAATGGCATCACATTCAACAGTTCCTTCAAATGTCAAATTTGAACCGTATCCAGCATTTGCTAAATGAGAGTCTTCCATAACTATTATAGCATTTGCTACTGCTTCAACTACACTGTTAGTTGTTTTTAAAGACTCAATACCCTGCAGAAGTATTAAAAAATGTTAATAATGCTTTTGAACTAAAATATTTTTAATTTGAATGAAATTACCTTCTCGCATGCTTGACGACTTAACAACTCATATTTAGGTGTTAACGTAATTGAATGTTTTCCTGCTCCTGTCAAAAAATAAAGTGGAATATTATTAACACTAATCAAAAGCATTTATTTATTTACATTTGACATCTGTTTCCTTACCTACGTGAACAGCAATAAATCCTTCACATAAATTACTCATTAGGTTTTGGATTTGTTGAAACTATAAATTTATTATTAAAATTCCACAAACTCTTTCAGATGTGAAATTCTTTTTATATTAAAGAACTTCTAAGTTCATTTAATTTTTAATAAAAAAATTAATTATTAAAATTAATTATTAAAATAATAAAATAATTTTTGCACACACGTAAGTTCGCATGTTGCCGGTCCGATAAATTTATGGACGGTCCAAAACAAGACCAATATAAACTAAAACTAAGTTATTTTCTTTTCAACAATAGGCCTTGATACTAATTGAAATTCGGACTCCCATTGTCAGAAACAGTCCAGGTTAACGTGATACAGACTGTTAGCACACAATTTATTTACAGTAAATAAATTTATTTCAAGTCAGGGTCAGAGCGTCTCTGTCATGTCAAAACAAACTTCTCTCTCTCTGGTGCGCACTGCGCAAGCGTCATGACGCTATATATACGTAATTAACAATGATTGAAAAAGGGTAGAGCACGACTGCACGAGCATCGTGGAGTAGAGGGACCGAGACAGAGACAAGAAAGCATATACAAAATCTTTCTACAAAAGCAGTCTGGTTTGGAGCTTGTTTTGCTTTGGTGTTCAAAGTGACAGTTAATGATTTATAGTCAACTATTTTAATGTTTATTAATTGAAATATTTTTATCTTAATTTAGAAGCATTTTAAATTATGGAAGATAAAAAAGAAGTAGAGCAAGAGAAAAAAAGTACAGTAATTATAACCACTTTTTGAAATGTCATTAGAGTTTTCACGATGACGTTTCGTTTTAATAATAAGCTTTGATTTCTGCACGATAACAATAAAATTACGTTAAATTTGAGCATTTTTAAATATGTGCAATATTAATGATCTTTATTGCAATATTTTTGTTTCGCGAAACTTGGTATGATGTACATTTTTTTGTTTATTTTCAGAAAGTAGTGAAGAATATGAAAATTCAAATTCATCTCCTGAACTAGCAGAAGGAGAAGATTTAGATTCAAAAATGGAAAAAATTCGAAGGTTTTTTCAACAAAAATTACATCTTGATCCAGCTAAAAGTAAAAATGTAGAAAAAATTCTTAGCGAGTTCACAATTGAAGGGATTGTTGATTATATTAAGAAAAATAATATTACTAAAATAATAACAATGGCAGGAGCTGGTATATCAACTTGTGCGTAGTTTTATCATAAAATTACTTTTATTATTAATTTAAATTAAATTAATTAATCATAATATTAATCTTAATTAGCTGCAGGAATTCCAGACTTTCGTTCACCAAAAAGTGGATTGTATCACAATTTAGATAAATATAATTTGCCACATCCTCAAGCTATATTTGAATTAGATTTCTTTAAAGAAAATCCAGAACCTTTTTTTATACTTGCTAAAGAATTATTACCTGAAGGATATAAACCAACATCTTCTCATTATTTTATTCGCTTATTGCATGAGAAAGGGTTATTATTGCGGCATTACACTCAAAATATAGATACATTAGAACGATTAGCTGGATTACCAGATGATAAATTAGTAGAAGCACATGGAACATTTTACACAGGACATTGTTTGGATTGTAAATCTTTTTATGACTTGGACTGGATGAAAGGTAAATTACCTACTTTAGGACTATAAATAATAATTATAATTTTTAATAGTGGTAATCAAGGGCAGAATAATCGTAATTATTAAATTAATTTTAATTTAGTTTTGTAATTTTGTCTTTTAGAAAAAATTAAAGAATCAACTGTACCAATATGTGATGACTGTCAGAAAGGAGTTGTAAAACCTGACATTGTTTTCTTTGGAGAAATGTTACCTGACAAGTTTCATTCGTTTCTTTCTAAAGATTTTCCAGAAGCAGAACTTTTAATAATTATGGGTTCTAGTTTAGTAGTTCAACCTTTTGCTTCTTTAATTGATAGGTACTTAAAATGTACACTTGTAAAGTACATTAAACTATACATTATTAAATACATAAAAATAAAATAAATTTTATTAATAATGCAAAATTTTAGGGTAAATGCTGATTGCCCCAGGTTGCTTATAAATAAAGAAAAAGTTGGGATGCAAGATAGGATATCAAGGATGTTTGGATTTTCTGGTGGTTTAGATTTTGATTCTGGACGAGACGTCGCTTGGTTAGGCGAATGTGATCAAGGAGTTGAGTTATTTGCTGAAAAAATGGGGTGGGGTGTAAGTAATACTGGAAAAGAACTTATTATTAAATAATTTAATAATAAAGTTATATTCAAAAGGATAACTTATTTTTTTAGGACGAATTAAAAGAGCTTATTGCTAAAGAATATAAACTTTTGGAGAAAAAAACAGTAAGTTCTTACCTTAAATTATTAAATTTGAACCATAAACTAAATTATTATTATTATTAATAAAATTAAATACTATTTTATTTTGTTGTAGGCAGAATCAAAAGACTCTACTTCAAAAGATAAGAAATTAAAAAATGAAAAAGCAAGTAAAATATAATGATTAAAATCATAATTTTAAAACAGAGAACTTTTAAAAAATGCTATTATTTTTATGAGAATTTGAGACATTCTTTACAATATTAGAATAAATGTTTAATATACTTGGTTATGTAAATACCTAAAGCAATTAAGTAAATGCTTATTGATGATTTTTTTCAACAGTTCTTTATTCGACTTAACTTTATATAATTTTACTTAGATAGAAAATTAATTCTGGAATACTAAAATGAATATCTTATTCTGTAAATTTTACAAAAGATATTTAATTAATCGATTAATCAATTTTCAAACAATTTCTAAAAGTATAAAAAAATATTTGTTACAGTTGATTTTTAACAAGTATAATACATGTCAATCTCTTTTTTAAAATTCAACTGCTTTTTTAATAAATCTTATCCTAATGCTCGCCCTATTTCATTGCAAATGGTTTCACGACGACTTCTTTACTTTCTCGTTCGTGCATCTGTCCAATTCCAACAGCTGACGTTGCTAGAGGCTCTCGACCACAATAACGTAACTAAAAAATAATAATATATTAAAATTGTTAAGTCAAATTATTAGTTTTTACAAAGCTGTACAGATATATACTTACTAGACGTCCACACATATTATCAAATCTAGGTTTAATGAAACTCCAAGCCCCCATATTTTGAGGTTCTTCTTGGCTCCAAATGAAAGCTATATATATATAACAGACATTAGTTAATGAGAATATAACTTTGCGATATAAGAGGTAAGAAATTAAAGAAACTTGTACGCTCTACGTAATTTTATGTTAATTAAAACGAAGTACTCACTTTTCGCATATTTGTATTTCTGAAGTTCTTGGTTAATTTCAACTACCGGAAAGGGACACAAGCTTTCGACTCTAATAATTGCTACGCTTTGTTTTTCAAGAAGTGAATCTTCTCTGTGTTTTGCAAGAGCATAATAGTGCTTTCCATTAACAAGTATTACTTTCCTTACTGCATTTTCGTCGGTTATTTTACTATCGCCTGCCAAAAGAAATATGTCAGTACAGTGTTTTTAATTTTTTTTAATTGATATATTTAATAAACGCATAATATACCTATAACTGTTTTAAAACTTGTGCCAGAAGTTATTTCATCTAAACTTGATGTTGCTGAGGTATGTCGAAGTAATGTTTTTGGTGCAATGATAATTAAAGGCTTCCTAAAGTTTCTTACCATCTAGAATTCAAAATATACTTGAAATTAACAGCTAGTGCTTGTAATTGTTTAAAAAAATACGTAGAGTTTTTAAATTTCTACTAAATGCTGTTACACGTTATCTTTTTACATTTTAAGAATGTTCCTCTTATGTAATAAAGAACAAATAAAAATAAACTATTTCTTGTAAATTATTGCTGTTTTTAATTGTTTGGTAATTTTAAAATACTTAATTTAAATAAAAATCAATGTACCTGTCGTCTTAAAAGGTGAAAATACTGAGCAGGAGTTGTCGGATGAACGACCTGTATGTTGACATCATCCCCGTCGGGTCTGTCCTCTTTGCTATTGCTGAGCTGCAAGAATCGCTCCAGCTTGCAGGAGCTATGATCGGGTCCGGCGCCGTCGTAGCCGTGAGGCAGCAGCATCGTGAGGCCGCTGGTCGTCATCCACTTGGCTTCGCCACTGGTAACGAACGTGTCGATCATCGTCTGCGCTCCGTTAAAGAAATCTCCGAACTGCGCTTCCCAGATCGTCAGGGTGTTTGGTAAAGTGATGCTCATGCCGTATTCGTAGCCTAGGACTGCTTCTTCCGATAAAATACTGTTCGCCAGCTCGAGTTTACCGGCTTGCCCTTCGACCATTGAGTTTAGAGGAATGAAAATTCCTGGAGAGCGTAAAATTAGTAAGCGACTTATTACTTATAAGAAACATGTTTATTTTTTGAATAAGTTATATAGTAAATAAAAGCGTACCTTCGGTAGATTGATCGACCAACATCGCATGCCTGTGCGAAAAAGTACCCCGGCCAATATCTTGTCCGCTAAGCCTCACGCTATACCCCTGATAGAGCAAACTTCCAAAAGCCAAAGCCTCCGCGGTAGCCCAATCGATTTTCGTCCCCTCCCGGATCTTCTTGAGCCTTGCTTCCACGTGGCTCCTCAGAATCGTCGGATGAATATCCTAGTTCAAAAGAAAAATCAAACCCGCCGTTCTTATCCATCTGAAACTTGGCTAAGTTACCAGGTCTCCCGGGTATTGGACGCTCTTCTCGCCAATTAGCTGCAGCAGACTCTTGTCGACTCCGGTGTCCCAAGTGGTTAGGGTTGCCTCGGCCTGCCTGAACTGGGACCAGCGCCCGCCGAAGTAAGTCGGCGCCGGCTGGTAGTTATCCACCTGCTGCAGAGCTTTCGCCAACTTGGCCGTGTGCTCGCTCGAGATCGACGCGCCCTCCTCCGCGGTTAGAACTTTCTCGGAGATTAGCTTTGACAGGTAGCGGTCTGGAATCGATCTAAAATTAGGAGTGTAACTAATTGAGGTTGTTGAGCAGTGGTGGCTGGCTGCAGGAACTCGAGGCGAGACTTACGGTCTGTTGTTGATTATTTTATAGATGAACGGGTTGGTGAAAGTGGGATCGTCGAGCTCGTTGTGACCCCAGCGCCTGAAGCAGTTCAGGTCTACAAAGACGTCCTTTCGGAACTTCCTTTGGTATCTGTACGCCAATCTCGCCGATCTTAAAACCATCTGCAGCAAAATCGTTCTCGCTTCACACCGGAAATTCTTACTTCTTGTATTTACCTTGGCTTACCTCCGGATCGTCAGCGTTCACGTGAACGACAGGCGCGGCGATGAACTTGGCCAAGTCCGTGCAGTACCTCGAGGACCTGCCCCTGGCCGCAGGGGTGGTAAAGCCAACCTGATTGTTCACGACAAAGTGGATCGAGCCGCCTACCTCGAAATGCGGGGCGCCGCTCAGCGCCAGCGACTCCTGGTTCACTCCCTGACCCGAGTACGCGGCGTCCCCGTGCACCTGGACGTTGAGCACTTTGTCGCTCCATCGCGCCTCGGCTTGGTTCGAGTAAGCGCCGTCGCCGAGGATCTGCATGAGTCCGCGGGTCCTGCCCATCGACACGGGATTCACGGCCTCCAGGTGCGACGGATTGTACAGCATGCTCACCTGGAGACTGCGGCCGGCTGCTTTCAGCTCCGTCGAGGCGATCAAGTGGCTTATCACGTCGCCCGTCGCCTGGGCGTCGTTCGGGAATTCCGAACGACCGCGAAGCTTGTGGAAGAGCTTCTCCGCTGGTAGGTCCAGCATGCCAGTGAGGAAGGCCAGGCGGCCGCGGTGGGCCATGCACAGAACGAGCTCGTTTAGAGTATCTGGGGGTGAACGAAGCGTTATTGGAAGACTCTTTCCATAGCTTTTGAAGGGATCTTTATAAAACTGACCGTTCGAAGCCTGTTTGAAGAGCTCGTGGAAGAGAGCCAGCAAGGTTTCGGCGCCTTCTCCTCCGTACCTCTTAACACTCACGAATTTGACGGCCATGAATTTTTCGAACGCCTGGCTCTTGAGCATTTCCCGGGCTACGGCTCGCTTCGTTTCGACGTCGACGGGCTCGTGTACGCACTCCTCGAAGTTCTTCGCGAACCATTCTCTCTCTTCTTCGGTCTGTGTCGAATGAACGACATAAACATTTACTGCGAATGATCGACGAACGGGTATTGATAATAAACTCACCTCGAGATGCGTGAATTCCGCGGATATGGTGCCGCAGTACATGCGATTGAGAAGATCAACGGCCTCGGCAACGGTTCCCTCGGTTTTTTCGACGTTTAGCAATCCCCGCAGCCGCACGTTCTGTGACAAATCAAGACCGTAGGACTCGGGCAGCAGCTCGGGCAAAGCCTGCGGTTTTGAAATCGAGACCGGGTCGATGTTCGCCTGCTTGTGTCCGTGTTCTCGATAAGCTGTGAGGAATCGGTAAAAGTTGCTGTGTTTCGCTCGGGCTTCTATCTCCTCTTTTGGAACTGCGATTTAGTTTTATATTAACATATTTTGTGGATTACTACTTTCGATACAACTATTAATGTTTTTTTGTCTTTTGGTAAGGTAATAAATTCGTAATAAAAATAAATAAAAAATAAAAAAAAATTCATAATAAAAATATTAATACGCTTTTAAAATACAATCATTAAATTTTAACAAAAATTGAAATACTTTTTACAAAATATGGATAATTTAAGAATGTTATCTCCACGTGTGATCGCAAATGTTTATATTTTCTAAGATACACTTATTTCTCTTAAATATTTTTGGAACGCGGAGAAAATGTTGAATTCAATTGGAATATTATTAATTGCCATTACTCTCAAAATCAATCGCTGCCACTGCAGCTGTGCTAATAGAAATTGTTTCTCCTGTAACACTAATTTTTTTACATTTATAAGTTATATACCTGCCTTTGAATTGTCTAGGCGCTTTCTCGCGATGTCCATAGACGCCAGAGCCGCTGTGATAAAGCTTCTGAGTACTTTTCCGATATTTGACATTCAAATCTTTGAAAATTTTCCACTTCACTGCGGTTTCACCGACTTTGGCGCTGCCTTTCGACACTAATCTTAAATTTCTATGCATTGCTGCAGTTGTGGACGAATTAACACTTTAAAAATCAAAAATACATTTAGAAGGCGAGAGGAGCCAGTGATTCTGGTGTTTGACTGATTGTGAGACTCCGAGAGAGCATCGTTAGAACTCACGCGAGTTTCTTATCTGTTTACTGCTTGACGAGGAGGGTACCAAACTATATCAGTAACAGTGAGCGATTAAATTCTGTTTCAAACAAATCTTTTAAAAAGCTTAAGGTAAAATTGATGAATTACCATATTTTTACGGTACTCCTTTACACCTTCCAAAATTAAAGTATTAAAAACCAATTTTTTAAAGTTTTTTAAGTGTTTACTCTTGTACAGTAAAGTATATGTTATTTTTATGTTTATTTATTTTAGATTTTTATTAGTTTCAATAAAAAATAATACAAATGAAAAATAAGTTCTTCTCAGCCAATCGGCTTCAGTTCAGATAGTGTTCGATTAGTGTTATGTTGCATCTGTCATCGAGGTAATCCGGGTTGGAAGGATTATACTTCGTGACCTCCATCAAAAAACAATCTTCATCCAAGTACGATTGGATTATTTCGTCGTCAAAGTTCACTGTAATTCTGGGGTAAAACAGGAGATTAGTTATAAAGATAAAAAGTTATAGTGATAAATAACTTTTAGCCAGAGACAAAGAAACAAGAAAGTTCTTCGCACAACTTATATTAAAGCTAAACTTACCCTTCTGTGTTTCTCCGAAAGATGTTAATGATTTGTGATGGCATAATATTAAATTTGACTTCGATCTGTAAAATATAAAAAAGTAGAACATTAGAATATTAGAATGCTTAAGTAAAGAGCGAGTCATCAAGACTTAAGTTTTACATTGTTAATTACAAAGAGATTGTGTTATTCGATTAGGAACAGTATCTGTAAGAAATAATATAGGAAATTACCTAAATTTCTGCATTGAGAGATCTGAAGAATACATCAGACTCCGATATACGGTTTCCTGCGCAGAGTATATTAAGCAGTTTCCTGTATAACTTTTTATAGGCTACTATTTAATAACGATAAAAGCACAAATTTAATAAATATTTAAAAGGTTTGCTGACTCATCCCCTTAAGTGATATATTGTTTATATTTAATCAAAAAAAAGTATATCAAGTAAGAAAGTAAAAGTAAAAAATTACGTTTTCCCCGCTCAGACAAACAATTTTGACAAACGTTTGGAATGCTCGATTTTCTACACTACTTTCTAGCGTGAAATGAGGGCCATTTCATGCCCGAGTTGGGAAAACCTTTTTTTAGCCACATTAATGTGTGGCTCGCTTCGCTCGGGCAGTAAACGCACCCTCGCGAAAAATATTCTCGTTCGGACAGTAAACTCACCCGGGGAAAAATCTTCTACTTTTGCCCCTTGTTGCAAAATGTACTATTATAATATTAAAGTTCAAATTTCATTCCGTCCGTCCGTGTGTCCGGCCAGTCTTCTATATATTATTATATTAGTGAACCGTAAGTAAACCGGAAGTGAATAGAAACTGATTCGGAAGTGAACAGAAAGGCGACCGGAAGTGAAAAAGGGTTCAATTGGATTCACAAGCGAGCTTCAGCGAGCGAGTTTTTTGCCAGTTTGAATAAAATTTCGTTCACATTCAATTCACAATAAAAATTACTATTTTAAAATAGTAAAAATTAGAGACCAAGTCGAATAAAATGAACTAGCCTGCTAATTTAATTTGAAATTTGTAAATCTGTTGTAGATCCTAAAGTATACATTGCACTTGTAAGTGTGTTGAAACCAAACTGTAGGAGTAGAAAGGCGTGGCAAAGAAACAAAAGAAAATTATAGAAAATATTTGTAGCTTTTATTTTAAATTTTAAGTCCGTCTAGTTTGATTACAAAACGGAGAATGAGCTCCGCGCTCGTCTTCCTCGGGCTCTTGCTGCCCAGCCGTCGCGCCGCCGCGCCGCTGAGGGCTTCCCTTCTTTTTTCTTCATTTGAAATCGCTACTGTGTTATTACAATTTTCGTGTGTTTAAATGACGAAAGGAATTCCTTGCTTTGTTTACATCGCGAGGACACGCTTAGTCCCTTTACAAAACAATTCTAAACTGCTTTTCAAAATATAAAATTCCAATGAAAAATTCCACTCGATGAGGCGCTCGCTGCTTACTCCATAGCCAGAACGGCCTAGGGTCCATCCAAAGATTTTCCCTTACACGCTGGGACCCAGATCTCTCGAGCAGACTCGCAGAGGGTCAAGACAGCCTCGGGGAACCCCAAGTTACCCTGAGCTGAGGCTAAAGACAGCCGTGCATCTATTAGCGATGCACGCTGAAAGGAGTCGCCCGCAAGCCCTCTTCGATTTCATTTTTCCCCCTTTAATACTCGAATTCCTTTCCTTATTTTTACATTTCAACATCCGTTTTGAAAAGCGGAAAGAGCTATTAAAAGCTTGCTCGATCGCGAGCTTCGCAATACAAAAGGCAATCCGCCAAATCATCCAAATTAAGTCGCGCATGAACGTAATACACATCATACATTTTTAAAATGTCTGCTACAATATTTCGATTATTCTACAAAAGAATTCCGAAGCAAATTGTACCCTCCCGATTTTATTATTTATAGGATGACCCTCACCTCTCAAAAACAACAGAAATATATATATATTTTTTTTTTTAAATATAAACTCAAAGCAAAAATGAAAAACAAATGAATTTTTTTTTTTTTTATAATACAAACTTAAATGATACAAAATTTTCTTTTTTACCACAAATTCAAACCAAAAATAGAAACTAAAAGAACTTTTCGCGGCTCACACAGCGCTTATAAAAATGAATAAAAAAATCATTTACAATGAGAACTTAACCGTTCTCAACACAAACATTTTTTAAATAATATGTTTAAAATAATAGTTTCCTTTTAATACATTTTTTATTTTTTTTATAAACATATTTTGCAGGATAAGCTTGGACAAGAAGTACATCTTTGTTATACTAGTCAAAAAAAAGTATTTGTTCAAATTAAATGGAAAGGATTAACCTACCTTGAAACACTTATGGACAATTTAATTAAAGATTATTGAGAAAATGGTTTATATGAATATCAGCCAGTTTTAGAAATTGATAAAACAAAACTTTATGTTACTAAGTATATTGACAATTGCTAGTACAGAATAAAAGTTATTAAAATAAAAAATGAAGAGGAAGCAGAAGTAATATTTATCGATACAGGAATGACTGAAGTAATTCAGAAAAAAGATTTAGTTTTGATAGAAAATTTATGTATACCTCTGGCAAAATATTCAGCATAGGTTCTCTATTATTTCATTTATTAAAAAAAGAAAAAATTCAAGCATCTATTTACTAAATAATATTATTTAGGCTATAGAAATAAAACTGCACAAAATCTCTTCACTTTTATTTGATGAAAATATATTATCTCATCTGCATAAATTGGTATCACCAATCGACTTACTTTTTATGATAGTTGTTGGAGAAATGGATAACATACCCATAGTACAACTGTGCAAAAGATTAGAAAACATTTGTACTGTCTTAATTAATGACGCATTAGTTTGTGAAACTTCAGAAATTTAAGAATGGAGTAGAATATTTTTAATTTTGCAATATAACAGTTAATTAATTAAATCTCAATGTTACAATATATATATATTTTAATTCGGTATACATATATATATATATATATTAATTTGTTGAGGAGGCCCGTAAGGTTACATGTTTTCGTAAATATCATCGTAAAGGTTCGTTAAAAGAAACGTGCAATAAGATCGTAAATCACAATGCACATCAGAAACATCTGAATTGTCACAATGTTTTTTATTCATAATCTCCATAAGATCACAGTTTTTGTTAAATCATCGGCACACAGTTAATAAAAGACATATATTTACAAACATTGAAGTATTCTTTTGCTTTCGCATAAGATACGCTGTTACATCTAAGAGTATACGCATTATTTAGAATCCAATAACTTAAATGATAAGTCAGAATAGAGGAATCGTAGTACTTATAGTCTACATTGTGTCATCAATTATGCATCGTTAAGACCAATAAAAATTTATTGAGAAAATTTCGAAAGCTCCCGTAAGCATTCTCAAAAGTTTACGAGAGCCCGAACATTACCCAAACGAAGCGTCTGCACTTTTAAATCTCGGGATAAGCCGAGCCGATTAGGTTCTTGCCGCGATACTTGAACTTGTGAGTGATGATGTTGAACTTGGTACCGCCGAGAGAAACGGGACAGGTGGCGTCCGGTCGCGCGTAGAAGCAGACGGTGTAGAGGGCCATCTCCAGCTCGGGCGACGTGCCCACGAAGATCGTCGTGGTCGGCTTGTCGATGCCGTTGAATTTGCTGTGCAGTTTCACGATCGCCGCTTTCTGCAAAACAAAATTAAAAAATTGTAGAGGCGTTTATGTCGCGCTTAAGTCGTTAAGGTAATTGCTTCTCGGCAGGATATGCCAAGTGGCTGGTCGAGAAAACTGTTTTTGCTGGTACCGTTTTTTGCGTACAGAAATTACTTTGCTTTCAGTAGATCGAAAAAAAAATGTTTTAATTAATACAAAAAGAATTTACTTTAATGATATAATGTCTTGAATGAAAGCAATTTTTACTGAAACCAATGCAAATAAACGTAAACTCACATTGCCAAGATCGACCTTCTTCATGTAGCCAAGATAGTCCAGCCTCTTATTGAGCTCCTCGGCGTTGAAGTAGATCCAATTGTGCAGCCCGGAAACCTCGGTGCCGAGCTTCAGCTCGGTCATGAAGACGTGCTCGAAGCCGGTGCTGCCGATCTTGCCCTCGCCGCGGGAGTAAAGATTGAACCACATCGTGCGGAGGGTGTCTTTGTACTCGTAGTAGTCCTTCTTGACGATGCCCTTGTCGGCGAGGAAGCGCATTGCCGTCGACATGACGTTGGTGCTCAGGAAGGTGTCGACCAGTAGGCTCTCCTCCTGCCTCTGGGCCGGGCTGATGTACTCGTTCTCGCGAGAGTCCAGCTTGTAGTTGTCGTAGATCGAGAGGACCTTTTGGATGGTCGCGATTTGCAGCGCCTCGGGTTTCACCGAGAATAGACTGAAATGAGGAATGCGCCGAAGGCATTAGGAGGGGATAATTTGTTTCGTTTAAAACAAGCGTCGTCTAAGCGAACTTACGGCTGAGGCGCCTCATCCTTGGGGCTGCTGCTGCTGGTCGTCTTCTGCAAGTTCAGAGTTATGTACTTGTTGGCGTTGTTGACGTCCTTGATGAAAAGCGCCTCGGAGAGTTTTTCGAGGTCTTCGTCGGTGACGGTGTTGCCCTTGCTGTAGGTCGGGTTGCTCGAGAACGTCTTGCCGCCGGTTGTAGCAGCAGCCACGACTCCGGCGCCCGCCAAAGCTCCCGTCGCCGCCGCACCGCCGTTTCCGATGGGAGAAGATGCGCGGCTATTCGGTGGAGTTTCTTATAAAAGAAAGATTCTTTTAAAAAACTTAGTAGCTGCTTAAAAGATTTGGTGATGATACAAATTTTATTTATTAATTTATCAATAATTTTAAATAGTGTTTACAATAATATTGGGTAAATTGTAAAATAAGGTTTCATTTGAACTCGTTGTATTAACAAATTCAGCCTGTTTATTTTGTTTCCCAAAATTTCTCAATCAGTACTCGATTAAATTCCGACGCGCAGAAAGGTAAACAAACCGCGTCATGTAATGAAATATGTACTATCGACTAAATTTACATATTATATCATTCTCGTACGATTTTATCCTCGCTTGTGGAAAGCGGAATATGTACAAAGATTTGCATCGCAACGAAAAATCGTTTTCCGCAGGCGAGCTGTTGGAAATGAAGCCTCGTGAAGTGTGGCAGACTAGCAATTTTCTAAAGTGAATGGAAATAACTACTCTAGCCATGAAATGTGGAAGTGAAATGCTTTTGATGGTAGCAAATGTTTTATGCAGAGGTTGATGTTTTATAGCATGCTGGAATATGTACCCGAATAAATATCTATAATTCCCGATAATTCCTTAATGTTATTAGTCACCATTCTTAAGCTTTCGGATTAAAAATTTAAACCTAACTTTTCTTCTAATTTGCTTGAAAAACGAGAAAAAACCCTCTTTTCAATAATTGAAATATTCGTATACTTACGGGGTGTTGGTTTGCCAGATGACTGGCTCGGAAAACTGCCACCGCCAGCCACGTCAGCCCAGCTTCTGTTAGGGCCATTCGTCGGAGCAGCTCCAGGCTTAGCTCCCTGAGGCGTTGGCTGTGGAACTCCCGAGTTCGGTCTCTGTGGTGTGGGTGATCCTGGACGCACAGCTGGTGTGGGGGTCGGTGTGCTGCTGAACGTAGAGTGCTGACCCGTAGGATACCCAGGAACCGAACCTGGTTTATTTCCTAGGAAGAAAACATTAATTTTCAAATTGTTTTTTTCTGCCAAATTCTTTGAGTGCAGGTGTTTAACTACATACCTGTCGGCTGATGCCCGGTTGGGGTGTTAGGGACGGATGCTGGCCTACTTGCTGCAAAAAGTCAGAAAAAGATTGACATCCGTTTAAATACTATATTTATTAAATGTGGCTCTATTATTTTATAAGATAAAATAGAAGATATTTAAGCACGTACTGGGTGTCACAACCGGTTGATGACCAGTTGGAGTGCCAGGAACAGAAGCTGGTCTACTTCCTAAAAGTGTATAATACGTTAATGTCTTAATCTTAGTCTCGAACAATAATATTTTTAACAATGGTTCTTAAACGCACCTGGCTGTTGACCGGTGGGAGTTCCAGGAACAGAGCCTCTGTTACCTAATAGAACAATTGTTTACGAACTAGAGATAAGAATGGAATATAGACGCTAGAAGAAATCATCTGCTATTACGTTTTCGAAAGAATTGCTCGTTAAAAACTCGTAAAATACACTTGCTAACGTAAGCGAAATGTAAATCTTCCAATTTGCTTTGCTTATTAAGCAGTAGGTATTCTTAGAATTAACGTACTAAATTCTATTAAGTTACATTACATTATTAAAAAATGCAAAACTCATCTTGGAAATAAAGCTTAATCATTTTTCAGCTATTGTAAGATAAATATTTTACTGCAAAATTAATTTTGAAAAGTAAAAAGAAGTCTACAGATTTAGAACTGATAGAAAAAGACAATGTCAAAAGCAATAACCTGGAGTCTGTCCGCCAGCGGACAGTGCCGGTCCCTGATCCGGCAACTTGGGGCTCTGCCTTCCAGGCTCCCCGGCCCCAGTGAGATCGGCGGCCCAGTCCCTGTACCCCTGGCCATTGGCTCCTCCCAAACCAGGCCTCACGGGCTTCGGCTGCCCGATGTCCAGCCCCACGTCCGTGCCAGGGTTCGGCTTGCGCGGCTGGTTGCGCGCGTTGTCGCGGATGTTGCTGCCGGTGTTGCCGACGCCGATGGCCAGGGCCGGATCGGCCAGCGCCGCGACGCCGCTCTTCGCGCTCGGCGGGGTTGTGGCCGCACCTCGCTTTTGCGTCGGGGTCGGACTGGTTTTAGCGGTGGTTGACGAGATCGTAGCAGTGGTTGTGGAGGACGGGGGGGTCTCCGTTGTGGTCTTGTCTTTCTTCCAGAACTTCCATCCTGCCTCGACGTCTGTTGGAAGAGCGTTTATGGAGCGAGTTTTGTTTTTGTTTTTGGGTCGAACAATTGGATTAGATCGATAAATGGGATTGTGGTCATTTATTTGGGATGCGTTTTTTCGGGGGAGAAAGAAAAATGCTTTTTAAATGGTTTTCGTGGTTGGGATTACTTTTGTTATTGCGATTTACTTTTTCAACAAACCATTTAGAAAGTTTCCTTTTCAGGTGTATAAACTAATCATTTATTTGTGTTTTATAACAAGCTAACTTTTTATAAGAGTAAGTGTGGATTTTCGCGGAATTTAAGGAAAGACAAGATATTTCGACGAGTTAAAAGTAACAATGATCTATTAAACGATTCGTAATGTTTCCTTTTAAGTATTATCTTTTGATTCACTTGTATTTATACCGTTTAGCATCAGTGTTTGTGGTGTTTTGTATTTAAAATAGTCAACCTTCCACTTTTTAAGGACATTGAATTATCATACAATCCTTTTGATTTGTTATACTCTTCAAGTTAGAATAGTAAGTGTTATTCTTGTTTTATAATTAAAATTAAATTTTGGATTAAAATAGATTACGCCTGGCAAGAAATATATTATCGTTGATTATAGCTGCTAAGATGTAAGTTTTTGCGTACTGATTAGTGTACGCTTTGAACTTGTTAAGTAAGGTTATCGCGAAAGTAAAAAAACTTTTCTGAGATTTCGTAAGCAAAATATAAATCAATTAAGTCATCAAAAATATATGTAACATGCTAGAGTTTCTGAAACTAACTGCGTCGTTAATTTGCATTAAAAATATATTTGTTTTCATCACAAATTTACTACTGTATAGTTTAGAAATATTGTAACATCAATTACCTTACGTTAAAATAAAATAAAAGTTAAAACTTATTAAATTTATATAGTTCACTTGTTGCTGCTAAATACTAATAAATTTCGATTTTACGTGTATCATTTCCATTAAACTACTAAATAACATAACAATAATAAAAGTGCTTTATATTTTCAGTTTAAGGTACATCTCTTTAAAACATTGTGCACAAAATGGTTTCAGTAGCAGTCTTGGAACGATCCTACTTAGCATTTGCAAACACGTTTTACTCGTAGCCTCGAAGACGTTTATACAGTTTCAACATCAGAACATAACTGCCATAATAATTTTGAAAATTCGTCTGCTTTGTTTACGATCCTTAAAACCTCAATAAAACGTTCTCTTTAGAATTTATTCTTGTAAATACATAATAATTTTAACGCAATGCTAATTACTTTGTTAAATTAAAGCAGGTAAAATGAAACAAGAGCCAAGAAAATAGGGCAAAATTAAAAAAAATACACTACGTTCCTTCATCGCAATTAAAATATTAAAAGCGTTCTCTGAACCAAAACAAGAGCATCGCAATAAAACTACCATCTCTTTTACAGTCAGCCTTCCAAGTACTCCCGTCTTACAGAGAGCAACTAATAAAATCCGAAGGAGAAAAAGCGTTTTGTTCCTCGACGCAAATCAACGAGCGTAAATTTCTTGCGTTCCCCCTAATGAAGGATTTCCCTCGTTAGACTCACCGACGACGAGCGCGACCGACAGCAGGAAGACGAGGAAATAGACGCTTCTCATGGTTCTGACGCAGCCTTCGCTGCAGACGTGTGTATATATCGACTCTTCTCGAGCGCTCTCCCGAGATCGACTGAAGTATCGGCTCGGCTCCTTGAGGCGCTTGGGGGGGGCCGCGCGACGACGCTCACCCAGGCTTTCCCGTTGGCTTCGTGTCTGTGTGTGTGGGTGTGTGTGCGTGTGTGCTCGGAGCCGGCCGGAGCCGAGGAGGATGATGTCACTGGTTTGGCCGATCCGGAGGACTGCGGAAGGTCGCCGCGTAAGATAGT
>JAWWEO010000036.1:6504257-6633822 GCA_035582975.1 Ormyrus labotus
ATCAGTTGTCTTCAAAAGAGCATAATTATCTAACTAGTGGTGCAAAACTCAATAAAAAAACTGCAAGACGCACAGCATTATTTTTAGCTATTTATGCACCAAAAAAAGGTGTAATTGATATTTGGAGTATGCAGCATGGAACAAAAATTACTACTTTTTCTGCTAGTAAAAATGGAAGGTGAGCAGTCAAACTATTTTTTTTATTTCATTTAGTATTAACTATGTATAGTAAATACAAAATTATTTGTTTCATAGATTATTGTACATAAACTACGGGTTTTGCGGTTTAAGTGAATCGCAAATTACTTCACATAATCAAGCTCAGCATCCTTGTATTTTTATTGATCCTCTTGGAGAAATTAGAGAGATTATAGTTCCATTTCATTATGCACTTAGCAGTCAGAATAGGAGTAGAGCTAGAGATATGTATTTATTTAAAAAACTCAAAGCTTTTTTAAGAGAAGATGATTTTGAGGAGGATAAATTAATCAATGAAATTACAAATATTTGCATGGATTTGAGAACAAATGAAGTTCGATTACAAACCATTGAAATGCTCATGACAAATAAACATATTACTCCTGATGCTTTACTGGCTGCCACTAAACATGTTTCTAAAGTTGATATCCCAGGTGTGTAATTAGTAAACCTGTAAGTTTATTTTTTATTTTTTATGTAAAATTTTTTTCTAATTTATACTCAACAGGTGATGATGATGATTTAGAGCCAGCAACGAAAATACTTAATCAGACAATAAGTCAATTGAAAAGAGCAATTAAGTTTTATAAGTATTTAAGGATACAATTTGATCAGCCTCCAGAGTACAATACTGTTGCCTCAGATGCAGTTCCTGACGGAAAACAAGTATCTTCTATATTGTATACATCTGAACAAGAGGTTCATAGAATATTAAAATTATCTAAGACAATAGAAAATTTAAAAACTTCAAGTGTAAAAGTGCAAAGCAGAGTCACGTTTAAAGAAGATGGTAGATTGTTTTTAGACTTTTTATCCTGTTTTGAGTTTGGCACTCCTGGTTTACTAATATTGCATAAAGACATTACTTATGAAAAGAAAGTTCAAATGTGTAAGTAATCACAAAATAATGTCAAATAATAGATTTATGAATTAATACTAATAATTATTTATCTTTTAGCAAAATTGATATTCCAAGGATGGATATATTCTAATGATCCAATATCAAAATGGCAAGATTATGCCTTCATTAGTGATATACATCCAGAAGTACTGATACAGTTTGCTTTACTTTACTGGTTAAATAAAAAGCCAGCTGCAGCACTTGAAATAGAAATAACAAAATTTACAAAACTTCTTAACGCTATTTGTTCTTTAAACGGTTAGTTTTCTTTTTTAATTCCAATTTTGTTTACTTATTAATATACTAATTAATTAAATGGATGTTTTAGACTCTGATGAAATATGCGGAAATTACAATGATACGTCAGATTGGTGGAAGGAAGTACGAAACATTTTAGTCAATTCTACTAATCCTTTTAGTGCATTAACAGCTGCGATGGCTTGTAGAGCTGTATCAATTAGTATGCAAAGAAATAAAGACAGACTGCAAAATAGTTTCAAAGATAATAATAATGGTAATGAAGGAGAAGATGAAAAAAATGGTAATAAACTTGAAAAAATGGAAGAAGACGATGACAAAGAAGATAATTCGTCTCCAGAAGAAGAAACAGCTAGTAATATTAGTGATTGGGAAAATGTTAGTAAAGACACATGTCAATTTTCATTATTAATAGGCAATCTAGAAGATATCGCTATTTTAGATGCAGTTGTAAGGTAATTTAAGTTGATTTATTTTTTTTTAATGAACTTAAAGACCCAAATTTATAAATTGCAAAACTTTTAGCATTTCTCCAGTGTTAGACGACACCACGACATTTCATACTCTTCCGTATGAACCAATTAATGTCTCTTTAGCACACATTCTTTCTAAAGGCAAAGGTAAACTTTGTAGGAATAAATTTTTTAATAAAATATGTATTCAAATGAAATATTCTCAAAAATTATGCAATTATTTGTGTACTTTAGGTTCTGTATCAGAAATAGTAGCAAGATGGCTTAGTTCTGCTGGAGTTGATCCAACACGTTTAATAGATACAACAGATGTTGAATTTGATCAATTACAATTGTCAATAGATTCATTAAAACTCGCAGGCTCCTTAGATGAAGCTAAAGCTGTTGAACTATTACAACAAGACTCGAATGCTTTATTATCAGTTTCAGTTGAAATTGGTAGCGAAGCAAAAGCTGATCAAACCTCACTTACAAGTATTTTAGGTATATTAAAAGCTATAATTAAAAAAATTCGGATTTGTGTCTCGTATTAACTCTTGAAATTATTTCAGATAAAGTGTCGTTACTTAAGCAACATTTTCCCTACAGTTTAACAAGTAGTGTTTTATTAGCAAATTTAACATGGGAGTTTGTTATGTCGTGGAAAAAAGATAATGCACTACTATCCTCTTTAGAAGCTGCTTTATCTATACTTCGTCAAATTCCTAAGAAGCAAGTTCGTCATGGTAAGTTTTCATTTAAAATATCCTAACTAACGTTGCTTACTCATAATTAGTATATTTTTGAATCTTAGGAGTCTGTTGCCTTCTTTGGAATCTTTATTTAAAGAAAAAAATGCAAAGCGTTGCAAATCTCATTAATAAATCAGGAAAATTGCCAAAAGAACGTCTGTGCATGCAAGAAATCGGACTTTCAGATACGCAAGTAGCAACATTCTTGCAGCACTGTGTTACATTTTTAGATATATTTTTAGATGTGAGTATTAGTTCTGATTTTTCTCGTTTATATTAAATATCATTTTTATAAAATAAAACTGTATTCTTTAAGGCTGAGGTGCTAGAAGAAGAAAATTGTTCTTTTATTAAATTTGAGGAATTGTGGGAAGGTCATAGTGGTGGTCCTCAACCTCTTGCTGCATTAGCAGTTTCTCAAGCACAAGCATGGTACGACTTGCTTTTATTGCACTTACAATTAGCGAATGTACTTCATATGATGGCATATTTTAATCTTAAAACACCTAAACCTATCAACAATCTTTTTGATTCATTGGTAAGTTTGTATGTATAAATAATAATGTAACACAAAAAAAAAATACAAAATAATTTCTTATTTTGATAGGCTCATCAGTATTTTTTCCAAGATATAACCGATAAAGCAATGGTTCCTTGGTATAAGGATGAAAAAAGAGATCATTTCCGAACAGAATTTCTTTGTCGCGTTATTACAGCTTCAATGGACTCAATTCATCGAGAAACCACTGAGGCTGATAGTTTCAGTTCTTCTCAAGCTATTCTTTGGATGAGTAAATGCCAAAATTTAGCGTCTGTTTGGAATATTAATAATGACGAACTTAGAATTCATCAAGCTTGTCAATTATATATAAACGGATTTGATCGAATAGCTGAAGAGGTATTATCACCTAAAATAAATTATTTAAAGTTTTAATTTATAACAATCCTTACTAGAATATTTACTAGTTTTTGTACTTTCAGATTATTATTTCAATAAATGATAATGAAAAGTTAGGTGCATCTCTACTTCCCATAGCAGGTGGACGTATGAAAGCATACCTAGCTAAAGTTCCAAATTTGTTAGAAAAAATGTCAAGCATGAGTCCAGCTCTTACGATATATTTAGAGAGTCTTTCCCAGGTTTGCATCTATTATTAATATTTTGTTTATTTATAAAAAGAATTTAGATTACAAATATATTTGAATACCAATTTAATGATTTATTACAGGAATCTTCTGGAGTAGTTTTTACATCATGTTCTAACGAAGATACAGCAGAATTGGTGATAAAAATTTTGAGGTGTCTTCCAGATTCTCATAGACAGTATCACATAGCCGAGCAAATGCTTGATGCAGCATTAGCTTATGTGGGTGGTGAATATTTGTTCAAAATGAGTCGTCGATAATTTGTTCAGATTAATTTTATATTTCTTTAAACAATTGTTGATAAAATATCGATGCAGAAATAGACGTGTGAAAGTTGTTACCATAAAGAGTAAACTTTCGGTTATACTCCTGCCCTTACGAAGCATTTAAACGAAGCTCGATTTGTAAATTTTAAAATTTTTTGATATATTTCTCTAGTTTGAATACTGTTATCTGTAAAAACGTTTTTATCTTACGTCGATTTTTAGAACATAAAGTAGCATATATTATATCGAATGTTGTAATTGTACATATAGACGCAGACATTGTTAATATATAACTAAACGATTTATTGAATTCTATTGAATTTAAAAAAATCTATAGTAAATTGTGTGCCATGGATGCGAAATAGGGGATTCCGCCTATAAACAGAGAATTACCTTTGCGCCCCTGGTACACATACTATTTTTTGACCTAATGGGCGAAAAATTTAATTTCGCGCCCGGAGGGCCAAAAATAGTTTTTTCGCATTTACATCTTTAAAATCGTACAACTTTCTAGTCTAACACGCAAAAAAAGCTTAGAAAAATTATTGAACAACGAAAAAGCTAGTATTTCAAGGAAAATCATGTTTTATAAGAAAAATAAGGAGATTCTTTCAATTTTTGTACTAGTTTTATTTTATAAAAATAAGATGCAACTCCTTTAATAGTAAATTGTCTTCTCTTTGATTCACTGCAAATAAATTAAAATCGTTCGCATAAATCAGACATGCGGTTGTTAAATTAATTACATTTCCCGTAGTTATAATCAGCGACACTCGGATCATTCATTACACATTCAGGCATTTATACAACACGATCAAAATACATATATACACTTATGTACATATAAGTGTCTTTAAGCAATTCACTGAATCTTTCTCACTGCTTTATCTTCTTTTATCTGTTTCTTTCATTATCTTGCTTTTTGGTTGAACTCTTTTTGTTTTACTTTTCTACGCATCAACTTCAAAAGCGAACTTGAAAACCTTTGTAGCCTGGCTTTGTCACCGAACATAAATCTTTGAATTCGCAGTGGTGTATTTGACTTTCTGGACTTCCGACATTCGAAAGCCAATCTGCCCTGAAAATTAAAATTAATTGTTCAATTAAACCGTTAATATTTTATTTGAATCGATAAATAACTGTGAAATGGCTAATCAACAATTTTATTTAATCTTTTGTGTCAAAATGCAGATAGCAATATTAATGAAGGGTGCAGCGATTTGACAGTTTTCAAATAATGTTTTTTCACACTGTTTCATGATTCATTTTGATAACTTGAAAAAATTTCAAATGAAACCTGTTTTTAACACAGATTTGACCGATTACGCAATAGATAAATAAATCGAACGATTAACCAATTAAAATAACAATTTACAAAAGTGGCAAAAAAAAAAAAAAAAAATCGTTCCATAAATTCTCGATAAAAGATTGCTTTTTCAATGAGCATCTATTTGCATCCCATTAATTAACTCGCTATACGCAACGACTCGTTCGTGTCCGTAACACCGTTATGATCTGGCACGCATACATAATTTGGCAAGATATAACGAGGATTCAGCGGCTCAAGCCCCTTTTATAATATATTTTTAATACGGCGGATCGATCGATGGACGCGTCATCAGCCTCGCGATCAAGGATACTCCTCGCGCTTTTATCATCTTGTTCGCTCGAGGGGAGAGAGCCAAATTTTTGCGGGAGCGCCGCCGCGGCGTCCGAACGCCAGTCCTGCCAATCATTTAGCGGAGAAGAGAGCAGAAGCTCCGCCTGTTATAATTAGCGGCTAATCGGATCGCGATCGGATATTTTTGTATGGCGAGTCTCCTGCGCTAACGGCTTACTCATCGACTACCGATTTTCCGATCTAAAGCCGATAATTTCTTAAACTTTTTATTTCTGTCGGATTGTGAATGATCGATACTAAAAACTCAGCTTTGCAGTTTATTACTGCAACTGAATAGAGCCTATTTTGATGAAATGTTTAAGCAGCAACAGTTCCGAAATACAACGGTACAAGTAAACTATTTGTTGAAGAATAAAGCAAGCGTGACGCAACGAACGTTCATTCGGCAGGCTTGCGCAAGCAGCAAAAATAGAAGGCTTTCTCCGCAAAAGGGCGTCTATTTCGGAAAATTCGCAAGGAAATTCGGGCTTCTATTTCGATCGTTTGTTTATTAAGTCTTAGCGAGGAGCGGGCTGGGGTAACGCATTGTCCGCCGGTGCGGCCGTACCTACAATACACTGGATTGTAACTCAAGGTGGCTAATTGCCGGCTACTTCCTTTTTGGGGGGAAGCCAGGAAAAGCTGCGCATATTGTTCGCCGTCCATCGAGGATGCCGCATCTAATAAAGCACTTCCGTCTGCTCCGTAAGCTCGGCTTTCGTCATCTTTGCAGCAATGACGAGCTTGGCAGTTTGATGAGCAGGCGATAGGACGGGTACATCGGGATCGTCCCTCTCCCCGTTCGAATGGAAATTGGCTGCGAGAGAGACCGCGATATTATAAGCGATCCCCTCCCGCCAGTCGTCGCGCTTTTTCTCCTTTTTTATTTACTAATTTTTCAAGCATAATGCTCCAATTCCCGCAATAATGCTCAATGATGAAATCCCGTCGCGCACGTCGCTCTTTGCTCGCGCTGGCAATGAACTTGAAAGAGGCGCGATCCTTTCGTGCTCGCGCAGAGCTTCGCTGATGCACAAGTCCGACGATCCGAGCGGCGAAGGATAATGAGCCGCCGCAGCACCGCGCAGCTCGCGAGAAAATGGATCAGTAGGTCTGGCTATGCGGGCTCATCAAAATAAACGAGCCGAGCGCGACGATTGTCCGACTCTCATTTTCTTCCTCTGCATTCAGCTGTCTTTCCACCCCCGAACCTCGGGGCTTTTCTTTTTTTATGGGAAATTCAATTGGAGCGGGCTTTGCGATTCACGGAAAAAAGGGAAGGTTGACTACTGTAGCGGGCGAGCGCCTACATGCACTTGAGCTTGTCGGCCGGTTCTCTCGTCTATCCTTCACCTTCGGATTCTTCGAGAGCGTTCGCGTCGGGAGCCCGCAGCATCACGAAAGAAGGCGGAGGCGCTGCGCCGTGCCGGACCATTACCTCATTAAATCCTTATTAAAGCCAGTCTTCGACCTAATAGTGCGTGCGCGAGCAATTTACTCGCCTCTCTCTCTCTCTCTCTCTCGCGGAGGTCACCGCCGAGCACTTGACGGCCAAGTATAGGCCAAGCGCACTCCTGCTACCCCCAGCGAGCAACTTTTCAAAGACTTTTTGAAAAATATTTTCAATTTGCTTTTCTTAATTAAATGCTATTTCACTGCTTCAGAATTCGTAATCTTTCAAACAATTTCAGACGAACGACTTCGGAATCCCAAAGCCAAAAGAAAGTTTATCACGGCATTGAAGTCGAGGTTTCTTTTCTGCGTCGCGGATAAAAGTTCGCAGAAGCGGCAAGCGGCGAAGCAATGGGATAATGAGATGTACCCACCGTATGTAGCTTATTACCGTCGATGTACGGCAAAACCGGCGAGTTTTATTGGGAGTATGACGCGGCCGTACTTGAGCGATTCTCCGAAAAATTTGCCGCCGGCAAACTCGCGGCTTATTCCTCGGGCGCCTTAAACAAATAAGTTATTACAGAGCGATACGCGACGCGCGACTCAAACAGAATTGTTATTTGATGTGCGCTTTCGCGCCCGGCGAGATAATCGATCGTCGCTTTTGATGAAACGAATTCTGACACTTACATTTGATCGATAAGGGCCTGTGCTCCCTGCATCTTTCCCAAGATGGTTCCTTGCTTGCTGTTTTTCACCCAGCCGACGATTCCCAATCGCGTGCACAGCTCTCGCACGTATTTTGTGAAGGAACAACCTAAAAATCGGATCGAAAATCGGATGAAGAACCTTGGGTGCGATTCAAAAATAATTTCTCTGACGCGTCGCATTATATCTTTTGTTGTCTTTGCATCATTATGTTTAGAGGATTATGCTTATACTCTGGTTTGCTAACTTTGGCGCGTTGCTAACGTAATATTAATAGATTATTTGTCTTATTTAATCGAATGTTTATAGTTGCGTTAATTAATTAACAAGGTGTTTCACAATTTTACAAAAACTATCGTATTTAAAGATATAATTAACTTTAATTAAATAATGGACTGTTAAGGTAAATATACATCTTTTTGATATGAACGAAGACTATTTTTAAAGAAATCCCCTGACGTCAAGAGCAACTAAGAAATGAAAGACTCACCTTGCACTTTCCCGAAAACCTCAAACTCTACCGAGACGAGAGGCTCGTGAGCGAGGGGATCGTCGGAGGCCATACTGTCCTCGGGTCCTTGGTCCACTGAAAAGGAGGCACAGCTCGAGCTGGTCGTTTCGTCCGAGATTTCTCTTCGTTCGATTTTCTCGGCTTCTATGCGAAAGCGAGTCACAGGAGAGTTCGCGATGCGTGCCGCTCAAAGAGGAGATCGGAGGAGCGCCGCTGCGAGCTTTGCGCGCGAACTGATTTTCTTTTCGGCCGACGTGTCCACTCTCTCTTTTTCACCGACTCTCTCGCTAGAGTGGTAAATAAATATAGACTCCCCACTCGGTGGTCGGGGAGAGAGCCAACGATAAATTATTGGCGAACGATCGATTCCCGATCGATCGGCCTTCCATTCGTTTTTTTCTTCTACTTGCTCGTAACGTAATAGAACAAAATCGACTCGCGGCATTTTAACAGTTTCCGGAAGGAACTTGAAGACTTTGAAAACCCAAGCATGCGCTTGCTTCCTCGTTGCTCTCTCTCTCTCTCTACCTGCGTCCGATCCCGTGATTGGTAACCCAGCAGGGCCACCGGCGAGCGACAATAGCCGTGAGGTCGGCTCGCACTGTATAGAGCTTCCGCGTTTCCACCCGAGAGCAGTCCACCTGCCCGAAGAGAAGCGGCGCGAGGCCCGGCAATTAAAACCGGGGCAGCAGGGAGAAGGGCAGCGCAGATGAGCTCTCTCTCTCTCTCTCGCAGCCGCGCGCGTAACCTTCTGGTGCATTGTGCGGGGACACGTTAAATATAGGCCAGGAGGGCCGGCATTGTTCGGCGATTAGCGTCGGGCCGGTTAATTGCCGGGCCACGGGGGGCGGCTGGCTCTCGCAGGATATGGAGGCTCCTCCGGCAATTCATAAAATGATCGGCGCGCGAGGCAGCGACGGCAGCAGCGAGCGAGCGAGTCAGACGAGAGCGGCCGCATTATCATTGTTACAAACCCAAGGTCTCATTGTGCTCCGCTTGTGTCAGGGTTCAGACGTCACGTCGCGCGCGAACCAAGAGAGAGAGAGAGAGACCGTGTGCATGCGTGCCCCCGATTGCGCACCAAGCCATCGACGGCACTTGCTCTCTCGAGCGCGGATTTCGGGGAGAGTGTTGGGGAGGTTGGTACAATTCACGAGAAGACGCGTCTTGTGCTTTTCACTAGCTATTTATTTTCTGATCGATCGAGGAAGGAGAACATTGGCTTTCTCCCTCCGCTTTTTGCATCGAGATTATCAATTCGAGCTAAAGAGACAACGCGCAACACAAGCCTGTCGTCGCCTCGTAATACAGCGTTTCGGATAGTAAAAAACAATAGTATCGCGAACGAAGAGGGAGACAGGCGGTTGGCCGCGCCGATATACATAATACAATCGCAGGAGAGCGATGAACTTGAAAAGTAACACTTTTCTCTCGCTTCCTTTTTTTATTTACAACCTAAACCTATAGGCGTTTTTATCTCTGCAGGTAAGCCGTCCGTCGATGCACACACATATATTTTTTCGCGCTTTTACAGCAATAAATAATAGTACAACTCTTTCGTATATCTATGTTTATATAAATAGAACACCTCGTATAGTTAAGGTAGTAGCTCGACGTATCGTCGAGTGAAGCGTACGAATGAAATATCGCTAATGCAGTGACGCTTAAGAGAATCCGGCAGAACGTCAATCGATTATAAGGCGAGAGCAAAGCGAATTATGACGCCGTACAATAGATGCGCAGTTTTCCAAGCTCTCGTATCAAAAAGAAAAAAGAAGAAGGCACCCACCGCCGACGATTTCAAAATAAGCATGTGATCTCAGGCACACCGAATCGCGCTACTCTTTCTTTTTTTTCGCGACTCCTCATCAGCCGTCGACACCTGTCGAAAATTATATGTATATTTGTTCACAGCCATTCGCAGTGTAACAATCGTCGAGTAACGTGACTATATAACTTATGAACAAAACAATGACGCACTTTTCTATCGCTACAATACACGGCAAAGTATCCGATCTTTGAACATCCCTCCATTCACTCGGTAATGACGATGCGTTTCGACCGAAACTTGTTCGCGTATAAGTATATATAAGGTACTATTTATATATATATGTGTGTGTGTGTGTGTGTGTGTGTGTTGTGTGTGTCTTTATATACATACTAATCTCTGGTAGTTCGTCTGCAGCTTCGTCGGCCTCTACTGCGGTCCGCAAAGGTGTACGATATACATTTTTCTTCCTATCACACTTATCATCGTAATAATTCGAGAAGCACTTTTTCCCCCTCCCCTCCTTTTCTTAAGTATTTCTATAGGTCTCGCGCGCACTTGACTGCGTCCCTTCGTTATTTTACACTCTTCTTTCGTACAGCAGCGTTTTTAATGAAGGGCTCGCACATTTCGTTGCGCACTAAGACAGAAGACAATGTTTTCTTTTCTCTTTGCACGTCGAATGAATGCAAGTGACTTTCTTTACTTCGAAGTGTTAGCCTATAAAAGTTAAACATTGAAAGGGAGATTCTCTGTTTAGTAATATTTTAACGAATTTGAAAAAATAGCCTTCAAGGAATAAAAAAGAAAAAGGAGCTGTCGAGAGCAAAGAAAGCCAGCAGGATCTCAGACGAGGGACTCGGGGTTGGCGGGCTGGATGATGGGGGTGACGGTGGGGTTGAGCAGGGCGCCGTTCTCGGCCTCCTTGGCGCTGGGGTCGCCGCCGCCGCAGCCGAGGTCCCGCGAGGCCACGATCAGGTTCCGCCGGCGGGCCTCCTTCTTCTCGCGCTCGATCTGTAACCCAAGAGTTCGAGCTCATTCTGGGTCACCGGTCGCGGGATTTTTAGGCTCTAGTCTATCTTTGATTTGTCAAAGAAATTGCGCAAAGAAAAACTACTAATAAAAAGTACCGACCTTGAAGAACATCCTCAGGTAGTGGCAGGGAAAGACGACGCACTTGCCGGCCTCCTCCTCGGCGTCAATGTAGACGCCCCTGACGAGGACGGAGTTGCTGCAGTTGAGCAGGACGAGGAAGACGAAGCAGCCGAGGTGGGTGATCCAGCAGGAGAGCTTCGGGTCCTCCGGCAGCAGCCACAGATCGAGGACGTTCCAGATGCCGCGCCATACGTTCACCGTGCCGATGAAGCTCAGCAGCAGGAAGCCGTCCGCCGCGACGAGCCGCGTCAGGCCCTGCAGCCTCGAGCAGGCGTACCGCATCAGCGGCTGCAGCGAGAAGGTCACCGCTACGATCACGTAGCCCAGGATCTGCGGAGAGAGCAGGCGACAAGGGTTTTTTCTCTCATTAATTGCATCAACGTTCTCTTGGAGGCTATAAATTACGATCTTAAATATTCCTGCGCTTCTACCTGAATGAGGAAAGAATCAAAATGCCATGTGCCACTCGGACAAATAAAGGATATAATATACAAAGATTGTGCTAATAAAGAATTCAAAGAAGAGGAAGATAACGAAAATGTATTAAAGAAGAACTTGGCTATTCACGCTATTCACGTTGATTCCTTAAAAATACAATGTTGGATATGTGCAATAAATTATAATTACGTAACGCTTTTCTAATCGTATCTAGTAAACCCTGCAAACTTTTATTCATAAAATCGGAAAAAACGTGCAAGTGCTTATTAATTAGACGCAGCGATGTATTTAACTAAATTAGAATAATTGGAATTTTAAAAAATAATTCGCTCCTCTAATTGAATAATAGCTCCCTTAACCGCATTAAAAGCGGCCAATGTAAATCACGAAATCATCGCGTCAAATCCAATGATCATTAAAAAGCCTTAGCCTCGGCGCGCTTGACGAAGAAAGGCTCGACGAGCGCAAATGTCCCCGCGGCACAAAAGGAGCTCCCCTTTTTTGCCACAAACAAGAAGCCGAGCGCCTCGCGCGCCGCGTCCATTATAATCATCGCCAATTGGCGAATAATTCAATTACATGATCGAACTAGCCCGGTTGAGTCAAAGCCGAAGAATTATTATCAATGTACAACTTTTCTGACGCGGACCCGCTTCAATTGGAGCCTTTCATCGGCGCTTAGACGACTATTTTTGGACGGCTCAATCAAAATTCACCGGGAATACGCGGCCGTTCGAGTTCTTTTTCGACACCTGTTCAATCAGCCTTTTATATTCCAACTCTTTTACTTTCAACTTCTCGTCTAAATAAAATTTTTACATTAAAATATTTCGTGCCAAAAACCTGCCTACCGACAATCGCAATAATCGTTCAATAGAACAATGATGATTTATCGTATATAATTTTCCGATCGTTTACTCCATTATGCAAACGCGCCTTTAGTGAAAAACAGTAAATTTAGTCGGCCGAATCCTAATGTTTCCCCGATCGACACGTGCATTTTAATCGTGCATTTTAATCACTCAGCGCTTACATCTCCAGCCGAGCACAACGTAACTGATATAAAATTAGACTAATTAAACGAAAGAAGTTACTGACAAGCGCCCCCGAGGGTACTTCCCTTGTTTACTCGCCGCTCCCGAAACAATCGGCCGCGAGGGAGTCCAACTAATTTCGGGGCGCGTTTCAAAATCCCCTTATTTATCAATTAAGAAATAAGACTTGCGCCACTTCTCCTCTCCCCCCGACGATTTGCTTGATTGCTTTTTTGCCCGAGAGTTTGAGCTTGATTAAAAGTGACGATTTCCACGTACAAGCATTTTCCAGCGCTCTTTTAACGAGGAAATAAAGTACGAGTGAAATAATCTTAAATAAAGCGCACGTCGAATCGAACGTTACGGATTACGACTGGCGGCTGCTAATATTATCGGCGGGATCAACATTTTCCGAAGGCGCCAAGATTCCGCCGGTATATTTGCATAAGCACGGCAGCTGAGCACAATCGCTGCCGCTTCAATCCTTTACCGATAAAACTCTGCGAGCCGGCATTGTTTACGTGTCGCTCGATTTTCAGGCCTTTTTATAAAACCGTTGTTTAACCGCTGCAGCTAAATATATATGTATTGTCTCGACGCCGCTGATAAGCCGGTATATATTCCTCCGTCGGCCGCGTCAACGATATACGTGGAATTTTAATCGATTTTAAATTAGTACAAGCATAATACTTTTTTCGAAATTTTAAAATTTTTCATCAAGTTTGCTCATTACAAACAGCGTAAAAATAGCACGAGTACTTACAAGAGAGCCAATCGCCGAGTGTTCTCGATTTTCGGGAAACAGGTAGAGATCGAACAATACCCAGGCGCCCCTCCAGACGAAAACCACCAAAGTTCCGACCACACCGACGCTGAACGCACAGTCGAGGATATAAAGTGACCAATCTCTCGTATTCTGGAAAAAAGAACATTTCATTAATTAGCGTCATTTTTTTTCATTACTACCAAATTTTACAAAAAACCATTGATTGTTAATTAAAAGTTATTGCATGAATTTACCCTTCTTAATTACCGGGTGGAAATAATAAATTTTAATGAAGAAAATCGATTCTAGGGAATAAGCTGTCTAATGGAATTTAAACAAATTGATAAGGTTATTATTTATCTGTATATTTATAGTAGATTATTATCAAGTTAAAAAGCTTGTCTAATCATTCAGTGAACTCTCGAAGAATGCAAATTTTTTCACTACCAGATAAGTCTTGTTATTAATATCCGACCTTTTAATATTGAATAATCAATTTGACAAAAACATTGTCATAATTATAACTTTTGAAAGAAGAATCCCGACTAATTCAGCCCAAATTACGATCGAAAGCGGCATGAATCAAGTCGGGTTTCGAAAAGCCGCGAAAAGAAGCATGAGGCGCGCTGACACGTGTTGCTTCTTGCCGCTCACCGACAGACGGACACACGCCTGTGTGCCGCAACGACGCTGGTCGACGATCGCAACGCGGGGGAGTCCCGGCCGGAAACTTGGCTTACGTGCAGTGGATCTAATGCGCAGGCGGCGAGCTTGCGCCCGATCGCCGGTCGATCGGGATTTGATTTCGGTGTGCCGGTCGTCCCTCGGCGGGATCGTCGCGCGTCGAGACTTGTCGCTTCGCTTTACCATTTTAGCCTTTAGCCCGAGTAGGACCCGAGTGCTTCCTACATCCTCTTTCTTCCACGGGCCTCTTTCTTCGAATAATCCCGCCGTTTCTTTTTGCTTTTGGAGGTTAATACGCGCCCGGAGAGAGGAGGAGGAGGAGGAGGACCTGCAGCCGGAAATTGCAGTTTATCAATCGAGTTATTCGAACGAATTGAAATGTTTTCAGTTGAGTATATGTGCCAGAACAAGTGTGTCAAGTACACTCGACGCTCCGAGCGCATCTCCCCGAGAGCGGCTTCTCGCGTTTACTCTTGCTGGATTTCTGAAAAAATAAAAAAATCGTCTGGCGCCGCCAAAGCTCTGTCGATTTCCAAACTTTCCGCGACGTTCGCACGTGTTCTTTAGATAAGGTGAACCAGAGAGGTAATAATGCTTATATTTAGCTGATACTTTAAATTGAATGGTTCCAGCTGAAATAGTTACTATCGAAAGAACATAAAAAAGCTTTCTACTAATCTAGTAGTAGCCTACACTCGTGGCGTCGCACTTGGATCCACTTACGTTGACTCGAAAGAGAGTTGGCACCTCGAAGTATCCAGCGAAGGTGTCGAGGCTAATGGCGAACGGCGGCGCCGATATGTTCCTCAGGGTCCTCATGACCGCCAAGGCCAGCAGACTGACGCAGGTAGTGGTGAATACGGTGCTGAAGTTGTGCTCGGTGTAGAGGTCGAGGGCCTGCCAGGCGCCCCTCCAGGCGTTCACGCAGCAGAATCCAAAGATCGCCGTGTAGAGCCGACTGCCCACGTAGAAGAGCAGCCTGTGCTTGTCCGGATGCAGGCACTCGTCGAGGAGGTTCTGGGCGAGGTTGAACGTGAAGAGGCCGCAGAAGCCGATGAGAATGGATGCGAGGCTGCTGAGCTCGGCGTTGTCCGGGTAGATGTACATGCCGCTGAGGCCCCAGGTGCCGCGCCAATAGCCGACGACCGCCGGGCCGGCTATCGTCGCGGAGAATACGGCGTCGAGGACCGTGAGTACCGTGTAGTGGAGCCTGGAGCTCGGGGCTCCGGCGTGCTGGCCGTGCGCGTCCAGGCGGCCGCCCGCCGCCGCGTGTAGCTCCACCATCTTTGGGCAGTTTGGCTGCAGGACCGACTTTTTATCACTGCCGCTGCAGCCCATCCTCGGGCATCTTCTGGCCCGTTTATTACCTGCTGATTCTCTAAAGAGGGATTCTCTTTTCGTTGGACGAGCAGAAAAAGGCCGCTTTTCGAGAATTAATGTTGCTGTTGCTGCAACGAGTGCTGAATCGAGTCACCGGAGCGTCTTCCTCCTGGATTCTCCGCGGCTCCTCTTCATCTTCGTCTCGATTCCCGGTCGGTCATCGTCATGTTCACCGATCTCTGTCAGCAGCCGCGCACATGACTCGGGAGCTTCTGGCTCGGTACTGCGCTGGCTCGCTCGGCTACGGCTATCTTTTATCAACTGTTGAGCGCGGGAGCCAACACCATCTCACTATCATGCGGAACATCGACGACTAGGCAGCAGCCGTCTCTGTCTTTATCGCGTGCAGAATGGCGGCGGCGCTTTTCTAGTGTGGGTGGCCGCGCGGCAAAAGTAGACACACGCCGGTGAGTGTGAGAGAGGGGAACCCGTCAACCCCCTCCTGGAGGCAGCTTCGAGTGCCAGCGCGCGTAATAATTGTCGAGCCTAGCCGCTAGATTGGATTGTTACGGGACGCAGCAGCCGAAGCACCGGGAGGGGGAGAGAACCAGTCAGAGAGAAAACATGATTAAGACATCGCCATCCCGCCACCGGGGGAAACCTGAGGGATTCTCTGTCCGGCCGTTAGTCAGCCGTTAATCGGGAGCTCGCGAATTCGGATTTAAGTAGCCCAACTGCCGCAATTGCTGGACATTCTCCAGTCAAGGGTAGGAGCTTTTCAAGCATCCAATCTGCCAACACATTTTAATCTATTAATAAAGAACTGGTTCAAGTGCGTAATGTCTTGAGCGGTAACAAAGTCGTTGAGCGTCTCCTCCAACTTGCCATTACAACAATTTTCTTGAAAATTCTTCAAAAGTAATGCCAGCTTTGCGCTAATGCGCAATACTCACGATAATCGGCAAATAAAACTTCCCTTCGGCTCGGAAATCCCAGAAATATAATAGAGTGTGCCAAATTTCCGATAAAACCCAGGCACTTTATCTTATCGGAGCTGACGAATCTCTGGTACGGAAGGTGCGCAGCTCCTTTATTTTCAACTGATTTCATCTCGACTCGTTGATCGGGCGATTACGCCTTCTTTTTTCACGGATGAAGCGCAACGAGGGAGACAGAGCTTTAATTGCAAAAAATTGCAACAATCTCTCGCAATTGGCCGCGCGGCAATCTCGCGAAAAAAGGAAACAATTCATTAGCATAATCTATTTCTAAGGATATCACGCGCCTAATTAATTATCTCATTCTCGGGCCAAGAAAGAAAGAAAGAATCGTCGAGTGATCGCGGGTGCAATTGAGTCGAGCGCTCGTTTTGCGGTTCCCATGTATAAACCCATATGAGTCATCATTTGGCGACTCATTCTGTCGCATATCGTGCACGCTAATCTTCCTAATTAAGGAATAATACCTGCTGTATTTTCAAAAGTTTTAAAAAAATTCCAACCAGTGACTCTCTATGGAGCGAGGGAACAAAACGGAACAAAAGCCCAGGCCGATTATCAGCAATATATGGGGCGAGGAGGAATACAAAAGAGCGGCGACGGCTCGCAGACGGCTATACGGCCGGAGGAGGAGCAGCAGCATCCACATTGTCTGATCGCGTATCAACGACCTTGGCAGAGATAATCGCCTAAATACGAGAGCGTGGCTGCCGGCCAAGTTCCACGCGGAACTAATAATTCTTCCGAGATTCAATTGGGCCTCGGTTTCGTTGCCATTTTTTTTTATAGCTATACAGTTTCATAAAGCCAGGGTGGATTATCAATTGTATAAGCCTTATGACACCCTGTTTTACGCGAGAGCAAACGTAATAGCTAATTAAACGTCTAACGTCAAAATACATTTTAACGGATTTTGCTGATTTTACTTCCGGAAAGTAAAATCAGCAGCTCAAAAGAATAACTGTTTAAAGCTTTTATGTAATTATCTTATGAAATGTGTCAATTTTTAATGGACTAAACGAAAATTCTTCGAAATATTTTATTAGTATTTTATTGAATTTTTCTACTCGAACAATTTGCATATACGTTTTCACTCTAAAGTAAGAAACTTTCAACGAGAATTGACTCAACTTAGATGTTGTTCTTTACTCCAAGTTTTAAAATTGATTCTATGCATGCTTGTTTTCTGAAGCAAATTTTACGTATGAAAATCTTGTGGAAATGACATTTCGAGTCCACACAACTAAAAGCTACTTTGATTGTAATTTCTGCATGAATGGCTTAATTGCCGAACGTAAAACTCTGAGATTCATCCGATGGCGATCATCTGACTCGGTGAAAAAAAAAACGAGCAGATTTAACGTTCATCAAATTACTAGTCTTTAAAACGGTAAAAAAAACTGTCAATTTTTATATAACGAGGCCCGAACAAAAGCAAAGAGAAGTAAGGCAATAAAGTTATCGAAGCCCGTCGAAGAGCCGAAAAAGCTGTCCGGCCGTCGGTGAATCTTCATTATATAGATTCGGCGGCAGCTGCTACCTTGAGACGTGATTTTTCTGTATGAGTGGCGTTTCCTGCTCGGACGGATTCCGCCGCCGCGGGAGCTTTTGTACTCGGAGACAGAGGCTAATCGACACCTTTTTGTGCGGCAATCAAGCTTCGGTTTCAAGCCAATCTTCTCACCTTGGCAGTCTCCGCAGCCCTCCCTTTCAATGCGAATTACGCTAAGAAACGGATAGGCCAAAATAGAGGCTGCACGGAAGCCGAGGCTCCTGTTGCGTCACTCGGCTCGCTGCTGGATTATCGCATCGTTTATTCGCCGGTCTATAGGGATCCGTTTCTATCCGTTTTTATTTGCCAAATCGAATTTTTAGATAGTAGACCCTAGGGAATGTTTTGCCTTTTTCTAAACGGAAACTTTTCGAGGGAAGATCGTCGAGTTGACGTCGAGAAATTTCTGACTAATGCAGTGGAAGGTGTTAAACAAATGATTTAAAATTAGAGATAAACGCGCAAAATACAGCGTTGTTAACTGTGACGTTAACAACGTCGAAACGAAACAGCAGAAACAGTTTTATTTATGCAACGGTTCAAAATAAATGTCTGCAAAAAGTAAAAAAAGAGACGAAAAAATTAACATGCGACGTCTGTTTTATGTTCCGAGTGAAATAAAGCATGTAGCTTGCCGGTGACATTCTTCACGCGTATTCCAAAACGTATTGACGAACGTTTTCGTAACTTCTCTTATATTATTGTGAAATAATTAATTGTACTGCAGGTGGCGAAGCTTGAGAAAAGTTTGTTTTTCCCGATAAGTTTTATTTAAAAAAAAATTGGGTTATCGGTGCCATAATCGTTAATTAATGAACGCAATGAATGAATAATTAGATAGGCATCAATCAGTCAGGAAAACATTTGTTTACCTTGAATGTTTTCAGACTCTGAAATAATTTCAACGATACACTTCGTTTTGCTCTTAGTGCTTTCAAAAATACCGAGAAAAATAATATGTTTATACTTTTTTTCAGCCCGAACTTTAACAAATACAGTAAAATATTATCCTACATGAAAAACTCGAAGAACCGAACCGTCATAAATCCCAGCAACGCTCAACGACGACACTTAGGTTTATAAGCCGTCAGCGATAATCATCAGTCGTCGCGACACACTCCAGTACCGCATCTTTTATTGTTGTCATGACGGGAGCACGCGCCTTGTTTTCGCGGGTGTTTATTATTATCCGCGCGACGAAAATCCTCGTCATCGGCGGCGAGAAATGCCGATTGCTTATCTGTACGCTGAGTTTTATCGATAATAAACAGCTTTCTGTTTTTCCGGCTCCCGTCGGGCGAAACTGATTATTCGAGGTCTGACAAGGTGCGGGCTCTTTTTTCGATTGGCTGGCCGTTCAATTCGACTGATTCACAGAGAAGCCAAAGTGAGTAAAATTTAGAAAAATATTTTTTTTAAATTACAAACCTAGTTATCATTTTTACAAATACAAAGGTAGTGATCATTTTTACAAATATTTTTGTCAATTTTACAAACCTTGCGGCAAATGTTTATTCGAATGTAGATTAATAAAAATATGTTTTCAAAAAGTGTAGCCGCTCGATCCTTTCGTTGGTGTGCAAATATTAATTAAGACAGTCTAAAATTAGAATGAGACGATTTTAATAAAAAGATAACAAGTACACTTTTTACAGTGCTCAATCATTTTTCAAATATTTAAAAGTTACTATGAAAATTTGCTTATTGATTACTATAATTCAATACATTAAATGATCGTTACGTTAGCATAAATTAATCCACCGTTACAAACGTAATTCGCTGCTCGCTAGAGAAAAAAGAAGCGCTAATTTGAATAGATTATGATCCTTAATTAATTAAACTCCTCGCTTACCCGTCGATTTCCACCGATCCCGCGCGAAAAGCCCGAGAAAAAAATCTTGGAAAACGAAATATTGAATCGTCACTAATGCCGTTTAATCAAATAAAATTACAGATTAGCCTATAGAAAACAAAGCGAAGGCGGTGGCAAATTTTCCTCTATCGCCGATATGATGCAAAAAAGCGACGTATTACACGGATCGATCGGTGCCTCTCGCGCACACCTCGTTCACGGCACGCTAATCGAGCCAATCTTCGAATATGAAGAGAGAGAGAGAGAGAGAGAGAAAGAGAGTAAATGAACGGGGCAATACTAACCGTCCTGTACCTGGTAGGAAAGCGGAAGACGAACTTGGGGCTGTCGAGGGTGACGAGGAAGGGCGGCGCCAGCAGGTTCCGAAGGCAGCGCAGCACCATCAGGTCCCCCAGGACGGCGCAAGTAAAGCACACGATCACCCTGTCGGGAAGAGTATAGGTAAGCGGATTATTTCGGCTGCCGCTCGAAGGGGGTCTTTAGTTTATGTCTCGAATCAATTATTCTTTGATAGAAAAAAGAAAAAAGAATGCTGCCGCGTTTTTTGTTTGCGCGCAGATTAAGTAAGCAAGCCTGGAAAGATCCGCGGCGGAAAAATAATCTTTATTATACGCTGAGAGAAAGAAATGTTTTTGTTCTTTTTCGCAAAGAGATATATAAAAATGTTAACCCCGCTTGGGCGGCGAACCAGTCGTTGAGCAGGATCCAGGCGCCGCGCCAGTGGCAGTTGCAGGCGAGGCTGAAGACGTAGGTGTAGAGGGTGCGGACGAGCCTGCAGCCGAGCCTGGCCCAGAGTCCCTGGGATTTGGCGCCCGCGGCGAAGGCCTCGTGCAGCGGCTGGCGCAGCACCGCGAACACCAGGTGCAGGCACATCCCCACGCCGAAGCAGAGCCAGCCGCTGAACCTGACAGTTGCAAAATTAGGCTATTTTTTTATTTTTTCTTTGCAAGTGTATCGCGATCGATTTTTCATTATTGAAAAAGCTCGCTCATCGACGATTGCTCGTAAAACTGTCGACGCCTCGGTATTTATAGGCTAGAAGTCTAGAGTCCTTACATTTTCTCGTTAAAATCCATGAGCACCCAGATGCCCCGCCAGTGAGCGACGACCATCGGCCCGACGACGACCGCCGAGACGAGGCAGTCGCAGGCGTAAATGACGCCGCCCCTCATCCTCTTGTTCTCCTGCTCATTCTCCTCGTCCGCGCGGATTTGAGTCTTTGCGGCGCTCTGGAAAAAACGAGAGCAAACGCACTGTCAGCGTCGGAATTCATTACTTGTCATGATTAAACGTTTTTGCACTCAATTTACTACTAATTGCTCTATTAAGACATTCAAGAATTTCAATTGTTTTGATTTGAAATTCGATATTTTAAAATCATTACGTAATATCCGATTAAAAAAAGAAAACAACTCACCTCGTTTGACGTGATGTTTTCAATGGTTTTAGGCAGAATGGTAATTTTCTTGCTGCCGTTTAAAAAGCTCGTCGTTACCGTAGCTTCGACGTCCTCGTTGTCGACCTTTCCACTAATTCTGTAATGCTGCAGTTCCTTGCCGTCGTCCTTTGCGTCCGATTTCTCTCGATCCAAGGTCATTTTTCTATCTAGCAGAAAGAGTCGACACTGAGCGACCCCCGAAAATAGTGAAAAGCCAAGGAAGGAGAAAGAACCGCGCGCCGGCTCGACGTCGAAGCTGCGAAGAAACGAAAGTACATCAGGAGGCTCCTCCAGCCATGCCGCCTCGGCAGTCGAATCGGAGCACCCCCGTGTATATCAGTTTTCCGGGCGGTTTCGCGTGTCGCACTGACCTCCCGAGTGTTCGATCCCCCCGAGTGCGCGGGCACATGGGAGGCTCGGATCGCGCGCGCTGCTTCTCTCGCCAAGGATAAAGGAAAAAAAACGATTGCGCAGAGTTTGCCTTTGCTTTTAGCCGCCTTTGCCGATCACTTATGTACATACTTGTTGCTTCGAGCACTCGGATTCTGAAATTCGTTCCGGGATAAAATTTCGGCAAATCTCTCGGTTGCTTATTTATTATTCATCATTACAATCATTTTTTTATTTTTATAGTAATCGGTAACATTAACTTTTTTACACTTTGCTTCACAATGAATAAGTAATTATTCATTGATTTAAAACAACCAATTTTTTCTCTTTTAATTTCTGTATTTATTTTTATGTTTTAAATTCTTTTATTTGAGAGTAAAAGTGCCCTATATTCGTCAAAAGTTGACTAAACGAATGTGAATATGAACAAGATAATCAATTATCGACCGTCTTTAATTAATTTCTAATTTATATACATTTTATTTTAAAGCTGCACTGATAGAAATTTTGTATACTAATGTGTATGGAAACTTGCATTATTCTAAAAATGACTATACTAGGTACTACGATTTAATAGGACTATATATCAACTTTAGTATATATATTTTAATAAATTACTCTCAGTTTGTCCACCTCTGCTTTCGATTTCGGAGGTACCGACGCTACAGCAGCCCCATAACCAATAGGAGAAAGCTAAATTCTCCCCGAGCTAACTAGCCTCTTCATTAATGCATTTCGTTTCATATTATTCGCACGCATAGTACTTTTTTACATTATCTGAATTGGTTCGCTTAATAAAGTAAGTAAGTTTAAGTAATTTATTACTTTACTTCACTTAATTGAACTCCTTTAAAATCTCAACCTTCCATAATAATTGCAAAAATCTACCATTAAGAGAAATCCTAGGCTCAAAGCTATATTATTTAAATAAAATACCGTGTCATGTTCTACGGATGCGGCAATATTTATTAATAAAAAAGATATTTATAATTTTAGAAAACTTTTTCTGTTACTCTATTATCATCAAGCACATATTGATAATTGGAAAAATTGAGATTAATTAAAACCGGATCTAAGATAAATAAACAAGGTTTTATTTATAACGAAACTAATCAGCACAATTACATTAAAATTAATTTTCTGATAGTACAAGTTATGCGTGAATTGTTCTAAGCGGTTTCTTCTAGAAAGCTGTTATCTAACAGTGTAAAGACCGCGTCTTATCTACAATAAACAGTTCTTAAATGTAAATAATAATCATTGATTGCCATAATTTTGCTATTTTCCATTCACAAATAATAACAGAAAGAAATTTTACAAACTTCTAGATATTTCAGCATTTCAATTATTGTGATAACCTAACTTATAAACAGAGAACTGTCCAAATTTAGTATTAGGGTTCAAGTTGAAGCCGTCATTTATTTTTTACTGATTCAAATTGCGCGTTTCTTACATTGTTTTAAAAATACTCGCTGTTTGTTCAATCATCTATAATTTTGTACCAGCCAGTTGCAGAGTTGATTCTAATTCACGGCCTTTGAAAGGTGAGATCAAATTTTTTTGACGTAAAAAATTACTTAAAATTTACTGCAAATAGAAGCTAAAATTGTACCAATAAAGTTTTTGTACATTTTTTCCTGTACGTATTTTTCAATTAATAGAATTTGATTTCGCCTTTAGAGCCCAATCTTTACGCCAAAGTAAACAAAAAGTATTTTTGTTAAGAAGAAAATTTTCTACAATATAATTAGTTGTCAGTTTCAGATAAACACTAGGAAAATTTTAAAAAGAATCAAATTAATTAATTTATAATTATACTTACTTGAATAAAGTTTTACGCTGTAGAATTCCATCTTTCAGCTTTCTATACATCAGTTTCTCTTCATAGCTGCAGAGAGGAAAATAATATTATATAGAACTAAACTACAGATTCAATAAAGAAAAATTATCACTCTTTTCTAACACAATTTTCACTGCTAAAATCAGTTCGACAAATTTACTGTTTGTCGTTTCTTTTTTTTTTAGCACGGCAGAGGAAGGTGAAAAATAAAATAAACACATTCAAGGTACGATATAATGTTTTATTATAATCGCAAAATGCTCAACTGTTTGATACAATGCTCAAAATCGTAGGATAATACAATATATTCAAAGCACAAAAATATTTCCAAAATTTTTTTATAACATTGGCATAATCGCAGAGAAAAACTAGACGTAGTAACTACAAATTTTTTTTATTAGTACAGCTATAATTAACGTCTCACTGTACAGTCGCTGGACAATACTTATTAAGTTTTATTATTTTATCTTGTTACATCGATTCGAACGGAAAGAGTCTAACTGGAAACTATGATTCCTCTCGTTAAGTAGGTGTATAATAATGTAAATATCGTAACGTGTAATATTGCTGACATGAAAAAACGATCGTTTTTCATTCCGCTGAGCCACTTGGAGTTTTTGTGCTTGTATCAAAGATTCATTTCGGTGTAGAAAAGTTAGCCTCGCAATCGATGCAGAGTCTATCCGTACGCTCGATGAACAGTCACTTGGAGAAAGTGGCTTTACGTTAAAAAGATTTGTCAATGAGAATTAGGTACTCTCAAAAAGTTTTCTTCATTATTATACACATGCAAGTTAAGAATCTTTAATTTAATTCTATTTAGGTAACTTTTTATTAGAATAATTGTACTTGGAAAGAAAAAAGAATTTATAGTTAGACACTTTAATACTCTTTATTTAAAATACTAGACTTAACTGCTTAAAATTCAAATAATCGATAAAGTACAATATTGCAATATTCATGTGATCAAAATTAAGGATTAATATCAGTGTAAGTGACTTTTGAGATTACCTAATCACTTAACGCAAAGTAACAAGCTCGCATACTTTTTATAACAATGGATTTGCGCAAATATTCTGCAATAACTCGAAAAACTTTAATAATATTTACGTATACGTAGCGCGCGCACAGCCTCATTTCAAAATACAACGTTCAGAAGCGATCTCGCCGTTATCGAAACCGAGCTTTTATTCGCAGTTTTTTTCATTTAAGTACACAGTGAATGTAACAACGTTTTTCTTATCATGTAAATAACAGTCGATGTGGCAGCAGGCCTGCGAAAATCAGGCGCTAAATTCAAAAAATATCAAACGAAAGAGGTACTTTAACCCGATGGACAATGCAAAAAAATGTTCGTTCGTAAAGTAAGGTTTGTTAGCGCTTATTTCAGTCGTTCTTTATCTTGAGTTAGGATTTTTTTTTTCTTTTTAGTTTAAAACTCCAAGATAAAATATTGTATAAAGTGTGAATATTCGTTTATTAACTGACGGTGCTCAGAAGTGTCGAAAAAAGAGTTTACTGATATGCGAAATTTAAGGTGCTCGAGCCGTGACTTTGTTTCTTCATTTCCTTTCGATATGAAATTGATTTAGAATTTTTGAGAAATTTTACAATTTCGCTTCTGGACAGTTCAAGTTTAAAGACTCAGTAAACATTTCGAATATTATTGGTCCAAAATAATGATAAATTTAATGAATAAATCACGGCTTAAACCTCTCAAGAGAGTCTTTGTTTTAAAGTTTTGTTATTTTCATTAAAAATTTATAAAAATTTGCTTAAATCGACGTGTGCAGTGACTGTGGGGAAAGTGCAATTCACAGTACGTGTAGCAATTGAAAATATTACAGCTTTCTTCCAAAAATCGAACGCAAATTGACGGAATGTCTAAGCTAGTTATTTGTCTGTAAAATTGACGTTGTATTCTTGAAATCGTGTCGAAATTTGTGTTTCATGTACATAAAAACAAGTAAGAACATAAGTTTACTATAAAGGCAAAGCTCAAGCGATCATTGGAAGATGAAATTTAAATGCATTTATAGCCAATCGCAGTCTTGCAGATACATTTGGAACAATATAATAAAGTCACAAGAAAAAATGTACACAAGAATAGAGAAAAAGTCTTATTTAAAAGTAGAAAAAGTTTTTACTTAAACCATAAATCGATTAAAATAAATCGGTAAATACCTTACGCATTATTAATAATTGGAATACATTATAGAGTATAAGATAAAATTGGAATAATATATCATTAATGACGAAGATACAATATTCGATAAAAATGTGATGATTTCAAAACGAACTTTTGCACTCGCAAAAGTTAATATATCTCATAACAAGCCTCCACGTCTTCCCGCTAAAATATTTTCGAACTAAATTTTAACAATGTAATACTTTTTAAAAATTTCACCTAACTAGACGACAAGACTAGTCTTCTTAAACAGTTTTACAAGAACTCCCTGATTTGTCGGTGTAAAACCCACCTACTGCGTCTTCGAAACTATGTACTATATAAAACTCGTTTTTTATTCAACGTTATCGTTGATATAACGAGCAACAAGACTATTGGTAATAAACGCACAATATAAACGGTATTCGTGTTAGCATTCATGGTTTTTTTTCTTTTGAAAAATTTGTAGTTATAATCGAAATCAAGCGAAACGAACCCTTATGTGCTTTACAGTTTATGATGCAAATGCTTATATACGATTTTATACCCTGTATATTGCGCGTTATATTGTATTTACTTAGCTTTGGTAATTTATTATTTTTGTGACTAAAATCGTCAACCGGTCTCTCTCGAAATACCATACATTGCGCGTAAAGTTACGAGCCTCTTCATTAAATAATCCTCCACACTTATAATTTGTGATTCATTGTCGGACACAGACAATATCATTAACAATTGCGCCGAGCTCCGATACAAGTAATCAAGAATCGCTAAATCGAACTTCATCTTCGTATAAAATTTCCGGACAAACTGTTTGCTTTTCCTTCGGTACGTTTACTACAATACTGAACTTGACAAGCTGAATTATTTGAAAATGAATGTCTACCTACGTTTTTAACAGTCATCTTGGCGCAATGGAAGGTTAATCGCTGTCCATATATTCGATATCTTTACTTCGCGCCTCCTTTATATTAGACTCATCAACGTAATTGTTTTTAAGATTCTTTTCCTCTGCTGATTTCACGCACTAAATAATAAAATAAATTTTTAAGAATCTCTTCTAGTCGGTGGAAGCTAATCTAAGCTACGTGTACCTATAATCTTTTAATAAGGATGTGATAATGGAGGCGGTGTTGGATTCAAGCGTGTAAAAGCTTTTTGGTAATGATAATAAACGCTATAGTTGCTCGCTAACTTTTTTTCTCATCACTGAAACGTTATTTCTAATACCAGTTTTAGTTTGGTTTAAAAAATTATGTTCATGCATTTATGAAATTCATACTAAAAAAACTAAATGCTTTTGCATCTTTGAGGCACTAATTTTTATGAGCCATAATGCTAACTTGAGTATTTAATACTTACATCTTCTAGTCTTATTCTTGGCGACACTATTTGCTCCGGGAAATGCCAAGGTTTGTAATTTGGATTATTTAGCATCTTCCAGCTGGGATAACCAACTGAAGCTTTATGTAACTTTTTTACCATCTGTTATCAAACGATTGAAAATTAAGTATTTTTAGAGTTAATAATTAGTTAAAGCTTTCTTTTATCTTTTTACCTTTGGAGCAAATATTTGGGTGACTTTATTTACAAGCCAAACAGGTAACTTTCCATGAGGGTCTGTATGAGACACATAGCCAAGTTCTGAACCTTCACCATTCCGTGATGGCCTTACAATATATCCTTAAGGAAAAATTAAGTTTTTAAAATGATAGAAGATAAAAAGTTTTTTTTTTTAGATAGTTTAATTACCTGTCAGGTATGAAGTAGCTCTTACAAAACTTTTTTTTGGTGGATAATCTTTGTGAAAAACTGAATGATTGATAATTAATTGTTCCAATCCAGTATCTAGCCAAGATCTTTGTAAAACAAAATCACGATTTTTAAGAGGTGATGGACAGGCCACTGTAAAATGAATTTTGAATATAAAAAATTAAAGTATAAATTTCAGTTCGAGATGTTTTCATATCATACTTACTAGAATAATAACCAATATCATTATTTGGATTAAAAAAGCCTATATCCTTTGCATCAATCATATGTGTATCCCATACCTTTCTGTATTCAGGATCGTGCAAAACATCGTACAATGTTTCAGGATCCACATCTGGAAATCTTGTTCTAATCTAATATCCAACATACAAATGCAAGAGAAAAGATTAAGAAGAGAAAGAACATCTTTTCAAGCATACATATTTTATGATAGAGAGAATATAGATTCCATTTTAATTGGCACAAAAATGTTTTAGAGGCAAAAAGATAAATAATATATTGTACCTTAACCATTCTGAAACTTATTCCTTGGACGGATTTGGTCCAAACTGACAAGTCTGGTTTATTATAGTCCAATCTCCAATCATTATTATCATCATACAGTTTCTTCAGTTTCTCAAAATCATTGTCTTCAGCAATTTTCACCGCACCAACCTCCATTATAAGACTTCCTGCATTAACAGCACAATCAAATATAAATTGTTATTACTTTAAGAGTAAGGCCATTCTAATCAACAGCTATAAAAGAAGCATAAATTTTGTAATTTGTTTGCAGTAACGATTCATTGTTGTAAATATTAGCTCAGAAAAATAAATAAAAGTTTATTTTTGTCTACCATAAAATAAAGCAACAAACAAAAATCTTCTTCTTGAACTTTCCACAGAGAATCAAGTAAAATATTAAATTAAATGAATAAAGAATGCCTTTGAAATTTAGACTCTTCACAATGCTGTTGTCTATATACTATGACTCACTGATAATTGATAAACTATTTCAGTTTTGAGTGATAAGCTAAATATGTCCACTAAAGCAAGAGTATTGATAAATTGCTTACACTGAACTCTGCTGTGTTCAAAAATAGAAAATCTATTCTACAAGAATCTAGTAAAATTTTAATCACAAACAATATTAAAAATTAATACAAACAGTTCATAAGAAAATCTCACAACATTATATTTTTCTAGTCTAAACCCCTGGATTTTTTTCAAAGGCCCTGAATTTTTTAAGGAAACGACCCCCTAGCGTTCCAATGAATGAGCACCAGAAAGAGAGAGCAGAGTCCACGTTGCAGCCACGGCGGTGTAATCAATGAAAAACAAGCGTGCGGACTTCCTCTCTCTCGGCGAAGGTCGCTTAAAACAATATCCCACGCAACGCGAGAGCAAAAAAGAAACTCGGCGGCTACTTACGTGTTCGCTTTCCGCGGTCGGCTGGCAAAAAAACGTCCGTCAATCAAGTCTTTTCGTGAATCTCGAAACAGACTCGTGGATCAGATAAACTCCAGTCGGCGATTCGTCATCATTATCGAGGTAGAGCCTGCTTGCGGCTGCGAATCGGTGATAAGGCCAGCATCGTCGCGCTCGACTCCCCCAGGAGATCTCAAGACCTGCGCGTCGACGTCCAATCCTCGACTGCTCCTCCGGCGCAGCCAGTCGTCGCCACCGCTCGCTGCCTCCTCATCTCCATGCGCGCGGCGCGCGCTCGAGATCTGAGATTTTCCGGGAGCGCTTTATCGATCTGCTCTATCGAAAATGCACAGGGCTCTCTTTGCCTAGACAAGCCAATTCTATACAGGTATGTACTGCGCAAGTTAGTAGAGGGATGAAAATTTCTGGCTGGTTACGACTGACAGCTGACCAGCTGATACGATGCCTCCAGCCTCCCCTCTCGTTCCATTTCTCGCCCCCCTCTCTCTCTCTCTCTCTCTCTCTCTCTCTCTCTCTCTCTACTATATACTGAAGTGCTTCGAGCTTTGCTTTACTGTTAGGTTAGGTTGATTTGCCGCGCACACAGAGATCGACAGCCCAGCACTCGCGCCTGTGAATGTAAACTTTATAAAAGCTCTGAAGAGCTTCGCGACAGCTGATCGATTTTGCGTCTTTCTATTCGCTTACTCTTCTGTTTTTGGACTGACTCGCTACCCTGAATTGCGGTAAGTTCATTTTTCACTCGCATTGCCTATTTATGAGGAGCTCAGCTCCCGTTTGTCAAGGGGAAACGAGAGGGATTTTACCGGGGCCCGGTAACCTACTTAAAGGACTAAGAAACGATTCGGAAAATTCTGAAAAACTAATATAATATGATGGATATTATATTGAGATTTTGCCGCTATTGTCGGTAAAATAGAGCGCAGTTTAAGTCAATAAAAAGCGTCAATCGATCTTTGGAAAGTTAGGTCTATTGTTTTGAAGACAGTGCATGACATTTAATAGCTTTTTCTTCTATTGTTATATCGAAAACAGTTTTTTAAGCTTGAGAGCTCATTTTGAACGTAATTATTTTTTACTCTTCTAACAATACATAGAAGCAATCACGCAAGTATTTCAATTTCTTTCACGAGTATTTCAAATAGCTTAATAGCCCTTAAATGTAAAAAATATTGGAAAAAATATAAAAAGGTTCTGAAAAGTTAAATTATAGCTATCCAAACCTCTCTTTATTATAAGCAATTTTAATTCAAAGATAAAATCTATTTCTTGAAAATATCTATTGTGCAGTAAATTGAGCATAGAAAGATAAGAACTCTGTGGGTGATCAGTTGCATGTTTTTATCTACTGATGTTCATGGTTTGCAAAATGTTTTAATGTGATAAATTTGTATTTAAAAAAGTTAAAATTTGCAATCTTTTGATATCTAAGATAATAGTGCTGCTGCCAAAAATAAACATCTTTTTCTTAATAATTTTTTTTTGCCTGCTTAAACTTTGAAATATTTTTCCATCACTTTTTTGTCACTTAAGACTTTTGTAATATGGGAGTGGTGCAATCTTTGTTTTGCTCCAAGAATATGTGAATAATAGATTAACTTATAAGTGTATCATATTTCAGCCATTGGATTGCTCTGCAGAACATACATCATTGAGACAGTTATCACAGTTAAACTGTGACTTTTGACGAAGAAACACTTGATAATTTTGAACCATGGTACCAAATTTAGTAAACACTGGAGATTCAATTCTTGATAATAAAATAAGTGAATGGTTAAGTTGGAATAAGGTATGCCTTTATTTTTTATGAATTCTTTACAGTATTAAATAGATTGAGAAAATAAATTAAAATTTTTTAAGGCAGTATTACCTAAGTGATTATATAACTTATAATAATAATTATAGCTTAATGAGTTTTATTACCTCTAATTTTATTCTTTTTAAAAAGATCTGAATTTATTAAAAAAAATCGAAATTAATTAAAAGTTTATTTCAATTAATAAAAGGGCATTTTTTGAATATAGGATACTAAAGCAGAAAAAGAAATTCAAACTTTGATTAAAAATGGAGAACTTAAAATACTGTCAAATCTATTCCTTAAAAGATTGGAATTTGGGACTGCTGGTCTCAGAGGAAAAATGGGACCAGGATATAATCAAATGAATGATTTAGTTATTATACAAACAGGCCAAGGTTTAGCAAAGTATTTATTAAAAACTATTCCTAATGTTGCAGAAAAAGGTATTATTTTAGGCTATGATGGACGTTATAATAGTAAAAGGTAAAGCTACACTTAAATTACCAGCTCTTTTGAAATAATTTTTGTGTAAAAATTCGTACTTAAAGTAATTTAAAAAAATGTTGCAGATTTGCTGAATTGACTGCAGCTATATTTTTAAATTATAAAATAAAAGTTTACATGTATTCTAAAGTCTGTCCAACTCCATTCATTCCATATGGTGTGCTAAAATATAAATGTGCTGCTGGAATTATGGTAACTGCATCTCATAATCCCAAAGAAGACAATGGATACAAAGTTTATTGGGAAAATGGATCTCAAATTATTCCACCTCATGACAAAGAAATTCAAAAAAGTATTCTAGAGAATTTAGAACCTTTGGCATCATCTTGGGACACATCTATTGTGTACAACCATCCTGTATTTAAAGACCCATTACCTGAAGTAATGGAATCATATTTTAGTGACATAAAGAAAAATGTTTTATATCCTGAAATTAATAAAAGTACCCCATTAAAATTTGTATATACACCTGTACATGGTGTAGGTTTCAATTACATGACTGAAGCATTTAAAGTAGCAAACTTTAAACCTTTCATTGTGGTTGAAGAACAACGAGATCCTGATCCAGAATTTTCTACAGTGAAGTTTCCAAATCCCGAGGAACCGTGTGCCTTGGAATTGAGTATTAAAACTGCAAATAAAAATGATTCTACTATTATTATAGCCAATGATCCAGATGCGGATAGAATGGCATGTGCAGTAAAAACTGAAACGTATGCAAAAATTTATAAAATGTAGATTGGTATTTTTGTAAATTATCAATAACACTACATTTTCTATTTGCAGTAATGACTGGCATATATTTTCTGGAAATGAACTAGGTGCTTTACTGGGTTGGTGGATGCTGCATGCATTTAGAGTTCGGAGTCCCGATTTCAATATAGCCGATGCTTACATGTTAGCATCAACAGTCTCTAGTAAAGTACTTGCATCAATGGCAAAAAAAGAAGGCTTTAAATTTGAAGTACATAAAACTTAATTGATACTTTGTAAATAATTTTTAATGCAATTAAAACGTCTGTTTTTTTTCAGGAAACTTTGACCGGCTTTAAATGGATGGGAAACAAAGCATCTGAATTATTAAAATCTGGAAAAACTGTTCTTTTCGCTTATGAAGAAGCTATAGGTTTTATGTGTGGTTCAAATGTTTTAGACAAAGATGGAGTAAGTGCTGGCATTTGCGTAGCTGAGATGGCAGCTTATCTTGAAACAATGGGTCTCACCCTTACGGACAAATTACGCGAACTATACTCCGAGTAAGATTTATAAAATTTATTGTACTTTTCAAAAATATTATACATATAACATTATTGTAACACTAAAATTTTATTCAAGGTATGGCCATCACATAAGCGATAATTCTTACTGGATATGTTATGACGCAGAAACAATAAAAACTATTTTCAATCGTCTGAGAAGTTTCGACGGGAAAGAGAATACGGTAAGTTTAAATTTATCATCATCATAACAATTTCCTTGCATTTCTAATATTAAGCAGTCAAGGTAATTAATTTAAAAGTGAATCATACATTTACATACTTTCATTATAATTCTTGATTAAAGTAATTAAAACATCCAAGATACGCGATTCATTATAAATAAATACTTGACTTTATAAATTTTATTACTTTTTTTTTACATCGATCTCGCTTCTTTCGTATCTTCATTCTACTATGCAACTTTTTTTCGCTTAAAGATATTTAAGATCATTACTATTATGTCCTCTCCAAGAAGTTAACTATTTTTATTAACCATTTTTAAACAAATAAAATAGGGCAAATAACAAAAAGATCATTTCCCAATATGATAGTTTTGATTATAGACATCAGTAAATAATAGAGTAACTTTAACATGAATAAATTTGCAGAGAACGATTTTAAACACAGTTTTCAAGTTTAAGTTATTAAACAATTAAAATTAAACATTCGATTTTAACGCCAAGTTGAAATTTGAATCGAATATTTGAATCTAAATTATTATTAGTGCATTCAATACGATTGATTATAATAATATTTTTCAATTGACTATATTGTAGTTCCATTTCACTATTATAAAAGTATGACGAAAAATGGTTTTTAATAATTAGAGTTTTAAAAACAATTGAAATAATTAGTTCCTATTGTCTTTAACTTTCTGCAAGGAAGAACTTGTAGACAAAATTTAGATAATTTATCTTGCATGATTACGAACAATTTTAGAACTTAATGTTATCATTAATTTCAATAAAACACATGCCTTATTAATATTAATAAAGTAACTTTTTGTTAAAAAATAAGTTGAAAATTAGCACACCTCAATTCATTTTTATAACTCTTTCCAACAAATATACGCGTTGTTTATTTTTTGATAATTGGCTTTAAATTATCTGCAAACGGAATTACTAATATAAATTCCATTTGACGCGTAAGGGTCAAAAAATTTTTTTAATACAATACATCTTGAAAAAAGTCCTTACTTTGCTAAACTATTTAGATAAGTCACAAACAAATAGTTCTTTATCTGTAACCTTGAAGAGACTCTGAATAACATCTAAATTGCTTCTTATTTATTTCTTAACTTAATTAACTTTTAGAAAATATTCTGTTTTTGGAGAACTTTTTTTTTATTTCGTGATCGGGTATTATTCCTACTAAATCCGTCTTTACAAAATTTATCGCGTTCGAAATTGCGATTAAATGGTTTTGCGTGACTTAAGGGTATTTCAAAAAAATTCTAAAATGATTTCCTTATCACATTTTAATTACTGTTCAGACGTTACACTAAATCTCTTAATCATTTTCAGAACAGTTCAATATAGCGTATTTACGAAACTAAGAAAATTTAAAAATACAGTTCAGACATTCTTTTTCTGCGGTTTTAGGAATTTATCAATATTTTAGTTTTTAAAATAATTTAAATATAGATAAAAATATACTCTAAATAAATATGAAAAATGTAAAGTATTAGCACTAATACACGTATAGTATGATAAGTAAAGTAAACGTTTATCACTCAGTTATGCACATCGCATGCTCTTTACGCGCACTATCAGCATTAGTAAAAATGTCTGTTTTGATTAAACTGAATTTTATAAAACAACTTTTTCGAGTCACTAGACTATTGCTGTAGTTTTTATTTAATATTTCATTACCAAAGCTACACTGGAAAAAAAATGTCATTGAATCAACTACATATGCAGCTAAATATTCACAAGGGGGAATTCTTGGTTGATTCATAAGAAGTCATAACCTGACGTTTCAATTCACAAACTTTTGAATTGATCGAAATGTTGTTAACTCGACTAAAAATTCCATTAAAAAAAAAACGAATATCCTGTCGGGAATATTTAGTTGATTCGATCAATTTTTTTATGTGTAAAAAATAATGTTTTAGAATATTGAATTTTTCTTACATCAAATATTCTTAGTTTAAAATTAGTTAATATAGCTGCTTTTTGAAAATATATTACGTGCACTACGCCACAAAGAGCAAATTAGCAATTTTAATAACTAATTAGCATTTTCACGTGGGAAAACCTTTTTACGTTAAACATCAACATTTCATAAATTCGATAGTTCTATTTTTACTTTCAGAAATATATTTTTAGCGTTTATACCCATCTTGTAGATACGTACGTCCAGAAACGTATACGAATGTATTAATCGAACTTGTTTGAAAGTATAAACGTTTGTTTGTAAAGCTCAATCGAATCATTTGCATAGAAAGAAAAGGTATATAATCATTCCTTCTTTAAATACAAGCACTATCTCACGCTTATTCAAAAATGCAAAAAGTAGCTTTAATAAGAGTTGAACCGGCATCGCGTAAAAAGTTTGACAGACGAATTCCAGTGCAATTAAATAATCCTCGGGCCGTCGTTCAGCAGCGTCATTCTCCTCCTCGCAATTAAGCTCGAAATCCGAAAAAAGTCGGCAATAAGCGAGTGTAATAAACGCGAATTATGCCGCACGTCGGCGGCTCGTGGCGGCTAGTCATGCAGTCGATATCGGCGCTCGGATCAAGGCCGACGGGGAAGAGGCGAGGAGAAGACGGAGGTGTGCTCGGCAAGCGCGAAAAGAAGAAAATCGCTCAGTCGGCGCGCCAGTTAGGCCGCCGTCGGTTTTCCTGCTCCGCGATGTCGCAGCCGAACAAGCCCGCCTGGACCGACAAGTGGCAGGACCTTTTTATGACTTCGCTGACGCTCGTTCCTTCCTTCCTGCTCGGCATTCTCTCCATTCCCGTCGTTCAGTCGCTTTATTATCTGGCGCCTTTCTTCGACGAGAAGGGCATCAGGGCCATGTGAGTGTCTGCTTTTCGAGGCTTCTTCCCTTTTTTTCCGGCTATTTTCTTTGATCAGAGATAGCGGCGCCGTTACTGCTTTGAAATTTTTTTTTTTTTTTTTTTTTTTTGCGGAAAATTGTACGCGCGGGTCAAGGCTGAAGACTTTTTGCTTGATCTAAAGCAAATTTTGTTGCGTGAATTAAGAATCGAGACACAACTCACTATACTTTAGTAGCAAATATCAAAAAAATTTATATCCACAATTCGGGACTTATTATAAAACTCGATTTTTTTCAAAGCAAGTTTGTTAGAAAATAAGTAGATATCAGTTTTTAGGAAAATTAGCTGCACTGATTCCTTTATAAGACACCAGTATTATCCACATAGGTGTAATTATTATTCAAAGATACTGCTTTGATAAGTAGAATATACGATTTACAAAAACTTGTTTTTCAAATTTCTTTTTATCTCCTACGTTTGTAATGGAAAGAAAACTAAAATTGAAAATATGCTAAAAACATTTGTGAATTAAATATCTAAAAGGATGTCATTAAATTACTTGCAAATGCAAAAGCACGTTTGAAAAGGTAAATATTTTCACCGATAATACTATTAATAATCGATAATTGATTAGTTCCTGAACACACTACGTTTTTGTTGTTCATATCTACGATCAAATAGATAGCGTTCAATTTCTATTTCTTCCACCATTGTTATATGACAAGCCAAAGTTTCTTGGAATGAAATGCAAAACTGCGTCACTACATTTATTTTTATCTATAATCATTATTTATTTTACCCTTTTCATTTTAGTTAATTTTAAAAAATGCTGTAATATTTGGGTTTTGCGATTCACTTATAGTGATAAAATCGAAAAAAATTTCAAATATCCATTACATACTGAGTTAAATATTCTGCAAACCTTAACATTATAAATGATCTCGATACCTTGTTCAAAATGTTACGTGTTTTTCAGTATCCAGCCAGCATTCTCGGAGGAAAATATCCTATTGTGAACGTTAGAGACTTGACAACGGGATATGATAATACTAAGCCTGGAAATAAGGCAGTTTTACCTGTTTCCAAATCAAGTCAGATGATAACATTTACTTTTAAAAATGGATTAGTAACTACTCTTAGAACTAGTGGAACAGAACCGAAAATCAAATATTATAACGAACTCTGCGCTTCTCCGGATCAAAAGTATATAATATATAAATTGTTTTAAAATATTCTAAATGCATTGCAATATTTTAATTACTTTTATCATTTTTCAGAGATTTGAAACAACTCGAAAGTATCTTAAATGAGATGGTGACTGCTGTTGTTGAAGAATTTTTACAACCCACGGCAAACAAACTGATAGCTCGCAGCACATAAACAATTTATATTAAATTTATTCAATGCGTTTAAGATGATGGAATTTTTTAAGTAAATTAACTGGCGATGTTTTTTATTCTAAATTGCTTTCCCATCAATTTAGACTGAATTCTAAAGAGAATATCGATCATGAATTCTAATCACACAAGGAATTTAAAATCGTATATGTGATAAATTAGATTTAAACTTAAATACTTTAATACATTTTTAACCTGTCCTTTGTTAACTTAGATTTTAATACGGTTTATAAACAACAAATACATTTTTCTATCTTAAAATTCTTGAATTTTTTAACTTTACAAACACTTACAATACCTTAATTATAATTCAGATTGTAGATTATAACCTACATTAATAAATCTGTACACGCTATTTTTTTTATAATTTACAAACATTTCAGACTTTAAAGTTTTGTTGTAGAAAAATATAAAAACCTCAGATTTTAATATTGAAGTATCTTGATCTGATAGAAATACTTTTGCTTGCTAATTAACAAATATGGCCCCCTCTAGTTTTTCTTCTTTGTGCGATTTCCTTTCACATTTTGCACTTGAAACGTTATGCACTAGAAAAAAATTATTATTAATTTATTAATAAATTTTTTGCATATTTAAGATTATTTTAATACTAACCTGTTCGTCGAGCAAATCCATAAGTGTATTTATTTTACACTTAATTCCTGATTTTTTTAGCATTAAGTGCAAACATTCTAGCGGCAAAGGCTCATATGTCAAAACTTTCGTGTATAAGCTTTTATTAGTTTCAATGAATTTTAAACAAACATCTTTAATACTTACAGGATTATCGTTTATCCCTTCGGGTTCATCAAAATCCATTTCTTCTGCTATCATTGGGCTATAATTAGAACAAAATGAAGATCACATTAATTAAAATTGCATCATATATCTACTTTAATATTCAGATAAAAAATATTATTTTACCAATTTTTTATTGTTTTCGGAACGGCACTCCCCGTGGATGAACTTTTTTTTTTTAAACTTCGAACGTTCTGCTTCTTTGGAGGTGGTTCTTCATCTTCACTTGAAGAAATTGGACTAGTTACTCTTTTTTGCGGTTGCGAATGAGTTTCATTATAAATATGTCGCAACATAAGCTTAGCTTTCTCGCGTTTTAGAGGTTTCAAGCCAAATTTTTTTAATTCTTTCTATATAATTTTAAAATGAATCAATATATTTTTTAATAGCAATTTAAAATATCAATCTTTTTTTTTAATACCTGCAACTCTGGTGTTCCTAATTTACTATATTCCATCGGTGGGGTTATAGTTTCATCGCCTGCGCTATGTCTATTTGAAAACTTACTTTTATTTTGAGAATACTGCTCTTTGTCTGAAAAATCGATATTCGACATTGATTTTCTTTTTGAGATTTTAACATTTTCTCGAATATGCAAATGTATTTTATCAACTTCTTTTCGTTTCTGATTAGATTTTGATGAAGATTTTCTTGGAGTTTCATGTTTTTTTTGACTTAAAATTGGTGAAAAAATAAGTGCATCTTGAGATGTTGAAGGCTTTGGAGATAGAGTTCTTGGTTCTTGTAAATTAGTTCTTTTTTCTTCAAAATTTAATTTTCTCTTGGAACTAAAACTATTACTTAAATTCAGAGAATTTCTTTCGTTTTTCTTTTCTGAAGATTTTGTAATCCAGTCATCATTAAATTCAACATCATTAAAACATGAAGATTCAATCATATCAAAATTAATTTCATTTTTTTTTTCTGAAATGTTCTTTACAGTGTCAACAGTTTTTGATTTATTATATTTTCCTGTTTTGTCCTCTTTCATATTATTATCGAATTCATAATTTTCTGGACTAGAAATAATTGATATTGGACTTAAACTTGCAATTTTTAATTCAGTATTTTTAGTAGCTATGTTGGCATTTTCAATTTGATCTTTTTTTTCTCGATATGTACGTTCCTTTTTACCAAAATTATCACATACTTTTTTATTACCTCCCGTTAATTCCAAAACTTCATTGTTTATTTTTTCTAATTCCAAAAATTCGTTCTCTTTGTTTAAAGAAGCAGACAATTCATTTGGTTTAGAATTTTTCTTTTTCAATGAATTATCTGATTCGTCTACTAATTCCTTAGGAAAAGTACTTTCGTTCTGGATATTCTCTTCATCCGAATCTAAAGATAGATCAATAATTTTACTTGTTGATTTTTCTTTTACTGCAGTAGAATTAACAATTTTTGATGTACAAAATTGTTTTGAATCATTAGCTAATTCAAGAGGAAATGTTGTATCATCTTCTATGTCTACGTATGAATTATTATTTGGCTTTATTATTAAATCATCTGTTTTTGAAAGAGATTCAGAAACATTCTTTTCTGACTTTTTAGTTAATTTATTTTCATTACTTGTATTCTTTTTAGGTGAAGTAGATTTGTTCTGCTCATCATCAGAATCCGAAACCAAAGTTACATCTTCAATAATAGCTTTTGTTTTTTTATCTTTACTACTTTCTAATAAAGGTTTTTCATACCTACTTGAGGATGAATTACTGGGATCTTTTGATTTACTGGATTCAATACTATTTACTTGCTTTGATTTATATTGCTTTGTAGCAAAATTTAATTTATTACGATATTTATCTATGCTATTATTAGCTTGGTTTACCTTTTTATATTTAGAGTATCTAGACATTTCAGTACTATTAGAAGTTATATCTTCAATTTCATCATCAGAAAGTAAAAGATCATTATTTTCGTTTTTATTGCACTCAGTTAATTTTACTTTAGAAGATGAAGCAGAAGAATCGATTACCATTGAATTGTTTCTGTTTGTTTGTTCTGTATTTCTTTCTGCATAAACATTTAAGCTCGACTGTTTCAGAGTAAATGAACTTTCATTTGTTGATGTTTTACTGTTTGAATATTCAGAAGTTAATATTTTTTCTTGAAGTGATTTCTTTCCTTTCTGTTTTTTTAAGACATCTTCTTCGAGCATACTGATAACTCGCCTCCGTCTTTCATTATTTTCTCCATCATTTTTTAAATAAGCATAAGAGTCATCATCATCATCATCTCGTGTTCTTTTAAGAAAAGGATTAATAAATCTTTTTTTCGATTGAACTTCTGAAGTTTCTACTTCTGAGTCTGAATCGAAAATATCTTTTGCATTTTCCTTTCTTACTTTGTCAATGAATTTATTCAAATAGGTATTATCGAGTGTAGGTCTGGGTGGAGTTACAGCAGTATATATTGAATCGCATTCTTTTTCCATGTTTCTTGCAGGAACTCCTCTTTCTATATTAATGTCAATCGTACTTTTAGTTCTTTTTTGACTTGTTTCATTTAATATTTCTGAAGAAATATTTTTGGCTGGAGAACTATTAGGCGGAGTGATTGCCTCATGTATGTCTTCTTCCATTAATACTAAAGACTTTTGACTGACAGGACTTAAATTTATTACTGTTTGTTGAGAACTTGATCCTGAAAGTACACCAGCATCTTCTTTAAGTTTACAAGTTTCTGAATTTTGAGTTTTTTCTTCATCCATGAGATCAACAAGCATGTCTAGATTAGTATTATTTTCATTCGTAGTGAACTTTAGTGAATTGACAATCTCCTTACGGTTATAAATGAATTCCTCTTCATTCTCTGATTCAAATAAATCTGGGGACTCTGTAAGATTTCTATCATTTCTATCAATTGGGATTGATTCTTTTACAGGTTTTATAGGATCTGTGCTAGATGTTTCTTTTGACCTATCCAAGACAATCTCCTGAAAAAAAAGTAATTTTAATTTTGTATTTATTTAAATTTTATTTGTATATCTATATAATTTTCTGTATATTTTTATCACCTGTTTTTGAAATGAGTTTGGATTATCAGTTTTGTTATTTACACTATTTTTCACATTTTCAAGATTTGTTACTTCTTTTTTCTTTCTTCTTGTATATAAAAATAAATCTTTAACTTTATATATTCTTGCTAAATTTTGTACTTGAGTCATTAGATTATTCGATTCAAAAATACCTACATATTTAACAATACTACCACAGTAAATAAATTCTAAGAATGCTAATCCTGCAAGTTCATCTTTGTCTGACCAAGATATTTTTTCTTTAATGGGAGATGCACTTTTAGTATTTGTTTCCACATCCAATAAAATATTTGGACATTGTACATGAAATACTAGTTTATGACCATAGATTTGTTTATTATTTTTTACAAAAATAATAACATCACTTGCAGCACTGTCATTTAATGCTCCACCCCATTTTGAAATTACATTTTTCATTAAACCTTCTTCCAAATTCATGTTTTGTAAAGATTCACTACAGATACTCAAATCATTTAAACTATTTAGTTCTTCATCTTGATTGACTAAAATGTTTATATCCACAGGTTCATATAATACTGAACTATCTGATAAATTAACACTATCTCTGTCATTCTCTTGAGTAGAAAAATTAGCAGGGTTCTAAAAACAAATATAGATAAATAAAATATATAAATATATTATCATGATTTTATCATTCTTGTAAAAATTTACTCACTTTTGATTCACTTTCTTGTTCACTTAATTTTAGTAACTGTGATTTTAATTCTTTAACATAAAATTTGTTGGTCTTCTTTGTCAATCTGCTTCTATCCCAAAGCTTATTGTTCTACAAAAAACATTTACGCGATTGTAACATAACCTTCAAGATTCAAGAGAAATCGGCTTATTCAAACAAGTTGCAACAGAGCTTTAAGTTAGTATAGTATTATATATAGATACTGCACTTGTTTTTCGAATCAGAAATTCATAATTTGAAATTTTTTTTAAGAAATTTCGAACCCAATTAATAAAACAATTTATATATATATATATATAGATTTTCAGCGTCCTTTGCCGATCAGGGTTTCAGCAACTACTCTTTCAATATTAAGAATTATGATTTCAATATTTACAAAAGTTGGTATACATGTAGGAGTTTTTGTGAGGTATTTGGGATAATGTTTTCGAATCTGAATACTCGAAGCGAACCCTTATTCCACTTTTTATAAACATCGGACGATTTGATTTTGAAAATGAATAAAACTTTTAACTTTAAAACTAAATTTCTAGTTTAATTTACTATCGAAGTTATTTTTAAAATTTTTTATCAACCATATTTAGTCGGTTAATTTTGAATTACATTTTTAAATTCCATAGCCAGATTCGAATTAAACGGCCCCAAAATCGGATAAAATTGTCTTTTTACAATATAATTAACATTTCTTACAATTTCCAACAGGAAGGGTTAAATCGGTCGCAACACGAAGAAAAAAGAAATAAAAATGTAAATTTTTATTGATTCTTACCGATTGTTGAATATCTCTGAGAATTTGACTTTTTAAAATTGTCGGTGGTTTTTCTTCCAAAGTTTCAGATTTATCAAGAGCTTGAGTAAAAGCATCGTCACCTGTCAAAATACAGGCGATTCTCTCCGTCAAAACGCGATCTTTATCCTCTTTCGAGCGCGTCTGCAAAATTGTTGGACCAAGTAATTTTCCTGGTAATAACAATGAAAATAGTTCAACTTTAAATTTCTATTTAAAAATTCTTGTATTTAAATGTTAATATTATTACGTTTTTTTGATCTATTAATAGGAACTTCAGTTGCTGATTTGTTTGAAGTAAAACCAAAATTTCTTAATGTCATTTTACGTTCTTCTTCATTCATTTCTTTTATACATTCTGAAGGTATGCCTGCTAACGATGCAGCTTGTTCAAATTCTTCCAATTGTTTAGCTTCATATAAAGATTCTGACATTGCCAAAACAAGTTGAAGTTGTGCATCATCTCCAGTGCTCTAAAATTAATTTTTTTTTCTAGTTACATAATTACTTTAAAAAGAAGATTTAATGTATTTTTTTAAGCAAAACTAATATTTTTTTAATTAAAAATCATTTTTAGACGTTTGACTTCATTATATTGTATTTTACAAAAAAATTATTATTTCTTTTCTAAAATGTAATTATTTTAAATAAAAATAAAACCTACAAAGTTTTTACTTCTGAAAGCTTTTTTCCTTTCTGGTAAAACAGGTGCTGCTATCAATCCCATGGCTTTTCTCTCTTCTGCTTGTCGATCTTGCAATCGCTTGGCATCAAGTAATTGTTTTACAGAAATATTATTTTTAGATGCACAAGTTTTCGTGTGATTTGTGCAAGTAGTATCATCTTTGAATGCTTTTAAGCACAAAGGGCACTGATTTGATTCTTTAATAATTTTTTCATTTGAACTTGATGGTTTAAAAAAAGATGATTCTAATGTTGGTTGTTTTATGTTAGAGGTACTTTTTTTTGATTTGATATTTGTTTTACTTTTAGTTTTTAAAATATTTTTTTTTACTTTATCAGGGTCTACTTTATATTTATTTAAAAGTGGTTTAATACTTAGTTCTTCTTTGGGTGACTTAAAATCTGCCAAGCTATCTTCATTATTTGTTGTAGCAGATACATTTTCCTTGAGAGGTAATTGATAACTACTGCAATTTTCTTGTTTGTCATTGGTCTTTTTAGTAAATTGATTAAAATTTGAACTTAAAGAACTTTGAGTGCTAAAAGAAAAATTAATTGTTTGAAATTATATCTATTTGAAAATTTGCTATTATTTACAGATATCTTTCATATTAGATAGATTTAGAGAAGAATCATAGGGAAAAGAAATTACAAGACTTGAGTACTTTAAAAGTATTTAAATTTTTTAATTAGTAAAACATTTTTTTACAGTACTAGATATAACATAATTAAATAAAACAAATAATGTCTCTCAGATATTTTTTTCATACCTGTCACTATTACTCCTTTGTAGACTTAATTTGTTCAGCGAACCAGCTTTTGTATATTTTCGTTTATCACTCTGCATTGTGTCAAATTATTAAATTTAAATAAGTATATGCTCTTTATTTTCATACTCATCTCCTTTTTTCTGTAGAGCGTTTTGAACCATTGGATTCTGCATAAATTCTCTTAAGTGTCTATCTTTTTCAATTTCTTCTATTGAATCTTGGTATCTTTTAACCTTGTTTTGGAAACGTGATGTGTATCTATAACAAATAAAATTTTATAGTACTTAATTTTATGAAGGCACGAATTAAGAATATTTAAAAAAATGAACATTACTGGAATATTGATAAACCCCCTAAATATGTAGCAGTGATTAAAGAGCAAGCGTAAAACACTACTTTGTTTGCTGGCGTTCCTTTTAAAAAACGTGGTTTTCTTTTTGACAGGTCTGCTGGATCAGGCCACATCTCAAAATTTGTATCAACTGATTTCTGAATTTTCTCAACAACTAATTCATTATCCTACAATAATGGTGCTCTGCAAATTCATAACCTCGAAATTTTTCGTTCCTCCCCCCCCCCCCCCCCACCGACCGCTCCTTCCCGCGCAATCGCAAAGCCAAAATGACCGATTTCACTTAGGAGCGGTAAATTTAAAATTTGTTACTTATATTGTGTTTGGATAGGTTAATAATTTTTCAAAGTGAATCAATTACTTTGAAAATGTCTCGAGTTAATACGTCTAATGTTAATTTGAAAAAATATATTTTGTTATTGACTAAATTAAAAAATAGTTCGTCATGATGTGTCTAAGCCGATATTTTTTGAATTTTAAAACAAATTACATAGTGCTTGTTACGAATACAAATTTTTGAGGACCACAGTATTACTCTTTTTGTCTCTTTCTTAATGAAGCTCAGTCTCTTTCCGTCTCCCTTTTTTCTCATACGTACGCGCATTAACACGCTCAGCACATATTTAAATTTCTATATATAGATATAAATATAATTCTATTTTATATATAATTCGTTATAAATTATTTAATTTTAACACTTTTTTTTTTTTTTTTTAATGAAATGTAACGTTATAGGTAATATTCACATTAGCCTTAATATTGGAAAGCATACGTTGACAACAGAATCATTCAACTTTTTCATTCAATAAAATTGCTTCTCCATTAATGCGCATCGAGTGTACCTAACGAACGATTTTACCGCTGAGAGTTGTTGACTAAGCTTGTACAGTTTTAAGCGTTAATTATTATTGTTGGAAATACTTGAAATAATTATAAAAATGTTTTCAATTGAATTACGCGTGAGCTACCGTTTAATAATATAAAATGTGTCGATGTGATTGTATACAGACTTATATTTCCTTCTCAATGGTTCATTATACTCGATGTAAAATGCACTCAAATCATTCAAATTATTCTAATTAAGGCCTTAATTTATGCATTAAATATTGAACTATAATTATGAAGGTCTAGCCTTTCTTTAATCGATACGTCGATTGTCATAAATTTATAAATAAATTATACAAACAAAGAATAAATATGAAATGTATACATATAAGAAACGGCAATTAAATAAGTATTAGAATTAATAAGAGACTATCTTAATTGAGGTGTGCAATAAAGACACCTGTCTGCGATTTAGGAAAAACTGCTTGTAAGCCACAATAAAAGTTTATTGATATACTCTGCACCGAAATCTTCATGTTAATTCTATTTTTTCATATATTTTGCTTACTGCAAAGATCTTTACATAAATCAAATCTAATCTTTTGTTTTAAACACAATTTATTAACTTGACAATTTTTCTTATACACGATGTAGTCGGTGTTACGTCGCGCCTGCGACTCTAACGAATGCGCCCCTCGAGAAGAGGACATCTGTTTTCTACAACGCCAAAAAAAAAGCGTCCGACGCGGAGACGCGCATACCTCGAAAGTATTTTCGAAAATTTATTTAGCTTAAACTAAAGTAACATAATTATAGTACATGAAAAAAGGGAATATAATTATATTACATAAATAATAATATAACTATATTACATGAATAGATAATATAATTATATTACATATAAACAAAAATAATAAAATTATAATACAGTAATAGTAAAATAGTATTATTATAATGCGTCTTAAAAAGGATTCGCTATAAAATTAAGTATAATAAGATTATAGGAAAAGAAGCTTAATATACTTGTTATTAAAAAAATACTAACAAGTGCTAAAATAGTAATTATTAAGATAAAAATTCCGTTCAAAAAAGGAATACGTATAATGTTTATTCTATAATCTTACGAAAAAACATTTTTCAAACGAGAGAGAGTGAGAGATAATTTCGGGGAAAGAGTCCGCTTTTGGGAAGCTCCTCCCATCCCTCGGACCTCTCTACCCTTATAGTCTTATGGGAAGGAGCCCTGTTAGCCATGCCCTCTGCATACTAATTAGGCCGAGTTATTGGCAGAGGAAAACTCCCTCTACTTTCCCATAAGACTAACGTGTATTTGGAGCATATAAATAGAGGGTCCTTTCGGGGCATCATCCGAGATTCGACTGATGATCAAACAGTACAAGCTGCAAGTGCCTCCGGTGTTCCTCTTCAAGAAAAAGCCAGAGTTTCGACTCAAACAGCACAAACTGCAAGCCCCTCCGGTGTTCCTCTTTAGGAAAAAGCCAGAGGCTCGATCGAAAATTCGTAAGAGTTTTCGGTTGGCAGTCAGTTTCCAGGCTAAAATTTTCCCAAGTCCTAGGACTTGAGAAAAGATAGCCATAAAAACCCTTGCCTCTTTCCGAGAGTCTTTCTTCGAAAGATAGTCTATAATAAAAAAAAAGGAAAGACTCGAAGAGAAGGAAATAGCGAAAAGACTCGAGGAACAGTTTAGTTCCAGCCTGCAAAAGAGTTTTGCCTTCTTGTAGTATTTTTCGAAGTTTTTTTTGAATAAATAGTATTAAAATTTAACTTCTGGCGCCAACCAAATCATTTTCCTCCTGAGCACTTTTTCTCCATCCCAGCTATAAGAATTCATTCTTGGCTCAAACAGGGATCGACAATCATTACTCCGTTCGGACGTAACATCGGTATATATTCAGACAATAATGTTAATCTTCTATGTTTCTTCCTTTTACTTTGCTAAAACTACATACTAATTGATAAGTAAAAACAGATATTTAACTAAAATTTAAGTTGGGCAAGAGTCAATGCACAAGTAATTGTGACTTACATGCACAAGTAGTAATTAATGCGTCATGAGAAAAGGAAATATGACTTCAAAATGATACTTTTTAAAAATGATATATCTAATAAATACTGGTTAGCCTTCAAGATTATCGGTTAATAAATGGAATGTCAGTATATGTTTTTGTATGCGTGCACGCTTATATATACATACCTAATATACTAAAATATTTTATTAAGATACTGAATGCCAATACCTTTATATTAATAATTGTTGATTTGATACAAGTTAAAAACATTTTTGTATTACTATTTTTAATAAAGTCAAGATTTATACAAAATAGGAATATTGAAATTGAATAAATATTCAAACACATTTTCATATCTGAATAATAAAGCTTGTTATTACAAAGTGGACATTGGTAAGGATCCATTACACTACAAAGCGCTTTGAGACAGTAACAAAATGCATGAGGACATCCTGCCCATCTTGGTAAAATTGGAGGCTCCTTATAGTACTCGCATAAAGTATCAATTTTTAATTTGCAGGACACAATAGTATTCTTTTCTTTTTTCTTTGGTAGCCACAAATTATTCCATAGCTTCTGAATTTGTTTAAAATCTATCATTGGTAAACTGATGGTAAATAGTTCAATAAGTCCATGCTACAATAATTCTCTGGTCATGTAAGAATCTAATAGAACGAGACTTATTAGTTTTCGAAGACTGTAAATATCTAATAGTTTTCCAATAAAACCTGGCTGATTACGCAAATTTAAAAATAAAAAGCTCTATATAAAGATTAATAATTGAAAAAAATTATCCACTTGTTCAATGTCACCTTTGTACTTGCTCCTTTGATAGCACGATGGTAATCTTGATAAAATAAAGTTTTCATTGATTAAGCGCTCCCTAAGATAATCAGGAATCTACAGATTATGTTTATAAGGTTTTCTGAAAAGGTATTTGAAAATTTTTTTTATAAACTTTTTTTACGTTTCATATTTAATTGACTTTAAATTAAAATTCTTGTATCTATTTGAAACCTTAATTAAAATTAGCAAACTTTAGTTGTAAACACTGAATTTGACCAACATAATTTAGCTAAAATATGTATTAATAATTTATTATAGAAGTTTTGAAAAACTTAGAATTGGAATTACTTATAAAACGAGTATCGAAAATAAACTTGAAATAGAACATCTGATCCAATAGGTAATTAAATGAAAATACTGCAAAGGTACATGGAAAAAAAAAAATTAACAAGTTGCACTTAATTAGATTTTCAAGGCATATTTTCTTGGTGGAAATATAGACTTCTTTCTAATTTCCTTCGAAGTTTTTCTATTAGCCTGGTAAGGTGTGAGTTTTCTCCGAATAGCTCTGGTTTTCTTGGGCCTTAAATCTAGAGGCTTGTATTTTGCATTTTTATACAAAAGTCGAAGGTTCTCCTTTTGTTTCTGATGCATAATGATGTATACCCTGGCAATAGCTTTACGCACCACTCGTCTAAAATATAAAAGATTTTTGGTTTTTAAAGTGCTTAAAACTTAAGGATAAAAATAATTTGTATGCTACATACATTTTGGAAAGCTTTGAAGCAGCTCCTCCAGTTACTTTGGCTACTCGTAAACTGGTAAGCTCAGTCTTGAGCTCCTCCAGCTGCTTGAGCAGCTCCTTTTTATCCTTTGTTCTGAGATCCGAACACTTAACTTTACCCTAAAACATACAACAGAAACATTAACATAACCAGAAAATGTTTTCATTTTTTTAATTTTAAGCAAGAAAATATGATATTGAAAATAGATTTAAAAGCTCTGTGAAATTTAAGAAATACGAAAGAATTATCTGGTTTCGCAGAATAAAAATTAAAAACATGAAAAATAAAAACAAAATCGATAAACAGGCGACACACATCTTTTGTATTTGTTGTCAATATTGTTACAGTAATGTTTATAACTAAAAATGCGCCTAAGAAGCTTGGTAACTAATTTTGCGCCCAATCGTTTAATATTTTCATTATATTTTTCGATGTTTAATGAAAAAACGGATTTTCTAAAAACTTTATTCACTAACCATCTTGCTTGATTTCGGGTACAATACAAAACTACAAAAGAGAAAGAAGAGGGGAGAAGAAATGAAACGGCAAACCATATAGTAAATAGTCGAAACGCTAAGATCCTAGGAACGTTGTCGAATTGGAATGACAATCAATTTATCCACAATTGCATGGTCCGACAATGTGAGCTTGCCTTTCTCGCGTTATTTATATCGTATGACCGGTGCGGGAACCACAACCAAATTAAAAGATAATAATAAACTTTAGCAAAACGCATAAAGCTTTTTATAATATATATGAAAAAGTGAAACTGAAAACACATCATCCGAATTATTTCAAAGCAATTCTTTATCTTAGAATGAATTTTATTTTAAACCTGCATATTCAACGCTTTCATAAACCTGTTAACTAGTATTAATGATCATTCTTTTCTTTTAACTAAAAATACGCACTTTTCATATTCTGTAATCGCTTCAAGGGCCTCATCATTTAATGGGGCTTTGCAATTTTATTTGTGAGTTTGCCTCCTCTGGTCTGAAGTACCTTAAAACTGATCTTTATATATTTTGAAGAATTTTAATCATGGATACTCCAAAAACACCAATGGATAATCTTCTAAGCATGCTGTCAGGCCTTACTGCTGGACACGAGAAGGCTTTAAAACAAGGAATTTATAATGCAGTCGCCCTTTTCTTACTCTGCGTTGTTTGTGCAGCAGGATATGGACTTTATATTATTCTCAATCCATTCTTAAAACCTTTAATTTGGGCTTTACTCTGTGGATCAGTTTTATTTCCTTTCAAGTCTTCCTTAACAACAATCGTACAATCATGGTTCACTGCAACAGAAGAATCTAATAAACCATTTTTATTTAGTTTGTCAATAGTTCCTATAAGTATTTTTGATAAAATTTCAGATATTATTGGAACATTTTTACAAAAATATCTAAAATACATCCTTGCAGCAATTTTATTATTAGTAGGGATTTTAACAGTTTATAAGTACACTCCAAATTTCCTTTGTTGCTTAATGTGGAGACTAGTTATGATTTTTAATACCATTCTCAGTTTTTTAATATCTACATGCAACATTTTTGCAGTAAGTACATTTGAAATTTTGCAACTTAATGTATTTATTTACAAATTTAATTTTTATCAACATTCATTTTAACAATTTTAGATCAGTGTTCTTGTTCTGGGATACTTTTCAGTTTTGTACTTGTATTGGACTCCACAAACTAGTGCTCAATTTCGTTACAGTTCCTTTGGAATTTGGATTATGATTAGTTTTTATTTATCGAATGCATTAGGAACCTACCCAGTATTCGTATTCTGCAGTCTTCAAATTCTTTTCTTGATTGGATTTATTTATGAAGTAGTATTAATATTAGATCACCAGGAAATGGATGGCAACAAAATCACATTTATGAATGCAGTTAAACTAGCAATAACGAATGTTGATATTTCTTCAGCTAATACTGGATTGCCAATTTTAAAAGAAGATGAATCACCATTAGTGGAAAGTGATCAATTTGCCACAAAAGAAAATGAAAAATCTGAAATGAAAGTCTTACCACCAAAGCCATTTCTTAAAGTAACTGGAAGATCTGTGTCTATGATTGCAGATGTTGGAAAACCATTGCTTGATCATCCAGCTCGTAGAGTAAGATCAGCAAGTAATGTTGATCCAAATAAAATATCCATAACTGATCGTTATTTTTTAAGAAAACTTCGTTCAGAACTGCGCATGTCACTGGACATAGAAAATGATGATGTTGATACTGATAAATACATGTATGGAGCAATGTATGCTTGCATAGGCATGATTTTATGGAAGCATAAATGGATAGTAATTTCTTTAATTATTCCAATAGCATATTACTGTTTCAAAAAAATTTACTCATATTTTGGATTTGGAAAATCAATACTTAACCAAGTTTATAAAATAACAGATTCAGTTAATTTTTGGTGTCAAGAGAGGTATGAAGCATTAATTCCTGTAAATATTAGAGGTCTCTATAAAGTTAGTATTATAGTTGATCAGAAGGTAACACAAGTTTTAAAAGGATCTGTTGATGCAGTAGCAACTACTGCAGTGATTTTAGGACTTATAGTTTTTGTAATATGTACATCAATATTTATTACTATTCAAGTAAGTTAACTTAATTTATTGTCATCATGAATTAAAGATTTAAATGAACATAATTATCTATAGCTTTATACAGAAGGAATGCACCTTGTTCAAGTTAGTGGAGAGATTTTAAATTCTACATTAATGAACAATCCTGACATTGATTGGGTTCCCCAACAGTGGGAAGATTCTGTCAATAGCGTTTTAGACAATGCTTATATATACGGCCGTTCTGCTATTTCAGATGGAGTAAGAATTTAATCTATTTGATTGATTTTAAGTGATCAAATTCTTATTATTGATTTTTTAATTAAATACAGATCAAAAAATTCGTGAAAGATTTAGAACCAGGAAAAGCAGAGCAAATGGAAAAAAAAGTCTTAGAACTCTGGGACCGACTTTATCAAGCTTGGATGATGGCAAATGATTATCCAGGAATGATTGGACCTTCTGTGGATGTAGATGCAGCTTTTTCCGTTTGGGAAAGCTTAAAAGAAAGCGTTGTCAAAACTCCATTACGTAAGAAGAAAAATAGATTGTTATATTTCTATATATTTCAATAAATCAAAACAATATTTTCTGTTAAATTTTTTTATTTAAAAAGTTACCGACGTAATCATAATAAATTGATTGATAAATGTTAAGAAGGATTTCATACGGAGTCGAAAAATCGGCGGTTTTTCAAATAAAGAAAAATTAACCAAAATACCACTAATATCGATTTGATTTATAAAATTAATCATTCTGCCGGTAGATTCAACACTACATTCTACACTTTTGTTCTATAAAAATAAAAATAATTTAAAACAACGATTTTTTTAGAACTTTTTAATATGACAAGTGTTCAGAATTTTGCCAAAGAAAATGTTGGTATCCTTATGTCAGTCACGGAATCAATTTGGAGCATAGTTAAAGGAAACATCACGGTTGTTCTCAGTATAATTACAGAATTAATGTATATAGTTCTAATGAGTGGATCAGTAGTACTTAATTTTACTTTAAGTATGGTAAGATAAAAATTCTACATAGAATTAAAATTTTGAATTACATACATGAATTTTTTAAAACTTTCAGGTAGTGTTTTTTACTGCACTTTTTTATTTACTCAGTTCTAGTGGGAAAACCTACAAGCCAATTGAGTTGATCACTAATTTCAGCCCTATAAGTTGTCATAGGTAGACTTTGTAATATATGTGTATATATATTTATTTTTTAACAATATAAAACTTTAATAAACTAACTTTACTTTTTACAACCAATTTAACCAGATCTGATGATGAAGGGTATGTTTGAAATATTCAATTTTATAATTTATATTGTAGTTAGATGTATTTTAGTCTAATTGCAGTATAAAATTAGATTGCACAGTGATAGACAATTTATATTTAGTAATTTATATTAGATCAATTCACATAGCTAGTATAATATGAAATAAATTTTTAAAAATATAATTTTTAAATTTAAAATTTTAATCTTATAGGTTTGCCATGGCTTTACAAGAATCTGTAATTGGCGTGTTTACTGCAACGTTCAAATTGGCTTCGTTTTTCGGCATGTGGACTTGGTTCATTCATAATCTTTTCAATGTCAAAATTGTCTACCTACCATCGGTCTTCGCTACTTTATTAGGAGCAGTACCGTTTTTGGATGCTTATTTTGCTTGCATCCCAGCAACTATTGAATTATGGTTTACACAAGGACCTTTTGTAGCAATTATTTTCTTTTTATTTCATTTTCTTGCCTGTAACATTGTGGTGACTGAATTTTACAAAGAGATAAAAGGGTAATTATATTTATTTTCTGTAGATATAAAAATATAGGTGATTGTTTATTTTAATTAATTAATAATTAATAAATTTTGTAGTGGTGGACATCCTTATCTCACTGGATTATCAATAGCAGGAGGTGTTTTTTGCTTGGGTATTGAAGGAGCAATATTCGGTCCTTTACTTCTTTGCTGCATTATGGTAGCAATTAATTTAAGCAGGAGATATCTCCAAGCCCCTTCTGAAGAAGCAATTAATTCTATCAAATCACAAATTGATCAATTGGAATCTTAGTATTGCAATGTTTTCGTTTTAACATAAATTTGTTAAAACAAAAAGCGAAAATTACAAAAGTGCTTGTGCCTTTTTATAAAATTTCGATTAATCAAATGAAAATAGATTAATCAACTTAATTAATCAATTTAAAAGAATAAAAAAAAACTATAATTTAATTAATAAAAGATGATTAATTTAAAATAAATAATAACCTTTTTCTAATTTTATATAGGACAAAACGAATTTGTCCTAGGACTAACGCTTAAGCGCATACTGGAGCTGTGATTAACCACTCAAAGCCACATAAGATTAATATTAAAATAATTAAAGTAAAAAAAAATCTTATGTTGGTTTCTAAAATAAGAATTTACGTATTTTAATTCCATTATTTGGATATTATATTAACTTAAGGGTAGTCAATATACACTGATTTTTCAAAATATTTTTAGAAAAATATTTTTTATGATATTATAACTAATAATTTATAATATTTATGAAAATAGTAATAATAATAACTGTTGATCAGTTTTAAAAGAGAATCTTTAATGAAATATAAAATACTATACACAAATAATACTTATATTCAATTGTTTTTTTTTTCTTTTTTAATAATTTATTTATCTATTTTGTGTTTATTAAAATGTATCAAATCATTGTAAACGAAATCTAAAAAATGTAAAGTTATGTAAAGAATATATAACAATAAAATTATTTAAAATTAAAATTAGTATTTATTATACAAAAATAATGTCTGAAATAACCTTTACAATTATTAACGTTGCAGTCTTTGTTCTTATAATGTCAGTTTTATTTGAAGTATATTTACACTACGAAATGTATTTTCCAGCATAAAAAGGGTATGATAAAAGATTTTTTAAAGTTAAAATTGTTAGAATTTGGTGAATGAGTCAATTACAATTTGTGCATCATCTGTGTGAACATTAACATTATAAATTTTAGAAAGTGAAGTAACTATCAAATTTTTTGAAATATCTTTTGTTGAAATATCTTCAAAAGCGTGAAAGATAACTTTTTTTTTTCCTTGTAAAATATGAAAACCATTTTCAGAAAAATGACCTGTTATATTTCCTATTTCTAACCAAACAAACAGTGATAATGATTGAGATGTAATTTCTAAGTAAAAATCATTTTTATTTGAAGTTGAACTTAAAACTGTGTTAGGTTGAATTTTTACCTAAAATATATAAAAAATATATTAATTTTCATTTCTAATATTTAAAATATTATTTATGTAATTTCCTTTTAATTGAGTATTACCTCAATTGAATCATTTGGCAGTGCAACATTTTTTAATGGTATTGGATAGACGTAGTTAGCTGGAGCTATTTTTTTATTATTATCATCTTTCAAAACTAGTTCTATCATACAATTTTCTTTTACTTTGGATAATAATAAACCACATCCAGCTTTTTGTAAGAAAACATCGATCCAGTCTTGTGTCACAAGTCGCGATTCATTCGGTTCCTACAATAAGAAGAAAATTTGTAAATATGACTTTTAATACTATTTTCTTTAAATTAAGTAAACTTACAACATTGATATTATTAATTTTATTTATATAAATGCACTTTGAGCTATTCCATTCATACACATTCATTTCAATAGTTAAATTATTTAGTTTATATAATAAATCTGATACAACATATATTGAAAGTTCATTAGCTTGATTTAATCGTGATGTAACAATTAAAGGCGAAAAAAAATCTTTAGCAAAGTAATGCAACATCTTCCACCTGCCTTCGAAATCTATAAAAAAATGTCATTTGTAAGTGTTTAAACTATAACTTAAATATTAGATATTTTGTTACGCATAGTTTTCAATTGTTAGATTTACCGATCGAAGACCAGGAGGGAGCTTGCCAAACGTCGTTTAATTGCCAATAAAGCGCACCCATTGTCATACCCTCGTCCAAGTCATTAAATAAGCTCTTCATTTGCCGATAAGATTCAGTTTGTATTTTCATTGAAACTGCTTGTGTCACTTGACTCAGGTATATATAATCCATTAATTCTTTAATTTTGTTACCGCTTTTTGGCGCAGCGAAATTTTTCTTAATTAAAAGTTTCATATAATTATTTCCTTGCGGTAGGTGTTGGCGATGCTTCATAAACGGGCTATCCCATTGCAAATCTGTCAAATTTTCAGCAACAGATATGAAAGTCCAAATTGAAGGTAGTGCTTGAAATCCATATTCAGAAGCAAATCTTGTTACTGGATACTGATTTATGTCCCAGCCATTTTCAAGATAATTGTAATAATGCACTGAAATAAATAAATTCGTCATATTGTTTTATATTTAGTTTTTAACTTGTTTTTAAGATGAAAATTTTTAATATTTTACCATCTCCATAATAATTAGAATATGGATTAGATTCCGTATAATTAGTCTTTTCACTATATAGTCCATTACTAGGACTTGACACTACAAAAGGTCTAGTTGAATCAATTTTTTTTGCTTCCTCTTCAATTGTATTAACGTAAAGTTTAATATAATCAATTTTGTAAATTTCAGAAGTTCCTGTACCATACCAATCACCATAAAGAGCAGCTTCATTTTCGTTATTTCCTGCCCATAAGACTACACTTGCATGATTTTTAAGTCTTACCATATTTTGTCTTACTTCTTCCCGCGCGTTCTTAAGAAATGAGTTAGTGGTTGGATACATGCTGCATGCAAACATGAAGTCTTGCCAAATCATAATACCATATTCATCAGCTAAGCTGTAAAATAAATCTGATTCATATACTCCACCACCCCATACTCTTAACATATTCATGTGAGTTCTTTTAGCAGATTGAAGCAGATACTGTAGAGTTGCTTTCTTTGCTAAATTTTCAGGAAATACACTAGAAGGAATCCAATTACTTCCTTTGGCAAATATGGGAATTCCATTTATTTTAAAATAAAAACTCAGTCCTTTTTTTAGAGGATTTTGTATCAATTCAACAGATCTAAATCCAATTTTAAATGTTTTTTCTGTTAAATCACTTTCAGTTTTAACTTTAACATGAAATAAATATAATTTTTGATTTCCATAACCATTAGGCCACCATAGTTCAACTTTATCCTGAAAATTTTTATTATTTTTGCTTATTGAAAGCAAATAAAGAAATAGATAATTAAGTGAATTTAACATTTGTTACTTACAGCAGGCACATCCAAAATCAAAGATGTATTAGCCTGCTTATTTCTTACTTCTAAATGAACAGATTTGCTAATATTAATTTCTTTTTCCAAGGAACAAAAAATATCTGTTGTTTTTTTCACATCAAAATTTTTTTCTCCAAAAGTTTCAAAAAATATTGTTACTTTAACTTGCCATAAGTTACTTTTCCTAGTTATATCAGTTGTAACTTCAGACACTAATATATTAGTTACTGGTGTAAGTTCTACATCCTTCCTAAAAATATTATTTATGCTTCATCTTTGTAATCAATTGAATGAAAAATTTCTATTTTTATTTATTGTAAGTCATCTTACCATATACCCATTGATGGAAAAGCTGGTCCCCAATCCCAGCCATAACTAGCTTGCATTTTTCTTATGTGATTAACATGACATTGTCCATTATATTCTTTCGGAACACATTTAGGTGGAACAATGTATTTGGAACTTTGAATGTTGTATAATTGTTCAGCCATTTTTACAGAAGAAGTAAATTCTATTTTCAATTCATTCTTGCTATCCTACAATTTTTTAATCATTAATTTATGTTATTAACAATAAGAAGAAATCTGTAGAATAAAATTATTTACCTTTAAATTATTTTTAATATCAACATTATATTTTAAAAACATGTTATTTGTTTTTCCAACTTTAACATCATTTATGTAAATTGTTGCAAATGTATCCACTCCGTGAAGAGTCAATATTAAATGAGGTGTATTTAAGAGACTATTGCTTACTGAAAAATTAAAATGTTTAAATTTTCAAGAAAATAAAAATGATATAATAAAAGCAGATACCTTCAATGTTTCTGATATAAGCAACAGACTCATTTGCAACCCAACGATTTTTAATGTCATTAAATCCTGCTAAATTTTTTGGAATCAGACCAGCTGATTCTAAATCATTATATATTCCACCAGGTACTTCTGCTGTGAATGAAACACCTGTTAAAGCAATTAAAAACAAAATAAAAATTATTATGAATAAAGCTAATTTTCAAAGTACAATATTTTATAAAATAATCATCTACATTAATAAAATAAAAATTTAATTTACCTGATGATAAAATGAATCCTTTCCATTTTCCATTTAAAGAAATTGATATTACGTTACAAGCACATAAAACTAGATATGTTCCAAAAACGTTTAACCAATCCATTGCAAAAATAATGTCTTACAAAACTAACCTTACAAATATTTAATTTTAAATTATAATTTTAACTAATTTTTTAATCAAAATTAATTTAATTTAGTTTAGATTTAGAATTAATTTGACATATTGTTTTTAAAGAGTAAAAATGATAGAAAAAAATGTATAAAACAAAGAGTAACTCTTTGTTTGTTATAAAAGAATAGTAATTGTAATGTTTGTGCTTTAACTATAGCAAAAATTTAATAACTTATATAAAATTCTAATTGGATAAGATAAAGAATTTGATTGATGTGTTGTTGTTCATGCATATCAGAATGTACATTTAATATTTAAACATGCCAAATTTAGAATTAGTAAAATTTGTCTATAGATATACCCCTCTATGCTAAATTGTGTCCAATTAAAATATGTACAATTCTTATATAATATAAACAAATCAATGCCAAGTATTTATAGATAATTGTTATTTGATAAAAAGTAAATTTAATGTAAACAGTGACATGATATACTTTATATATTACATTTAAAAAGAACATATTAAATCCAACAAAAGTAGGACTAATTAAAAAATAAGAATGTTATTATTCTTAAAATTAAATTATATTTGCAAAACACATGTTGAAAGTACAAAACCTGAAATCTTATATTCTAACAATTCCTTTTGCTTAAGTTTAATTAACAAAATATATAAATTCGTTTTAACAATGCTGCGGTTTCGGCAAAGGAGCCGAGTAGGAATTATTTTTACATCTTTGATAATTATTGAATAATGTATCAAACATTATTTTTTGTTATCACAAAATCGGCTTTACTTATATCTAAGTTTTGTTTTCTACACTGTACATTTTATTATAACATGAGGAAATAAGTAAAATAAAAAAAAAATGTATATATGAATGCAAATGTATGATTATTTCAAGTTATTTTTAAAGCGATTCACCGAATTAAAAAATTGGACGCAAATTATTATCTGGAATGTTCTGATCATTACAACATCAAATCGCATCTTATTGGTCTTATTATCTTATGTAGGCATCATTTGATAAGTAAAAATAAATATTTAATCATTAATGTATTTACCAGTTCACGTAAATAATTTATCAATATTAATTAAAATAGTAAGTGAAAACACGTTTAAATTTACTATTCACGCGAAGAAGGCAATATGCATTGAATTATCTACTTATAATCGATATTCTTTATAAACTTCAAAAATACAATCTTTCATTGAAATGTAGTCTTCTGTTCTTAAAAATTTGAATATTCTTTGGTGGTGACTATTTTATAATTGAAGGTCCAGTAGTACATCTGATAATTCAACAAGTCGAAAATTTATAATATTTATTTTCAACTAAAATATGCTAAAAATTATTTTAATGAGAAGCTAATTAAGCTTTTTCAAATAATATAATTTTAAACTTACCGTTTCTATAACTGTCTTCTGCTTTTTGCTTACATCGTACTACATGTTCGTCCAAATCATTTCCGTAACGAGTTTGAAATTTGTTACAAATTTGACATTCATAATGAGATGTGCTAGCACGACTTGTAGATGGTTGATATCTTATGTCATCAGGTACAGAAGAAAATGCATTACACTCAGAAGCATGTCTTTCAATTTCATCACATGGAAATGAATTTAAACATATTGGACAGGCTTTTGTTACTACATTAGAATGAGTGATCGTAAATTCCTCATCATCTCCCTCCTAAATAAGAAATAAAATTAATAAAGTAACAAAATTAAATTGTGTATATAAAATAAAATTTTACTAACTAATAACATTTCTTCTTGTTGATCTTCGAAAGTGCGATTTGATCTATTAAAATTTGAACTTGTTACACCCTGTTTAGAATTTAAAATAGTATTGTAAAATGATGTTTGTTCAATGGATTTTCTTTCTTTTTCTAATTTAGTAATTCTTTCATTTTCTTCTTCTTCTAATCGCTTAGAAATAATCTCGTTCCGTTTTACTTCTTTCTCTTTTTCTTTTCGTTTTTTTATTTCCTCTTCAATTCTATTTTTTTGCTCTTCCTTTTCTTTGGTAGTTTCTAACCGAACGCAAGCTATTTGCAATTTCTTTTTTAACGATTTGTCAAGTGGAGCAGGTTTGATTTCTTGAATAAAGTCGACACCATCATTATCGTCGGCATCTTCGAGATGCACATTAATTTCGTTTAGAGTTTTTTTTATTTCTTCGTCATTTACAGTTTTACTTATTTCTTCATCATTTAAATATACTTTTTTTGAAAGAGAGTTCTGTTGCTTACTGTTTTTCTTCCCTCTGAAGCCTTTTGTACCTTCTTTGCTCGGATTCGGAGGTGGAATTCGCCTAGGATAATTTTTTTGCTCTTCAAGTTCTGTACTTGCTGAATCTTTTGTAACTGGTTTTTTTCTGAGACTAAATATTTCAGAATTATCAAACATTTCCGTATCCGATTGATCCATATTATCATCGACGTCTATTGTCTCCACAATCTTATTACTATTTTTGTTAGTACTTCGCTTTTCTTTATTTTTTTTTGCCGATTCTTCTGCCTTTCCGCCCTGTGGAAATTTTCTCTTTTTTGTCAACAGAAATTCATCATCGCTATTTTCATCATTACTTTCATCATTTATTGCAGCAGCAATAGTACTTAATGCCTTACGTTTCGTAGCTCGATCGTGAGTTATTCTAAGTGGTACAACTGGATCAGGACTGCTAAGAGGTTCTGCATTTTCAGGAACATCAGGATTTTTATCCGTGGAACCATTCCATTTAAAAGCAACCTACAGAAATATTCAAACGAAATAATTAGACTTAAAATAAAAAATAAATCACACAATGCTTTTTGATTTTTTAAAGAAATATGATTTATTTAGCTTATTCATTGATAATTTACAATTATAAAATTGTTTGCTTTGAAAAAATTTGTAAATTTCGATTTTCAAGGTGGATTAAGATTAGAAACAATTATAAAAGTTATTAATATTTTAATCTTTATTCTCTTTTCTGTTTGCTTTCTCACAGAAAAAGCTTTGTATTGATAAACATGTTTTTCAGTTCTTGACTAATAAGCACTTATTTAAGCTCAGAGAGTTTAAAAAAGTACTTTTTAAAAACTGTCTATATGTATGTGTGTACGTCGAGGCGTACGTACGTACATACATATGGTATTCTCCCGTAACTACTTCGAAACGATCCCATGGATCAGTTTGAAATTTTGCACGCAAGTTGAATTGAATTAGTTAAAGCCTGCTTCAAAATTTCAATAATTTTTATGGATTGGTTTGGATTTTTGGACTATTTAAAATATGTTTGAAAAAACTTTTTTCCCTTTTCTTATCTTAATTTTTGTTTATCTTTTACAGTCATTTTTATGAGTAAGTATAGTGCCAAAATAATAGGAGTTTAGCATTTATTTGATTGTGAATAAAATATTTTTGAAAAATAATCTCTGAAACTTAAATAACAAGAAAAAACTTTTTTAGTTTTTATATATAGAATTGTTCGATTTAATCTTTTTATTAGAGAATCAGCATTACTGTTGAATGCACAACAAACGAATTAAGTAGGTTAATTAGTAAAGTCATAAATTAAATGTTTTATTTAATTTAAATAAATAAAAATAATTTGGTTAATAAATTAAAAATAAAAATTAGAAATTATTTCTCTATTACTATTTTACCGAGTAAATAATGCTTGCAATATGTAGTTTTAAATGCAATTTCAGAAATATTTTTTTTCTAATAGTTCCCTACAAATTATAATCAAATAATTTCTTGTTTAATAGTGGGTTATCTCCTTTTTTTCTTAGCGATAAGGAGGTACTTGCTTGGAGGTACCCACCTTAATGGGTGACCCCCATTTTTTTTCTCTGGTGGGTGGTACAGTGTACTGCTCACGAAGTTTTTCCAGCTTTGCATTCATTGCCAGGCACAGAGATTCAAATATTTCTTCATCATTCAAGTCTAAATCTTCGCTATTATAAAGCAATGAATCTTCATCTCGAGAAATGTCTCGTTCTAGTTCTGGTAAAGGTGTATCATCTATGTTTTCAAATTGAAATGGATTTAATTTCCATCTTTCTTCAATATTTCTTTTTATCTGCATTTGTGTTAGTTTTTTATCCCGAAATTGATCTTTTGATCCTTCAGTTACTTTATTTCTTGTATTATATTTATAACTTTCAAGAGGAGGAAAGTCATTCTTATAATTTGTATTTTTTGAATAAAGTAATTGACTTTCAGGACTCTTTCTATCATTATTAAAATTATTTCTATAAGATTTGTTTATGACAGGGGGACTTGTTTCCTTATTATTACAGTTTTTTTCAAAAGTGACTTCTGTTCCTTGAGTTTCTTTAAAAGAAAAAGGTGATGGAGATCTAATTGCATTGTTTTCCAATAAATCTGAGTTACTATGTATTGATTCAAAATCATTTGAAGGTGGTAGAGTTGGAGATTTTCTTGTCTGAAAATTAATTAATAAATTAAACTTTGATTCTTATAAATAAAGCAGAATATTTATACGAATTTAATATAAAAAATCTTTATGAATTCTCACATATTTAAAATAATAACTTTAATAATACTTGTAACAAAAATGTAATTGAATGAAGTAGATGAGTAATTTAATACTAGTTAATTGTATTGAATGTTAAAATATCATATTATAGATTTAGTGAGTTATAAACACTTACTTTATTAGCTTCTTTTTCGGATGCTTTTATAGCTTTAATGAGGTCTGACATTTCCTTCATTACCATGTTATCAACCTGTATCCCATGTCCTGTAGTAAAAAATCAAACACAATTTATTTTTAGCTTTGAAAAATTTACTCAATCGAAGAAAAACAAAGCAACAATAAAACTGAAAAATTTTTTTTAGTATAAAATTAATATTAATATCATTAGAAGAATAAAACATAAAATTTGGAGTACAACTAACTGAAAAAATAGACTACTTGCTTGCAAAAAGAAGTAAATGTCATACTTGTAAGTTCTGCTCTCATTTCCTCCTCTTCCTGTTCCTCTTTGGAAAGAGGCTTATTCCAACTGGTAGATGCCATTTTTGAATCTGCTAGTTCACTTGAATCACTAACTCTTTTCGTCGACTCCCTTAATAATAAAAAATAAGAGTATCAACGCGTTGAGTAGCAGTACGAGGGCCGCCGGTAAACAAAAGACAAGTTGTACCGTCGATGAGCGATATGCCGCTTCCCCTTTTGTGCCAACATTTGCGCTGTTTCGGTTCGGCAAAGACGTGAAAAATGGAGCGCGGCGGTGCAGTGTAAATTGGAAACTCAAGGCTGGTTCGCAACCAGGGCGCAAGGTGCGGCGGCAAATTCAAGCTTGGATGGAAGAGCTGCAGGAAAAAATGCTATAGAAAGAATTTCCCAATTTACAATACTTACTACAAAGAAGCGCGAAAAAAGCCTGCTCGCCTCGCGTTACTAAGAGCAGCAAATGCAGCGGTCCGGTTAAATCGAACGATAAAACACGTGCTGCTGGTCGTCAAGGAAATGCTTGTCAACAATTTCGAGGGGCCCTCGTGTTGTTCAGTGTCGCTTTGCGCGACATCAACGTTGAACGATGTCGATGAGCAAACTGCAAACCCGGGTGTTCTACGGTCTGCGAACCGATGTCGTCGGGAACGCGCACTTTATCACCGACGACGATGTACTCTACGTCGTCGGCAATGCGCTCTCGTTGCACAATTTCTCGCAGCGCCGGCAGAGGCTCATCCGGCTCCCCGACAAGCACAAAATCAACATTCTGACCATCACGCCTAACAAGTGAGTGGAACAATGAGAGCTAGGGTGGATCTCTGTGTTTCTTCCTTTGTTTTTTTTTTTGTTGCTTGTTGATGCTTCTTGTCGTTGAGTGAACGTTTATACTTTTTAGAAAATTTGCTGCCCTCTGCGAAACTGGAGAAAAGCCGTTAATTTCGATTTACGATCTGCAAACAATGAAAAGAAAAAAGTTACTCGGAATCCCGTACGACGCAGCGGGAGTGACTAGCTTTTCATGCCTGTGCTTCACTTACGACAGCAAGTATTTAGTCGTCGTAACGACGGAAATGCAAACGATGCTGTTTTACAACTGGGAAAAGGGTAAAGTGGAGTCAAGTATGGACTTGATAAACACGCAAAACCCAGCCTCGAAGGTAACTTGCATAAGTTGCAATCCCTCCGACATCGGAATAGTGGCTCTGGGAGGAATCTACGTTTTCAAATTTATCACTGTCGCAGAAACTCTCTGGCGACCTTACGGGTTTTCGAAAGCCGACAACTTGATCATCACTTCGATGGCTTGGTTGAACGGCGATCGACTGCTCGCCGGAACGTCGGACGGTCGTATTTTGTTCATGGAGAACGGAGATGTAAAGAATCTCTTCAGAGTCGAAGAGACTATATTGATGAATATGAAAGTGCGCGAGGACGTTCAAGTGCAAACCTCGCAAACGAGCTTGCACGAGGCTCAAGACTTTCCCGAGGAAGTCGTGGGCCTCATTTCCTTCCGCCGGGGATTTGCCTTTGCAGTGGGCTACGGCACGATCGTCGTCTTCGAGAAAGACGGTCCCCACACCTACTCGAAAAGGAACGTATACGTCGTTCCGCAGAAGGTGTCGAAGCAGGAGGATGAAAAACTCTACCGAATCAATACCATAAGCGTGAATCCAAGCTCCGACAAGTTGATCATTACGTCGGGATGGGCGCAACTGTTTTGCGCGGTACTTTGGGGCCCGGATTTGCGAGCCGACGCGGAGCCCACGCCCCTCGACGTCTTGGGCTACGACATGCATCACGGACCTATAGGTGGACTCTCCACCTGTACTTGGAAGCCCTACGTTCTGACCTTCGGCGAGGAGGACCGCAGCGTCCGGCTCTGGAATTACGAGACAGAGAGTTTGATTTTGATGAAACAGTACTTGGAGGACATCTCCTGCATCGTGCTGCATCCCACCGGTCTCTTCTGCCTCATCGGCTTTACCGACAAGCTCAGATTCATGAGCATCCTCATCGACGATTTCTTGATACTCAAAGAGTTTGGGATTAGATGGTGCAAGATTGCAGCCTTCAGCTACGGCGGTCATTACTTTGCCGCGGTAAACGGGAACATCATCCAAATTTACACAAATATGGACTTTAACATTCGCTTTGTGCTGAAAGGTACTTTCTTTGTCCTTTCTTTGTCCACGTTTATACTTTCAAGTTCTCCTTCAATAATCAATGACATTTTTTAAGGTCACACGGAGATTATAAAAGGTATAGTGTGGTCGCAAGACGATGCGAAGCTGCTCAGCATCGGATCGGAAGGAGCCATTTACGAATGGGACATGAATACTGGCGTTCGATTAACAGAAGTCGTCTTGAAGGGTGTAACCTTGTACGGAATTGCTTTGTCGGAAGACGGAGTCACGTCCTTTTGTATCTCCAGTGACGGAAAAATCAACGAAATTAAAGAAAGCTTGGTAAGGTTTACTTAATCCTAATTAATGTTAATTACAGGCACTTGCTACACACCATTACGTTATTCTTTGCAGGTGATACGTTCATACGAGATTCCGAACATAAAGCCAAGCAATATAGTCATGGGGAAGGACGATACGTTATTGTTTATAACTTACGCTATTGGATTTATAGCGTCTTTGCAGTTTCCTCTCCAGGAAGTTATCGAGTATACCGATTATCACCTTCATCATTCGGACGTCTCCAAGGTAATGAATTTCTCCTACTCTTGGACGAAATCTAGTTGGAAATATTGAAAAAAAAATTTTATTTTCAATACTATACTACCTCGTTGCAGTTGATTTTATCGTACGACGAGCAAGTATTGATAACCACCGACTTGTCGGGCTCGATTTGCTTCTGGAAAGTCGTCTACTCGGACGGCAAAACCTACATGTCTCGCGAGCTGCTCAACTTGGACCAAGTGCTGATAGGCCGCGAGGAATTGGGCGAGAAAGTGCAGAACATCAAGGACTTGAACACGCGAATAAAGGAGTTGGAGACGGAACACGCCTACAAGATGCGACAGACGAGTCTGCAGCACAACGACCAGATGCGCGAAGTTCATCAGAGTTACTGTGGGGCGATCGAAGAGCTGCGCGATACGATCGATAAGCTTGAGGAGGATCACGCCAACGAGGTCAACACCATCAACGTTGATATCGCCAGGACGAAGGTGGCGCACGAGGAAAAGATGCGCCAGATGGAAATCAGCTACGATGCCAAGCTGATTGTCGAGTACGACAAGTACAACGCACTTGAGTGGTTTTGCAATGAAATGAAGGACAGCTACGAGAAGAAGCTCGCGGAGCTTAGGAGACAGAGCAAAGACATTTTAGGTTTGTAGTTTTCTTCATTTACAGCTTAAGTTAAAGCTTGACGTAAAGAGATTTTTTAATCGAGGGTTTTTTCGTCCGCAGAGGACACTATACGAAAGTACGAAGATCGGCTAACGGAAAAAGACCTACAATTGAAAGAAGCTCACGAGGAAATGACGCAACAGGTTCGAATACACGAAATAATAAAAGGCCAACTGGAGGACGACGCCGATCGGGAAATTTTGGAGCTGCGCACGAATTACGAAACTATGCTTTTCGAAGAGAGGCAGATGGTAGCAAGATTGAAGGGCGAGGCTGGAGTTTTAAGAAACAAGTATACTCTGAGCCAGAAGGACATCGAGGACCTTAAATGGGAGATGAACAATTTGCGACACGAATACGCCCAGCTCAAGGATCAGAAGGAAGGGCTGGAAAAGACAGTCGCTAACGTTAAATCTGAATTGTCCGAGCGAAATGCCACTATCGATGAAAAGACCCGCACCATAGATAGCCTCGAGTTAACCAACGAAGAACTTAAGAAGTACAAATTCGTGCTTAAGCATCGCATCGATGAGCTTCAAGCTCAGATAGATCCGCGAGACCGGGAAATCGCCGAGCTCAAAGAGAAGATCGCTGCCATGGAGACTGAACTTCTCGGTCTGAACAAGGCCAATCAGACTCTCGATCTGCGACACTGCGAACTGCGCGAGAAACTGACTGCGGCGAAACGCGAAATCCACAACGAAACCTCGCGTCGCAAGGGATATCAGAACATGATCAAAAAGATCCGTATAGAATTGTACAACGCCGTTGGACTCATACAAGAGCCTAGCCTCTTCAAGTCTGCAGTCATTAGGCTGTATCATCGGTACAGCGATTCGGATCAGTTCAGGCGCAGCTACAAGGCAGATCTTGACACTCAGTGCGAGTTCATGAAGCAGAGAGACCACTTGGAGAACACGATAGCTTTACTGAAGAAACAGCTTGCTCAGACTGTATCTCTGAACGATGGCAGCTACGAGCGCATGCTTGACGATAACATTTTGTTATTAACAGAGATGAATTCACTTAGAGAGGAGCTCAGGTCAGCTCAGAGGCATATCGCTGAAATGGAGAGCCTCTTGGGACTCAAGGGTACCGACACCGGACCCATGGAAGCAAGAGCTAAGTTGGCCAAAGCTTGTCATGGAAATGAAGAATTGGAAATCAGTTATAAAACGCAAATACTGGAATGCCAGAAAATTATTGTCACTCTCAAAGAGGATATTGATCGGCTGATGGGCAAATTCGATAAGGCTGTTACCAAGTGATGGATGATGATTGCATTCTTTTACCTCAAAAAACATTTTTATTTAGACAGTATAAATTTTAACAAAACAAATAAAATGCACGACACCAGGTTTTTACAGATTTCTTCTCTCTTTACAATTAAAGTCTTTGTATTTGAGAACGTGTATTTTATCACTAGGAATGTTCATTTGTTCACAGAACGAACGGGATAATGGCTTTACGATTCTTTGGATAGTCGGAGAATTCCTTCTTGTACAGTCTGTGCTTTCCCAAGGCCCACACTGCCATTTGGTAGGCACCCGCGAACATGAACAGACCAGCTGCAAAAAAATGAATTGTTCATTTACAAGAAAATCATATAAAAATTATTTCCGAGTGATGGTGATCATCTATTCTAGTCAGTATTACAAAGTGCTTGAACAATAAATATCTTTATTCTATTTCTAAAATGCATGTATACTAATTTTGATAAGGGGTATTATAACAATAAATTTTTTAATTAACTCAAATTTACAAATTGGAGGTATGACAATAAGACTATCTAATATTTAATTCCTTGAATGATTCTTAAATAGTTACTTTCAAATTTTAAGTAATTGGCAAGTTTTTTTAGAATGAATATAAAAACTTAATTATTATAAATCTGCCAAAATTACCTGGAATACATTGTGTCATTATAGTAAATCCAATCCAGCTTCCAACTTCATATGTATAATTAGGGCAAGAGACAAAGTTAAATAATAATGTAAATGGATTGCCAGTGGCGACAGGAATTTTTCTTATTGTAGTTCCAGGAGGTCTCAGATTTCTGAGTGCCAAGTGAATACTTAAATTGCCAAGTTCGCATAAGAAAAAAGTAGCTGCTCCAACAACAAACCTTGTTGAGCTAGGTGGTGTATACAATGGATGGTTTACATGGTAAGCCACATACATTGTAAATAGCCAGTAATACGAGCAGTTTTTAAAGAGATTTCTAAGAGGCATAGTGGCATGGCTAAAGCGATGAACAAATAATGTTTCCAGTAGCCTCTTAATATAATGAATAGACCAGCACGCTGCTGCCCAACTGCAATGTTCATTCAAATAAGTGAATATACAATCTTTGTATTTTTATTATTAAAAGATATAGGAAAGTTTCTCTTACTGTACTACTGAATGTATTTTAGCATGAGTTACATCTCCATAGAAAATCCATGGCCTCTGGTAAAGCCAAAGGTACACAACCAATGGTCCAGCATACTCAGCAAGGAAGACAGTTTTCCAGCCAATCTGTGGACCCAAATCCTTAAAGTACAATTTTGAACCATATTTCAACTGCAGACTTTTAACTGTATCCGAGTCATTGAGAGCTTTGCCTTTAGGCTCCAAACGTAAGCATTGCCTCTGTGCATAAGGTGCCTTCTTCAAGCTGTGCAATTGCTGCTTGATTTCACGTATCGTCGTCGTCGGATTCACCTACAAAACACTCATACAATCTAAATTAAACCTTACCCAACACTAATTGCTTACGAAAGAAAGTTAATCAAAGCGACATTAATCACAAAGAAATTGCTCAAATTTCACAACGAAGAGCATTTAACCCACAGAATTAAAGCTACCCGGCAAGGCAAATATACAAGTAGAACACCGCTGGTGCGAATCTGCTTACTCACCGTTACCGAAGCGATACTTTTCGAGCTACTCGCCGTTACAACTTCGACCTGCAGACAAAGAAAATTCAATTAGCAAGCCCCAAAATAAGATTGTTTTAGCAAACAGTCAACTCACCTCCATTGTGGCGAGGTGTTATCGTGAAAAGCTCGCTGGAAGAAGGTTTGGCGCTGAATCCGTCCGTTCCACGCAGCGTTCGGCCGCCGTGTGTGTACGTGTTTGTCGCGTTGCTCGGTTGACGGCGCCACTGCAAGGCTCGCGCTCGCCGGTAGCTCAAGAGGCCGTGCCGCCGTTTTTTCGAGCCTCGTAACTGTACTAACTAATGTCGAGGGGAGAGAAAAAATATTCCTGGCATCCCAAAGCGCTTGCTTATGAATTTGTATAGCGTTCATCTTGCTCGCGTTCATTTTCGGAACTGCTTTAACGTTATTAGTCCAGCTTATCAACTATACTTTTCAAAGGATCTGCATTATTTTTATTAAGAAATATATAGAAATCTTGTAATATGTCATGTGTTTTAAAAGATAAAATATTCGCATAAAATGCTTACACTGCGACTTTTTGTCTATAAATCTGTCAAAGTTCTATGACATGACAGATGGCAATAATAAAATACAAATTAGAGAAACAGTTGTTCCTTTTAAAAGATAATCCCTGCTGTGCGATTATCAAACCAATTTATTTCTTCATCCACTCCTATTAACTTGCGCAAGATGCCATGAGAAAATTCTACTTTAAAAATTTCAAGCTTTTCTAATGCATTATTAAACTGTCAGAATAGTCGATGATAAATATATAATTGCGCAATATCTTGTTTTCCATCATACTTTTCTCCTCTCCAGTATCCATCCAACGGTATCATCGATTACGAGAAAATAAAACGCCACACCGTCAAGAAGCTTGTAATTCCGTAGATCGAAAAAAAAAGAAAAGACAACATTCTTGACTACGAAGCGGACCGGAGAAACTGGTTTCCCGGAATCCCCCGTTCGCTTATATTTTCAAGTTTTCCTCATTGTCATCGACATCGGATGCGCTGAAATATTTATTAGTATAGTGCTTTTGCGCTCTTTTTTTTACGGGCTCCCGAGCTCTTAATTTATGCGCCGGGAAATGTCGATCTTTGACCCCTTGGGCTTCAATCGACTCACTGACTTGGACGAGCCACTCTGCATTCGTTCGTGTGAACGTTCGTAAAGAAAACATTCTTTTTTTTTCAAGGCTGACGGGTTTTTTTCGAAGCACGCATCATCACCTCTTCGCTTTTCTTCCTCTTTTTTGCTCGGACGCGAAAATCATTAAGTCGAACGGGACAAAAAGAGTGATTTAGCTCGATTAGCTATTAGCTTAGAGATTTTTTGTAAGCGAAGAGTTAACTCGCGCGATTTTTCTAATATCTGTTGCACCCACGTGAATTTCCGATTCGACCGAGGTCGACTCTCCAGTTCGAAAAAAGTGCGAACTCATTCTTTGTGAAGAGTATAAATATTGACGAGCTTGCATGTAATTTGATGTTAATTTGGAGTGACCAAAAACCCGAGGCTTCTACACTCGCTTGCCGCTTAGAATTTTCTTTAACTATGATTAGCTTTGGACTTCACCTTTTTGGAATATTCATACATTTTTTTCTCGTTATACATAAAATTATACTTAAAAACTAGTGTTTCAAAAAAAAGTGAAGTTAATTGGGCAATTATAGATAATTCATAAATGCATTTAAATATATTACTTTTTAGTAAAATCAACATGTTTTTCGTAACATTTCTGTTGATATGATATTTTAAAATGATACGGTTTAAATAGAGGAAAAGATGTATGCTCCTCGGTGGGTAAAAAATACATGGTGGGCAAGGCAATTGTGAAAGTGGCCAGTAGGTGGAGTAACGACACCATATTCAATCGGTAAAGTGAGCGCTGTGAAGTTTAAGCCAATAAAGTTATCTGCAATTTATAATCTTTCGTTACGAAAAAATCTAGTTTATTCTTAAGATATTTATCAAGTAAAATGTCAAACTTATTAACGATACAATAGTTGAAAATAAGATCTTGATAATTTATATCTAAACTTATACGTACTGCATTCAATACAAATGTACTGTATAATAAATTATTCGAAGTTATATGTACATACAATTACTTAGATTGTACAAATGAGGTTTATCGTTATATCTGAATGAAAAATGTACAAACTAAGCATTTTTATCGAGGTTGAGGCTGATGATTTAACTTTACATGACTCCAGTTGATTTTCTGTATTGTCCAAAGTGATCTAAGTACTGATGTATTGTATCCATTGGCTGATAAATATCGTTCATACGATTCTAAAAGAAAACATCATCAAATTAGAATATTTTTTATAAGCTGTATAGTATAATATTTATTGTTGTCGAAAAAATTTGCCAATAATTTAATGCCTATTAAAAATTTGTTTAAAGCTAGATGTACATTAAGCCAATTAAAAATAAATTAAAGTACAAAATTTAAAGACTTTTATTAAAAATTTTGTATTTCTATTATATTATATCGGAAACACTGTGCATTTTTATATCCTGAACAGAATATTGATTACAATATATATCTACATCAATTATAAAATATTCATGCAGTTTATGATGCATTATCCTTACAAAATATTACTGGAAAGCATTGTTACATTATCGATTTTCAAAAAAGTTTTTGTTATCTCGTTTTATAGTGCTTCGCGGACATGCATTTTGCATGCGCCGCAACCTCCATAAATTTACGTAGGCATCAATAAATGTAAGTATAGATGTAAACATTCATAGAAATTTATGGAGGTACGGGCAGACGTCAAATCTATTTTTGACCCACACGTAAAGTGTCTCGAAATTATTTTCAAAATATACGTTACTAGTATTTTCAATTTTTGAATTTATCAAGAATTATTTTCAAAACAAAGATTACAAAATTGACATTTTCTAAAAATGTTAGTGTGTTAATAGTCAATAAATAAAGAAAACACGCCTCACGCTTTTGACCCGTCAAGCATAAATCACAATTACCGTGCAGTACGTCTTGTGCGTCTCAAAAAAACTGCAGCGATAATGCATAAATTAGTTGTATTTTTTTTTTTTTTTTTGTCAAAGCTTACTATTTGAAAAAAATGAATAAATGTCGTTTTACCTGCAAGTACTGAGGAACTTGATTAGTCACCGAAGAACCCAGGAATCCCTGAACGAACTCCCTGATAAGATCCCAGCAGCTGGCGGGCACAACGCACGGCCTGTACTCGACCTGCGAACACAGAGTCGGCGTTAATACCCGTCGTAAGTACTCGGGCAGCGCCTCGGGCCGACGACTCTCACGCAAATCAGCGAATGAAGACCTAGAAATATTTAGTGCGACACTCGATATCGCAGCCGCGACACGTTGTAGGACAAACGAGTCGTTTACGCGGACACTCGGCCTTTTAACTCTTTCATCCCAAGATTTTTTTCATTGGGGGAGACTAAAATTTATACGGAATTATCGGAGGCTTCGATTGTTATGACACAAAAGGAAGATTTTGCGAGGATAATTTATGAAATTTTCATTGGGTAAAGCGATCGTAATGCGCGCGCGTTTATGTACCCGAAGCTCGATAATATGACGTCGTATAAAGCTGCCTAAAAATTTATAATTCAAGATTTTAAAATTATTATAATTATTTATTATTAAAGTAAAAAAATCTGTTTATATATATACTTTTACTCAAAGAGCTGTTTTAAATTTCCTGCTCGTGAAATGCTTCGGTTCTTAAATCTCACCGACCACTAAAACACGCAAAAACTGAAACAGTTTAATCCGCGCATCTCAAGAAGTAAAAAAAAAAAGAAAAAAGAAAATCTGAAAAAGTTGACGCACCGACGTCTTTGAAAGATGAGATAAAAATTGAGTAGGAAAAGTGTTAATAAAGCGAGATTTATCGAGGCATCCAGCCCGGCTGAAAATAAAGCATTAATTACGGCGGCGCATCATTTTAAAATCCATTTTCCCTGGGCGGCTCGCGCACCGACCCGAGCCGTATAATGCACGGCGCATTAACTAAAGAGGGAAGACTCTCCTCGTGCATTTTCATTACTCGCGAGGATGCGAGTGTTTACGCGCACATACTCTTTTAAGAGACCTCGGGGGGGAGGGAAGGGAAATGGAAAAATCCCGGGCAAGACATCGACAATTGAAAGTGCTTCCGAAGCCATCTAGACTTTCCACTTAAAGAAAGGACGAGCTTTCGTTTCGTTGTTTTGCGAGGGTTGGGATACGTATGCGGCGTCGGGTGTAATTTCGCGTAATTTCCGCAACGGCAATGAAACATATTACGCCGTGCGGACTCGGAGAGAAAAAGCCCGCGGTGGATTAACATTTTTCTAATTGTACTCTTTTTTCTGAACGAATTTTAGCTTGTTTTATTAATTAACGTTGCATTTCACGCTAATTGGAGCATGAAAATCATAAAATCGCGTAAAATCAACTTCCTGCCGTTCGAGGAAAACAATTTTTTAATTCTAGCTTTTGCATTTTTCAAAAAGCTACTTTTTCAATAATCTTTCGGTTCGGTAGAAAGCTGCTTAATTAGATAAAGGGCGATCGCTTTTGAAAAGGGAAAAAAAAGAATTGATAATGGAAATAACAAGTTTGAAGCAGCCCTTAACCGGTTAAAAATAATTCCCGGCGCCGATAATTCAGCCGAAATCCCGAACAAAAGCTTGGCTTTGCGGGGGGGCGTTTAAGGCTTCCAGCGGCAGAGTTTCCTTTTTTACGAGCGACTCGAAAAGCGCTCGGGGGCGCATGGCTATAAAAATATATAATGCATGCACGTATCTCTCTCTCTCTTTGCCGCGCGAGCGAAACATAAAAAGCCAGAGGGAACTCGGTCATGTGCGCGTACGTATAAGCTCCGCGGCGACAATAGCCGCGCCAGGCAAGGAGGAACACGCGGCCGGAGGCACTTAAAAGCCGACTCGCGGCTCTGAAAATGGGCCCGGCCGCGAGCTTCCACCGCCTTTTCCTGCTTAATCAAGTGCTCTTCTCCCGACTCTTCCAATTTTTAATATGCTTTTTACATTTCGATTCAAGTCTTTAATTTCTCTGTGTATTTTATTTCGAGTATCAAAAGTGTGTCACCTTTGCAGGGAAACTTTTTAGGAAAAAATTCTTTTTTTTCTCTTTTTTTTTCCTACCATTTTTATGAACGTGCGCACTTTACATATAAGATGAATTTTTGCGCCACGTTTTTCTTCAAGCTTGAATAGATTCATTGTACGAATGTTTATTCTTATGCAAGTTTTCGCACTATGTAGGTCAAACATTTACGTCAGACTTCTTGGAAATCACTTTCAATTTAAATATTACTGTTATTCCGCAGTGCGAAAATTTGATAAAAGTCTTTTACAAAATTTTACTTGCGTTTCACCTTTTATTCTATTTGAATATTAGACTGATTTAATTGCGTTATAACTTATTAAAAAGGATTTAATTTAACTGAATTTTATTTTGAGTTATTAAATAAAGAACGGGGATTTTTATTTATGGCCGGATTAAAATCAAGTACAATAAATTAAGAACTGGTAAATTAAGAAATTTCAGTGTTAAACTTGCTCGTTAACGTTCACCAAGGACGATAATAACTGCCGTGCATTAATACGTCGAGATGAGTGATAAAGGTTCTTTATCTCCCGAGCACAGGCCTGGACCTGTTCGTAAATCGCTACTTGAATTGCTCCCTCGAAACGCGAGCTTTCCCACGTTCCGAAATCCTTTTTCCTCCCCGAAGGAATTAAACTTCCATCGAAAGTTTCGGCCGGCCGTTTCGCTTTTTCTCCCGCTCTTTCGTTGCATTAGAGCAATAAAATTCTTACCTCGATAAGCACCCCCTTGAAATTCTGCGTCATGGTGACGATGCCGAGCTTGATGCAAAAGTCGCCGAGCTCGAAGCGCGGGCCTTTGCACTCGATCTTGGTCTGCTTCTTGTTCGTGTAGATGCTCGAGATCTTGAGCATAAGCAGATCGAAGAGGCCGTCGGCTATCAGCGGTATGACCTTGTTGCCGGACTCGAGGATCGCGAAGACCGAGGCCGGCTGCTCCGAATTGTGCAGCACGTGCACCGATCGCTGCGGACCTGCAAACCACAAGAGCTCTCTTTTTTTACTTTTTATAAATTTCTCTTTTCTTTTTATAAATTTCTCCCAAGATTTACCGTCAGATTAATATGAAGAAGCCACAAGAAAGCATCGAAAAAGTGCGGGACTCGGAAGTGCACGCGGCGCTGAATATTCATAGCCGTGATTTAGTCCGTCCCTGTTAAATGCGCGCGAGCTTACATGAATTACAAGTGCGATAAATAATGCGCACTAGCAGCGGGGGAAAGACAGTATCCGTCTGAGCTCCCTTGACAAATCCGTACACATTGGCCCGCGGCTTTTGTTTTCGCCTCTTTTACCAGCTCGTACCGTCATACTACGCGCGATATTATTATTATTATTATTCAAGGAGCAAAAGGGGCTTTAATGAGCAGCCGGACTCTTATCGGCGCGTTTATCAAAGCGAATGGCTTTTTAAAGCTCTCAGCGCCGGATAAATCAGTGCGCCCAGTTTTACGAGCCGCGGTCTCCTTTTATTTTGGGCGTTGATAAATTTACCGGATAGGCTTTCCTGCTCGGCGAGATTCGCGTAATTATTCGATCGCGTAATCCTCGCCTTGGACCTTTTGCACAGTATTTACAATCGCGTAGATAATAAACGTTTCGACCTACTTTCGCGCACATTGATCTTGCATCAATTGGGTCTATTTAGAGAGAGAAACTCGCGAGAGAGAAGCCCGCGAATCCCCAGGTTTTACGTCAATTGACTCTAATTCTCGGCTTGGCTCCCCGAATGCGGAGCCTCGCAATCCATCAGCCGTCCTAATGCATCGGACGAGAGCGTCAAAGCTCACTCGAGGCATAAACATCAATTACGCGGGACATCATCGCGCCCCCGCCTGCAATTGCATTACCTAAGCCCCTCGGCGATTAATCATCCAAAGTCGAAACTTTAATTGATTGTCAAGTGCCGCAGGAGGAGATTGCAGCCAAGAGATCTCGATCCACAGACAGTCTGGCCCCAATTACGTCCATAGCGCAGTTTTACTTTGCCAAAGCAAACTGGCGATATTTCTTCCGGCGTTACATAAATCCCTGAATTATAAGTCATAAGTGTTGCTTAAGACAGTTTAAAACGCGCTAAATCAGAAATCTAAGACAGTGAGGACATTACTTTGTCCCCCGAAAGGATAGATGCTTACATAAACCTAATAATTTCCGAACTTTCTAAAAAGAGAAAATTCAATAAACCTTTGCAGAAAACGTCAATAGCTCTTTAAAACGTGATTAATATCCGTAATTTTACAGCGCGAAATGCCGCTTGGTCAAGAGGTCAACCCTGGAACGAATAATACTTTGAAAAGTAACAAATAAACAGTACAAGCTTGTTTATACTTGGAATAAATGCAATATGATTTTATTAAACGAATCTTATGTTACTTTGCAGTATAAATCGCATAAACTCGTTTAAATAACGCCAATTTAACGATAATGGTGTCTGCTTTCAATTTTCAAATTGCTCAATAACGTTTTTAAATGTATGAATTTTATCTGGAAGTACATATATTTTATAATAAATATAGAAGAGTTTTTTACACTACTTTTGAAGATGCAGGGTATTACGATGCTTAACGTCATTACAACACAGCTGATGTGCTTTGACAGAGCTAAAAGCTTTTTGAAAATGAACTCGTACGACGTTAAAAGGATTTTGGAAAATTACTTGCAACGAGATCGTATTTTATCGCATAGAAAAGTCTTTATCAAGAGTAAGCTTATTATGTATTATAGGTCGAAAACGCGAATTGGCCTAATCGAGAGGCCGCTCGAAAAAAAATGGATTCCCCTCCCGCGGCAGTGACGCAGTGCGGGAGAATCAGTCCGAGTCTGCAGAGACGCCTCGCGGAACGAGCGAGCAATAATTATATACCCGGACGCTCGGCTTCTGCTTTCTTATTTTTTGCGAGTCAATTTTTCTTTATAAGCTGTCGCGAGTGATCTTAAGCGGATTTACGAGAGAGAGAGCTCAAGTAACGCTTCCTTTTCGTTTCTTTTGCAAAATTTCTTAACCACCCGCATATAACGGATAACGCTACGGCAATCAGGTTATTTATTAAACGTAGAATTTATGCATTATGAACGAATTTGTGCGTTTCAGCCTTTCTAAGAATATGTAAATTACGTTTCCTAAGAATGTTATGACAAAGGCAGTTTTGATAGAAAAGCAATAATAATCTTTAAATATTTCTTGAAATAACAAAAGACGTTTAACTAATGAGTAATTGTCAAGAGCGCGGCGAACGCTCTCCTTTTTTTAGGAAAAAAATAATCGATCGGCGGCGGCGGCGGCGGCTTTATTCCCTCGACAATGACCCCGAGAGCCGCGGCATTAAGACAGGCGGCTCGCACCCTTTACGATGATTCAGAGCACTCAGCGGCTCGTAAATCGTTTATCCCGTCGTAGAAATATTTTTCGAACGACGCTCGACTCGAGCGGAGTCTGCGCGCTTAGGATATCGCCCTTAGGATTTCTCCCCGATAACGAATGCATTCCACCGATTCCCCGCTTTTAACGGCGGAGCTGTCTGATTTTAGACTTGTTATCGGAACTTAAATATTGGCTAATCTTTATTTTTTTAAGTGCTAAAAGCTTTTGCGTTAGAAGCATGGAAATTTTCAATTAATACCGATTAATACGGCGCCAACCGTACCCATCAAATCCTTTATGAATTCCATTCAAGACTATTTAACGCAGAACCTTTTTTAATCGAGACAAGAATCCCAGAAAGTTGAATAGTGGAATCAACGACTCTGTCCGACATAATGAAAACGGAATGTTTATACCGCATTAAGGTCTAGCGCGAATTAGCTCGAGTTTTTTTTTTTTTTTTTTTTTAACCGACGTAAAAGAAATCAAGTCGTTTTTCGACGGTTTATCGTGAAGCTAAATGCACTATTAAAGCAGCTTTATGCATAGTTAATCCCGTGCACTGAATACTGAAATTTTATTGCATCCCTGGACCGACGTGGGCTTTAAAATTTATTTAATGACTTAAAACGAGGTAATGATTAAATTTTTTTAAAATACATCATTCTATAACGCGGATGAGTTCGTAAATTCTTGATAACTCGGCGAACGGCCGCGATTGGCGCATTATTCATTCACATAATTGTATTGTCGATTCGCGACAATTACCTTTAATTGAATGACTCGATCAGCTTTTCCTAGAAGGGAGGAGGCAAACTTTTTGCTGTAAATATTTACTTGTTTTGACTATTTAGAAAATAAGTGGCTGATTTATCGAAAAATAAAACATAATGCACATATTACTATTAATAAAAGATACCGCTCGCAAGACAGCTGCACGAAAAACGCACTCGCTAAACGCAGCAATTCCGCCCCGGGGCGCACAAAGAAGCTCTCCGCGGGAAAGCGCGCACGTCTAGAAAAGCTTAAATTTAGAAAGGGTAGTCGACAGGCGTCTCTAGGCATTTTTCAGCCCCGAGGACATTAATTTCCCCGAGTACCGCTAATCCGATGCTTGTCAGGCGGAGACTCCGACTATTTTTAAGCGTTTCGCGGAACCCCACCAGAACCTCTCCCGGTGTCTTGACCCATTGACTTCTGTCAGCCGCCCGACAGATCGGGAGTATATTTTCGTCCTCGCCTTTGACGTTGTTTTTGCGCGTGAGAGCCACAGCCGCTCTCAATCGAATTTCGAGCCGGGTATAATTCATCGTTTGACGAGGGTTCCGTGTCAAATTTTCATTTCGATAAAAGCGTAATTTAATAAATTTCGAGTATTTAGAAGCTCGTAATTATTTCAACGCTGTTCATTAAAAATCTACAATTAATGGTCAACCGAGTAAAAAAGGCTTTTAAAGCAAAAGAAGCAGATAAAATTTTAAATACTAATTGACTTTTGTACCCGCAAAAAATCCCTTTTCTGACTACATTAAATGCATATAGCCGGGCGGCAGATGTCTATAGACGTATACAGGAAGGTTTTGTGCCCGAGCCGATGAAAAAGCTGTTAGCGACTGAAAAATTAATCGGATACAATCAGATTCAATGGACTGGATTTAAAAATGCCGAGGAAAAAAGACGTTGACACCGGGCTGCATAGCAATTTGACAATCAATTCGCTGTAAGCTTGTGCATCAACGAAGTCTGAGGATCAATTATTGTCAATGAGCTTTGTCGATTGAACCATATGAAATTCCAAACCATATGAAAAAATAAAGAATTATTCTCGTTTTATTAAATCTTCTTTCGCGCTAAACAGATCGGCTTTTTTATTTTAAATTTTTTTAACAAAAATTTTGCATTATTGCGGAAATAAAATTTGGTACTTACCAAGTTGAGGTATTGACATGTATGTATCACAGTCGACTAGGAATGTCTCACTTTGCACAGCACCCAACAGCACGATCTTCTTCGTCAGATATTCTATCGTTTGAGGTCCTGTTTTGTTCTCAGGCATAGGATACCTGTATAACCTGTATAACAACAGCAGAAAAATTAAATCATTGATTTCACAAACTGCCGATACAGTTGAAGACGAAAATTATTGTTAAATTCTGACCGCCGTTAGTAACAATCATGTAAACAATCGACACTTGTTTGCAAAACATAACCACAAAACTTGACCGGAAGCAAAAAAATATTGATAACTCGCACAAAATTTACTGTAAAACTGATTATTTTACTTACACTGTAACGCCCATTTTCCCTCTGCAACATCCACTTCACAGATGAAATGCTTTAACACATCAAGTTAAAGAAAAAAAGGACAAAACCGATTGTTTACGTCGATCTAGCGAATGCACGCCGTCAGCTGTTTGGTGACGTCCAAAGCGGGGGAACGAACAACGAACGCCAACGTTACAGATTATCAACAGCAGATGGCGTTACACTCTCGACTACCGCTTTCGCGCGAGATACAAAACATTTTAGTTCAGCAACTATTTACCCTTACTTTTCTTGAGATAAATGTCTACGTTTTATATGTTCTTGTACTTTCGAACAATTATTATATCTACTTGCAGATTTTCGGTATCTTTTCCTGCGAAAAAATTAAATTAATGTACTTAGGAAATTAACAAAAAGTTTATCTAGTAATTTTTTTTACGAGTTTTCCCGTGCAAATTAAAAAGTCGTTTTTATAGTCCGTTATGGGAAAAAAAACAAAAAAAGAGTGAAAAAAGAAAAAGCAATTATCTGATTTATTCGCGTGGCCAGACGAATATTTCCTAACTTGCAAGTGACATTCTCCGTATTTCTTGAACTGAGAATAACGCGACTTTAACGTATCGAGTAGAATATTTATTTCCACTACGTGATTTTCCCGCAGTCGAAAATGGAAATGGTGAAACATTTTCGAATGAAATATTCACCAAAAAAAAAGTCGAAGCTTTTTCACTCGGAGCGAAAAAACTTTCCCCATTGAATATTATTCACGAGCTCGCCGAGGAAGCCGCGATTCCTTAGAAATTTTTTTTAACGAACGCCATTTTTAAAGTCGGAAAGGGAGAAAGGCGTAAAACTCGCTAACGGATAAAAACGAAGAGATTTTCCTCGAGGAGAAGTGCATTAAACGCGAGACTCTTGCAAAGTTTGATTACGACTCCATAATTGCGCCTGAATCTCTCTCGAAGAGTAATCCGGAGAAAAGAGCAGGGGCCTTTGGAAAATCAAACAATAATAACCTTCCCGCGAACGAGAAAATGTAACGGCCCGGTCTCGTTAAAGCCCTTTCTGTCTGCGTTCCTGCGCGCGAGAGCATTCGAGGGGGAAGATTTGTGATTGCGTTATTAAAAGTTCCCGCAGCTGCTGTGTCTTCCGCAGTACGGGTTTGCTAAAGGACCGCGTGGTCGGCCTTTATTACAAGTGGAGCGTCGGAAAAATGGAAATCCCGCTGAATGAAATGAAGGTGTTTATACAGATGAAAGATTCGCCCGAGTTAATCGTTTATTTTTAAACTTTAAAATAATATTTAAATATCGAGCGGAAAAAATTATTTTTATAAAATGAAGAATTTATTAAAATGGATGTGTATTGGCTGATTTCGCTCAAGAGCAGAGGAAAAATCTACCGTTGATAGCATCGACGAGTAAAAAAAGCTGGAGAACTTTGTTTCGATGAATCTTTGCCTCTTGCTAATTTGAATTCCGCAGAGGCTCGTCCCTTTTGTGCATGCTAAAATTCCGATACTCCATTTTAATATTTCCTTCTCTTATACTTTTGCCGAGGGGAATCTTTATTAAAAATTTTCCCGTTAACGACTAAAACGATTTTTAAAACCTATTTAATAAAAAACTAATAGTAAGTGGAAAAATACGAAATTAAACTTGGACTTGATAATGACTGCCATCGTTCCAAAAGTCTAACAAAGAAAATTATTTTTTGCCAAGTTTTATAATAAATATTCGTTATTCGCCTTTTTAAATAAATATAAACGATATGAATCTCCTTTAGCTTCGTAAAAATGGCATCATTATTTCGCAGGAAATAGCTTTAGAACAACAGAGTTGACCTTCTAAAGGGAGCGAAAGAAGTGCGAGGGAATCTCGTTAGCGAATCAATCGACTATTGAAAAGGGTGAGTGGAGATTTTGGAGGGTTGATTGCTACTACCGCTGATGGGGTGCCTTTCAACTAGATCATTTTTCCAGCTCAAATTCAGAGTTTTATTATACAATAAGTGATAAATATATTTAAATTAACGCGTTATTTATTTAATTAAATTTAACAAGTTAAAGCCTTCGAAAAATACGATTTCTTTCAATTACAGAAAACGAAAATTTAGTCATTCGCTCCGGCTAAAGTTATTAATTAAACGCAGACAAATCCTACAACAAAAGATGAATCGAGATGAATATTTGATTGGAGAATTAAGCGACATTTGCATCTCGCAATACGTGTATAATTACTCGAATTGAACCGACTCGCCGCGCCAAAAATAATTTACTGATAAAAGCGCGAAAGGACTTTATCATAATTCCGCGAAATGAAAGCATCAAATACCGCGACTCTCGCGTAATTATACATTCACCGAAAAATCCAGCCAACACAGAAACTCGCGGCTGTAACACATTTATACGTGCTAAAGCTGCCCGGCTTGATTAAATATCTGCGCTGTATATTAAACAGCTGCGTACCGTAAGGTTCTTTGACTATTTTATGCTTTACGCATAATTATCTGTGTAATTTTTAGTGCTATCAAATGGAACATGCAGTTTCGTTAAATTAAAATCTCTATTTGAGCCAATAAATATTACTGAGTTATAAATATATATATTTGAAAAAGTAAAAAAGATAATACGGCGAGCAGTTGAGATATTGCAAGCGCATGAAAAATGTAAGCAAATAAAAGGTGAATAAGAGAAGTGCGAGAGGCTCAAAATGAAATATGCAGCATCCTCTGAAAGTAGAGGCGCGCGGAGAGAAATGAAAACTGTCGAGGCAAATAGAATTGAAGAGGAGATTTTATTCATGTCCGTGTATTTAGCGAAATAATTTGAAGGACGATCGGGAAGAAAAGCGACGACGAAAGAAGAATGTTTTTTCTGGTTCGGTAAAGTTTTGAAAAAGCGGCAAGTTTATTTATCCTCGAATCGAAAGTAATATTGTGTCGGGAAAAAGGTTCGGCTTTACGCAGGCGACTATATCCTTGGCTTCCGCATCGGGTGCATTCTGCAGTGTCCTCGGCGTCGTCCAACGAGATTTGCCCCCTCCTCGGCGAGAGAGGGAGAGTGGCGGCTGCGCAGCCAAGAGAGCCAGAGCGGTTTGCGCAGGGCGAGCTTGCGCCAGAGGCCCCCGGCAGTTGCCCGCGATTCGGCGCCTGGTGCATTTCCCGACTCCCGGACGAAGCGCCACAGATCCGACGAGCTCCGTACGTGTGCGAATTTTCTCAAAGTCTTCAAAGTCTCTCCCGAAGAAGGCTGCCGCTCCTCTCTCCCTCTGCAACTAAACTTTCCGGCAAATAGTGAACTTAAGCTTTAACCACTCCGTACTCTCCGTCCGCTATCGTTACAGAGAAATACCGCGGCGCTTGATAAAAAAAAAACACGCTCGAGATGTTTTTATTAGTTTCTTGGACGAAATCTCTCTGACATTTCGCGGACGTTGATCGAGGGGCGCGCATCGTCGTTGACCTGGTAATGCCTCTCGGTGCATCGCCTTACGTTATAGCTTTGGCTTCGCTATTACGCGTTGCCGTCGTGTCCGACAACCGCGGACGACGACAATCGATTATCACGAGCCTATTTTTTCCCGCACGTTCGTCTCTCTCTTTTGCATCCCGGGCTCGATCAAACGGCTTGAGCCTTATTTTTTTAAGCGAGGATAAAGATATTTTTTCGATTCACCGAGTGGGCGGTACGAGTTTATTTACGCGCACTTTGTGGGAATGAACAGCATTAGGGGCTGATTCTTCTTCCCTTTGCTTTAAAATGAAGACAGGCTCGAGTGCAATTAATAATATGGTTTTCTAACCTTTCGGCTTAATAACAGTTTTCTAGTTTTAGATTCATTTAACCGCTTGGGAATAAAAGACTTGCAGTCATTGCAAATTAACCAGTTGACAAACAATTCAAACTTTGATTTGACTGTAAAAGTTTAATTAACTTTTATCCCATTGAAGCCAGCTTTACTGCTCGAAAGTTAATTACAATAGTGTCTGGGAATCCATTACGTTGAATGGTGCATAAAAATCCGTCATTTTCATTCAAGAAAAATGTTTACGAAAATTCGTTTAATTTACAGAGCAAACTTGCGACTTGAAGTGCGAAAGGTAGATCTTATTTTAAAAACAATTCCTTCGAATGGTTGCTTATAACTTGAGAGTTTGGGATTTACTTTTCTGTAACCCGGATTTCTGTTTGTTCGCCGCAGGATTCCAAGAGTAAGTCAAGTAGATTTAGGCCTAGCAGAGCTCATTTTCTTTAAAACTTTCTCTTGGTATTTTTTTCTCTTTATTTACAAGCTTCGAAAACTTTGCCGATCATTTTTGTAAAAACGAAAGAAAAAAAAGTTTTCAGATTTCAGAGAGCCGATCGCAGAGAGACCGAGAAGATAACAAGGCCGAATGAAAAAGCAGCTCGGGATCGTAAAAAATGACGAATAGATATCGAATAAGACCTTATCTCCCGGGTTTAAAAATGACGTCGCCGAAGGAAAGGAAGCTTCGCATCCGCAGGAGAGCAAAGTGAATTTTCTCATCTCGTGAAATAGTTTGATGCATACCGGGGCCGCGAGATAAAGAGGCGAGGGAGAAAGATCGAGGCGTTTGATGCCTCAATCGAGTTTACGCGGCTCGCGGAGATGAAGAGCACTGAAAAATCGAATCAGCGCTACGTGCGGCGAGAGAAAAACTTTCGACTGCCCAGAGCTCCATCACTACGTTTCACGCTGACGAATTGGGCTTATCTTGCGTTTTTCCGCTGTAATTGCGCGGACGATAAATTGAGCGAATTCTTTCTCCGTGTCGGTCCGCTTCGATTAACCTCTCTCTCTCTTGGGCGTTGGGCGTGAAAAACGAAAAGCCTCCAGTCGCCGCGAGGAGGTTGCCTGCAAATATAATTAAATCGAAAGCGATTTTTTTTTTACTTTGTTTTCGCGACAGCCTGTAAATTATTCGAGTCCACTCCCGGCTCCTGTCGGGAATAAACAATGAACGGTCGCGCGGCGCTGATTTTTATAGACGCGTTTGTTTTTTTTTTTACCAAATTCACGGCCTTTTCACGCTAATTGCAATTTTCGCCCGCTTCGTTTTGACCCAGTTTTGCTTGTAATTAATGCGCCTGGGAATTGATTTTTCAAGTGAGAAGAATTTTTCCTGCCAAAATTATTAATGAAAAAAATATCATAGATATAAACAAGAAATTTCTTGCCTTTGCCTATTATGCGTTTTCAATACTGAATTCGATTTACTCAATTGCTTAAAATACATTAAATAAAACGTCGAAATGAAGAAAATGAAACGGCTTAAAAAAGCCCGAAAAATTGCTAACCCTTAGTGCGGGCTCGTAAGAAAATAGCGCGTCCGAATTCCGGGAGCATAATCACCACTGGAGCTTAATGAATTTCGGCGAGCGCATTTATTACTAAAGCTGCCTGTCTCGTCGCGTCGCTTTTATGTCCTCCGCAATTATATACAGAGCAGCTCGGCATGCGAATCGAGACGCAGCTACGCGTAAAGGTAACGAGAGCTTTTTCGGAGACGGCAGCAGAGAGCTGCTTCCACGCTCACCTGAAAGCGCAATCGGCTCTAGTGGCTCTGCACGGAATTAAGCGGCGCGCAGTGCTTCGGAGAATTTACCCGGCAGGTATTCTGGGTACTGCTGAGAGGGCTGATCGCTCTAACGACGAATATTCCGAGTAGCGTCATTATTGCAATCTGCTTATTATTCCAAGGGGGCTGCTTTGCTACATAGTCTCTTGAGGACATTTTTTATCTCGGTGTAATATTGGCTTTTTTCAAAAACTTGGTGCATTCTTTGAATTTAATACCGAGAAGTGTGCGCTGAAAGAAACGATTTCGCGAATTCTTTCACTTCGAGCAGTTTTCTATTACAACGACTTAATATCACTTAGTTATCGTACATCAGACGCATTTAGCTATTAAGAGAATTTACAGTCGAGCGCGGCAGTATTTGTGTTTTATCAAATTGTTATAAAAATAGCCGATCGAACGAGCTTGCCTTGTAAATTTCTAGGCACTAACGTACTCATTCATTGTCCTCCAAGAATTTATTCTCGCTATCAGATATACGCAAAGCCTCAAATACCAATTGAAATTCCCGGCTCTCCACGGCAAGAATAAAAACAATGGCTCCCGGCTATACACAGATCGAAAAAATTTCAAAATCGCAGCTCCTTATCTGCTAATACAGTCGACACATCGATAAATGCGGCTCGACGGCGCGAGGGATAATGAATTTCAATGATATTACTAGCTCGGATCTATATAGAAATCGAACGCGGACGAGGGAGGGAGAATGATGGAGTACGTGATATAACGCACGCACAATTGCGAGGAGTCGTAAATCCCTGCACTCTGCGCGAGTGCATCAATTTTCACGATTTACCGTAGAATCGTGTAGAATTTTTAAACAATTTACTCTTATTTTTAATTGCCGTTTAGACAGATCGACTGTGCAGAGGTCAGAAATTTAATAAATTAGAGTTTCCGTATTTTCGAACGTCCGCACGGGCTGCAGCTTAAAGCGTCCCGACCTCTCTATTCTATTAAAGTCAAGCTAAATATTACGAGCGGAGTATATAGACGGGCGATCAAAACTTTTTATGCCTCGTAGATCCCCCGACTTATTTCTCCGGTTCGGATATAAAAAGGGGAGAGAGAGAGAGAGGTGTACAAGAGGACGAACATCGATCTTGCACGCACTTTTTTTTTGCCCTCTCTTTCTCTGCACGCTGACAAATTGTTCGGCGTTATAATCGCGATCGCTTTACGTAATTTCCCGCGGGGGGAGGAAAAAAAAAGCGAGCCGAGATTAATTTCGCCAGGCTAAACGCGCATAACTTATGCAGATAAGCCCGAGAGGTATTTAAAATAATTACCCCGGTCATTGATAACCGGTGTTAATTAAGAGTTTAACGTAAATAACTATTAATCAGATCGGTGCGAGAGTTTGAAAATATTTTTTTGAAAGGCAAAGCGATCGATCGATTATTCATCGTGGTTTCCGGGCCGCTTGATTTCAAGTAAGCTTCTTAAAAAATCTAAAAGAAGTTTGTATTAAATAGTGCGCGAAATAGCTGGCGAATTCCGGGGAAATTGTAAGGAAAGCGGCGCGCGCGAGGCCAATCGAAAAAATTTCCATTTTCGTAGCCCGACTCGGTTCGCGGCCCGAATGAAGCAGTTGATATATCCAATTAGGAATAAATAATAAGTGATTGTTGAAAGAAAACGAGCAGCTTTTGGCGGCTCCCCGAGATACAATTATGATAAATCGCCTCGGATTTGTTCGTCGTAAACTGGTAGGCGCACGCGTGAGTTATCGCCCGGTGCCAAGTACAGCTCGGCTTCGGGAGGGTCGAACTTCGATATTCGTAGAATTCGAGCTAAGGAGTTTGCCGGGGGAACAATGCTCTTCTCGCGGCGCGTCGCTTCTTATCTGTCGCTGATGGAGAAGCGTCCGAAACTCTCTTCTCTTTCTCTCTCCGGAAATGTTTAATTGCCCCACTCGCGGATTCAATAACTCTGCTATTACGTCCTTTTTTTCGCGCTGAAATTCATTGCGCTTTATCTATAGCAATTCAATCAATTGAGCGCGCGCTTTTCATCGCGGGATATCTCAATTATTTTTCGAAGCTCGTCTGCATATTATAATTAATTATATATATTATAATATGCAGGTTTTATTGCCAAAATAGCCTCTTAGGAGGCGCGTATTTTTCTCGCGGATTTAACCGAGCCCGAGTTTTTTCCATTGCAAATTGCGAGAGTAGCCGGAAAATGGGATCTCGAATTTGTTGGGTAAATAAAGCTAAAGAATTAAGTCGGAAAGTAGGGAAATTCGTCCTCGGCCCCCTGCTAAGTGATTTTCCTCGAGTGCCCGAGAGCGTTAATGTACCGAGGCGTTTCACCTGGTAAAAGCTCGGCGTACAACATTTTCCAGATTCACTCCTTGACTAAAAATCGCCTCGATATTTCCTGCGATTCAAAATTAAGCCCAACTATATTCTATAGGCTGACACTAGAATTTCTAGTTTCGGTAGATGATTTGAACGTTCGGTTTCTCTAAAGAAGAATTGTAGTTAGAGGGCCTTTATTTCGAATGAACTCTAAATTATTTGCTTATACATATACCAAAGAACGATTTGCTTATAAAAATTGAATACTATTAAAATACATCGATTTGCCGTGGAAACTCGTGAAAATTACTCCCAAGTCGTTACTGGCATTTACTATTTTACAAAGTTAATTAAAACTTTGATAAGATACGTATTAATCTTTTTAAAGAGGGACGCTTACTCAAATGAATAATACATTGCGAAAACAAAGGCTTTTAATCTGCGCAGGACGTATTTCCCCGGGAGAGGAGCCTGGCCATATTTTTCAAAACAATAAACTCACTTATGAAGATCGCGCGTATTTTGAGCGCTCCCCAAGTAAGCATGATACATCGCCCATCAGATAAAACGATATTCAGGCGCGCAACACACTGTGTAGGCCGCGCGGGAGAAGCGGGCTAAGCTAAATCGGCTCCTCCCCGACACTTTGCGAACTTTCCGCCCTCCTCCGGCCCCCTTTCATCGTAGCGATCTATATTTTCTCAAGCCTTTATACCATCTTTTGTATCTTAAAAGGGTCCGCGCGCGAGGCGAGCACTGAAGCAAAAATGGAGCAACAACAGACCTAATTAAAAGCAAAAGAAAAACAAAAGAAAAAGAGAGAACGAGGAAGAGGGGTATCCTTTGAATGGACGGCCACGAGGACATGGACCGTCGGGATCGAAGAAGAGGAGCTGCAGCTCGCCGGAAATGAGGAAGGAGACGGCCGCCGCTAAATTCCCAAGGACAGTCCGAGAAATAGAAAAGCGCAAGTAGACTCGACAATAAGCGCGGCGCGCGGAAAAGCAAAGCGAGAGATGTCAGGAGGGCTTCCGGCCTTCGCGGCGGCACGAAGGGCTGCTTCTCCGCGTCTTAGGTTCGCCAGATAGGCAGCAGCCGGAGGAGGAGCAAGACGACAGCTACGACGAACCAGAGGCTGCAGGAGACATGTCACTGCAGCACAGATATTACGTGAGTTTCGCCCTCTATTGATTTTCTGCGAGAGCTCCGCCGCCAAAGCTGCTGCGCCGATCTTTTACCCCCTTTTTCTTACTCCTCTTGTTGTTGTTGTTGTTGTGGCTTGCTTTATTCCTCCGTTGTGCTTTGCGCTTTATACCACCTCCGGCTTTTTGCTTGGCGTCTATACCTTTTCGGCCAGTTACATTGAAATAGCTGTGCATGCGAGCCTTTCCGGCTAATCTCTATTGTAATGGACGCGGTGCGGGTTATGCGGGTGCCGATTGTCTATCAAATGACCAGTAAATGACCGTATATGTATAGCGTATACCGCAGTTTCATCAAAATGAACTTCCTTGTCAAGAGTCGTAGCTATTAAAATCTATATTATGTATGCCGTGCGTTTGCCGTATCAGTAGAATTGCCGAATGAAAATAGATGCTTCAAAGCCAAGATGGAAATTGTGCAGGTTGCAGGTGGGCAGTTGTTTAGAAATTGCCCTGCGCCAGAAGGTCGAGTAGTTAGGCCGTTTGAATGCGCCATCTGACTAGGCACTTTGTTTTAGGCATTGCGTGGATAAGTCTACAGAATTGAATGAAAATAGCGAATGCAAATATGTTTGAGCTCGAAATAAAAAATGAGGATTCCCGCGTAATTAATAAGGCGGGCGAAGCCGTTATTAAATTTTGTAGCAGTGCGCCGTTCTGGAAAAGTTTAAGAATATTAAGAGCCGAGATTTGCATAATTTGGAATAAAAAGTAGCTTATATTAGAGCCGGAGGGAGGAGGCAAAGGAATCAGCGGCGCACAGAAGAACATAACAAGATCGCCGGCGCTAAAAGGCTGTTCGTTTACGAAATGAGCCTAGGCGCGCGTAGGCGTCGAGAGCGGGAAAAGTGAAAGAGTCGGTTCACCTTGGGGCTGCCTGGCGCCTTGGCGCACATTTCTTCGGTTCGCAGGAGCGAGGAGAGACTGCGAGATTTATTAACGAATTGCTTGTCGAGTTGCTCGAGTTTCCTAATAATAAACTACTTTCGGAAGCAATTCGATAAGCGATTGCTTCGCTAATTGCTTCGGCAATATTATCAGAAATAAATTGTAAAACGGAAAGATAAGGGAATTTAGCCTAAAGAAGTGTAAAAATGGAAGCGCATAGATCTCTCCTCCCCGCGGCAATGACATAACAGGAGCAGGCTTGCTTGTCCGCTCGCCGTTCAAGATTCATGGTCGTCCGGTTATTGTACCAAAGTACCAAACGCCGCTGGAACATAATAGATAAGCGGCAGCTCCCCCGCCGTGACGTACCGTCCACGGCCCCGCGATATCGACCCTCTCCTCGTCGGAGAGGCTCGACCTTCCGACTGCAGTAGACTGCCGAGCGTTGGCCCGATATCGCGGCCACCCACACGGCGAGCCGCTATGCTTATTGGATCCCAAAGGCGAATACATTTTTAAGCTCGAGTATGCAAATTGCCAATTTTAACAACCTCTTGGCAGAGTCCCAATAGTATGAAAACCTATGAAAACGATAGAAAATTAGCCGGCACGAAAAGAGAGCGAAACTGTAGGTGAGAGCAGCCCCGAGCAGCAGCATCCCTCGCGGGAGCTAATCTCGGCAATCTCTAAGCACTTTGTCTAACGAGCTCCCGGTCTTATCGATTGCGCGCCGCGGCCAACGTCGGACGCACCAACACCGCGGCGCGAAATGAGGGATGGAGATTAACGATTCCCTCTTTTTCCACTCGCGCTTTTTTCCCGCCCCTTTCCGCGGCCGAGCGCAATTCCCTCCCCCACCGCCACCGATCTAGGTCGTGCGGAAAACTGCGCGCGCGGTATTAACTGCTTTTCTTGTGTATTAGTCTTTGATACCCCCTGCTCTGGGTTTGATCTACCCGCCGTTTGATTATCCCTGAGGAGCTGGATAATTAAAAGGGATATTAATGGATTTTTCATTCCGAGCTTCAATCACGCTAATTGCCAAGAAAAATTTCATTTCCCAAGGCTCGGGCTTTTAGGTATAAAAATACCTAAGAGTCTCGGAAGAATTTTAATATACGCGAAAGAGCGCATATTTCGCTTTATATATACTTGGCCCCGCTTGGGAATTTATCGAGAAGAACTCTATCAGCGCGGCCCAGGCCCGCGCCATCGAGATGCTCTGTTTATTCTCTACGTTTAGATTTACGCTCCGCGCGCGAGATTATTCAAGTTCGGCTGCTCCGGCCCAGGTTAACGCGAACAAGGTCAAACTAGTCCGGCTTTCAATAAGGCAGCTGCAGCTCGCTTCGAGCAAAATTCCGAGTCTCCAATTAGTCCTTTGGCGGAAAAGCTCCTTCGCAAAGTGTTTCTTAGAGTCCCTTCGAGGGAGGAGCCGTCATTTGATTGACATAAATTCTGGCCGAGCGTCGGATCGCCGTGAATAAAGTATACGGGGTTTAAGGTATTATCCGCTCGGAATATGCCTCGAAATATGCCGCCGTTTACCAATGCATTTTCTCGGAATCCTGGGCTCTATCTGCCGATAGGAATTTCGGCCGGCGCAGTCAGCCAGACTCGACGAAATATTCAAATCGAAGCGTCATGGAAATTCGGCGGCTGCCTCAACGTCGACAGATATCACTACTGCCTCTTTCTTCCCGCTTTTATCTTGTTCGTATGAGTTTCGATTTGTTAATCTCCGACGGGGGCAGTCAGCCAATTTTTTCAAAAATTCCTCTGCCTCGCGCTACTCAACCGAAAAGAAACAGCTCGGCATAAAGTACAAAGTCGGTGCTCAGGCAGAGAGAGTACACGAGGAGCGGCAATAAAAGCTCGCTGCGCTCGTCATCGCACGCATGCACGCCGCGTGCCCGTAATAGGATTATGCCTCGATGAGGGCTTTATCAATGCCGCGCGCGTACACAATGCCAATCTCGCGCGAGCCCAGCCGGGGTCACTGATCCTCCTTCTCATCTCCCGCTAATTCGCGACGGCCGATGAACCCTCGAGATTTCGAATCGCTCTTTTCTTATTCCTCCGAGAGACAAAGCCCGCTCGAAGTACGACATAAAAGGTGTTTCTAATGTCGCGCGCGAATGCAAAACACGGCGGGCTCCGCTCGAAATGTCGTAAAACGCTCGATCCCCCCCGTAAAGCCGGCAGAGGGAGCTCCTAATCGGGTCTTTTGTCCCCGGCGGGCTGCCCGGAGAGCATTAAAGAGCTGCGAAGCGATAAACTATTTTCATTGACCGAAGGAGGCTCGGGCGGCGGCGGCGGCAGCAGCAGCGGGTCTACTGCCAAAACCCGCGACCCAGATACCGATCGACCCACAGACACAGAGAGGCGGCAGCCAACCAGCCCCCGAAGAGTCGCTTCCGCAGTGTACGTATGTACTCGAGTCGTACTCCTCTTCCTCCTCCGCTTTCCCTCCCTCCGTCGCTTCCCGGAGGAGGAATTTTCTTTGGCTGTGTAGGTATCGAGAGGCTAACTCGTGTCGCGGGGGGATGGATGAGTTGGCTGTTGGTTCGGCCGGCCGAGGATTCACAATGCCTCTGATTTATGCCTCTGGCTTAATTAAACCGGGATTATTTACCGCTGGTAAAAGGTGCGAGGTGAAATTTGACTCCTACTCGAGGAGCATCGGCTCGCGATTAAGCCCGTAGCAGGAGGGTATTAATTAATAAACAAAGGAGGCCCTCGCCGCATCGTCCGTGTCCGGTGCTTTGTAAGCCGAGACTCGAGCTTGCACGCAGAAGCTTATCAGCCGCGCGGTTTGCTCATCTTGAGCGGCGCTTCCGCCACTTTGGATTATATAATATTTTTTATATCGCAGCTGGAATGGATCGAGCCATTAAGCTCTTGATAAATTTCCTAATTAAGCCCCAAAGAGCTTTGCTGCAAATTGAATAATTGTGTAACTTTAAGCGGCGCACACTGCTGCAGCGTGTCGCGGCCGTTTAACCTCCCCGTCAACGTTCCGTCCGAAACTTTCCGCGCAAAACTGTTGGTTTATTTAAATGAAGACTCGAAACTAATTTCCTCGTCAGTGTAATGAGCATTATTAAAACGGGGAGGCAGCAGCGGCCGCCGCGATATTTATTTCCCGCTCGAACGAGTCATTAATTAAACGAATTAATTAGAAGAATAGAAAGAGGGCTAGTAGGTGAGGATAATGAATTTACACTGAGCCAAAAGAGGAATAATTAATTACTGGGAAATATATGGGCTCCGGGCCTGAGCCCGGTAACTTTCAATTTAATCTTTACGTTTCGCTCTCGTCGACTTTTTTTTTCTCCTCTTTCTCCCCCCCGCGAGCGGCCACAAAGCTCGACAGCGTCTTTGTGCATTACTCCGACTAAAGTGCACTTAAACGCACCGGTTGAGCAAAGTAGCTTTCTCTTCCTCTCTATCTGGACGCGCGCGAATATAATGGATGGATCTATCTAATTTTTCTTCGACTTAACCCATCGAGAGTGTCAGCGAGGATGAAAAGCTAAAATGGAACTAATAAATCCTGGGCAAAGCTCTCATCGGATCCGAGATCTTTATTGCTGATCGAAGTAGCCTATTTTTTAAGTGCCTCTTAATAGCATTATCCGAGCAAATGTTTGGCATGTTCCTGCTTTCGATTAAAGGTTATTCCGAAGCTCCGAGTAAATTGATTTGCACTTTGAAAAAGTAGGATTTCGCAAGCTGTCGGCCCGGTAATATCCGACATCTTTTATCTTGCATCTCGGAGGAAAAAGGCGAGCGCGCACTCGGCCCGATTCCCGGCCGCGATACACAAAAGCAGCAGCGGCAGCATCTAGTCAAAAGAACAAGAAGCGGAGCTGGAGGAGGCTGAAACGCTGACGCCTCGAATCGCTTAGATTTCCTGCGCCGGCCCTTCGAGTACGTCGCACTCGTTAAGTAAGCACTTTGCCCTTTGCTTATCGAGCTCAAAACTTGAGAGCTGCGTAATGCCCTTTTTCTTCTTTCAACTTGGCCTGATCTGCTTTCCTCCCCGAGCGAGTCGACTATAACTCTTGGGCGATTTGCATTCGCTGTCTCGTCTTCAAGGCCGCTGCTTTGCATTCGGCATTGTGAAAAATGTTTTTTGCCAATTAAAAACCTCGACGGAGAAGAGGAAAATTCATTTGGGCGGGTTTTAAGAGAGGAAAAGTCGGGCGAGTGAGTGCAGCAGCCGTCACGCTAAACTTAACCCTTACAAGTTTGTGGGACAATCCGTTTATGCATATTACCGAGCTCTAAGGCTGGCACTGGGTTATACGACTTCGTATCTTATAAAATATAATGCCTTTAGGACAAAGTTCAAGACTGCGCGAGGCCGATTCATATAGCGCTACGTGCGTACGAGCTTTATCAAAGGTGGAATCTCTATTTTTCCCAATTAATAAAGTCCTTTAAATTCGGCCTAAAACAAATACCCGGCGTCTTTCCATTTTTTAAGATTACTCTCTCGCTCTCGGACAGCAATTTGCGATTTGGCGAACGTGCCAAGATGACTTCCAGGGCCGGACTGACCCCCCAAGTAGGTCAGTGTGTTGTACCTGCGCAGGCGCCAAACGGGCCCGAACGCACACGCCTCTCCAAATTCAATTTTAAATCGAGGAAGGGAAGCGCGACTGACGCCGCCGTCGATGACCTTCTGGCTTATCGGCTCGCGGTCGCAGACATTTCCGGAAACGAGGGAAAAATACATTCTTCAGTATCTCTCAGAGAGAAAATAGCAAAGTATTCATTTATTATACGTCTTAATAAAGCAGTGTCAAATGCGTGTTTGTGTAAATAAAATGACGGCAATAATCGTAGCGAACGTTATAAAAGATATGAATGATTGCGAATAAAGACAGTTAAATTTAAGCATTAAAAAGTCGGCTTCTCTGGCACGTAACGTAATTGCAAATTCACTTTTAAATTCATGTTCATTTGATCAATAAATGTTAAGTATCGCACATTTTCGAGGATTGAGCGTTTGTAAAATAAGTTGAAAACTTTTATAAAGAATGTAAATTTTATGAAGCAGAAAACGTTACGAGTGAAAAGTTACGGCATTCGGTAATCACACAAGAATATTCGATGTTACGCAAATCTTAGGTTAAATACATTCTTTGCTGCGTGAAAATTACATTTCTTTTTCCCGAAAAAAGTTTCCTAAAAGCTCATTAATTTTCTTTGGTAGTAATCCGAGCGGGTTCCGAGAAATGTTTGTAAAAAGCTATCTTTAATCCTCTTTTGCACATCACTTTTAATAAGTGAATAAACAGATTAAATTACCATACTGATATAGTCCGGTTTCCTGGAATTGAGTAATCTGAATCGGCCTACTAATTCATTTTTATAAATGCGCTTTATGCAAGAAATAAATTTATACTGCTTTATTATGAAAAGTATTCGCATTTTATCATTCGAATCTAGTTTCGCAGTCCTGTTTGGCAAAACGAATAAACTTTAATACCCCCATAGATTTGAGCGATTGAACAATAGTTTACTAAAATTAAGATAAATTACAGATAAGACCGAAGCGATTAGGATCTGAAAAGTGTTGAGACACTGGTCGGTAATAATTTTTTTTCTCTCTTTTGGGAAAAAAAGCGAATTCGGTAACCCGATTCGGTAACTGGGCAATCGCGATTAAACGAGTAAAAGTTGAAACTGCGCTCCCGCTCCCGGCGGTGGTTTCTATCCCCCGTTGAAGTTTCGCCTTGATTTACACTTGCGGCAGAAAACCACCGGTTCCGCCGGTAATGAATGGGCCCTCGCTTCCAAGTTTCGCCATTAATTTATGCTTTATCGATCCTGAGCCTAGCGGTCATCTCGCCGATGATCCTTCATAGAAAACAATCCTCTGGCTGGCATTCTTGCCCCGATAAATCTCACGAAATTAGCGAGCGTAATTTTACTTTTAATACCAAGCGCGCTTTTGAAAAAACAAACCAGACAACCAGAGCGGACTTCCCGACTCGTAAAAGATCGGAAGCCGCTAATGAGAAATCGCTGAATAATCGACATTTCGTCGAGCAGCTCAAAGTTTTAATCGATCAGTTACTCGGCGCATTCATTCTCGAGTAACGAGCTTCTCGTGTCATTAACTAGGCGACGTGTGCTCCTTCGGCCAAGCTTTTGCTAATTATGTTTAATAATATTGTAAGAGAGCACAGCTCCAAACGATTGATATCGTAATCTCCGGGCGCTTAAATTTCTTCCTCCCGAAATTTCGGAGGGCCCCGCTCGTTACTCAGCTAAAAAGCAATATCGGCTAAACGACTCTGATCTAATGTACGAGGGCCAATAAAGCCGTAAAGAAGAATCCGGCGTCTTACTTTAAAAGAGAAAATCCCTTCCCGATCTCATCAAGGCTGGCGGTCGTTTCGAAAATTTGTAAAAAAAGGAAACGAAATGCGCGGAGGCACCTGCGCTGGAAAGGCTGAAGGGACGATCGGTAGATGGCGCTTTTAACGGCGCACTTAATGAAGGCGCTTAAATTCCCGATATAGGTATAGGAGGAGGCGAAAATCGCTCTCCTAGAAATTACCGATCGATCGGGCTCCCAAGGCGCCGGAGATACATGGAACGTATTTACAAAAGCTCGGCTGTAGCCGCTGCAAGCTCCAATAAGCACAGTCGAAATACCAGAAAAACAGACTTTCGAAACTTTGACGACTTATTGTCAATTAACCTTAGAGGTCGACATGTCGGTTTGTTTGAGCTTCACCGACTGCAATAGACGTATTGCTCCGAGCGGCATGTAAAAAACAGCTTTCGATCTCTTTTAATAATAGATGCTCCGTTAGATACGACTACTGCAAACTCAATAGTCTTTATCAAGTGCAGCGTATATAAATCAATGCTTCGTAAAAGAAAGTATTTTCATTTTCTCTTCTAAAGGCTAAACTGCAAGTATTGGAAGCAGCTTTAAGAGCAATCAATCAATTTAATTAGTCAAAAGGAAACCGTGGCTTTTTATTTAAACTCCGAGCTATAAAGCTCGAAAATCGTCAACTCACGTCTGATGCCTCCGCGTCTAATCGATCAGAGGGCTTTTCATCAGGCCGCGAAAGGAGAAGAAAAATTTGATTTACGAGTGATAAAGCCCAATCGGCCGTTTCATTGCTCGCTTTAATAGCTCAGGAGTAATGAAAAAAGTCCGCGGCGAGCCTCGTTGTTTCGGGCTTTTTTTTATCGCAGAATGCAGAGGCGGATACTCCTATTCCGACGAGAAGCGCATGCGACAACGTAGCGATGTAAGGCCGTAAAGCTCTCCGTTTTGATATTTCAGCGAGCCGTTTTATCATCGCGCACCGTAAAGATAAATTGAACGATTCCGCCTCTCTCCTCTTTTACGGGACTTTGTTAACCTCGGTTATTAAAATAGCCGGGGCGATAGTCTCTCTCTCTCTTTTTTTCCAGTTGCTCGCTCGCGCAGGAGTGCATCGATTTTTTCTTTTTTGCGAACATGCGAAATTTCATGCGTACGTTTACGTAACGGTTCTGCATAAGAATGTTTATGCCTTGCTTGTACGAGTCGTTAAATATTTTTATTTCACCCGACTAGTACTTGGAGGAAAACTCTACTCCCTAAATTGAAAAGAATAAAAATATATCTTTCCTTTAACTCGAATGATAAACGTAAGAACGTCTTTTATAGCGCAGCTCTCATTCAACGTCTTTTTTCGGACGAAGTTGCGTAAAACCTTACGTACTCTATGAAATTGTTACCCTCGGGATTGAATAAGATCGAAGAGCACGTATAAGAGCTTTTCATTATTCACTTTGAAGCAAACTCCGTTTGAGCGCCGCCATTCAGCGCTCCAGAGCATTTCGAAAAAATCGATCGAAAAGCGTCTTATGCACAAAAGTTTCGACCGGTAGGCTAAGCTTTACCCGAACTGCTTGAAAGCCCGGAGCAAGTTATACAGAAACCCGTGGAAAAAGAGTCCGCGCCGCTATTGACGCGGACGAAAGTAATAGCGACTGCAACTAGATAGAGGCTCAAAAATTTCTTGATTCAAAATTTTTTCCCCCGAAGATTGATTTTGAGTTTAGCGAGCTGCAGTTTCGCGCGAGTGAAATAGCGTCGTTCAAAGCGAGCGCTTCATTTCGGCGGCATCATCGGTTCTCGAGTATACGTTCTAAAGAATTGTCGGTTCTTTTTTCGTTTCGCCTAATTATATATACGCCTCCAACATTTACCGAGCTCTCCACATTATATGTACATATATATGTATAACGTGCGCTTACGCTCGTAAACGAGCCACTCGAAAAAGCTTAGCCAGCTTGAAATAACAGAGCGGCCGCGTGTGAAAGTGGGGCTTGAAAGGCAAATAAGCGAAATTAACGCCGGAAGATTGGATTAGGTCGATTGCATTGACTGGACACCGAGCGAGCGGACCGCCGCGCCGTGTATAATCAAAGGGCTTCGAGAGATGAGAAATGTCTATTTGTTCAGATGAAAGGGATGATGAAAGGGAAATGAAGGGCAGAGAGATTGAGCTCTGCAGGTTTCGCAATTAAATTTTAATTATTCTTCGAATTAAGGGCTTTCTTTTCTAGCAAATATATATTTCATTTCGTTTAAAATAAAAACTAAAACTTTTCTGAAATCAAATCAGAACAGTAGTTTTTAGCAACAGAAATATTAATACTCTTTCAAACTTGCTTTTTAAAAACAAAAAAAAAAAAAAAAAACATTTTGTTCCTGAAGATTAAAATGTTGAATTCGGAGTCACCTATGTACAGATGCTCTCTAAATATATAGTGTATTTTCATGACTGCAATTTCAAAACATCTTACAAAACTTCTTACACCAGCGAAAAACTTTTGTGTCCGAGGAAACAAAAGGATACCCAAAAAAGTAATTTCTTCGCAAAGATTAAGACTTTAGTCTTATGTTTGAAAAAACCTGAAAACCTATGTAAAAATGTTGAAAAAACAAGTGCATATAATCCCACTCGTACGTAAATAAAGTCGCAATAATTCACCGACAAACTCGTTTCCAAAACGTAATCGGCAAAAAAGCAAAGAGCTCGAGCGTCCCAAAACAAAACTCCACCGACTGCCTTTCTTAATCCCTGGAAAAAAGCGGAAAAAAGCGTGGGCAAGTACCCCCGACATAGGAAAGAAAGTACCTCTGACCTTATTCCCTCGTACAGGCAGACGCTCATAAATACATCGATTTAATTGGATAATCGCCGGTGCAGGTATAGAAGGGAGAAAGAAGAGCCTCTAAGCCCGGCGCGCGAGATGGATCAATTTGTAGCTGCCGCAGCTTCGAAAACGAAATCATAGAGAGGCGAAGGACCACCGCCGGCGAGGCACGAAATAGCCGCTATTAGAATTGTCAGACCCTTCTTCGGGGAAGGTGTGCGCGCGCAAGTCTGTGTGTGAGCTTGTAATTACCGGCGTATACGGGAGGTCGCCTCCGAGCTAAACGCTCCTGCGAAACCTTTCTAACTGATGCTGCGAGCGTCAAAATTACGAGGGGATTCTAATCTGCGCTTTCGGCATGTACGTTTTATTCGCTTGTCGGCTCGAACGAAGGAGAAAAGTTTAGTAAAAATTACCATACTGCCTAGTAAGGCCATCCCAGACTGTCGAAACCAAAAAAATTATCATACTTTATAGTCAAATTTCTTATAAAGTATAGTAATTTTTTGGCTTTTCACAGTCTGTGCTGGCTTTACTAAACAGTATGGTAATTTACGGTTTAAGTTTGTGTCGTTTGGAAAATTGTGTCAAAAAAAAAGCGTCTAACGTTCGCAAGTAATTTATCCGAGTTATTTGATTTTAAATTGAAATAAATGAAATGTCGGAACATTATTTAAGTTGCGTGTTGTATCAACTCTACAAGTAGACGCTGATTAAGATAAAACTAGTAAATGACTTTGGTACTCAGTAGAGTGGAACATCCGTGATAATTTTTGTCCTCTTGAGAAAATAGTACCTTAGAAAAAAAGAGCTTAAAAAGTAATAACGTAGAAAGTCTTGTACACGGAAATGACACGTATTAAAGTTGTAATGTGCAAAACGTCCTGGTTTGTGACGCAAAACCTTAACGTCATTAATGTTTGCTGTCAATTTTAAATAAATACTTTATACTTATTTGTGAGGAAAATTCCGGGAAAAAATTTAATGATCATTTAGTAAAAACTCGTAGTAAAACATGGCTAAGGCAGATTTAAGACTGCATGGAAATGAAATTTAATATTTTCTGTCGTTAAAAATAATAAATATACATAATTTAGTTAAATATAACGTTTGACATTTTATTGAATATCACTTTCCAAATCAGCAGTTAAATTCTTTCTTTTCGGAAACTCGATAAAAACGTTTATGTCGGATCATTTACACCTAAAAAGACGTTTTAATTACTGGCTTAAAATTTATTTCGCTCAAGTTAGTAAAAACGGGTTATTCACACTTTGACATAAAATTGTTAAATAAAAAGCGCCTATAAAATCGACTCACCGCATTCACAATTTCGGATTAAGTTTCCAAATAAAAATCGATTTTTTGTAAAAGAAAGAAAAAGTCAGACTTAAAGCCCTGAAATGTTCCAAATGCGGTCCGCACGTACAGAATGTCCATTTATTTATACAAAGTCAGGCGAGCGATAAATTCAGCGGGAAAAAGTGTCGGATTTACCGTACATTCCGAGTCGTAGCTCAGATAAGGGCGCGCATAATTTACTGGAAAAAGCTGTGGAAAGACGTTAAAAAACAGGGGGAGAATGAGAGAAAGGTCCTTATGAGTTCGAGTGTCTCGAAGAAAGTCACTCGCGGGAGAGTCTATCTCTACAGTTTCGATTTTTGCTTATCGATGCTGCTTGCAGTCGATAATTTTTTAGTTTTTTCAAGCGCCTCGTAAATATACAGTTTAGTATCTAATAGTCCTCCTAAATTAAGATAATATGTATTTAAAACTGTCTGGTTTAATCAGGCACGTAATCGCTTTGCTCCCTCGTTAAGATGTTCCTTTTTTCTAACAAATATTTCCAGCAAAGTTTCCAAGTGTGCCCTCGCTTAAACTGAAATTCGCATGCATCTAAAGCGAGGTACTTGAGAGCGAGGGCGACATCATAAAAAGATATCCCAAGTAAAAAAAAAAATAGAGGGGGACTCGTAAAAACTCAGCTAAATTTTGTTTGCAGGTAATAGACTCGCCGTCCTAAAAGTAAGTCTTAAGCGTCCCGTCCTGTCCGTGAGTTGTACGCCGCGTATAAATCTTTTATGTTCCTCGAAAAAAAATCTCTCCGGCTGTCGGGTGCCGCATACATATTTATCCGAAAATGAGCTGCACTTGGCGCCCTCGTAAAGCAGCGGCATCGAGCTGTAATACGAGGCTCTAAGCCGTAACACGTGTTTGCGTGCTTTCTCCGCCTTTCTCCCAAGTTCTCGGGGGGCAAAAAAATTTCGTTTCTGAATACAACAACTTTTCCGATTCAGTTGTAATGTCTTGAAAAAGACGGCATTGTTTTTTCGAGGAATATAAGAAAATAAATGTTCTCGCATTAAGTTTTAAAAAAAATTTCGTCAAACTCGAGGGTTCATACGAAGCGAAGAAACGAAGCGAAATGACGTTGAAAGTTTCGGAAAAAGTGAAAAAGCCAGGCGTTAGAGCGCCGCTCGCACAATAACTCAGCGGCGATAATGGCCAAGGGCGTGAGAAATAGGCGCTTTCGTACGACTCCGGCATTCCAGTGCACTGTCGATTATACCCTCCTCCCCCCGGGCCGCTCCTTGAGGGCATTGTGCGCGCTTCGGGAAGCTTTCGCGCCATTACGGGGCCGAAATTACGCGCGCTTTCGAGCGCGGAATGAAACCAGGACTGCCGGGAGATGGCTTTTTTCCGGCCGAATGGAAAGCGTTTTGATTCGCGGCCTGATCGCCCCGTTGCTGCTCGGATCTGGCCTCCGCTTTCGCCAGAGGAATCACCAGAGTTTTCTCTTTTTTTTTTATCTTTTACGGCAAAGTGCTTGAATGCAAATGGAACTGCGAGCCCACCTGACATTGCGAGTCGAAACAAACTTGGCTTATTTGTTTTACTCATTTTCGAAAGTGCACCGTTCAAATTTCTTCTTAGTTGAGTTTAAATTTCAGCGTCTTCGTTAAAATTTAAATGAGGCCCTTTGAGCATTTGAATTTTAAAATTTTCAATGCATAAGTCAATGCATAATCCATATCATTAGCGTACATAAAAGTTTAATAACCTAGTAAATAAATACAGTAATTAGTTAAAGTGACATTTTTAGGAAAGAGTTGAATGTAAAAGTTTTATGCGATCTTATAAAATAAATCTCTGTTGATCTGTATGTTTTATTGATGTTTAACGGCATAACGGGAAATTGGAAAAAGGATATATTGCGCTTTGTCTGTGCCGCTCTTGTACCTACACGGGTCGTCTTTGGATCTCGCTGAGAGTGCTTAATGTCTCTAAGAGTCTCGAGAGGGAGGACTTGCTCTTTCCGATAACTAATATCGCGCTTCTTTCGCGGGCGAATAATTTGAATAATAATCAAGTGCCGCGACGTCTCCATACACAAATAAAGGGTGCGCGTACGCGCGTGCGTAACGTCTGCGAATTGGTCCGCGTTCGGAAGTTCGGCTCGCGGTGCTGGTGGTGGGGGCCCCCGAGCGGCTGCTTTACCGACTTGTTTTCGGCCGCTCCTCGCTTTGTGCGCTTATGAGTGCTTTATTGGTGTATTTATCGCGCGAAGCTCGCCGGCGGCGCGCCTTTTTTTACGCTCGGATTTAAATTACCGCACGGGAAAAGCATATTTTATGCTCGGCATAAATTTAAAAACCCCCAGACAGACGGAGCAATAATTTGGGGCATCGGATTCTGCTTTTTCTTTTAATTTAAAGTCGTTTTCATGCATTATCTTTTGCAAGTGCTTATACATAATGTATGATAAATTGTTTTTCAATTGCATGCTTTTATCTCGAGTTTAAAAACGCATTTATTTAATGCGGAAATCCTGACCATGAAATATTGCTTCATTTATTATAAGTTTTAAAATTGTGCGGACGCACTATAATTTAAATTCGAGTAAGAAAAAAGTTATATTAATTTTGAATTTCTCGCCTCCTATTCGCGTTTCGGCCGAATGATCCAACAGATCCTCCTTATCGGCGCAACGGCTCCATTTATCTGTCCTACGGTATATATACACCTCTCGCAGCGCGTTTAATTACGCCGTTCGACGCTTTCTCGCTGCTCTCGGAGCCAAGAATGCCGTAAGGACAAAGGCGTCGCTCCGGAATTCGATCGATCCGCGAGTTTCCGCTGTCGGGGGGGCCTGGAAGAGTGCGGATTCGTTTAAAAAAAGAGAGAAAAATTTTGTCGGAAATGGTATTGTATAGATCGAACCGGCGACACGAAGCAGCTCCCGCTCGACAACGGGAAAGAATAATCCGCGCAGTGGAAAATGCTCGTTGCAATTTAGATTGCAAAAGCAAGCTCATTGTTATTACGAGATTTTAGCGGCGCGCTTGTTTGGCTGTTAGTTTTACGCTCTATATACGGCGGTACTGCGAAACTGTTTGCCCGCGTTTACTGATTGAAAAAGTTTTCAGTTAGCTTTTTTGTAAACTGACACTCCTATCTGTAGGATTGATACTATTGCTGCTGTGTTTCTAGAGAGAAAGACTCGGTTGTTTACAGGAGCGGATTTTCATTTGTGAACTCGCGGCAATGCCTCTTTTACCTTCGCTCCAAATAAAGCGTTAAATTTTTATTTTTAAACTGAAAATTCGAGTGTTATTTAGGGTATAAAATGAAATTGAAACTCATTACGGGCCACGAGCAGTAATTGAATCGAAAGCCTTTGAAATTCGCGCGGCAGCCTCCGTCAAGAATGACTCTGGAGACTGAATCGGAGCTCGGCAAAAAGCTGAAAAATCGAGGAAGGGCCACCGCAGGGCCGCGTACACAGGAGCTGCTTCTCCATCGCTCGGTGCACGACAGCGCGACAGATATAAAGCGCGCGTGCGGCTGACGCGCTCGAAATTGAACGGACAATGAGTGGCACTTGGGAACGTCGCTGAATTGAGAGACGACAATTCAGGGCTAAATAAACTCTCGCGGATTTTTCTACATACACAGTAGGCGCGCGAGTTATTGCATTATAATCTATTACGTCCGTCTAAGTACAACTAAAATATTCGTATCCGCCTCGAGAAATCAATAATTACCATTTCTTTGCGCCACGCCTTGCCGCTACCCGGCTAATTTACGAATTTTAGTCCCGCAAAAGGCCCGAGATGCAGTAAAAGAGAGAAAGAAGTTGTTATACCACCGAGCGCGCTTCGCCGCACATTTTTCGGGATAGGTTACTTCGTATCTTGTTTCAGGCGCCAAGAGGCCGCTCTGTAAATATGAAGTAGCGACGGCAAGCTTTTCTCGATCGCGGTGATGCTTGTTTCGCCGCCGTATACGCAGACATTCCGCGAATCCTAAGCGGATGGTAATCGCGCCCGGCTCGATAAAGCAGCAAAAATGTGGCCGGCAGACTGCGCTGAATACGATTATATTATTGCGGAGATTGCGGAGAATTTTACAAAAACCTCTAGGATCCCGGTATTTATTTGACTTTGCGCTGGAAAGCGAATATTGATTTTGATAAAAATCAAAAGAAATGCAGTTTTCGATGGTGAATTTTGCGGATTCGAGAGGAAAAGATGAGATTCGGATACCGTGCCGTGGTGACGTCGGCTCCTCGAACTTGAGAGTTCACGCATGAGGACGCGCCGACAAAAAGGCGGAGGCTCAGCCAGTCACGCAGTCTGGCTGTGCTCAAGTTCGCGACGACGACGGAGTCTAGCTTCCGTCTGACTAACTGAGCTTGCCCCATTTCTTTATTTCTGGGAGGGCCGAGTTTAATCGATATTTACTTGTTTTCACTGCCGGTCAGTTATTTAATAAAGCGATAGGAAAATGTGAAAAACTCGCGCGATAGGCTTCCTATTAGAAGGAAAATAATCCATTGTGCAGCTGACTCGTGCAGCCTGGGTTTCAATAAACGCTTCAAACGGACTGAGTACTCAATAAGAGTCGGATAAAGTGCAAGAAAGAGAAAAAACAATTCGAGTGTAGCTCAAATAATCAATTCTCTTAATTTACCTTTCACCGTGCAACATTTGTATATTTTAAATAATTTTTACTCGTTAAATAAGCTGGTAAATAATTTTAAATAAAAAAATGCTTTTTAATTCGATTTTAATTAATTTTTTTAAATCACTGACTCGAAAGCTCAAAGTCCGGACCACCATAATTTCGGACATCTCACTTTCTTCTCGCTCTCTCCCTCTTCGTTTAAGATGTTTTCTTCGCTAATTACTTCTGGGCGGACTTGCCAATTATTTTCATTGACCCGAGTGAAGAAGAACAGCGTAGACAGTGAAAAAGAAGAAACGCGAGAAGCGTTGCAAATTCACGCCCCTTTGTACTCTTTAATAATTCGTATTCTCCAGAGAAATGAGTGACAAGTTTCTTTACGAAATTTGCTCAATTTATCCTTTCAATTAATTCAGGTTTAAAATTAAAAGATTTATTAAATTCCGTTTGTTTGATAAACGAAGTATATTTGATGGAAGCTTATTTCGTTCAACATATTTTGCCAGAGTTAATAATGGTTTAAAGTCTTACCGTTTGATTTCATTAATGAAACGCACTCCATTTCATCGAGCTCTTGAATTTGCGCAGCATAAAAAAATAACCGATAGCGGGCTTCTACGTAATCGTTTTACCCACAATCCGAACAAACATTTCGTAAGCGCCGAATTACACGTAACTATACGCAGAGCGAAATGAATGAACTTTGCAAAATTGCACGGTGTGTTTGATAAAATGAGTCAGACTTCCCTTTGCGCGTAAAGAAAAGCAAAGCTGGTTCTTTAATATAATAACAGTCTGGCAGCAGCCTTGGCTCTGAAATCAAAGGCACACAGCACATAATGGAGCGCGAGCTGATAAAAATGCGCTCCCCTTATTTGGCAGCTCCCGCCGACTCCCGCATGAATAAAGCCGTGCAGCCCGAAGAAAGGATATACCTCGGCGCAGGGAACTTTATCAATCGGGCAAGTTCCTAATCGGGCGGCGCCAGCGGCTCGATATTGAACTCGGCTCTCTCGGAAAAAGTGAGCGCGCGTTTAACCTGGATTCGCGAGCGCCGCGGCGACGCCTCCGCCCACGCAATCCGATTACCCTTTTCTAATCTCTTCTTCCTTGATACACCGTAAATCCTGCTGCAGCTTGCGTAATTCGATCCCGGCGGCCGCGGCCGCTTTTATTATATACCTATATCGTATACGTATATCGTTCTCGCCCGTTTATGGAAAAGTTTTATTGACCCTCGGAGATTTATCTCGAGTCGAGAGCCTGGATTCTTACTGTGGGACCGATCCTGGGAGAGTCTCCCGACAATGCTCGGTAAATTTTCCTGAGACGGACAGCGCGTTTTCAAAATTTCCAGGACCATTGTGAGACCGGACAATTATCGCTTAATATTTATTAATTTGACGTTATATAAGTTATGACAGCCATCGAGTCTGACTGATTGAAAAAAGCGCTCCCGAGCCGAGTGAATCCGCGTCGGTTTTCCCAAGTAAATAGAAAAGTACCGGGTCGCACATATCCGCCAGTCGGCCCGCTGCTCCGGAATCGTTTAATCTCGGCCTTTATTTCGAGGGCCATTGTTTTAACGAACGTAAAATTTTCGCCTCGCTCGATCGACATCGATTTTCCGCGCCGTTTACGGGAACGCGGGCCAGCTCTTACTGCGCTCGGCGTTATTTAGCAAACGGCAAAGTTTATTAGGCCGGGGCGCGAAAAATAGCGAAGCAATTAAATTTTATCGGCACGGCTGGCGCGACTGCAGACTCTCGAAAAATCGGCGGGATATGATGTTTGACAAATGAGATATACGACTGGGTTCCTAACGATACAAATACCGGGATTACGCTTACGGATTACTGCTAGCGCGAAAATCGGGCGACTTGGGCAAAAATCGCGCGCAATGACGAGTTTATGGCTGCGTAAATAACTGATTTTATTCGAGGAAATCTGGAGCAAGTCATGTTTTCGCCGCTATATAGCTCGTAATTCCGAGGCCAATTAAATAGAACAATTTTCTAATTTTCTTAGCATCTGCCGGCAAGAAATCTAAATTTCTCGATTAATCTTGTCATCTCAAAATTATGCTATGAAATAGACGCTAAAGCGCTTGACACAATTAGGTACGAGGCAAATTTGGGGCATAGTCATGTGATTCCCATAAACTGTACACTCATCTCGGTTTTATCCCCGCAAAGACGGTCTAACATTGTTTTATTAACCTTTCAATCGTTCTTAATTGATTTGCCAAGAAATAATACTCACTTGAGCGAACGTTCGACCTGACGAAATTGAAACTACATTTGTACAACACTGACGAAAGTTCTAAATTGTTATCAGCGCTAAAAACCAGCCTAACTAATCATCTATTTGTAATATCTTTGAAATCAGTCGCTCGAAAGGCCACAGAAACCTGAGCTCACAAATTTCTAGCTCGCTGGAAGCACGAAATCAAGACTGACACACTTTTCTCGTCGGAATATCGCTTGAATTTAAAAAAAAAGAGAGCAGCGTGTTTTGCGTTTCGGTCACTCGGGCTCACTCACACAGAGAGGAGGATCAACGACCCGCAGTCACTCGAGAGCGTAGTCATAACGCGCATGTGAAGCAATAAAAAAGATGAGCGCATTATGCGCGCGTGAGACTCCCGTGGCGAAACCAATGACGAGGGGGACGACGCGAGTCTCTCAAGAGCGATGGGAAACGCGTGTATAAGTTTGGCCGAAACGACTCTTAATCCCTCCCGAAGCGAGCGCTGCGTATTTTGGCCTTAATGCGTCGAACGGAAAGTGATAGGTGACGCTCAATGTTTTCTGACTCATACCTGTAAAGCTATTGTCAGGATTATACGGCTGTAGCTGTCGGCCGATCGAGTTATACTTGACTTTTGGAATTTTAATGACCCTTTTTTTACGAGCGGCTTGTTCGGTAAGTGGCGGATTTAGCAGAAATTATTCTATTTCCAAGTCGGGTGGTCAATTCACGGAAACTATTTGGAAATAAAAAATCTAACTGTATTTTGAAAGTGATTTATTAATATTCTCAGCTACCGTTTGGTAAGCCTTTGATTGAAAAAAAAAAAAAAAAAAAAAAAAAAACAGAGTAAAAATGTCAACATTTTTCTTAGAATATAAATAAAATTCAAATGAGACGAACATTTAGCGCGCATTTGACACCGGTAAATACCAGTTTTCGCACATATTTAAACCCCTTTAATAGAAAAAGTTCTATAGATAAACGTTGGAAACAATACTGCTAAATCTACAGTTTGCTCATTCACGTTCTTCGAGAACTAAATCTTTAACTTCGACATTTGAGCAAGATGCTATTTCTATGAATTCAAAAATGGGGTCTTGATCCCACGTCTGCAGTACAAATATGAAATTGTGTACTGTCAAATTATTACAATTTTTACATTTTAAATTATTTTTAGCATTGTGTACTGACAAAGTAACTTTGTCCTTAGACTCTATATTATCCAAGCTATCGATATTCAAAAATTGCAAGTGCGGCACAGATGTTGTATAACTCAATCCACATTTCTTAACTTTCTGATGACCTGCAATAAAACAAGTTTTATTTTAACACCCCAGCTTTTTTATATTTTTGAAAGTTTACGCGTATAAGAAAAGCTATTTTCATAAAATGATCATCCTAAGAATAATAATACTTACATCGAACGGCGACGTGCGTTATATTTTGGAAATTCTCTACTTGAACCATCAGTGTTGTGTAGTGCATTTCTGTTTTATTAGTAAATTCCACTTTCCGAAGATCTTTAATTTGGAGCACAGACAAAGGAGTTAACAAATTATCAGATGGGCACGAAATAGTATTTAGTCGGCGGAAGCCATTTTGTGGAATTTCAACACTTTGAAGATTCTTCATTTCGGACAAGAGGTCAGGAAAAGCTTTTTTGGCCGATGCGAAATTCCAACGTCCAAGGCGGAGTTTTGTAATCTTACTGCAGACAGTTTTTAAATACAAAATTCCCTCTTCTTTTATAAATATCTCTGAAAGATCGAGAGACGTCAAATTTGGGCAAGAGCTAAATAATAATTTTAATAGCCGCTTGTCAGCTTTAATTCGAAGATAAAAGGTCTTTGTCACGTTGTCAAACTGCTGCTTGTTGGAAAATTTTACACAAGTTATCCAGTTACCACATAGCTTCAGTATCTTCTCAAGAGCATCAAAATACACATTTAACATTCTCTTTTTTCTAAGCTTCTTACTTAATGTTGTTAATAAACTGCCAAGATTCAAATCCAAAGTTGTTACGTCTCCCCACTTTATTTTGCATAGGTTTTGCCATCGTTTACAAACTGTAATAAAATATGCAGATTATTGTATTTATTAAACTCTTAAAACGATATACAAGCTTTTTAATATACCTCTTTCGATTCGAATCTTATCTCTGGGAGGAAGATGAGAAAAAATCTGCCGCAGACAGTTATCGTCTAACTCATAAATTGTCGTGTCCTTATTGAAATTAACGATTTGATTAGATTCAACCTCTGAGGATTCAGATAATTTGATTTTCTTACAGGCAGATTCCATGTTGTTGAAGCAAAAAAGGAAATTTATAAGTTCTGCAATGATATAAAGTTTGCATTTATCAGTTATTTTAAAGATTAATGAAAAAACAAACCTTTTTATTACCCAAAGTATTGCGAAAATGAATGCGGAAATGTACATCACGGGATTTTTAAGCTGATAATTACAAGTATCTAATTGTCGTATTAAATTAATGACCTAAGTATAAACAAAGTCGAGCGATTTGTTTTGATTACAAATGAAAATGACGTGATATACTTTTCTGTTTACATTTTCCCTGTATATAATATTTTAATTGACATAAATGTTAAATATTAATTTATTTAAATAAATATCAAAGAGTAATTTTTGCGCAAGAAAAAGGTCAGGTGAAATTCATTTTATAATATAAAAAAAAAAATGTTAATTTCTTTAAAAGTTGAAGAGACGAGTCTGAAATGCCTCGCTTGCACATTAGCCGAATTCTGAAAATAGAAAAGCATATTTGATTTACACGGAGTAAAAGCGAGAGATCCAATAAACCTTTAGCGATCCAGTCGTTACTTTACACATCTTTCTTATAAATCCAAAAGGAAAGTCTCGGAGATTGATGCCAGCACTAAACAGAGAGCGGAAATAAAGTTTTGAGTGCGGCGATAAAGCAAGCGTATAAACGTTCGATAAGCATTAAATTTATACTGGCCGACGCATCTCGCGCGGGAGGACAAATCGCAAAAAATATGCAGCGGCCCGCGGCCAGGCTTGATTTACGACAAAGAGCCGACTTGCCCCGGCCAAAGCGAGCATCAAAGCATCTAATCCCGCGAGATTTCGTAAAAACAGGGCGTGCTTCGGACCTTTCTAACGCTGCTCGCCGTCTGCTTGACGCAACTTGGACCCGTCCCGGATATCGCCTCCGAAAATATGACACTCTCGCTTTCTTCTCGGCCGTTTGTTGACTTTGTTAAGACGGAGTCTTGGAAAAGTTGCTCAATCGCCGTTTTATCTGGCCTGTAACGCTAGGAAAATAAAGAAAATTTACGCTGATCCGCGCCGGTTTACGTGTTTTTTCCGAATGGATTTACTGCGATCCACGGATTACCGTGGGAAATAAATGTAACGGCTGAGATTTTGAATATCTCTTTTGCGCAAATGACTTGGTCAGCGAGCGTCGCTTGTCGACTAACCCACATTTCATTAATCGACGACTTTCATCCAGAAATAATTAATCCGTCGAAATATGCTGGACTCGCGCTCCCGTACGCAGATATCGATTCGGTTGATGCAGCCGCTGCAGATGACTCTGCAGCAGCAGCAGCAGCAGCAGCAGCAGCAGCAGCGGCAGTGCCGCGACAGATGACGTGACACGCGGAGCCGAGGAGGATCGCGATGGCATTGTGTCCGAGGCTCGAGGACTCTCCGGGGAAATGGACTGCGTCACTGCGAAGCAACAGGAGACCGAGATAATTATACGCTTTGACGGCTGACTTATCTGCCATTGTTTTGCGCGCCAATATGGGGAAAATATTTAAATGCTGCGAGCCGGGGGAGACCCGTCTAACGGTAAACGATCACGTTTTTTCACTTGACTTTATTCGTCATTTATGCTGCTCGATGTAAATACTTCATTATATAGTTGACTTTTTTTTTTAAAAAAGACTAAAATAATAATCGCACGCGCAAGAAATACACTGGTCCAGTTAAGAGTCGAGCGAGACTTTCTCTTTAGAGGATTTTAATAATGAACTATTGCATATTTACAAGTATTTACTTTCTATTGACATTTTTCCAGAAGTCATTTCCGGAGTGACTCTAAAACTTGCTATTAAACGCGAGACGCCAGTCAAAGGAAAAGAGATCCACCTCCCGATGAAAATTCAAAGAGCGGAGAAAGCATTACGAAACATGACTTACTCCATCTTTTCAAACATTATCAACACCTTCGCCTTGAGAGTCCGTGTTGCTCTAACCTCGATGGCAAACTTTACTAGTAGGTCAAGAGACGAAAGGTCAAGCTCGAAAATCATAATTGTCGCGTAACGAAAGGAAAAGAAAGAGGCTCGGGACAGGAATCGGGAGGAAAAAAGCCCTCCTCCTCGGAGTAAATCGGAGTGAAAACGGCTCTCGGCGAGAAGAGGCAGCGTCGAGTGATGTTATTACCCCAAATATTTTCTTTGCACACCTTTTTCTCTTGCTCTTTCCAGCCTCGCGAGAGTGCGAGCGAGCGCTCCTCTCTTTTTTTTGCTATTTGCCGAGGCCGCGCACTTGGCCTCGACGCGCGAGCGAGTCTAAATTTGGACGAGAGAGGAAGGCATGAATGGACTTTCGGCCGCCCTTTCTTGCACTCGCCGCGGCGAGGAGTGCCTTGTTTATACTGTCGGCGCATCACGTGAAAATCTTTAGCCTCGGGAGGGAAGCGCTCGAGGCGAGGTAATGGGAGAGATTACGAGTTTGAGTGGATCATTAAAGTCCAACTCTTTCGGCTTTCCCAATCTTTTATTTCACCTCGAGGGATTTTTTGAGTGCGCTTTTCTCAGAAATAGTTCCTCGATGGCTTTTCCAACTGAAATCAAATGTGTGACCAGGTCTTTTTTTTTTAAAATTTGTCAATAGAGCCAGAAAATATGTTGAAAGTATTTTTTAATAGTAAATGCTAGAGCGCAGTAATGAGAATATTTTAAAAAACAAAAAGTTAAAACTTGCTCTTGAATTCTTAACATTCTAAATTTAAGCGATTCTAGTTAAAATAAATTGCCGAAGCTAAAATGCTCGATCGATCAAAGCGCTGAAAAACTGGGAAATCCAGTGTTTCCGCAGCAGAAATAAACAGCCCAAAATCATTATTTATCCGGCAACGATGAATTCCAAGAATCAAATCAGAACCGAGATGACTTAATAAACTCGGGCTTTTTCGTGTATTGTTACTTGACTCCCTCCCTTCCTTCTTGTTATATCCATTGACGGTGACGCTCAGCGCGCGACATAAACTTTCCAGGCTCGGAAAAAGCAACGACCTTTTTCCAAAGCGTACCGGGAAAAGTCACTCCCTTTCTCCCTCGACACACGCATGAATTAAGAGCCGGCAGTCCTCCCCCGTCGATAAATAAACACGTTGGTCAGCTCTCTCTCTCTCTCTCCGCCGTAAATCTTGTCCGGCCTCTTCTTTTCTCTCTCTCCCGTCGCACCGCGAGCCCATTTATTCCTCGCTCTAGGCGAATTCGATTTTGCGCTTTCGGAGCATTGCGCCGCCGCCGCTCAACGGGAGATCGGCTCTCGTAACAAGGAACTCTTCCATTTATTGGGACGCGTGCGCAGAGCAGAAATATCGAGAGAGGCCACTCGAGACAAGAGGGACCGCCGCTCAAGATTCCGAGAGGTACGGGCGCTTTTTTCCTTTCTTTACGAGCTGCCGCTGCTGCTGTTTAGCGCCGACAGGTAGTCGAATTATAAAGATAAGGACAGATAGGACGGATGCATTATTTGTTCCCAGCTGCGGCGCACCGGAATGCCAGATGCCGGGGCAGACGTGAAAAATTTCGAGGACACGTGTCGACGATGCTTGGCAATTAAGGAAGATAGAGTAGATGGTTTAACGATGTTTGCCCCGAGTAGCGAGCGAGTTCTTTTGCGGGAACAAGTGCGAAATGCTAACTTGCCGGTAGTTTGAACAGGCGATAAGCGCCGATAATATTTCTACAAGAATAGATGGCCGATCTTATCAAAGTCTTAGAGCGATAAAGCATGTTTTCAAAAGACGATAATAATATTTTTATTAGCACTTAACAAAAATTTTACTTTATAAATATAACGTTCGAAATTAACACATTAGGAATGAGTATACTGAATAAGCGCTGTTTTCATAATTTTTTCTCAATGATTTACTGAAAGCGGAGGCAAAATACGCGCAGCAATAAATCAAAGGGACGCTTTTCTTCCTCGGCTTTGAGTAAAAAGTACTTAGACGCGTCAAATAATTCACGCACAATATTTTTCTTCGCGTACAAATGACGAATTAAAATAACAGTCTCTCGGCTCCGAGGCTGTTGCTCTTTCGTATCTCAAAGTGAAAGTGACGAAAAACAGAATTAGAGGCATACACATCGCCTCTCGGTACATCGAGTCAACGAAAATAGGAATCGACGGCGGGGCTCGACGAAAAAAAACCACAGCCGACGAACCACAGCCGACGCGGCGACGCAGGAAGCCGAAAAAAAGAGGCGGGAACAGAGGGGGAGAAAGAGAAAAATTAAGAGGCGCAGGTAGCTTATCTCGGCCCTTCCATCGGTCATTTTCGGGCAACGCGGACCCTTCCGCCCGATTACATTCCCCGCACGATTTTTACGCGCCTTAACGAACGACAGGAGATGTCTCCTTTGATGCGCTCCCCGGATTCCTCCGCGCCTCCTTTTCAGCCGTGATTGATGCGCGCGAGAGAAGCGGCAAAGGGTTAACGAAGAGCTCGCCGCCGGCATAAAAAATATATGCCCTTTCGGGGCCCGCCGTTTTAATAATCCGATCGGCTTGGCACCTGCCCCGCGGCGAGTGCAGAGAAAAGGCGTAAACGACGATTTATAGCGAGTAAATTGTGCGAGATGAGCAAAAAACGAGAAGGTTTAAAGGTTAGGCGGGCATAAATCTTGTCACACAAGTCGGAAAGAGGGATTTGCATTTTGGGGAACAACACCTTCTGATAATTGGCTCTGGTATTCAGCAAAAAATTGCGGACGCGTGTTGCCGAGTTTTACGAGCGATACGCCGCTTCAACGTCTTTATTACGGCGGACTTTGCATAATGGATATTCCGCTCGCGCGGCTCTAAACCTGCTTGACTTTAAAATTTTAGTTAATTAAGAATTTGAAAATCGCGAGCGCGAACGTAATTCGCCTTTTTAAAGCGCCGAGAGAGAAAGAGATTAGATTAAATAAACATTTTATTGTACAGTGTGTTGTACAAAATATAGATTTACAATTAAATCAAAGCAACGGTAAATTAAATCTGAGAGAAGTACAATAGTAGTTATAGACGGCATTAAATATACAAGAATGAAAAATAACTAGATGTAAATATGAATATATAAGTAAACAAGAATTAGCAATATAAGAAAGCAGATAAATAACTGATTATTGATATCATAAGAAGTGCGCAAGTCAATAAAAATCTGACGCTTAGCTATGCTCAAGATGAAAGAGATGTTGATGAAGTTGAGGCTTAAAATAACGCGAGTTTGACTAGGCAATGAATTCCAGAGATATGCTATACTGATATGAAAAGATCTGCGTAAAGTTTCAGTACTAAAGTGAGGCATAACCAAGGGTGCATTGTCACCTCTCACAGGACGCGTTGTAACTGTAAAGTTGAATAGTTTTACATAAGTAGATTGCATGCCAACCCAATTCACGCCTGCATTGAGAGATGTGAGAATTTCTTCTAATTCCGTAAATATAGCGTATACCACTATTAATCAGTCTCTGCAACCTAGTATCCAATTCACCGGACAAGTCACAGTAGACTAAGGAACAGAGAGAGAGAGAGAGAGGGGGGAAAAGGATTTCGCGCGTCCAAAAATTGAATTACGCTAAGCGATTCAGATTTCACGCGCAGCCGAACGCAAAGCCTTTCTTCCCTCGGAGTTTTGCTGGAAATCCGGGCCAACTCGCTCTCATCGAGATCGGCTTCCTTTTTCCTAATTAGATATAACGAACTAATTAACTCGGCGCATTCGTACGCAGAAAATTCTCTCCGCCGAGAGCTGCTTTCGGGCGCATCCGGAGAGAAGCTTCTCTCAATCAATTTTCGTCGATTCAGCAGGTCGAATATTTTCTGGCGCCGCCTGGGTTAACTAGCTGCAGTAATTTTCTGCCCTTTGAGGAGAAAGAAGGCGGCCCGATTAGCTGGTCAAGGGCTAACGAGATGGATGAAAGGGCAGAATTTTGACAAGTGGGCAACTTTCTCGTTTATTGTCTCCGAACGTTTGATTAATTATTAGTAGATTTAAAAGTTGGGAGATTGGAATGGTAAGTGGGAAATGTTAACTAAATGCATAGTTTGATGTTGTTGAATTAATATTACTCTAATGAAATTATATCGGAATTAGCAGCTGCAAAGCGGGAGAGGAATCTAATTCGAATTTACGGAATGTCGTTATGCGGGTGTCAGAGTTAACGAGGTTCAAATTCAAAATTACAAGTTAAATTCAACCGAATGTAATGTTAAAAATAACAAAAACTATTCTCTCATAAACCACACATAAGCAAAAAAGCCATTCTCCCCGATACGACAGTTCCGAAAACAGGCCGAAAATCAAACAAAGGAATTTCCCTCCGAAAGCGGCCCGGCGGGCAACAAACCCCCGCTCCGGGAATCCCCTACCCCGCCGGCCGAAAAACCCAGGCCCTCACCTGAGCCGCCTGCATTTTCGCGCGGCGGCGGCGGCGGCTCCGCACCGTGACGAGCAGACTGTCTAACAGCCGGCAGCGGCGGCGGCGGCGGCGGCGACGGTCCACGTGCTCTCTCTCCCCCTGCCGGCGCGACTGCAGCCAGAGCAGTGAAAAGAGAGCGAGCGCGCGAGGAGTCTCAGTATCGCGATGGTCATCCGGCTGGCAGGTCGCAGCGACAGCCGCCGCCGAGCGGCGCAGCCCAACTAGTGGAACGTTGCGTTTATTTCGGTGGTGTTACTGTGATATGGGGAGCCGACATGACGGCCGAAATCGACTCTGCCACAGTTGGCTTGCAAACCGTAAGCTCCACTTGGATTTTTTTCATTTCTTTCCTGCCTTTTCTTGATTTTTTAAGCTATTGGTCGTTTAAATATTTAGCACAAAGTGCTTTGACGCCAGGGGGATCGAAAAGACTTATTTGGAGAATCTTTGAGAACTACTGGCGCGATAATTTCTTATGCAAGTTTTTTCTCTTAGACGCCGAAGTCAGTTTATCTCCCGAAACTTAGAAACGAATGAATTTTCCGACAGCAGAAAACGCGCAACGGTTATCACTGACTAACGCAACATCGTTGACCCGTCAACGGCATCCTCCCACTAAAAATTCCTCCCAATGTACTCGTCAATTACCGAGCGACTTTGCTAAATTTTCAAAACGGAAGCACGTTAGATAAATGCTCGCGCTATCGAATTAACGAGCCGCGGCGTCGATTAATCAAGCTTTCGATTAAAAAAAAAAAGTATATCATTTTAATTAGCGCCGCGCGGAAAAGGCAGTGTGCCGCCGACAAAAGAGGAGAGACGGTCGTCGTCGTCGACGCAATCCGCCTAACAACAACGATCGGCGAGCAAAGCCGGGGGATTAATTAGCGGGCTGCTGCCGCCTACCCCAGGCTCGTATTCACGCGTAACCAAAGCATAAGATGCACATATTATACGCAGGCGCGCGCGCGCGGATTGATTAGCCCCGCGCTTAATTTCGCGGTCCGCGAGCGTCGTCGATCGACCGGGGACGCTAAGTATTAATTAGCATCCGGACGCGCGGAAGGCTTTTTCGAATTTTTGCGCGCGACCGCCGCAACCGTCGGGGCATTGATTTTCCGAGGCTGCGACGGGTAATTTATGCCGGGGCTCATTCTGGCCTTTAGGAGGACTTTCACGGAGAGTTTCAGTTCTGATGCCTAGAACTGAATGAGCTCGCTTCTTTTTCTTTTCCTCTTCTGTTTCCCGAGCAATGATTAATGTGTAAATAAAACACGAATTTCGATCGATTAACTTGGCAATTTAAATTGATAATGTTCTTGGAATCGGTTGAGCGCTTTTAAAAGATAATCGTTTAAAAAAAAAGAAAAAAATTAAATAATATTCCAAAGAATATTTCAAATCATCGGAGAGTGACTTTTTTAAATAAATTTAAAACGGTTCAAATGCTCAGTGTCATCTCGCGTTTCGATAAACAGAGGCAATGTTTCGTAACTTATTATATCAATGATCTACATATTCAACACTTTCTTAGAAGCATTCTTACGATTTACAGACATCTCGACCTTCGTGCGCCGCCTTTTAAAACAAAAAATGTCTCATAATACTTTCCGTCCGCTAATCTATTTACTGAATGAAAAAAGGAAATTATTGCTCGTTCGGCGGAGCGGAGCGAGAAAAGGCCAGAGGCGCATTATTAAAAGCGATAAATTGCTCGAATAGAAGCGGGATCGAAAAGCTGCTGGTAGAAACGTCGAGCCAGTTAGGGTCGGAACCTACGTGAGTCAGTACCCTTTCATTCAGCAATAAACAAACTCGTCTTGACGGGCAAACCCCGAGTGCTTAAAATCTGAACGCGTCGTGAATAATAATGCACGTGGAGATAAGATGAAAGTTGAGGAGGATATTTTGTTTTGAAATGATGCTGCCTCGTAATCGCTGTTACGGTAATTATCGGAGAGCAAAAGTGATAATAACGAAAGTCACATGTTTTAGAGACACGAATGAAACGTGAGTCACTTGTGGATAATGTTTAATCAGGTCGTGAATGTTTCGCCATGTTTAAGGTCGTCTACGTGAATTGGATTTTCAACCGAGATCGTATTTTACCTCTCCGATAAGAGTGTCACAATTGATTCTTTTCTCTTGAAAAGAAACCAATTAGCCGTTAATTTTTTCAATTTTCCGTCGCAAAAATATATGTTATTTCTGGGAAGAGGTTAATTGGTTTAACACCAGTGGCGATATGCATAACCGGTGTTTCTGCGTATCGATATCATTAGGAGATTCGTTTGCGATGCCACGTTACACGAGAGCAATAAACAATTAAAACTAGTTTTTCGCGAATTTGTTAAACCGCCTGCTTTCAGTCAAAAATAGGTTACTTCGAAGCGAATATTTTAATCGGATTACTGCAGCAGGTTCACTTGGAAATATTTGCTGAAAAAGGCCCGTCGCGTTTTAACGACGTTGTTCTTAACACATAGCTCACGCACAAAGATCCATTCAGGCGACTCTCTCGCTCTCTTTTTCCCCCACCACTCTCTCATTACTGTCACCGAGCGCCGGGTAATTCAGAATAAAAATACATTCGGAGCATCTCCCTCTTACCTTGCCGCTTCAAAAATAGAATATCTTTTCATTATTGTATGAAAAGCGCGCGATAACGAGATGGCTGAATTTTTATATGCGTGTTAAATTAGCTCTTTTCATCTTGAATTATTTTTGGAGAACAGTGTGTTCAGTTAGACTCGCGAATAAAAATCCCGCTTAATTGGAGGGTATAAATGTCAGGCGGTGCTCGAACACAATGTTTCTCGAAAAATTATTTTTCTTCAACTTTTATTCAAATTCATCGGAATTTCAGCGTAAAATAAAAAAAAAATAAAATATAAAAAGCCCCGCCTCTTCGGCCGAAGAAACTTCCCAAAGCTGCCCCAGTTTTTCCAGTCGCGGAGAGAAAATCGCGCTCCCAATCGTCATCGCTCGAGCCGAGACTTTCGCAAGAGAAGAGAAAAAAAAACGGAATACATAAATGCGCGAGGAGCCGGCCCGTTAATAAATTCTCGGCGCCTATCGGCCGGAGAAATCTCAATCTCGCGCGCCTTGGCTAACGCATTAGGGTCCGCGCGCGGACACGTAGCAGGTGCGAATCGACGCCCACGCCGGCTCCCGGCTCGATCGCTCGCTGCAGGAATCAACGGTTTTTCCACCTGGCTTTTCTCTATAAACCAAATTAATCAGCTCATTTTCTACGCCACTTGATTAATAAGTCGCTTTATTGCTTCTGTCGTGTCATTTAACTCATTCGTTTTTCTTATCTGAAGGGTATCCGTATTCGAGGTAGCTGAAAAACGATAATTTCGTTTTACAAAGTCTCGAGCCGTTCCTTTATTTTTCGAATTCTTATTAAAATGATCGATGCTCCATTAAAAGAGCTCCTAAACGATCGTCGGGAAATCGGTTGCGAGCCTCGGCCACATGAAAGAAGCTTAAGCCGGCAGGTATATCTTTGGTAACGATCGGCGCGCGTGCAGACGAGCGGAAAAAGTGAATTAACGGTCGGCGGCCCGTTACACGTGCGCATCCGGAAAAGCCGTTTTCCTGCCGACCGGCATTAGAAAAGCCTCACACATATATACGTATTTGAATTCCCGGGCGTTGACAGTCGCTGCGACGAATAGCCACTACCGTGGCTGCCCGCCTGGATAAATAGATTTAAACGAATGCGCGACGGCTCCTTCCCTTCTGGAATGCCTCTTGTCTTTAAGAGTGTCTTTGCCGAGAGCGGAAGGGGCAGAGAATTGAGAATTTTGCGGGATAACATTTCCACGTCTCTTCTTTCTGTCATTTTATGTATTTATTCGCGGCCGATTAATTCCGCTTTTGCTCGTCGTTTCAATAAGATGCACGCCGTCTGTTTATAGCGCGAACAATCGTTGTATTTTTAGAGGGGCTATTTTTGGGTCGCGTGTCAATGCACGTTTATCGGCTTATACAAGTGGAAACGCTTACAAGCCGATGACAGGTGATGTTAAATTCAGGGCGAAAGCAGGCTTGCACTGATTATAAATGAAAACGTAGACTTTTCATTTTTTCAAAAAAGTCAACTCAGAAATTCGAAGCAATCGCATGAAAATAGAGGGAAGCTCCCGTTGGCCAAATAAAAGAGGCGCAGCCATGCATCGAATTCGAAAGCCGGCTTTTCGCGAGAGGTGTCCACGAATTCCCCGGGACACAGTCCAGTTACACAGGCAAACACCTTCTCGAATGCAGCGAGAGCAAGATCGCCCCGACTGCCTGTCAATTCGAATACGAATTCCCAAACGGCGCACGTACGCGACGAGTCTCGCCGTCTGCTGCTCCTCCTCCGTCGTCTATTGTTAGCCGGTCGATCTCGCGAATAAGTAAAGCGGAGAAGGCGTCTCTCTCGGGCACGAAAATCTCGCGACGGCTAATCCTCCCTCGACTGCTGCTATTACAAATTCCTGCGCGCTTTTTTTTTCTCACCTGGGAAAGGCGGCACACGTTTTTCCCTCAAAGATCTCCGGGGTTTTGTGCTCTTTCGACGCTTTCTTTCCTCTTTTCCCTCTCGGGCTTCGTGGCAGGGGGAGAAACGTACGCGAGAGAACGGAAGGTTAAGGGGATTAAAACGAGCGATTATTTTACGCGGAAGTGGACCTTCCGATTGCGCTGGTAATCCCGTAAGCTAAAAGGAATCGTTTATTGGATTATCGATCCGCGAGGAGCTAAACGGAATTCGGGAATAATATTTCCAAGTAAAATTTAATAATCGGTTAAATGTCGATTTCTGTTAATGTTTGATATTTCACGGGAATTCTGCGGGAAATTATCGCCTCTACTTGGATTAATTCTTTATTTGCTCAAGAATAAAAGTCAGCTACTGCTTCCGACTTGAAAGAGCCTTCGGCTAAACTCACTCGGGGGCACTCTCGGGGAGATGTCTATTTTTTCGTCCGGGGTAAAATACACAGGCACCCTTTCCCAGACTTGCTTGTTTTTACATTTTTCAGTAGCTTACGTGCAGAAATGATATTTACACGACCTTCAATTACGCAAACGCCGGAGGAGTCTTGAAAGTCTCGGAAACACTTTATTACGAGTTTTGCGAAGCTTCGTGTTTGTAATTCGTTAACTGTGAGAGCCTCTGTAAACTCTCTCTCTCTTTCTCGACCGGTAGCCGAATTTTTTCAAACGCAATTGATTTACGGTCCATAAATAAATGAAATTTATTTTGAGAACTCTTTGCATTTGCGTAAACTGTACTCGATTTACGCGGATAAATTGAAAAACATCGGTGAAACGCTCCTAATCAGATCAGTGAAAAGCGATCCAAGAGCAAAAAGAGAGCAGCTCCCGTTTGGCGTCTAGGACAGTTTCTATTTCCAGTCAACTGCCCCTGTCGGAAGTACATCGCCTGACAAGTGCTCCCCGCCGGCGATAAAAGGCGGCTCTCTCTCTATAATTCTTAAAGCGGCGCTCCCGAGCCGCTCTCTCTCGTCATTGGGAATCGCTATCTTCTTTTCCGGGAGAGAGAGGCAGGAATGTAGTCTCCCTTTGTTTCGCGGCACGCGCCGAGATGCGGCCTCTCGAGCCTCCTTCGCTTAAAAGGCTTAGGGTTTGCGAGTGTCTTGAAGACGATTCGATTTTTAATAGAGGTTTGTCATTTTAATTCTATGAAATATTTGAAGAAACATATGTCACTTGGAACAAAGTCCTTTAAAAACTACGTAGCCTGTGACATTAACGAATACTTGAAGAACTCTCGAGCAGCAATCTAAGCAAATAAATCTAAAACTCGACGCGCACCACTTGCCTCAGCTCACTTATTTACGGTTAATAAATTTGTTAAATACAAATAGCGGCGCGCATCCTTTTCCCAGTTCCGCTTGAAGAGGTGCTCGTTCCTTCTCTCTCCGGTGGAGCAGAGAGCACCGGCAGTAGTTCCGAAAGTGCCACTCGAGAGCACGCTTTCAGTACATGTGAGCGAGCGCGCGCGTTCGAGTTAATTGCAACGTGTCGTGAGCCTTTAATTTTAATGCATCCGCTTTTCTTCGTCCGCCGCCGATAATCGACGCGATATATCCGGAGAGAAACGTAAAGAGCAAGTATTTAGAGAAAAAAAAAGTTCCCAGCTAGGCAGACCTGGTTTCTAACGCCGAAAATCCAGTTTCGCGTGAAACGACAAAAAGATGAAAGGGAGCAGAAAGAAGAGGGCCGGGGCGCATTGCGGCGATCATTGTCTAATGTCAAAGCCCTTCGCTCTGGCCGGTCCATTCGTATTCTAATAACCGCGTGCTACTCCTGTTTGTAAACTCGCGCTACAACGCCGTACAACGCGGCTCCTCGCCCCGAGAGAGAGAAAAAAAGTGGAACACGTGCCGCGGCGACTCACTCCGCCTTTGCAAAGCTGCGCCCTCTTCCGAAAATACGCTTTATTTTCGGGTGCCATCCCCCGATTTTCGCAGCCGCCGGCTGCAGCACTTTGCCAGCCATTGTCGCCATCGCTATTCTGGTTTTTTTTTTCATTTCCCAATTATTGGCTCGTTTTTAATTTAATCTGACAAAGTCTAATGCGACGCATTAATGGATTAATTAGTCTTGTTATTTTTAACTTGTAAAGCACTGCCGGTGTCATTCGAAGCGAGTAAGAATCGGAGAGCCCGCACAGCTAATTAGGAAAAGACGGCGGTTACCCGCAGGGAGTCGAATCGGTCGCGGCCGATTTGCCAATTTCACGGGCACTTCGCGAATAATAATCGAAAATGGAGCACCGGCGGCGAGTGTAGCGCAGGACTCGGGGCGCTTGCGGAGAGACAGAGAAGCAGAGGGACTCGGCGAGAGTCATTGTTCCCTCTCTCTCTCTCTCTCTCGGCCGGGCCGACAATGGAATCAGATGTTTTGTCGGAGGCGCGTATAATGGAAGCGCGCGCGTGGCCTACACGCTAATGAAAGGGTTGCACCTTTGAATGCGTCGAGCGTGGTTCTCAACCTGCGATCCCACGTCGGATCAATTATTTCGCGAATTGTAGGCGCGTCGCGGGGACTTCCGTGGGAATGGATCGCCGCTTTAAACGGACACCCCTGCAGGCCATTGTTTCGGCCGCGAAAGCCCTTTAATTGCCGTTTTCGCGGGCTCTAAGGGGATTAGAAAACTGCGCCTGGATTTTAATTATCTCGGCTATGCAGGAAATATTTGTTTTAAAACTCGTGCCGGCAATGAGATACAAAGTATGCAAAAAACGGACGGAACAGAGGAGATAGGTATGCCCCGACAGAATGCAATGGTAAACATTTCCCCGGAAATTTAAGCCGGCCATCGCCCGGCGAATACTCGGCGAATACTTTCCGTCGGCCAAAGTTTCGCGCGATTTTACATTTCTGGGAATTTCTGGGAGAATTGGCCCCTTTTTCAATAATTAATCGCCAAAATCGATCGATCGAATGCACTCTCGGAAAGTGTTAGTCCACTAAAATGATATCGTTATCGTTGGAGAATTTCGGCGAGGCCGGCGCACGTCAAAGCTTTGCAGAGAGAGAGAGAGAGAGCAGCTCTCGACTGTAGCCTCAATTTTCCGACTGCACTTCCTCTGGCCCCAAAAAGCGGCTCGGCTCGTTATTAGGCCGGGCATCTAATCATATATTGCAATGCGCAAATAAGCGGCCCGGAAAATCGATGACCCAGATGTATATAGCTACGAGTGCGCGAACTTCTGCCCGACGCCGCCTGGCCAATGTCAAAGTTCGAATCGATGGACCGAAAACGAGGAGTTTCCGCGAGAGGGAAACAATGAGAGCGCCCTCCGGGAGTTTTGCCGGCCCCCTTTTTTCCCGTTTTCGCCCAGGCATCGACTTCCTTCCACGCGACAAAAACTTGTGCAGCCCGAGCCTTTCAGCCGGTTATCAAATGGCTTTCCTCCGACGGGCTTTAGGGAGCTCCACGGCGGCTGAACAAAAAAAAAACCTTGTTTCGTAATTATTACCCGGGCTTGTCATGGGATTTATTGCTTTATTCAAGTCGGGAAAACGTTGTTTACGTTAAGATAAAAATTGACCGTTCTCATGCACATAAATTAGCAGCGCTTTACCTTTTGTAATAATGTGCTATTCTCGTGCGGAGCGCGGCGCTGAAAAATTCCAAGTTTACTCTAAAATAAGCCAAGTACCTCGCTTGCGGGCATAAGAAATCTATTAATTATTACATGAGCTATGTAGGTGAGTGGGTCTGCAATTGCTGGTAATAATTTACGCGCGGAGAGCAACGCTCTTGATTTTTTCAATGAACGTTCTAAATAAAATACACGCCAAGAAAACATTGCTCCATCGCACGCATTTCCCATTGAATATTAACGCATAATAACGAAATTCTAATAGAAAAGTTAAAAAGATCTGAAGCTATCCACTTGCACGTCGAATGACCCTTAGGTGAAATCAAGCCAGTTCTCGAGCCCAATAAAAGTCAATCTCCCGGCCGCTCGGCGAGCAGTGTGTAGCACAAGTCGTCATACGGTAATCGATGCAGGTCGCGAGGCGGGTTGCCACGTGCCGCAGCCGGCACTATTTACCCTGCACAAACGAGGCGGTCAGTTTTCGTAATTTCGTAATGTAAAGAAAGATTTAGATAAGGGGTTAAATTTTGATCGTCTTTTAATCGCTTCGTGCCGACAAAGGAAAACGGCTTTTGCGTTGTTCGCGCTCGCGCAGCTGCGAAATAGAGGGGAGCGGGGAAATTCGAGGAATTCGAGGGCGGACTTAGCAGCCGAGGATTTGCTCCTCGAGCGCCGCTTGAGATGTCTTGCAAACATTCGAGGAAGAAGAAAGAGCGCCTCTCTTTATACGATTTCAGGATGTTTGCGAGGCGCGAGAACGATATCCGGCCGCGGGAGAAAATCCTCTTTTTCGAGCCTTTGTGGAGCCAGCAAACGTTTTCCTTTCTTTTTAATCGATTTTCACTCCTTCTCCGCGCGCCAGACAAGCGGGACTTGAGTAATTTTCTATTTTCGGACTTTGGGAGATTAATCACGAGTCGAACTCGAGCCGGGGCTCTTCTTTAAAAACTTTCGGAACTTGCTGCCGAGTCGATAGTTCGCCAAGTTCTGTCCATTATTGCAAAGTGGTCTGCGATACAAAGTCCGTTGGACTAAATCTACTCGGCGCGACAAAAATTTCTACCTCCAACTTTTATACCTCCTCTACCAAATACAATCTTCTCGAGAAAGCCTCGCGAACATTGTTTTAAACGCGACGCGACTCCATTCTTGGAACCTCGTCAAATCCGAGCTAAGGAGCAGCGCGAATTAAGGCGATAGACCTACTTTGAAAATTCTTCGGTCCTAATTCCATTGAAAAGATAAAAGGACGCCAGGAATCGTTGGAAAGTTTCTCAATCGAGCCTCTGCAAAAGCGCAGCGTCGAAGCTTACTTGGGGAGGTGAAAAAAAAAAGAAAAAAAAAGGGAGAGGGGGGACAGCGCAAAAGTGCAGCGCGCGTCCGGCGCTTTCAGCGCGCCGCGCCGCGAGAAATCACGTTCGGTTACATCGTGTTACGCGCGCCAGGCCGCCGGTAACCAATACGCCGAGACTGTTTACAGGAGCGGGGCTTCCCGCACACGCTACGGCTCTCTGCTTTTTCTTCCCCTTTTTTAGCCGCTCGCGACCCCCTCAATCGAAGCGCGAAACGCTTTTCGTGCGGGCTCTCATTACTTTTTCATTCTAGAGCCCCACTTGATTTCGAGCTTCAATATTTACGATACTGCACGCAATTTTCATTCTGTCGGTGAGAAGCAAAGGCGTTTGAATGTTTAGCTACAAGGAAGTCTAATCTTGCTTACTTGCCAAAGCTTGCTGCGATCGAGTACCAAGATTTTCGGCTAGAAGCATCAGACGATCACACCGACGAGACAGTCAAGTGCAAATTTATGTAAATGTGTACTTGCACTTCTCGTCAACGTTCTCTGCGATTAGCTCGTTCACTCTGCTGGCAGAAAAAAAGAATTACAGGAACCTGATCTTTCCCAGAAGTTAGCATAAGAACAGCAGAGTTAAATCACTGAAAGATGAAAAATTTTAACCGGATTTTTTGAGCCGATGAAACCGTCGAGATTGCAATGCGCAACGTGCCGTCAAAAGCTGATGAATTGTTTGATTCCACGGCACCGACAGCCAAGAGGAAAAATAATCGACATTCATGCCGAAAAAAAGGCTGGGCGAAATTGCTGAAAAAGAATCTCCCTTTCAGCTATCTTTCGTGAAAAAGTTGTACGTCATCGAAGTAATTAATGCGCGGATCCGACTGTTCCCTGCTCCGCGGCACTGTCAAACTTGAGCAATAATTAATTTCGGCCGGGCGACGCGGCTGCAAAAATGAAAGTACAGAAACAAAAAGAGGCCGACGAGGAAGAAGATGAACTCGCGGCGCAGCCTTCGCACTGCTCTTGATTAATTGAATCCGCCAGGACGGAGCTTACAAAAGAGAAGAGCGAAAAAGTCGGCGTCTCTCCTCGTGCGCGAAATAACAAAACTCGAAGAGACGGGCAGATAAACTCCCTACACTTTCCAGCAATTAATCCAGTCTCTGCGAACTGGTTGCGCGACGATAACGACGCGGACCCGATACCTCGTCAAACGAATGCAGAAGAGAAAAAAAGCCGACAAGGAGGCATAGCGCCGCTAATTAATAGCGAGCCTTGCGCAAGAGTTCGACCCGCGGCCAACGGCTTTATTTATCAGCGAGACGCGATCTCGCGCGCTGCTTAATTCCTAAATTACCAGATTGCGAGCGCCTAATTGCCTCGAACTAGACAGGTATACGAAGCTACCTTGGCTGAGCTTTCGTTTATTTCCTCGACAAGTGTTTACGTTAAACGCCACTTTGCCCATTTAAATTCGTATAGGCGGAACTGAGCCGATTGCACGTGTCAAGGAATTCTTCGATATCTTTTGAAATGTTTACTTATCGCGCAGATAGTCAATAGTTTCAAATGTGCTTTCGCTTTCTTTAAATAAAATTCACAATTGATTATCAGTAATAAAAAATAGCTTTGCATCGGCTCTGTTTCTATTCCTAGAATGCTTTTGCCAAAAGTTGAAAGCGCAAAATTCTTCAGATACAAATATTGTCGAAGAAAGATCAAAGCACGTCCCAAATAGCGCACAAGACACTCTTATCCTCGAAAAGTAAATGCCGAATACCGATGAAAACGGCAGCGAAAGCTCGCCCCTTTTACATCTATCGGCGGCTAAAACGGACGGCGCATCGCGTTCCAGTTCGCAAAGCGAGCGGATGACTATCGGCTTCCGAAAAAAGTCTCCTCAGACTAAACACGTCCGCAATTTAGATTTAGCGCGAGGACCGAAAAGTTATACGAGCTCCTCCTACCCTCCTCCCGCATCCGGCCGCCTCGTTTCGCTTTTCCACTTGGGTGGAGACGGGCTTGGAAAATCAGTCGCCTTCGCGAGTTTCTACCTTTCCTTCCTACTGCCATCTCCTCCCCACCGAATCTTTTAAGGCTGCCAGTTTGTTTTATATAAGCTGGATTGGCTTTTGGGATAAATAAATTGCAGTCGTTTATATTGGAATTTTAAAATTAAAATTGGCTTGCTCACATATGCCATGAATGATCAGCACAAATTAAAGATCATCTCTCGTTCGAATGACGTTCGCACAATACAACCCAGAGAGAGGAGCAGACCTGGAAACGAGTTCTCCCCGGCAGCGTCAGGATTTATCGCGCCACAAAGCGAAGGAGGCGGGTTTTTCCTTCCCGCGCGCAAAACTAACGAGGAAGCGGACGAAAATCGACGGGAAAAATCAAAGCCGCTGCCTCTCTGCGTTTTCGATGATTTTTTTTGCTGCCCAAGACCGGACAGGGGCATATCTGGGTCAGAGAGCGCGAAAACCTTTTTCCGAGCGTTTCGATCAGCGGAAAAAGCGCTCGCGTTATGGGCTCTCGTTTCCGTTAATTGGCTGGCCCCTCTGTACGATTTTCATTTTTCCGGAGCGTCAGGCACGTCGATATTTCGAGCGTTTTTTTTTCTTTTTTTGCTTCTCGCTGCTCTCTACCCCGCTGAAATTCTTTAATTAAGGCTCTCGTTACACGAGAACGATGCTCCCTCTGATGGCTTTTTCGACGGGAGTCGTTGGGCTTGCAATCTGCTACTTTTAATGCCTCCATTCCGAAAGCAAATCTTTATTTTAAACAAGAATTTCGCTGTTCGTTTCACCACAATTTGTATATATAATAGGCAGCGTTATTTTAATCATTTGATTCGACTACACATAAAAGTTCGCACCTGAACTCGATCTATCCGACTAAAAGATAAGTAAACAGATCATTGACATGTCAGAATACAACTAATTTGCATACCGGCATAAAGTCATGTTTAATGGAAAGGTGAAAGCCGTAAGTATCGGTAGCGGCACACTTAATCGGCGTAATTGACACGCGATGCTATCGTTTCTCTAATTGCTTACATAAGTGCAGCCGGCGGCAGCACCGAAATAAACCATCGACAACGGTAAAATCCCGCGGTGAAAAATTGACGTGAAAAAGGTCGTTATTTATCTCTTTGGCGCCTCCATCGGAATTTGTAAGCGCGCGCGGAGAGGAGAGAGCAGCGGGTGGCGCGAAATATCGCCGCGAGTATATTCATAGCCACTTGACCCGGATGCCCCCGTCGCCTAGACGCACACCGAGCGACGACGACAAGGGCCGTAAAAGCGCCAAGACGTTTTTACCCGAGCCGATTGGGAAATTAATGCGAGTAGCCGGCCTGCGAGTGCTGGCTTCGGGTAAGCTTTTCCTGGATTTTGTACTTGGAAATATTCCCAAGATGTTTTTTAACAGTTACTAACTTTAATGAATCGATTCAACTGAACTTGTTATTGCATACGATACATATTTTGCGCCCGAGCGCATTACTTTTTATTTTATTGAAGAGAATAATTTTTATAGCACAAGACCACCGAAGGCGTTCTTTAAAACACTTGTCTCTCATAAAAAAGCGCCATCGGGCCCAACTCCCGAACCGATTAATCACGGAGCAGCGCCATAAAAATAAATTGAAAGCTCGTTTGTTCTTTCCCCCGGAGTGAATCAGTCGACTACTTCTCAAGTAGGCCGCCGTCGCGCGCGAGAAACTTACACTCGTCAGCGTCCCCGACGTTGGACGTCGGACGGAAACTTGGGGTGGCCCGATCTCTATATACGAGGCCGACTATCGAGAAGATACTTTTCCATAGGGGCTCCTCCCGCGACCGAAAGTGAAAGCCTCGCTGATTTTTCCGTCCGGAAAATTCGAGAGAGCGCACAATCGAACACTTGTCGCTGATGGAGAAATTCGCATCGTTTCCTTATTAAATAAGCGCGCGATTATACAGAGAGGCTGAGGGAACAGCGCCTCGTTTGTTTGCGCATTATGTGTACGTTTCCTCCGCTCTGGGAAGATAAAATGCCGCTCGGCGCACTGCTTTATTAATGGAAAGTAGATGAATGTAATTAGTGTCGCGCTCTCGGCCATTCAATGCTTTCGATGAAAGGCCAGAGAAAACGCCGCGTAATAAGCCGTTAAAGCGTCGCGTTTTATTCTCGTTGCGCAAACTGAACACTTTTTTGTCTACCTCTTAAATCGTACTGTTTTTATTCTTTCAAAAATCCAATTTACTTTTCAAATAAAGAGCTAATCGAGTATCAGTGGTCGTCGAACGCAGAAAGAAAAAAATAATTAGAACAAACGAAATTAGCAGCATTTAGATGTAGCAATGTATATTCATGAAGCTCTTGGGGCCGCGAGGCAGTTTTTCAAAGCCGCCGCTCGGCGGGCGCGCGATAATTCGCTCCCTTCAAAACGAGCATCATAAATAGTGGTACTCTAATGCCTCGGCCTCGCATCTCCGAAGTGCGGCCCGCAAAACCTAATTGAATCAGCGCCGTAAAAGTCGGCTAAAAGAGACTCGTCGGCGGGGAGAGGCGTTTCTTATGGTTCGGTGCAAAAAGCCCGAGAGAGGCGATCGATCGATCCAATTAAATTTCTATTCAATACCGCGGGGGGGGGGGGGGGGGG
>JAWWEO010000036.1:6633832-6654051 GCA_035582975.1 Ormyrus labotus
TTCACACCCCCCCCCCCCCCCCCCCCCCCCCCGAGAGGCAGAGGCAGGCGAAAAAGAAAAAAGAAAAAGAAAAAAAAGCGTCTTCTCAGAGCTGCTCCGCGGGGATACTATCGTGAAAATCTGTAATTAAGTTCCGTTTCCCGTGGAATAGACTACTCAATGTATATAAACGAATTGAAAGCCTCTCGCCGAGCGGGCGCATCTCCTTATTAAATCTTTGCCGGGATAGAGGATACTCGGCTGCGCACACTTCGATACGCGCAATAAATTGTACCGTGCGTTTCCCGTCGCTTGTTTATTATTCTCGCCGAGAGAGAATATATTGCGTTTGAATAGCGGCGAGGAAAATGGGCGCCTTCGGTGTTTATTCGACGTCGAGGAATATTATATACTGTTTGTCCAAGGATCATTTTATGCGAGTGCACAATGTGGCCGCTTTTTTCTCCGGCTCTCGAGGGGCTTATTGAAAAATTGGAAATATAACTTTACTCGAGGCACGGATCGATTGCGGCGAAATTAGCTGTTGAACAGGCCGAATTTTACTCCAAAGTCTTTTTCGCCTCTAATTTCAGGAATCGTTTTTCGATAAAGCGTCCCTCTCGGCGAGATGGCTTTGCACAAATTATCGATTGCTTAAATTTATTTTCCATATACTTTGTATGCGCACAAAATATTCTTTTCAAATCGAAATGTATAATCAATGTATTTACATTAAGTAAACAGAAAAATTTTACGCGACTGAGTATTTGAAATAGAAATTTATCGGGTAACGTTTCTTACGTAAATATAAAGTTAATTAAAAACATTTCATAACCGGAGATTTTTCGAAAAATAAAAAGACCTCATCCTTTGATGTTTTTCGATAGAGTCGGTGCTTTAAATAATAGCGCAATACATTGATAAAGCAAGTTTATTTAGCGCGAAATCTAATCGATTCGCAAAAGTTGTAATGCAAGCAGAAGGGCAGGCGAGGAGGCTAATTTATGCCGAACTCCACCGCTACGTATGGAATTACATATTCATAAATGCGGACGCAACTGCAATTCAATTTAGTCGCGGCGTGTACGCCGCCATCTTCATCGGCGATTAATTGAAATGCTGCTATTTTCGACGGGGGCGCCGCACGAATATCCCATTATTACAAGTTCAAACTTATTTGTGCCGAGGATGTCAACCCGGGCTCCTGCGGCTTCGGAGATTTTACCTACTCGAGTCGCGGATTCATTCGATCCAATTGACAAATTGTTATATGTCAAGTAGGCAGTATCGCGAAGAAAACTTGCGTTTGCTAAAATCTTTGTTTACCTGCTAAGATGTAAAGTTGAAGGTCTGCGCGAGATTGAAGAAAAGTGCCTTTCAACTGGAATATTTGTCTTGCTTTTATCAAAGTAAACGTACGCAGTCGCAGGCGCGAGTGGGATAATCGATCTTAGGATGTAGCATTTCATATGCACGAAAATCTTAACGTTCACAGGATTTCCATTTAAATGAAAGTTAATATCTGGTTATCCGGTAGGCCAGAAAGATTTATGCCGCACGGCGTACATGTATAAGCATTGTGCGCCAGAAATAAGACGGTTGGCGAAAGCGACATTCACGGAATATATCCCTTTAAGGAAAACGGTTGCGTCAAAACGACACAGTTCAGAGGAACATTATAGTTATTATTCTGCAAATTTTTGAAACGCTAATTACCCCGGGCGGTATTATTTAATACCTTCCGAGAGTTCGGTGTTATACATTAAATATATCTAGAAATAATTTATGGCGAAAAGACGACGTCTCCGAATGATAGTTTAACGAATAGATACATGTAATTGTATTTAATGAAACTTTCTCTCTAATTATATTCAGAAAATACGATTGAGAAACCCGTTATAAAAATATAAAATAAAAATTAAATTTCCTGCATATACAGCTACGGGTAATGATTCGGGCAAATTTTTACGGAATACAGGTTATTAGAAAGAATGGATAGGCATGTTGCGTGCACTAAATTTAAATTTTGATCAGCTTCGTTCCGAAGTGCAATGCTCTGCTTAAGGTCTTTAATTATTTTCCTTGGACAATTTAGGCGAGGAATTTCCATTTTCCAAGAAAAATTATATTTTTACCCACTTGAATTCTGAATCCAGTATTTGAAAATGTACTCCTTAACCGATGACTTTAAGTATACAATTACGCTATCAGTGCAGAGTACGTAAATTATGAGAGGCAATAAAACGATAATGTTCATCGCACCTTAAAATCCGGCATTCTTCTGAAATAAGCGGGAAAAACTTGGTTTAATCACCCGAGGCAAGTTTCCGGATTCGGCGTCGTAAACCGAGAGAGAATATCCACTCTAAACTATTTTCTCTCTCTCGACCGGCATTATCGGGTAAATTTTTCGCGCGTAATAATCGGCCTCCGCGCCAGCGGTGCGTGCACGCGGACCGGAGCCTTTTAATGGAGGTCGCAAAAATACGGGCGGCCGTCATTAAAGTCCCCCCCGTGTTCGAATTAATGACAGTCGTTGAACAATGATGCGCACTCGTTAAACTCAGGCGCCACCGTAAAAGCCGGCGGCTCTGCGAAATTCGCGCGCGCGACCGGGGCCCATTGTTCCCTGCGATCGGCGAATTGTTACAATTGTTCCTCCTTCTGTGCGCGCCGCCGAGAGAGAGGGAAAGCTTTTACGAGAAAATCATTCTCGCCCCGAGGGACGCGAGAAATGATTGATTTTCGTTTAGCGCCGAGCTAGCTGGGGCATATATTACCTAGCTGGAGACCAAATTTCGGAGGAGCTGTTGCTTTTTTTTCAATTTACTTTGATTTATGACGCAACAATTTGCTTTAAAATGTAAGATTGCATCGAGATTCGTGAGAGGGATCGCGCTTTTGTACCGGTCTTTAAAGCAGTAGAAAATTGAAATTCTTTGTGCTTTCATTCCGTTAGATTAAATTTCAAACTAAGCTTTTTTATACAATGGGTTATTGAGAAAATTTCAGAAATGCTTTGGAGACTTTAACTTACAGATTAAACATTGCATCAAGTAGCAAAATCTGAAAATGTAGGAAAAGCTGTTCCACTTTCTCCTGGAAAAGAATTTAATTAATTTGTTCTATTTTTCTAAAAGTTCAAGAGAACAAGAAAATCGAGGCTGCTGTCCGTTTCGTTTAGCTGTCCTTTTTATTTTCGAGTTCCTCGAAGAAAAATGGAACAACTGATCACTTGCTCCATATTTCTTCGAACTGGAAAACCCGCGACCTTTCCGTAATTAATGATCGCTTGAAGATATCAACGATATCCTCGAAATATATATCGGAGATGTGCCATCTGTCTCTGAAATCTCTGAAGATCTCATGAAATAGTTATAAAATTATACTTATTGCAGTGCTTCGTTACTTTGTCTCCATTTCAACATTGAAAACTTGCCATCCTTAAAACATTTTTAATGAATCAAAAAGTTTTTTAATTAAGCTACTTTTTTAACAACATTTCTTGACTGCTATAATTGTTTCTTGCACGAAACATGAATGTTATTATTTTCATGATTGTCTTAAAACAAGACACGAATACTTTAAAGTGTCGCATAAATCACATTTTCTCGTAGTTAACCGTCGTTTAATACGCTAGAATTTGAATGACGAAATTTCAATGTCCAGCACCAATACGGTCATAAAATAACTTTTCACCCTGTCAATCGTCTAAAATCAAGTCGGCACTTTGATAGTAATTCCTGGCGTCCAGATAATTAACCGAGCTCCAACGATTGATTTTACAGGTGACAACGGTACCGGACGAGGCCGAGGACGGCTTTAAAGTTCCGAGAGCTACAGTCGTGCACATGGCGTCGACGGCGACGCGACCGCAGCACATGTCCCAGGTAAGTGCGTTCGTCTGTTCCGCATTTCTTTCGCATGCGTACCAGAGCGAGAGAGCTCGAATGGACAAGTTTGAATTCGGGCGTTTCGCGCCCGCGAACGACGAGGGCTTTTATCGATTGATAGTTTGCTTGCTTCGATCCACTTGTCGCGCCTTCGACCAAATTTCAGTTGGTTACAACGTTTTTTCCTTTAATTCAAACGGAAGAAAATCTCTCGAGACATTGGAAAAAAGATTTTCAATATTAAAAATCTATGAATTAATGAAAAAAACAAGACGCTTGGAAGAAATGTGCAAGAATAAAATTCAAGTTCCCTAATCGCGCGAGAAGTTCCTTCGCGTCTCTCCTCGGACCGCCCGCGAGCTCCGAAATTAAGACATCGGACATAATGAAAGGTTTCAGCTGAATAATGCAGGAGAGCGGCCCGGATTCGTGCGTGCACGCGAGCCGACGCCTTTTTTTCAAGACTATGATTTAGCCTATATTGGCTGCTCGCCGGTTCGGCAAAGGACCGCTTTCTTCACGCGATCGATCAACTGGACCTTTTTCCCTTCTCGGAATATTATTTCGCTCCCTTCCGAAATTTTAGCCTGTTTGGCTTAGATTTCTCTACATGTTGTAATTGTACTCTTTTGCACCTCCGCAGATTCATATTGCATTTAAGCATTTCGAACTTGGATCAGAAGTGATAAAAATATATATTCTTTAAGAATCGACGTAATCATGAATATTTACAGGCGTTGTGATATAATCAAGTCATCAGTATTGTTTGACAATTCATTTATGAAAATTGATTTGCGGTATCTAATCTGCAAACAAAGCTGCAAATTCATGACAGCGAGTTAGGTATAATCCTTTCATCCGTACCGCCAGATAATAGCATTAACTTTGATGTGCCGAGATTGTAATAAAATATGAATTATGATTAATAAAAAACGAAAGATGACATGGCCCTTTTCACGGAGTGTTTAAGTCGATAATATTTACATCCGTCTTGCAGAACAATTTCTTAATTACATTTTCATGTTCGACAGAGAAGAGAACATTTTAATCATTTAAGGATGCCTCGCAGCTTAGCATTGCGCTTTACTATTAGGTTAATCACTTGTAATTTTTATCAACATCAATAAAACAATTTGACTAAAGTCATTCATAAGTTAGATTTTTTAAAAGACTAGTATATTGAAGCAAAGTCAAAGGACCCGAGCCGTTCTAAAAAAAAATCATTTGACCGAGTCCCGCCGCGCGACGTGTTCGCATTGGCCGACAATATCCGCGGATTATGGCAGCCGCTGTCGTCGCGGGGGTGCGGAAAATTGCAGAATGCGGCGAGCTGCGCGCGTCTGTGGGAATGCGTACGTGTCGATAAGAATGGAGGAGTTTCCCCCACTCCCTTCAGCCCGAAATTAGTATTCGCCAGGGAACAGCAGCCCCCCGCTTGACTTTGAATTTGCGGCTTGCAATTTGCTCGCCGCCGCGCTCGTCGGCGAAAAAGAAAACAAGCGGCCCGGGAGTCGATAGCGCTCTTCACCGCTATTGTATTGAAATGCTTTCATATCCAAGCTCCGCGGCTGATTCGGAAGCTCCACTTTATTCCAAGTTATTTGTTCGTTATCTCGAAAGCGCGGAATGCATAGGGATGAGCTCATTTTTATTTCACTTTTCTGCGGATTTCTAATTAATAATTTATGTGCTATTACGCTTTTCCAATTTTTTCAGAAAGTTTTTATGGTAATCTTTCTATTGTGGCTGTATCAATCAATGGTTTTCAGAATTTAAATTATTCTTTAAATTACGCATCACTGCGCTTTTGCGTGCGTTCTGCGTTTAATCAGTCCTTTTTTTTGTCTATCTCGTCGAATTCCGCGCGATTATGAACCGTTGATTAAAAAACTTTGGCTTCGCAGCGAGAAAAGCGGAGCGCACTCGAATTATCGGATAGTAATTTAATGCCCCCCGTGCGAAATTAATTCTAGCGGTCCGCGTATTTTCATTTTCGCGTTCCTCTCAGATATATAAACGCTTTTCAGATATTTTGCAGTACATGAAAATTTCGTCCGTGAAAGCGAACTGGATTGAAATATGAAAAGCTCCGCTTTTATTTGTTAAAAAAACATCAACTTTCATCGTTCCATACAAAATACAGCAGCGGCTGTTTTTTGTTGAAAAAACGAAATGGAAAAGGGTATTTCGTGAATATACGATTTAGTTTTCCATTTAAATACAAGGGAACGTCGATATATTCTCTAGCGGACTCTCATAATTCTCAAATGCGATTAAAGCAGATTGAATTTACGGGCCGCTAGAAAAACGAATGTATCAATCGGGCGTAAATAAAATTTCCAGCTGTTCAGAGAATTGTACGATTAAAATTTCAGGTCCTGGCGACTCTGGCTCTTTCCATGGGAACGCTGTCGTCGGGCCTGGCAAAGGGCTACACCTCGCCGGCTCTCGACTCCATTTTAGACAATCAACCACCAAACATTTACCAATCGACTAACAACGGCACTTGGTGAGTTAATCTGAAAAGATCGGAATCCTCCTCGAAAGACGGACGGTCTTATTACACGGGAGTTATGTGCGTGTTCTCAGGACGGCGTTCTCGGTAACGCTGCAGGAAGCGTCGTGGGTCGCGTCACTGTCGATGCTCGGCGCCTGGTTCGGCGCCATGATCGGCGACTGGATAATGCGAAAGGGCCGCAGGCTGGCCCTGCGTCTCACCTCCCTCCCGCTCGCCGCCGCCTGGATCCTCACCGGCGTCGCGCCCTGCCTCGAGCTCATCTACACAACCAGCTTCATCGGCGGCCTCTGCTGCTCCGTCATCACGATGGTCGCTCAGGTAAGGGGACCCTTTTCTGATCCTTATCGTGTCCTTATAGTGTCAATCTTGGATTTTCAGTGCAATAACATATCCAGGTCGTTCATTGCACTCTATCGACTCCTCTTTTCATTTTAAGTTGGAAAAGTAAGCAAGACTTTTGTCCTCAGGTGTACATCTCGGAGATCTCGCTGCCGGGCATCCGGGGCTGCCTGTCGGCGATGCTGAAGGTGCTGGGCCACGTGGGCGTGCTGCTGTCGTACATCGCCGGCTCGTACTTGAACTGGCGTCAGAGCGCCCTGCTCGTGGCGATCGCGCCCTCGATGCTCTTCCTGGGGACGCTCTTCATCCCGGAAACGCCCTCGTATCTCGTGCTGAACGGCAAGGACGAGGAGGCGGCGAGCAGCCTCCAGTGGCTGCGCGGCTCTCACGTCGACATCAGACCCGAGCTCCAAGTACGTGTCTGCAGCTCCTTATCCTCCCCCTCCCACCAGATGAATTGCGGATATGCGCAAACTCGCTCGCCTTATCTCGAGCTCCCTTCTCGTCCGCTTTCACCTCTCTCCGTCTGTTTCTCTTCGGGGTTATCTGGCTTCCTGCATAGCTGCACCGCTTCCCCGCTCTCTAAGCGCCGCTTTTGTTTTCTTATCCGGAATTACCGCGTTCTTTTAACGTGCCCCCCCCCCCCCCCCCTGATCTTCGTGTTTACACCACCTTTCTAAGACTTTTCAATTATTTATGGGCTGAGATCCTGATTTGAGAGCTTTATAACAAAAATAAGAACTAGCTCTCGATTTACACGTTGACTTGAATTGCAGGTGATAAAAACGAACATCCTGGCCTCGCGGACGAAGCAGTACGAGCTGACGTTCAAGAGCAGCGTTCTGGCGCCGCGACTCTACAAGCCGATCGGCATAACCTGCGGCCTCATGTTCTTCCAGAGGTTCTCCGGGGCGAACGCCTTCAACTACTACGCGGTCAACATCTTCCGACAGACGCTGGGCGGCATGAATCCCCACGGAGCGACGATAGCCATCGGATTCGTCCAGCTCTTAGCGTCGCTGCTGTCGGGTACGTCGTGTCCGTATAAGCCTGGAAGGAAAAACATTTTAAGTGCTCCTCCTCTTATCGCCGGCCTTCCGCGCGGCTTTCCGATGCTGCTCGCGACAGCGTGAAACTATTATTCGCTCCTCCGACGCTAATAGGCTCTTTTACTTTGGAACGTTCGCTAAATTATTTCATGGATTTTAGTCATTTATTTTGGGGAAAAGTACAAAGAGCAAACAATTACATGAAATTACAAGAAAAATAAAGCTTTTCGCAGATCTAATTGCGTGAATAACAATATTCTAAATTGCACTCTCGTCCCCTCAGGCTTCTTGATCGACATAGTCGGTCGGCTGCCCCTGCTGATAGCCAGCACGGTGTTCATGTCCCTGGCCCTGGCGGGCTTCGGCAGCTACGCCTACTACAACTCGATGTCGCAGCTGCAGAGCATCCCGGCCTCGTCCTACGCCCACCAGGCGGCCGCGAGCGTCACCGGCCAGCACGACTGGATACCGCTGCTCTGCGTCCTCGTATTCACGACCGCCCTCGCCCTCGGCATCTCGCCGATCTCCTGGCTGCTCATCGGCGAGCTCTTCCCGCTCGAGTACCGCGGCCTGGGATCCAGCATCAGCACGAGCTTCAGCTACTTCTGCGCCTTCGTCGCCATCAAGCTCTACATGGATTTTCAGGAGGTGAGTTTTCATAAAAGATCAAACGACCATAGCTGAATATTAATTTTAATCACTCGAAATTTAATAATAAAAGAAACTTCTTTCTGCGTTATAAAATGCAAGTGCGGTAAGTCTCTTTGAACTAAAAAGCATCCCCTAGCAAAAATAAATAAACGCCGCGCCATTAACCTCTCATTGTTCAGGAAAAGTACGTCTCCCCTATAGAAGACATTCGTTCCAACTTCTCCTTCTCTTTCTTTTCGAGAATTGACTTAATCGCGCGGCGCTCCTCTCAATGAAAGTCGCCCCGCGTTCCTTTCAAATTACAAACTTACTCTCGCCCAACAACCCAGCCGTCCGCGCGATGACTAAAAAAAAAGGGGGCCGGGGAACGAAGAAAATGCAAGGAGGGCACGGGCAGAGCTCGGAAGTGCGCTCGTCTACTTCTTAAAAGCGTAAAAGAGGCGCCGCCGCAGCCTTTGCGAATTGCGGCGCGCCTGCGCTTACTTTTCTCATTAGCTTAATTGCAAAGCGAGAGAGAGAGAGAGAGAGAGAGAGAGAGAGAAGCCGAGCCTTTGACTCCGCAATTTTCGTTCCCAAAGCACGGCGGGAATCGCAAGCGCATACCGAGAACTTGTATCTAGTCGTCCGACGACTTAATAATCGGTCGCCCCTCGAACGCTTATTTATTCTCGGTTTTGCACTTGGTAGGCGCGAATGGCTCTTAACTGTATTGCCAATTCACTGAGGAGAAAAGCAGGCGAATCTTTTTGCCTTGATTTTCCACGCGCGTTCTGAACGCTGAGGTGTAATTATTAAGTGATTTTCTGGGTATTCTGTGGCGGTAAAGACATCGTTATTTCTTATGCAAGACAAAAGTATAGAGTCTATGCTCTAGAATTCAGTCATTTCTTCAAATAATTATACTTATTAATGTGAGAAAGTGAGAAAAACTGTATAACACAATTAGAGGATCTGTTTTTGTTAGAATTGTCTTCCAGAGCTATAATCATCGCATAAGTAGTATATTGTTTTATTCTTTGTGAAATTACTTTTTTCCCTTTGCTTCTTTTCTTGCGAAATGTAGCAGAACATCTTTTTTAAGTTCTGCTAATTTTTCACAGTTTTTGACACAATTTTTTTAATTGTGATAATTGCAATGTAATGGTTTAATTGTAGGGATTACCAAGGATGCTTCTTGGCCTACTAATGAATAAATCACTTTAATGTTTCAAAATTGTTTCAAACTTCGAAATCGTCGAAATATTAACATACTATTTAACGAGTAATAAAAGAATAATAACGTACATTTTTATTTCAGACGCTGGGTCTACACGGGGCATTTTGGTTTTACGCAGCAGTGGCGGTGTGCGGGCTGTGCTTCGTCGTGTGTTGCGTGCCAGAAACCAAAGGCAAGCAGCTGGACGAAATGAACCCAGATTACGCGCAAGCTCGGTAGTATAAGGCCTCCCTCACAGGAGGGTTATCTAATCTCGAGAAAACGAACAAGCCGCTACCGGGCGGCGCTTATCCGAACCAGCACGACCCGCGTGACCTCTACATGCCGTCGTCGTCTTCAGCGCGGCCGTCTTGCATGACCAGGAGTGTAACCGATCAGAGCTTCATTCTGCCCAACTCTGGCTATCCACCCTATTACACCCGAACGAGGCCTACGACCCTGGACTGCGCTTCCTTATTCTCGAGGTGTGATCGTCGTTGGCTGGCCGAATATTGTCATGCCTTTGCTGAGAAAACAGGTCGTATATCGCGAAACGTACGTGGGAAGTTGGCTAGCTGGCGACTGTCTATGCCACATAATTGTCCAAACTGTCCAGGTGGTCAGAGAGCTGCCCAGATGATGCACAGCTTCAATGACGCTTCCTTCCTCTCTAGACCTGGTAGACAATACGTCGATCCTATGATGTCTAGTAACAGCTCAATGATAAATCATCATCGTCGCCCGCAAGGGATGATGCATTCGTATGGTATGAATTATGAACATGGTGAACGATACGAAGAGTTAGCTAGTCGAGGTCCTACAACCAGCGCTTACAGTAGAGATATAATCCGCAGTCTCGAAGAGTTGGAACTTAATCGAATAGATCGCCATCATCAACCACAATCCATACATCAATCATACCAACATCTTAATCGAGAGCGACAATATCCGTACGACGCGTATCTATCCAGTTCTTGGTCTAGCGAAAGACCTTATGCCACTCTGCCCAAGCGGAGTCGAACTATCAGCTTAGAGGAACAGTTCTTACCACGAGATCTTCAAAGACTCAGCAGATATCCTAAAAGTCTACAAGATCTTAAATATTTAGAGATAGAGGCCATTTTAGGTAGAGATCCAAGATCGGTATCCTACCCGTCATCAGGGGAAAATCGATTCGCTAGACGCGAGGATTTAAGTCAGCTGGATGATCGACCACTTAGAAGCAGTAGCAGATCCTCCTCGAGAATGAGAGATGACAGACGGTGGATGAGAATGGACGAGGAAGCTCAGGACAGATTGTTCTTAGAGGGTCTAGCTGGTGGTAGTCAAATCGAGAGATATGAGCCGGGAAAAGTGCATTACGAACGGGAATACAGGATATATGGGAAAGATACTGTGGCGCTTATCTTCTACAAGACTTGTTACTTGTGATTACCAGGTCATGAGAAACATTCAGAGCGAGATAACTACTTGTTAGGTTTTCGCTAATAACAGAAACCTCATTATTGTAAAACGTATAATTTATTCGCATGATTTTGAAGGTTTTTTTATTGTTTTTTTACACTTTTTTGGAAACACCAAAAATAGTTTTCAGCATTTGTCCTCCATTAGAATATGGGCAATTCTTTAGCGTCAATGATCACAAGAAAGATATTGGATTATTTTTTTAGATATTCGCAATTAAAACCACTTTTTTAAAATACAATAATAAGGAAAACGAAATTTAATTTTTTAAGTGTCATTTGAGAAATTGATGCTAATAATAATAAAATTAAACGATTTGAAGAAAAATATTATGCAAAATCTTCCTAAAATCATCAATGCAGTCAGAAAAGGAGAAGACAGTAGATACTTAATTTTCAATATCGGATCTCAGAGAAAATACTTCGGCCCACAAAGTTAAACCAAAAAGGCAGAACTTCCATGCATCGTGCCTTCCTAAAACACGACAATACAACTTTAAAATCGTTCTAAACGGTAGCACGCGAAAACTCGTCAACTATTTGTAAGAAAGATAAACGTTATTTAAAAGAAACCTTCTAGGATTATTGGCCTACTTTGAAAGTTTTGACGTCTTCTGACGACAATGCTTTTGCAGTACCGATAACAAAAACTACCAGGGACCTTAACACTATAAACTTGTCTAATCAGATTTATAACGAAAAAGATAAATAAAATCGGTTTTTTATTCTTGGTAAAGTTACTTTATTGGCGCGAATTAATGTTTTGCTCAAGATATCGAAAAATAGAGAAACCTTTCATTATTAAGCGAGAAAATCTAATATTTTATTTTTTTTATGTAAAAAAAAAGTGGTACAACCGCTTTGCGTCGTTCTATAAATATCGTATACCTGTACAATGTAAGAGGCCTGGATATACCCATTTATTTAGATTATACGATTACAAATTTCGATAGCGAATATTTTTTAACTTTATTTAGCAATAAAATTAATATACCGACATGAATTTTAAGCGTTTCTTGCGTTACTTTTGGGCCTCGTTCATCCGCCCGATGATTGCGGGCAAACAGACTTAAATTACGACAATATCGATTGTAGATAATAAATTCTATATATACATACGAATATATACATACTATATATATATATATATTTCATACATATACAATAGAAAATTAAGTGTACATTGTCTACAGTATACTGTACATTTATTTAAATAAAAGAAGATAATTAAAATTTAAGAAAAAATTTTCGACAATACTAGAGTATTGCCAAAAAATATAAAATTTCAACTAAGAGCTTCACTGTTTCCTTCAAGAGTTCTATAAGAGAAAGAGATATGAACATTCGTAATTTTTACGAATCCGACAGCGACTGTAATGCCCATTACGCAAAGCGATACACAATAAGTTTTAATTGATTACGAATGTTAGCATAATATTATTAAAAAGTTAAAGTTAATACTCGTAAAATGAAAAATTGTTACGAGCAACAGCCATTCGTGCAATTAATTTAGTTCCTCCTTACTGTTCGAGCATCGACTTTCCATTAAAAAAATATTCAAAACACTACAGCTTCATTGGAATATTCCTTGAAAAATTTTTCGCAAGAACGAAAGGAGCGATTACTGAATGTTAAATAAAAACTTTCTTCATCAACCAACATTAAGATTGGCAGCATAGAACCTGCAAACATAAAAAGTAAAAGAAAAGTAAAAAAATGCGCAACTGTTACTGCCATTAACGACGATGTAATTCATTAGTTCAAGATCTTTAGCCAAATAATACAACGTAAATTTCGTAAGATCAACGATTCGAAGCTGAAAAATTTACGATTCATCCAATCTCGAACTTTCAAGAAACGAGCGCAACGTTCGTAGCGGTAAATATACTTATTAGGACTGTATTTGTATTTTGTATTTTTATATAGTTTGTAGAAAAACAAAAGAAATGCTAATCAAAAGAGAGACTATTAAAGGAGTGGAGTCAAAAGTCAGCCAAGCTTCAGTATTTGTATATCGACGGTTAACATAGAATCGAATGGTAAAATTATCGAGCGGATTAAAAAATTTTAAATCGCGATATAAAATAAAGTCTTTTTTATAAATTTGAACAATTCATATCTCCCAAAAGTCATATCCCACACATACATTTCACTATATTTACAAAAATAATACTCGCAGGACGAATCTATATAGTTTACAATTTATTTAAAGAACCATATCTTGCTTATATCCATTTTTACAGTAAAGTTATTGAAGGAGAAGAAAAAAATTATTTTTATGTCGTACAATGAGGAAAATCACATGATAACAACGACATGATCAATGACGCATATATTAAAAGGATAAAAAAGTAAAATTAAATTAAAAACACCATTTAAAGACTATAAGTAAAATTAAATATCAATATTTACATATCTTACCATGTTGATTCATTAAAAATTTAATTGTTAAAGTGATATTTTCGCATTGTTTAAAATAGAAATCACAGAGTCTTCTCATTTACTAAAAAGTCACTTTAAAATATATTGTAATTAACCTTTTAGCTGCGGGGATGGTCGATATATCGACCAGCAGTCAGGTCGGGGACTCTACTTGAGGTATCCAGTGATTATATGGGTAAATTTTGCATTTTATAGGAGGTCGATTTGTACTGAAATTTCCCCGCAGCTAAAAGGTTAAAGAAGAGAGAATGTATTGTAAGATACCTTACAAAATATTAAATTTATTTAATATTTATGTATTATGTATCAAGAGTCAGTTTATTAGACTTAAAAAAAAGACAATAAATGCAACAAAACAATACCTAAATTTAAAAACGATAAAAAAATATAATTCCAAAAAAAAGGGTTACTAATTCGCTGCTCTAAAGATAAGCTCCGCAATTCTCTTAATTCTATAAAGAAAATCAAACAGATTAATTAAAATAAACTTCCGCTATAAAAGAGCCACAATGTTTATATCAAAACCTAAGCGTATTTTATATATAACGTATATATGTAAAGAGAAAGAGAGAGAATTCGTTGTCGTGAATATTTCTCCGGTGCAAGCGACGCTCAAGTCGTTGGGTGCGGCGTCGCGAAAATAAATTATACGCGCTTACGTGCAAATGAAATTGCGTATGCCGATCTCGAGCGACGCGGCGCCTAATCGCCACATACACACATGCACATACACGCAAACACGTCGCGGTTAAGGCACAATTGCAGAATGGGAGATAGAAAGAGAGCGTCGCATCCGCGTGGAATGTCCGGACGTTCCTTTGCACTTTCGAATAAGTCTACACCTATACATCAACAATATGCATATACGTATATATAACTTAATTAAACTAGTCTCTGTATACATTTTTTAGGATCGAATTAAAAAAAATACGATATTCTGCACTGTGCACTTTTGTGAATTGAAGTTTCATGTATATTCGTAGTGAGGTCGGTGATTATGAGCAAATAACGCTTTCCAAGAGTTTGCTAACTTTCGGAAGCCTGGAAAGACGCGGAACGCTAAAAAATTGCCTTTTTCAGTTGTAAACAAGACGTTCTGTAGTTTTAATTAAACTCAAAAATGATTATAATCGTAGCATTTCAATAAAATCTCTAGAAAAAAAATTGAATCCTTGGCATAACGGTTCTTTCGAGCTCTTTTTTCCAACAGTTTCCATAAAGTAAGTTAAAGCCCCCTTTTTCCGTGCTTCGACGCAGGCGTCTAGTTTCAAAAGCGCAGACCGTGTAAATAAATGAATTTTAGAAGAGTTTCGTACACCCACACACACACAGTCTTTTCCAGAACAGAATAAAAAAAAGCAGAGAGAAAAAGCAAAAACTTCAAAGAACGCGACTCTCGTAGCCTTTTTCCTCGCAAGCCCATTTTCCGTTCCAAGAGAGCGAACGCGCATACACAATAACGTCGTAAACGAGTCGTTTATACTTGTCGGGGGAAGCGCCGCGCGGAAAATGCAAAGAGCATTTTTACACAGTCGCCGAAGCTCTGGACCTCCCTTAGTTTTTAGGAACTTTTTCTCGACTTCGCTTTCCGGCTCCTCGGCCGGAATCAGGGTTGCCACTGATTTTTTCCTCGCGAACGTCAAGCCGAAAAAAATTCTTTGCCATTCTTTAAAACGCAGTTCAACTTTTCAACCTAGACTATTGCGATCAATATCAAAAAGTAAACTATTAATAAATTCTATTGTAATCCATTCAAGAGTTTTGATATAAAAATTAAGGAATCTTTTGGTAGTTGGAGAACCTTTCGAAACAAGTGGCAATCCTGTCGTTTAGACTAAAGGAAAAGACTTGAAAAAAATAAATTCGTCTTGGAGCGACTCTATATACTGTATACATAATGAATATAAATATATATATATATATATACCTAAATGTAAGTGTAGTAATTATCGACTTACGATTCCAGCCGGAGCGTGCGGTACTAAAAAAATGCATAACTAAAACGATTTAAAAACATTGAATATATAAATATACATAAAAGAAAATAATAAACGATAATAATGAAACTTAACGACAATAAAAACGAGGGATGTAACTGTGAGGCGAGAGAATGCGAGAGCGAGTGCGAGCGACGAGATACTGTATTTTCAGAACATGTACGAAAATCGAAACAAAAAATAATAAAATTTAAAGGTTCGACGGCCTTTTGAAAAGGCCGGTCCTTCAGCTTCGCTTGCTAGATTTAATATTTTTGTAATGACGCCTTAGGACATATATATAGCTTATTTATACCTTTGTAGGGATTTAAGCGCAGCTCTTGCATACACCTCTTACGGCGAACGAAAGGTAAACAAAAATAAAAAAGAAAAAAAAAACTGTACTTCTATGACGTAAAAAGCGGATACGTATACTTGGTTTAATTTGGTACTTGCGCGAGCGCTGGGGTATTTTCAAAGTACCATTACTGGTGCGCAGTGTGTTGGCAGCAAAACCACGACGAGCTTTTTTATATGTATTTAAATTGCATAATTCACTTGACGGAATTACCCTTGCTGTCATATTTTATCGATTGGATCAATTTATAGTCTTTAATTTTGAAAAATAAAGCGTTAAATTTAATAAAACGTAAACAAAATTGAAAAATTGACGTATCGATAAAGTAGGCACAGATATTTTCGAAAGTTTTTTAGGTTCTAAAAAGTCTTATGTTTAAGATTTTACTTGCCTAACAAATAGGCAAAATGTGTAATCTAAAAATTATTTTTGATGATGCAATATTAAGTTAGAACTTAAATGAATTGTTGCAAACTGAATTTCGTTCGATAATTGAGTATCAGAATAATTACAATTATTTCAAGTAAAAATTATTTCAGTCCTGCCAGTTTATTATTGAACTGTGACCTTGTCATGAACGATCATTAGAAAAAGAAAGCTTGTACTTCTTTGGCAAGCATTATAGAGAAGTATTTTATGTTAAAGTGTGTGTACTTAAGCCCTACTTATGAGAAAATAATTGATGACCTGCCTTTGTACCTTTGTAGATAAAATGTAATACAAGCCATACATGATCGCTAAAAGTCGGCAGAACCAAAATGTTGCGTGTTTATATAGAATTATACATATTAGAAAATACATTATTGCTAAATAGAAAAAGTACTCAACAGTAAAACTTATGCTTTTTTATTTTTATGCACATCAAATTCCTATCCTTATTTAAAACAATTTTAAATTAACTTATTTTACCTTATTTGCTTGAATGTTGAATGAAATGAAAAACGATTCATTTTAGTATTTATTACTTTATATTGAAACTATAAAAAATTATAAAAAATTATTTTCTAAATTTAAATAAGTTTGTACTTACAAATATTGTTGTTAAATAGAATCGTCCATCAATAGTAGTATCAGCTTTCTGATATATATACCAACTACTTTGTCTTTATGGCTATTTGATTGATAAATTCTGAGAAACAAAAATTTTAACAACTGTAGTTATAGGATACGAATATATACTACGCGAGAAAACTGCATGCCACGAGTTCTGTATATCTATATGTACACAAAAACAAAGGCGTGCAGTTTTTTTCGTGTAGAATTATTTGGTGTCTAGTTCACACGCATCAAGAACTTACGTTTTAAAGCTCTTCTCAGACGAATGAATTGCTGTCATAAAATTTAAAAGGCAATCATCTGCACCTTGTTTATGTGGATCACTCAAATTCTTGCCGGCTACATCGGTGATCTTTGGATAAACTTACGCTGCCGCCACCTTCCTGGAAAAAGGACAAAACACACGCTTGCTGCGATATCGACAATCGAATCGAACGAGGTTCGAGGTTGAGAATATAATAACGAAAGCGCGGCCGGGATTTGAAATCCCATTTAACCTACGGTCGGTACAATTATAAATTTGCAATACTAAAAATTACTTAACTAAGTTAAAACTTATTTACCTAAATACACTAAATCTAAAATCTTTTACCCTCGTGCGATCAATTTCGTTGACGGTTGAGTTGACGGAGTTGACCCTGCAATTTGATTGAAAGAAGTGACTGACGTCGACAGATGCCGCCACTGGCGCTGAATTCGCGCGGCGTCGAGAAGTGCAGCTGCCGAGCTGCGGCCTGCGGCGAGAAAATCCGCGAGGTTCGCGTGCATAGGTAGGTATATCGACGCTGCTCTTTCGAGGAATGTGCTCTCGGGGCCGCGCGTCCAGTTGCTGGGTGTGCTGACTCTCTCTCCGGCCGTCTCATCGCCTCCGTCGTGTTCCTCGTCGAGGAGCCTGTAACGAGCGGACGCGCCTTGTGTATGTGCAACGGCCCGGTCTCTGAGCACAGGACGAAACAGCGGCCAGCAGCCGGTCGACTCGGCCCAAGTGTTGCAGCGGCCCTCGGCAACCAGAGTAGAAAGGTGAGTCACTTGCCTGTATGTCGAGAAATCGGAAGCCGAACGGAGTGTACACCTGAACGAACTTTGCGAGATTGTTGTTTTAGTTTAGAAAGAGTGCGGGTGGCTGCGGCCTAACTTAACCTAGAAAAGTTTAAAGGTTTTGTGTATACACGAGTATTTGTGTATGGACGCTGTATAATTGTTCAGATTTTCACTTGCTGCATGAGCAGTGTTTGCATAGATTCTTGCATTTACTGTTATGTTGGAGTAGTTTTAATGTTTGCGAAAAAAGTGCGCTTAAATATTTTTAATATTGAACAATTTCTTTTAATTTGAAAATAGTTTTTCATCAATTTTATACTTTTAATTCGAGATCGTCTAGCGCTTTTCAATTGAAATAAAACATTCCGGCATACTCGGGAGACATGAAATTAATTAAAACTTTTAATGTAAATTTGAAGGTATTTTTATCTTATAATTTGTAACAGAATATGTAGAGAAAACTATTTTTAGAAATATTAAAAAGAAGATGAAAAATAAATAAAAGTGCCTAATTCTTCTAGAGAATTCTTATTCGCTAATTATTTAAATGTAATTAAAAAATGTATCTTCATACTGAAAAACACGTAAGAATGAAGTAATTAAAAATAAAAAAGCCGAGGTCAATTAGCAGAGCAGGTCGTTTTCGCGTGGCCAGGGATCTCGAGATTCAGCAGCGATGGGAGTGATAAAGCCCGTTTCATTTTTGCGTGTGCTCGCGCGTACTTGCCGTCGCACACACCGAGGCACACACTCGTCTCTGTCGCGAGATATTTCCGCCAAGTGCGCGCAGAGAAAGAGGGAGAAAGCGCAGCGCACAGTTGCGAGTTGCGCGAGTTCTCTCTCCATATTCGGTCATTCGCGTGTCCTCTCGCGTCATGCCCTTAAATACGCCTTTTTTCTTTCTCCCCAAATGAGCTCGCGTACTTGTACACCTTTCGCGACGTCTAACGCGCTTCGGGATTCCCTTTCTTTCTAAGCGCCGAGCGCGCGACTTGGAATTTATTCACGGGCCGTTGCGTTTTTAGGTTAAGTCGGCACTGCGCTCCCGAGTTGAATGCGTTTCGGGACATTTTACTTTCGGGGGGTTCGTGTAACAGCAGAAGGAGGCTATAGCGCGCCTTTCGTTTTCTTGTCGATTTCGATTATTTGTATTCGATATTAAATGTGCAAACGAAGCTGCGCAACAGGTGCGAAATGCAAATCATAAAAGTAAAGAAATTTCTTCTTTCTGTTATGAATAACTGGGCTCTGTGCGATTTCGATAGAATACCTTTTCGCTGGAAGCAAAGATAGTGGCTGTATTTTCTTGATTTTAAAAATAAAGTTTTACGAATTTATTCCCATGAGTTTAATTTAATGTTTTACATGAAGTATATATTTTTTTATTTTAATAATTATACGTACATGTTCAATTTACGACGAACGAAGGTAAGTGACTTTTACGTTATTATACATTTTTTAATCGAAAATAAATCAGGCATTTATCTGACTTTTATTCTCGATGAATACTTTCCAGTTACGTAACTAATGAACTGTTTGTACCTCGCATTTCCCGAAGCTTTCATTTTTAAGTGCGCTCCTGCCATTCATCGCGCAAAATCTCCGTAATTGGAATGGAATTGTTTCGAACGATCATTTCCACACACGATTCAGCATTCGTTGATTTTTTTTTCTTTTTCTTTTTTTTTTCGAAAAATCTGGAATCGCACAGAATCGCGCGCTCGGCAATCCTTCGTCGACGAACAACAAAATCGCCGTTTCGGGGCGCAGCTCAAAGCGCGGAAACTTAATGAAAATCACGCCCGCGCTTACCTGGAATTTTCGCTAACGGGCTGGAAGCTCGTTAGCTGAAAAAAAGAGCTCGTCGGCGAAAGCTTTCCCGGCGCTAATCGTATATATACGGGTTGGCAATTTGCGAGTGCGCGTCCTGAGTGAGATGTAATCGAGCGTGTAGTGTCGAGGGTTTATAGTAAGCTTTTTCGCTGCTTAATCAAAGCGAAAATCGGCTTGACACTCGGCAGAAGTTTGAGCGGAAAATCAAAAGCTCTCGAGTTGGAGCTTTGGGAGCCCGAATGTATAAATAGGGCATGGCTTGGGCTTAAGCACGCAATAATTGTACCCATTTGAATTACGCTCAATTTAATGTAGTTCAATATGTCTACACTGAGAGAAAAAAGTAGTTGAAACAACAGCCTCGCGCCGATGAATACAGACAACTACCTTTTTCTGTTAATTTAACAAACCAGAGGCTGTTAACCG
>JAWWEO010000036.1:6661333-6718116 GCA_035582975.1 Ormyrus labotus
ATTTTCATTTAGTTACGTTTATGAAATTTGCTTCCATTACATTTGCATTAAATTTCATGTAACTATTTTTTACAGTGCGGAAAAAAAGGATAAAGTCGTGAAGAACTTTCGCGCTAATGCTGAATATACATGTGTTAATGTTAATGCACGGCCGAAGTTTACGAGCGCCGAGTCCTTTTCTATACGTAAACTTTGCGAATGCACCAACATTTTATCGCTTTTTGCACTGTTATTCTAAAGTTGGGAGAGACCTGACATACTTTTCAACGCGGCGAATGGATCGTTTCTGATCATTTTTTAGTTGCTTTAGAGATTAATTATTTACGCGGCATTGCTGAAATTTCAAATTTTTTAGACAAATTGAAATTTTTTAATATCCTCAACTGTACATCACAGGATGAATATTTCAACTTGAGTAATCGAAATTTCTTAGAGTGAACAATTGAAGAAGAGGAAAAGAAAGCATAGGAAAATGCACTGAAGAGCCCGTCGGTTTAAATGCCCAGAGGCTACTCGTAACCCAAGACTCGGGCAAGGAGAAGGATGTGTAGACAGAAACGCCGGGCTCCGGTAAAATGATTTTCCGGAGCCGCGCTCGCGAAGGGCTTGTCGGAACAAGAGAGAGAGAGGCTTTCTATTAGCCGCAATTTACTGACCAACTTGTCCTTCTCGGCGAGTTGGAAAGAGAGAGGCGGCAAGAAAAGAGCGTAATTCGATGGAGAAGAAATGTTCTTGCTCGACAAACTCTTTGCCGCGCGGCAGAAAATTTCGTGACTAATTGCCCGCGAGCTCTGACTCATTTCCAAGCTAATCTCGTTCCGACTAACGAGCGTTGCGCAAAGTACTCAGGGAGTTAATTACTCCTTTGCGTTTTCGTGTATACTTGTAAGATCGTAGCCGCCGGATCATTCCGGGTCGCGAGCTCTGATGAGGCGCCTGTTGATACGCCCTCATTTTTATTGGCTTTGGCTAATTCTTAACTTGCGAGACTGATTTCAATGAAATAATTGCAAAAATATTTTTACAAACTTATTTAACTGACCATCTTTAGTTTCTCATTTGTTTTATACTGAAACGCAACTGCAGTTTAGCTTAGGGCGAAACAGGGTTCAAAGAGACTCCGTTTCACAGCACTTGACCCTCATGCGTAATGAATCTTTTAGCTAAAATAAAATTATTGACGGAATTAATGTGCTGAAATTCTCGTGTAAATTAATTGAAATTAGTGCGTTGCGCGGGAGAATCAATTTGCAGATTACAGTTTAAGTAAAAGCAGATGTAGCGCACTGCGCGCTAAAAGATTACCGTTCCCTCGCAAAGTGCAATTATCTCGCGATCTCCATAAAGATCTAAAATGACCCGAGCGAAAAGAGAAGATGTAGAACAGGGGAATGTCATCGAAAAGCGATTAGCGGCTGCAAGGTATGAAATTGACTCGTAGGCGTATTAAGAGCGATTACCGTCTCAATTACCTTGCTTCCCGGGATTTTAAGCCGGCCGGGAGCGAGGGGATTATGAAAAATTCCTGGTAGAGAAAAATCGGCGATAACTCGATAAAGTCAGAGCTATACCATGGAGCTGGGAAAGGGCTAGATAGTAATTATCGGCCGTGATCGACAATTAAGCGTGCGACTAACCAAGTGGGGGACTCGTTTAGTAAAACACACTCGACCCGTCATTATATTTTACGCTTGCTCGATTAATTCAATAAATAATACACATTTTAAGAAAGAAATGACATTGTTAATTAACTTAATTCGCCACCTATAAACATTTTAAAGAGTCATCAATATTCTAATGATTCCATCGGAAAATATACTGTTAAATGAGCCGGTCGTCCAGCAGCGCCGACTTTTGACCCTCGCAATCAATGACACTACTCGATCATCGTCGATAATCGCCGGAGCTAATCGCCGTCGTCATCGTAAAATTCCGATCCAGTGGCCGTATCTTTAAATCGATCCCTTTAAAAAACAAGTCCCCGGAAAGAGGTTCCAGTCGGATTTATCGTCCCGGGCCATCAGTCTTCGTGCATTGTGTTGGCCTACGAGTGACTAGGAACTAAGGGTGCTCTCTGCATGGAAATGTCGACGACAATGGGATTACATGTCAGTTTACTTTGCGCGCGAGCGCGTCTAATGGAAAAGCTAGTTTCGTCAATGGGAATGGCTTGCTCCGCGAGATCCCTTTCCTCCTCTTTTACTCGAATTAAATCCTTAAAAAATTACGGCCATAAATAGTGCGCTGCTCGGTGAATTGTATTCTTCGGGTAAATTGGATTTTTTATAATTCAAAATTATATTTGAAAGATTATTCCTCGATCTTTTATGTAGATCTAAATTCAGTCAGCCGTGATTCTAGAATCCTGCTAGGTTCATACATGCGCCGGATACAGATAATTAAGTTTAAGTAAGTATGCAAGTTCTCCCTTCATTCACAATGGTTTACCGAACATATTATGTTCATTGTAAACAGAACCTTTCGAACTATGCAAATTCCGAATAATTCACTTGCCTTCCGTATTGTTGTGATCTAATAAATCACTTGACTAGCAAACTTCCGAGTAAATATGACAGTCCCTTCAATCAAATTTTCCAGTAAGAATTTTTATCGTAATCTTATTTTCTCCCTTTTGTTTGCATTTCTATTTAAATTTCACTGTAATAATATAATCCTGTCAAAAAGGCAACTTGAATAGTCTTTTCTATAAATACGTCGAACCATAAAGCCCGTCCATTTCCTCGGAAGCAATCCATTCGGAGCCTCGATCGGCGGCCGTCGAAAAAGAAAGCGATCCTCGCGTCGATGTCGCGCAAAATGACTCACCGCGCTCATAAAACCTCGCGGAAATCGAATCTGCCGCCAGACTCGCGCACACGCACGTCCACTCTCGGCGTCGACGATGCTGAGCCGGCGGATTTTTCCCGAGCTAGTTAGTTTTTTCGGGATTCCGGGGGAAGATTTGATTATTCGGAGGAGCGGAGGACTCTCTCGAGCTTCTCTCGCCAGGAGTTATGAGGATCGAGCGAGTCAAGCATATTTTCGAGCGCGCACACTTTTCTAGGCGTTCTATATAAGTTGTATAACCGAGCTTCTACCCAAAATATATATTCGTGTGGCGCTGCCAGCTACCGAGTGTCATTTAGTTTACTCTTAATCTTTCTTCCCTAACGTTTCTCCAAAACATTCTACATAAATTCCTTCGTAATATTATGCTGTAGTTTATTGCTGCTTCATTAACACTCATTTTTTAAAATTTCCAAAGTTAGAGTAATGACTCTTCCTAATATAATAAGTCGACTAACGTTATTTAGATTATAGCAGTCAATGAATCCTTCTGTTTCTCGATATAACTCGAATTAGATTATAATCAAAGAGTCGTGACAAATCGATTTACATCGTTATCTCAACTGCATGCAGCTTTTAATATATCTTATCGAATTTATACGACTAAGTATACCCCAAGCAACTATACCGAGTTTCTTTTTCAAAGTGATAAAAACGTCACGTTCACAATGAATGAACGATTCATCCTAGTACATAAATAAAAAAGAGCAGTAGTCTTTACGTTTCGAATTTCCCGTTGAAACTTTTTCTTTTTACCTCCGAATTCTACCTCCGTGGCTGAAAAATTCACTCGCTCTCCAAGTCGATTTTCGGCGAAAACTATGTAGCACCCGCATTCGTGCCTGCGCCTCTACTACCGGTTGAAAAAAAGAGAGCCAGAAGCAGCTCCGCTCCTCTCGATCTGCAAATCCCTACATATTAACTGAAATCGATATTTTTTTTCCCGTTCATAAAGGGATGTTATATATCGGAAAGCCGAATTATTAGTCGAGAAATATAACTTCCCATCTATCAGTTAATAAAAGTCAAGTCATTTTCCTCCTTCGAGAATCAGCTACTGTTTATTATACATCCTCGAAATCCTGTCGGCCTTCCGAGCTCTTTGCCCTTTAATTATCCCAAGAATCTCGAGCTAACAAAACTAAGAACGCATCGAAGCCCCTGGCGGCACGTTGAAAGGCTGCCACGGAGAAATCCGAGTCCGCGAGAGCTGCTCATGCTTGCTTGCGGCGCTCAGATGACGAGGAGGAGAGTCTCAATGTCGCGGGGGCGAGTAGGGTTCGCTCTCTTTCGCTCGGAGTGATTATTCATTTATTCATTCGTAGACGTTCTTAGTTTCGAATTTTTTTTCTCTTTATTGCCAAGTGCTATTTATCTTAGGAATTAACGAGCGCAGATTATCGAAATTCCGCTAGATAATTCGGATGGCGAAAGGTGACGTGAAAAGGTATTCAGCAGCGGAGAACGAGTAAAATTTGATATTTTTCATCAGTACACTCAAGACGTGATGTTGTTGCGGTTTTTTTTCAAAGGCCCTTACCCAGAAACCTAAATATCCCTAATAGAGGGCTATTGAATCTATTTGCGTACCTCGAAATTAAGTGGAAATCTTTATGCACAGCTTAATATTCAATTGAAGAGTTCAATAACACGAAGACGCAATTATTCCTGAAAATTTATTCCTTCCCGCTTGTCCTAAAATAGATTCCGAGTTAAATATTGAGGAGCAAACAAGTTCAGCTAATTACCCCTTCGGAGAAAAAATGATTTCAACATGACACTCCTGACCGCTCTGCTCCTGCAGGTAAATCGATCGTCCCCTCCTCCGGTAAATGATATTATTAAAACGGGATCGATTAATCAGCGGCTGTTAATTGAACAATTCCGAGTCGCTGCCTTCCTACTTTATTGATTTAACGCTCTCGAATTCGGAGAGTCTTTGCGCTCCCACTCGGCCGAATCATTGTAAAAACGGGCTGTCCCGGGTATATTAAGCTCGAAAACGTTTACCGCGCAAACAACACCCCGAGGCGACGTAAACTTCCTCCTTGTATTGAATCGCGTCTCCCTCTACTTTCTTTGGTGCGCGCGCGCGCGTGTGTGTGCAGTGCGCAGGCATTTACGATATTCTATCTGTCCGTGCTGCTTGGCTGAGTTCGGTTACCCCCTTTGTGCACCTCTTGGCGTGTTTGTTTTTTCGCTCTTTTGTGCGTTTGGAGATGGCTGGAATTTATGGAGCTGGCGTTTAAGTTTAAGGGCTGGCCGAATTGAATTATGGAGATGGAATGAATATATTTTGTATAGTCTATATGAATCTCGTGAAATGGAAAACTTTTGACGACTGCATAATGCGGGAAAAGTTTCCTCTGGGCCCTGCCCCCGACATTCTTTGACTAAATTTTCATTAGAGATAATAGTCGCTCGAAATAAAAACTTAATTATTCAGTTTAAAAGCCGACATTCGCGGCCAAGTCTTTTGCAGAACGTTTTCAGAGCAAATTGTTTATCTTGATTTTAGTTTGTTTGCAATTTCAACTTACCCTGCAGGAATTAATGGAAAACTGCATTTTTTCCGACTGTGTATACAGTTCGCTCTATGATGCTCTTCCACCATAACTTTCATTTATTTTTCTCCCTTTCTTTGAGCCTCGTTGTTAAAAAACTCTTTTCCGCGCGTAGAGCAAAATTTTTCCATCATTCGAAGCACGGAAATTTTTTTTCCGCGAGCAAACACAGCAAATAATTGTGGGTTTGAAAAATTTTGCCTGCCCGTCTAAATAATTAAGATGAGCGATTGCGGCACGTAATATATATATTTTCAAGGACTTTACTTACGACAAAGTCATGACGTTAACTTCATAAATTGCGCTCACGATACATATCAAATCAGAAAACAATTTCTCCACTATTTAACTTAAACGCCGTGGAAAACTGTCGTTTTTGAAAAAACTGAACTGCTAATAATTTATCAGCTCACCCCCGATATAATGGGGAAGCTCGAGAAAAAGATTCCTCTCGATCCAATTTGCACGCGAATGCAAAGTTTACGAATTGCTCTCCAACTACTTTTTTTTCACCTAGAAAAGGAAATATCCGCGAAAAATATTGCTTCCCCTCGTTACAAGGCTTGGCCGCCGCTATTCATCCGGAGCCGGGAGACACAATAGCCTCGGAGTGAAAACAAAAATCCGACCCAAGGCAGAGGAGCCTACAGGACCGAATTCGGGAGGGCCCTTTCGCTTCGGAGCAGCACAACTCTCGACCGCGGCAAAGACATCGAGAGAGCGCTGCTCACCGGGCAGAAGAAGCGGGGAGGATGGAGGAAGCGAACGAACCGGCATGGGGGAACGCTCGACCGGGCGCCATGTTTCCCCCACCACTTCGGCCTCCCCCGAGCAGCAGCAGCAGCAGCAGCAGCAGCGGCGGCGGCGGCGGCGGCGGCGGCGGCGGCAGCCGTCAGTGCGAGCCGCGTACGCGCCCAGTTCGCTCGATTCTCCGCGCAAGCCGGATCCACTGCCGTTGCCTGCTCTCTCTTTCTCTCTCTCTCTCTCTCTTCTTGAGCGCGTCGCGTCGCATAAACATTGCACTCCGCCGGCGAGTGCTGCTGCCTGTGTGTGTGAGAAGCCCGTATTGTTTAGTGTACGAGATTTTGTTGCCGCCGCTGCCGGGGAAGGATTTACGAGGCCGGATCGGGATTGAGAAATTGGTGAGTTGGGCTTCAAGTATGCTGGGCCTCTCTCTATCTCTCTCGCTCTCCTCTTCTGCTACTTAGAGTCTCCCGCAGGCGTTCTTCTTTTCCCTACGATTCATTAGGAGTTTTGGGGCTTTCAACTCTGGAGAAGTCAAGCGAATATGATTAATTTAAATGGCTGATATTTTTGGACCGGTGAAATAGGACGAAGCTCTTGTAGTTTGGAAAAATTCTAATTAAAGCCGCGATTCGAGAGAAGTAAGGTTTAATCCGGTTTCGAGGTCTTTTTTTTCCTCTTTCTTTTTCTGGTACTTCTCATTCTGCTCTCCTCGTAAAACCGTGATAATATTTTGTTAAGCACTCGTCTTGTTCGAGTAAACTCGTTTTTAATATGAAAAAAAAGTACAGTCCATTTTATGGACGTTTTTAAATTTGGTAAAAAATTCCCAGGGTTTTAGGACGGTAGCTCGCCTCGAAACCTTGACAAATCAGCAAAAAATACGATAGACTACTCGTTCAAGTGTATGCCATCTTTTTTCACTGAGTCGACAAATTTATAGCGATACTGACACGTAAAAATAGTGTGCGTAGTAACACAATTTCAAAGTTGAAAGCATTTATTCCGAAAATACAGCTATTAGAGGCCAGGAAAACGTGTTTGTTTACAAGATTTTTGCATATATTAAAATTAAATTTCACCCCGTTATTATAATGCAGGGTAGATGTTAAAATTGCAATTATAATTTTGCAGTAGATAATTATGCCATGCGCAAATTAAATTCTGCGCAATGTATTTATTTTCTGTTAATTACGCAGGCAAAATCAATGAAAATGAATTGATTTAAAATAATTCGTAAACGACGATGAATTCGCTAAAGAATAAAGACAGGCCGTTCGGAAAATCGCTCGGATCCTCTAATTCGTACCTTCGCCAGAAAAATGTCTGCAGCTGATGGAAGGCAACTATTCCTTTGGGAATTTATTTCCGAAGCAAATAGCCCTGGAAACCGGCTGGCTCTGAATCATGCGCCGCATTAAAAAAAAGGCTGCACATAGAATGTAAGGTCGATTCCCGAGCACTCGGAATCGGCGATTACCCTCGAACTCCTTTTCATTCGGGTTCGCGAAAAAAATCGGCCGCGTTGGATCGGGTCTAATCCGTGAAAACGAGGACCGCTAATTGTGCGGCGCACGAAAAAGTTCTCCGCGCGAAGACGCAGTCTATTAATAAGCATAGCGTTCGCGTGCGCTGCACCGCAGGTAATCTTGTCCCGGCGAGAGTTCCGCACACGAAATTAATCTGCCGTTCATTTTCGTTTGTACGATTTCAAGTGCTCAAAAAAACTGCTTCGCGGGTATTGATTTTCCTGCGAACGGTTCGGTATTATTATGACGAGCCACTAATCCAATTTCAAATGTAAATAAATTGAACGATACGCTTTGCGCAGATACACGAGCGAGAGATGGTTTATCTCAACTGTAACTGAATTTAATGAAATCTAAATGTAGGTATGTGCGTTCCGAATTCAATGTGTATAATCAAACTACACGCTGGAACAAAGCTGATTTAACACAAATCTGCAGCTCGCTTTGAAAATTCATACCAGTAATCTATTTTAAGACTATTACGTCTACCGTGTATACACTGTTTAGTTGCTGAGTGAATATTTAAAAATTAAAATTTCTCAGCGAGTCTCCGTTGACCTGAAAACCTACTGGCAATCGTTACAGCGTCGCCTCCGCCGCCTAAAGACAATAATAACAGCGCCGGCTGCGTTTCCCAAAGCTTTCGTTTCCCCGAGAGAAAAATCAGGCAATCAGCTTTCTAACGACTGGCAAGCGACCGCAAGCTCCAAAAAAGTGCTCTTCCGCGGCCGCGGAACAATCGCCGCCGCGGCGGGAGTAACGACCGGGACGTATAACGAGCAGCGGCGACTGACTTACGTAAGCCGCTGAAAATTGGAATGGCATGCGCTTCATTGCTCGCTCTGGTCCGCGCTCTTCTGCCGATTTCCTCGTGCAACAAGTTGGAGGAGGATTTTTTCAGACAGGTTGCAGAGGAGTTTGAGTGTAGAAGACCTTTACTATCATCGTTAAATAAACGCTGAAATTTAAAGAGAAGTACAATTTCGAAAGGAGCAATCTTTAAATGAATAGCTTAGAGCTTGGAAGCAGCGAACGACACTCGATAAGACGATATTGGCGCGCGCGAGTCTAAAATTAGAACCGCCGCCTCTCCACTTGGCTCACGCAGCACTCCTGCGTCGCGCTGACATTCGATGCTCGCGCGTACACGCACGCCATCGACGTGCATTGCGTCCTCGCGGCTCGAAAAAAGCGTCAAAGCGGATTCGGAACGGCGACAGACGTAAACATCCTCCGCGACATGGCGCGAGCTGACGTTCATTCTTTTCCCCGTCCTTTTCGATTATCCTCCCAGACACGCCAGATCTAAACAGAGTTTAAACATTTTTAGCATCCCCGTCAACGACAGCGGTCTGCCGCCGAAAAAGAAGCGCCTCGATGTCGCACTCGAGCCAATAATACGGAAAATCCCGGAAAGGGAAAAACAAATAAGTTGTCGTCTCTCTTGCGCCAGGCGTAATATGCGCTGGGATTCCTTCCTTCCGTCGGTGGGGCCCGATTTTTTCCTCGAGCCCCCGACGCATTACGAGGCAGACTGGCAAAAAGCTCGCCGTTTATTTCCTTTGGCTCACTCTCCTGCTCTCTTTTCGAGCCGCTGCGCACAAAGCCCATTCAGGCTGCGGCAGCTATAACTATACTCGAGATCCCTCTCGCGGGAATCAATTCGCGCGTTGCGAGCGGAAAATCCCTGTCGTCACTCTCATTTCTCTTGATTGACTGACTCTTTATTAGGGCGTTGCGCCCGCTAATTTTCCCGCTCGAATTCTTCGCCGCGCTCTTTCGGCTTTAATGAAAAAACTTGACTCTAATTTAACCAACTACTTTTCTATAGACCGCTTAATAGTTTCGCATTAAAAATTTAGCCTCGAGTTAGGACCTAAATCTAGCCTCTGCGGTTAAAGTTTTATTCGCGTAAACACACGCACGTAGTGGCTATTTCGCTTGCATTCTCAAACTTTATCAAAATCTGCTTGTTTAAATTTATCTCGCTCTCGGTAAGCAGGAATTCAAACAATTCATTAGTTGCTTTTCCTCCAAGAATTTTAGGATAACTGAGGCGCAATTCCGTTACTCGTTAACTCTTGAACGTGTTCGATGGCCACTTGAGAGAGTGTTAATCGTAAATTTTTTTTCAAATCTCCAACCAAGTCCAGACACACGTTGGCCTCGTCGCCCTCGCAGGCGCAAACAAGTGACGCACAGATGTACAGCACAGATTGAAACTGTCGCTCCCTCGAAAAGCCTCGCTGCCCGCTTCCTCAATCATCCCAAGCCCAAGCAAACGTTATACTTGCACGACGCCGCTCTCATCCTAATTGGCCTTCGGAGCCACGCGAGAGAGCTTAGAATATACAGGTTTTTCCTGGAGGAGGCTAAACAGTCGGCGTAATTAGCCAATTTGCGGAAATCGAATTTCTGGCGCCTCCATAAGTGGCGGACTGCTCGACCATCTGTGCTCGAGTCTTTCGACTTTACGCGCCGATGCCTCCGCTGGCGAATAACATTACTGGAGGCTTCGCTCGACGTGAATTTTAGTCCAGCTTTTATTTTATCCACTCCTGTTTAACTAATTAACTTGTACTATTTGCATTTCAAAATAATTGGCATTTAAACCTTGACACAAATAGAAAAAGCTCTGGAAGAGAAAAAGTTAAGGCAGCAGTCGTTGTTTAGCTTAGCCGAGCGTTATATTTATTTACGCGAGACATCTCTCGAGTCTAAGCACAGCAAATAAAAGCACGGCGAGGCGCGCGTGCGCACCGTGAAAGGCAGATTTTTTTAGTCCCTCCTTCCGGTCTGAGGTTAGGTTCGCTCTCTGTCGCCGCCGACGTCTCGTCTGTCACGTGTTGGGAATGCCGTCGCAGCGCCACGAATTCTGGGAAAGGGCCCTGAGTTTAATTTCACCCGGCACTCGCTGCACTCGAATACGAAATTAGCGCGAGCGGCCAGGAGTGCAGAGTGAATGATCAAGTGGGAAGAAAGTCACTTTTCGACTGGCTATGAGTCACGCCGATCGATCGAGGTGCGAGCCGCGGTTACGGACGATGCTGCGTAAAGAAGATGAAAAATTACTTGATACCTAATAATAAATAATAAATTTCAACAAGGACGGTTTTCAATTTCTCGTTAAGGAATGTAAATGCGACGCGTAGCTGACTACATAAAGCATAAAGGCTGTAATTCATCCGGAAGCGTATCCTCCGTCTGTTGAGCAAACAATGCCGTAGCGGTTCGTTGTCCCTAAAAAGTCCCAAGGCCAAGCCATCTCTCCCTCCTCTCTTTCTCTCTCGGTCGCTTTACATCGAGGATGAGGGCGCAGCAGACTGGGCCGATTGCCTCTCCCGCGGTTACCGGAGAAGGAAAAGTCCTGTCGATGCTCCTCTGCTACATTCTCGTTTGTCCGGTGCATGAAAGGAATCTCTTGGACGTAGACAGATAAAATTACGAGCGAGCACAAAGTCAAGGAACTGCTATTGCGCTTTTTACCTCCGAACCGTGACCGGGCTCATATCGCTTTCAGGATGCAGGACGGCAAAATTATTTTCCGAAGCCAAAGAGTTTGGCCAATTTTTAGCCTGTCAATCAGTTTATTCCATCGCGTCGATGTGTAATGAGCAGCGCCGATGCATTTTGGCATTTATTAATCATGGCTCGGCCCATATTTCACCTTGATCTCGGGAAACTATTAGACCAAGTCGGCTGAAACTTTGCCGCCGCGCAATTACGCGATTAATCTATGGAGGATTAAGGATACAAGTCGCCGAGAGTAAAGAATCGAAGGCGAAGTTTCAAGCGAACTTTACGAGGTCACAGGACTGACGTACTGTCGTCTGATGCTCGACTTGAATAATAACGGAGCAATCGATATTAATTAGAGGGGATTGAGAGAAATTGACGTTTATTATCTTTACTCGGACGCGTCTTTATTGCCGACAATGAAATATCGTAAAATAAGAAGAAACCTTTCACGAGACGACGACGTTTAATAAAGCGTTCCAAGTTGCGGAAAAGGGGGAGAAAGAGCTCATCGCCTGACTGCGCGACTCAATTAAACTTTTCAAAGTAAAGCGTTAAATGTGCAATTTTCATTCTCGAAATTAGCCTTCTTAAATTGATAAACGTTGGAAAAGGTAAAAAATTAGCTTTCAATATCTGAAACGGTCACTTTGGCCAATCGAGTCGAAAGCCACTAAATCAATCAAAATAACAATTTCATTAATTTTCCGAAAAATGCCGTTCGAAGCGTCCGATAAACGCATCGAAATCCCTGGAAAAGAGGGCGCATCTGCCGCGCTTAACGATCGCTTAGAACAATAATTGCCCGAGCGGTAATTCGCGCGTAAGTCAGCGGGTAAACGAAGCCGCCGCGCGCTCTCGAGTCAAGTTTTAAGCGGCGGCGGCGGCGCTGACCTATCGGAGCCGGCATCTACGAGGACGACGATGCTCCAGCAGTTTGCGCGCGTTTAGGGAATTGCCACGGAGCGGCCGAGATAACAGCCGCCGTCTACCTCCGTATGATGATCATCTTCTCTCCCGCTTTTATCGCCGCTTGCGGCGCTCTGTATATCAGGGCTATAAAAATGATACCTTTAATGAAAAGCTGGCCCTCCTCGCGGCTATTGTTACGAGCCGTAATCCCGTATAAAGTTTCATTTTGATTGGGAGTTTTGAGAAAGGCCGCGTATTCGATCGAACCGGTGAACGCGCACATTAAAAGGCGATGGAACATTACGTCTTTATTAAAGAAGACCTCGGGCATTTATAAGCATGGCAACGTTTTCAGGATGCCGAAACGCGCTTAGCCAGCCGCGGGAACTGTGAGAAAGGTTCGATGAGCGACGCCATTCCCGGAATTGATATTCACGGCGGCGCTAAGACGGCGGCGAGGCCGGGAAAGAAAGAGACTCGCGCGGCTACTAATGCATTTCTCCTCCGGGGTCATGAATCATAGAGCCCTCTCTCCCTCTCTCGCGTGCATCCTCCATAAATAACGGCCAGTCCAAACTTGTCCGTCCATTAAGGGCGCATTATCCCCCGGTGGGCTAGCAGCACTTTGCGCATAATAAAGCGAAATATTCGATCCGCACAATGGATGGGCCGCGGAGCTTTGATCGCTCGGAGATGATTTCGGAAACGAGCTTGTTAGGGACGATAATGCCCGGCGGTCGGTCGCGGATGATGAATCGCGCCCTCGTAATTTCGCGGCGAAATTTAGTCGGAGCCAGCAGCTGATAAGCGTCGCCGATCAAAGGGCCCTTAAGTGCTTCGCTTTTTTGCCGTACTCCCTTGAAATTTCATTATCGATTGCGGCACCGTTATTTCCACAATTCTATTAGTTATAAGCTTTATAAAAAAATAAGCTTTAGCATTGTGTATTTACATAAGCCCTCTAATTTACGGTTTAAACGAGAGAGGAGCTTGATACCAGCGCAAAGATTATACAGGCTTTTTATTAAAAAATTCGGTTAAAAGCACTTTGCTCGCGTTAACTCTTAACTGGAACGTTCCTTTTTAAAAAATTGCGGCAACATTCGCACCCTTTGAGTCAGCGATTCTTTCATCAGCATCATCATTGAAAAAACCGTGACACATTTTTTCCGCCTCGGTCGCATTATCACGGACCATTTTGCCCCTCGGACAGGGACGCGCACGCATCTGTCCGGATCCGCATTCAGGCGAGCTTCAAAGCCGAGCCGTGACCCAAAACTGCATCAGCGAGCGCAAACTTTTTCCTCTAAAAGTACACATGGTGCACTACTCCGAGGTACAAGTTTACGAGAGGCGCGTGCCGAAAACCCGGACCCCGAGGAAACGTCAATCCCAATTTGCGAGCTCTCCCTCTTGCCTGCCTGAATAAACGATCGAGTTCGCGCAAGTCGATTTTATTAGGGATACACCGAGGAGACGTATCGGAAAAACGCTTCGGGAAATTCGACACGAGCCCCGAGTAAATATTCCCTTCGAAAGAGACAGCCGAGGCTCTGAAAATTTCATTTTCTCTTTGAGGTTACGTGAGCAACTTTGCTCATTAGTCGGCCCATATCGAAAATCAATGCAACTAAAATTGCGTTGTCGTAGCGTCATATTAAAATATCTATGTATATCTATTTCCAAAGTCATAAAATTCGACTTTCTGGAGAAAATGTCGAAAGGTACCGGGGCAAATAAATAAGCCATGTAAACAAGAAAAACGCTCGAAGCTTTCATCGGAAGTACAACTAAAGCCAAAGAAACGTTGAAAAGTTCCCCCGGGGAGGGGAATTTCGAATTTCGTTCGACGGCGCGACACTTTCACCGGCGGCCGACCAATCTGAACTCGAAAAAACACTCAAGTCCTCGTCGCTTTTCGACGATAAGATTTTCGCCGGAGGAGCCATATTCCCTTTCTATATACGTCTCGTCGCCCTCCCAGTCGGCGAGAATCCTCAAGAGTCCAGTATTACGGCCGCGGGAGAGAGAAAATCCTCGGCTATTCCTTTTCAGCTCCCTCAAATGCTCGGGGAGGAGAGAGAGGGAGACCGGCCGATCAGATTCTCCCTCGAATAAAACTGCATTCCCCCGCCGCTGCTTTGACTAACGGGCAAAGTTTCGCTCCTTCCAGCCACCGAGTGACGCGTCCAGTCGCTGCTTTTATCAAATTAAGCGTAAAGCCTCCGCTAATTGCCAGGGTAAGAAAAGAATCCATAGCCGGAGGCAGCTCGAGTTTGATGAATCGGTCGCCTGTATGCGGCTAGTTTCGCGTTCGCGCGGAGCGTGCAAACGGCTCTCGCTGCAGGATGCTAATGGACTGAACGCGGCGAGAACCCGGAGAGAGCGAGAGTACTGCCGCCGCGGCTGCTTGCTGCACTGCAGCACTGGCTTTTGCATGAATTATTAATGCGCGATTAAGCGAAATATGGAATGTCGGGCCGCGTAATTATGCTGCTTACGAAAAACAAACATATTATTTTTTTCATCGCCGTCTATCAAAATAAAATCTTCGAGCGAGCCAATTACGTTATTTATTTTGACGAATTATTATTGCTTAGAGATAGAGGCACATAAACGATGCTCAGTCCCGTTTGATCTTGTCCTTGCGAGCCTAGCTTGCAAAATTATTGCCTGATGCAAGCCAGCGTGGCTGTGAGAAAATATATTAATTACTCAAGAAGAATCTTTGGAATCGTATATAGGCTCGTAAAAATCTTGTGCCGACTCTGCCATCTAAAAATAAACTTGTCGCAATAACTTAAACGGGGGACTTGAAGATTTGCACACAATGCTGCGATTTACCTGCGAGGACTGATGTATATACAGATGTATCAAGGATATGATAGATGACGGGTTTGTCCGTTTTTGTTTTCTGCTCCGGTACTAAATGAGCGTGTGGGAGGTGCCAAGTCTCGGCAGTAACATTCTTGCTCCATTGTGAAATTGCGACCAGATTGGAATTTCAATCGAGACACGCCGCGTTCGATATCTTAATTAGCATTTCGTAGGGAATTCGATGCTCCGGTAAATATTTTCGTATTGGAGTCATTGAATCACGATAATATAACTCGTCAGAGATTTTGTAGTTTCATTTTTTTACACACTGTTATGATAGAACTTACATACCTAACGTAGATTATTTTTCTTTCTGTTTCAGGTGAGTCATCGGAAAGTAAAGATGCCTGCGTAAACATTCCTCATTTCGTAAGTGATAAGAGTAAAAATTTCTTCTTCGCGATGATTAATTCTTAACGACGTGTCTGAAAGGCATTTTGAAAACTAGTTTAATTTAAATCAATTAACCCGACTTTTCAAGTTTTCCCGAAAGAATTCCCAAAATCCGCAGTCGAGAGAAGTAAAGTTTTAAAAGTATATTCGTCCTCGTGAGCGGGGCAATTTATTTAGACAATAATGCTCCATTCATATCAGCGGCCGCAGAAAGATGAGCGAGCGAGCTGCTCATTGATTAAAGTCGTATTCCGCTGATAAATATGCATGAGCCAAGTTTCGAGGCTCTTCACGGAGAGCAGGAAAGAAAAATGCCAATGACCTTTCAGGGCGGCGGCGAGCCTTGGGGTCGAGATAAAAAAAAAAGAAAAAAGAAGAGCGCCTCCCCTGCATAGTTAAGCTCCTCGAAATTAAAATCCGGCCTAACGTAGAGCGTAATCCTCTTATTCGGGTCTTACGGAACACTTTCCGGGACCAAGTTTTCGTGTTCGGGCCTCTCTCTCGATATTTATTACCCGTGAAATATTCCCGGCATAATATGTAGGTATAATTCGTCGGGCTGTTCCACTTCGGGGACATTCTTATCATCGTCGCCGGGAAGATAAAATCTGATATTCGAGTCGTCATATACGTAACAGTTATTTCACGCCGCGTGGAACGGAGGCGTTGGCTGGGGAGGGGGAAATGAAAAAGAAGCGCGCCGGTAATTTCGTCGCTCGATAAATTTTGCTTTACGAGCCTGGCCAGACCAATTTTCTTTTTCCTGGCCTGTATACGACTCTTCCCGATAAGGGTCGTCTTGGTGTCCCTGAAGGCTTTCTTCGCGATATTAAATTTCCTCTAAATTATGTAAATTTATGTTGCGTAATGAGTGAAAATAAGGTGTTAAATTCCGTGTTTATCTTTGCAATTCGTTGCATCATCTGCCTTACATGACTGTATTTTCGAAGCAAACAAATGAGTTTCTTAATTTTCGAGAATTACTGCAGTCGTAAAAATAACGGATTCGTCATAATTATTCCAAGTTTCAGCTTAGATTTAACTTTCTTTTGTTCGAGGGACTTGCAGACACTCGGCTATCAATTTAAAACAAAAGTGATGCTTCGCAGCTTCAAACTTTCAAATTCACTTATCATAAATATGAGAATTCGTAATACTTGCAAGAAAGACCCGAAAGACTCCCCCCACTTTCGTTCTCAGATTATCTTTCGCGCTCCTTCATTAGTAAATTAAACGCCTTTCGTTACAAATGAATTGTTCTTAGGTGGAAAAAAGTTCATTCCGAGGAAAAGTCGCCTTCGCCTTAAACGGAAAATCCTCGGGATTTTTTCCCGGCCCGGCAATTTCCGGTCTTTAAATTCGAGTTTCCCCTGGCAAAAATTGTCCAGTTTTACCGGCACGTGCTCCTTCGTCTTACATTGCACAATTTCTTTCTCGAGCGATGCAATTTATTGTGACTGGGGACACGTCACGTGTTATACAACGTATTAGCTCGAGAAGAAAGTTTAAAAACGATTTTCTCGTTGAAAAGATTGATTTTGACACTTGCCCAGCTTACGGTTGCAGTCACGGCTGCATACATCAAAGAAAGGAGCTCGGGGCATTAGCGGCTCGGTTAAAATCTGGCTAATTCGTTAAAAAAAAGAAGAGGCTCATTTTTATTTCCCGCTGCGTAATAATCGAATTTCCGCGCAGGTATACGCGGCTGCATGAGTTATTAGCACACTGCCCACGTGGCTCGAGTCGCGCTCGAAAAATCGCGTGGGCGGCGATCGGCGAACAGCCGTGGGAAGTCGGTGCAAAGATTACCTTTCATAATTTATTTCGAAAGCTGTCTCTCCCTCTTTCTCACTCGCGGCGGAGGCGCTTTTTTTCACGGGTCCGAGAGTTTTTCTCTCGCGGCTGCCGGCGCTCTCAATGAAAAGCCCGTCGCCGCCGTCCGAGGCCGTTTACGGTAATCCCCGGTTCCTTCCATCTCTCTCTCTCTCTTTGGGGTACAGTTAGCTCACTCGGCCGAGCGCGATTATAAAGTCTGCTCTTTTCCGGGCGGCTCTCCTTTCTTGTGCCGCTCAGCCTGTATCACATGGAGCTCTTCTGCTTCAATTAGCTTGGGAAATTCGGTTTCGAGAACGCGCCGCGCCTTCGGTTAAGTAAATCATCGTGTTGTAAGTGGCGAGAGGAATCGGCGATGGAATATATATATTCGGTTTCAAAAGCAGTGCCGAGTGCATCGGTCCTCGGTATATGAGTAATGGATATCTGTCGGTTGATGTTTTTAAACGATACCCTCTCAAGAATGTCTTATCTAACTTTAGAGCTTTCCCTTCAACAATTTTTAGTGTCAATTGGCAGCTCTTAGAAGCATTTGACCCTTCCTTTGTTGACACAAGGTTTGATGTAACGCGAAGCTGACACTCCATTGGAAAAGCTTTTGACACCGATTTTTATAACAAAGTTAATTGTACGCGTAAAACAAGTACACTTTACAACAAGTTTTTCTACTATTTAAAATTTCTGTAAAATTCAGTGTAGGCAGCATAATAATTGTATTATTCCGAAAGTAAATTATGTCTGCGCAACCTCGTTCTTTTGACGCGACAGTCAAAGCACTCAATATTCACTTGAATACCGGCAGAATAGAAATCCTACATTTTTAAATACGCCATTCGTACAAAGCCGTCCTCAATTTGCATTTGCTTATTAAAGCAGCTGCGTTCTTTCTAAAAAACAATAACCCGTAAAATCTGCAAGGAAAAAAGCACAGACGTAGCCAGGGCAGAAATCAATACCCCAGACGTGAAAGTCCTCCTCCTCCTCCAGCCGTCAAGGTCATTCACTTCCCGCGGCCATCTCCTAGACCGTCTGTTTGACTCGGGCCGTAATATACCTGCGCACTCATCAGGCGCAGGTATCTTTCGCAAGCCGCTGCCGAGAGCGGATGAATCAGCGGATAATGCAGGACGCGCCGAGCGTAGGAAGCGCGTGGGGGGCTCGCGTGCGACGCCGCCGCGCCGCCGAGCTTTATTCCCTTCGATGCAATCTGCCGACGCCCCGGAGACGAGCCCGAGATGGCCCGGAATTACGAGCTCCGTGGCCAATCACGGACAATTTTCACTTTTGCTTCACTTGTAAAAGACGCGTTATGTATACGCGTTTCAGCGCACTTTTTTCTAATTGCTCCGTCCTCCCCTACGGGGGATACAAATTTCTAGACAGGGGAATAAATTGAGATTCGAACGACTGTTGAAGAGCATTGTTTCGTAACTTTCGAAGGGCCAAAAGGCAAACTCAAAGGTGAATGAAAACTTGTTATTTCTATAAAGGCGACATTGCAAGCTCGACGATGGAACAAACATTTTCATAAACTCGTATTTGATAAGAAAATTTTCCCGCTGTGCAGCAGCAGCAGGGGAGCAGGTCTCGAAAGGAAAAAGTCTCGAAAGAATTCAGAGAAATAAAAGGGACGGGCGTTAAAAAGAAAAAAAAACGTGCTCGCAGAAAAGCGGGGCATAAAGTTTAATACTGAAAAGAAGACAGAGTGGAGCTACATGAAGAAAAATTTTATAAGTAGAATGACCGTCGTAGTCGTAGTTGAAACTTATTAAGTTTTTTTTTTACACCGGTAACTCCGTCCATTTGACTAAAGCGCCAGTCATTATGCGTAAGCTATGCTGATTACATTGCGACTCTTAAGCTAAAGAGTAAAATGGTTTAATTTCAAGTCGCCGAGAGCTTAACTTGTCAGTTTTATTAATAAGCGGATTCTCTAAAATACGCGCAATCTCGAGCTCGACAAGTCAAACTTTAAATAAATATTGATGCCTCGTGATATCAACGTCATAAAAGTCTATACGAATAAAGTTTAAATCCGATCAATTTTTACGAGACGTAACGTGTATCACTGGTAAAAAATCTGGGACAATAAAAGGCTGGCAGTGAAAAAGCCTTTCTCTTATAACTCGAAAAAGATTCTATTGTTTTCGATAAAACGAGTGGGCATTTTTTAAATTAACACCTTCTAAACATCCGGAGGATTAACTTATCTTTTCTCATTAAGCAAGAAACGCAACACACCTCGTTTATGCAGTAAAAAAACTTTTTTATTGAACCATAAAAATGAAGGTATTAAAGAAAAATTAACGAAGAAAGTTAACGACTTTGCTACTTTGTCTGCCGCTAGTTAAGACTTTTCCCGATAAATCAGTGGAATAGTTAAAGAAACTTTTTAAAGAACCTTCAGAGAATTTTCAAACGGCAATTCCTCTTTCTTCAGGGTCGTTTGTAAACTGACTAATAATGCAAAATGTCATTTTTTTTAACACAATCCACACCGGGAAAATCGTAAAATCAAACTAATTTTGAGGCAAAGCTCCATCGAAAGCTTCGAAAAGAAAAAAAAGTTCCTCCACCATAGTCCGAATATAAAATAGTGAAAATATCGAAACGTCCTTTGCAAACGTCCAGTCCAGAGGGTACGAAAAGCTGGCGCACTCGATGAAAGCGAATGAAAGAGTCGCGTCCTCTTGATTCGCAGAGGCGGAATAGATTGGCAGGCAGTTGAGTCCTTTGAAAATCCGAGCGCGCGCGCGCCAGTCTCTATTTTTTTCTGCCGCTGCAGCAGCCGTTCGGTCGGTGACTCGTTCGCGTCGCGTGACGCCGAGTCGTGCCGGCGAATACCTGCCGCTTCATGCTCGGTATTTTGGCAACGCGGGACTCGTGATTTATGAGGCTAATAAATTCTTACCGCTAGGCTCGGTAATGCGCTTCTGTCGAATTAATAGTTGCCTCGTCTACGAGCTAATCACTTGTTTGGGCTGTCTCTTTGCGCCGGAAGAATCGATTGCTCGAGGCTCCTTCGAAGTCGAATTGCAAAAGTATAACAAGTCTTGATTTATCAAGTCATTTTCACGTAAAGGAAAAAATTATGTTTCCCAAGCCCATTGGGGGTAAGAAACAGTTATACGCTTCTTCCGGCGAAAGTGCAAGAAAGCAAACGAAATATTTAGCAAAGTACAGTCTGGCGCAGATGGCGAAGCAGCGACGGGGAGAAAAAAAGGCGATGGCTGCCCGGAATTGAAAAAAGCTTATCCGGCAATTTGATCGTCGACGCGTGCGCAGCTGCCACGAGGTGCAGGTATACATGTATAGGTAACGCAGCGCGCGGCAATAAACTCCAAATCCAGGACAATGGCTGGGGGGGGGGGGGGGAATAAAAGCGCTCGACCGCTAATTTCTTGCAGGGTGCAACGCACTTGTGCTCTCTTTTTCTCCTATTGACGATTCGTCACGGACAGCGCGGGGGCGGAAGACAAAGCAAGGAAAAATCAGGGAAAAAATCAAGCGCGGACGTTAAACGGCCGCCTGGGTTATTCATTCTGACCTTTTTCTGCGCTTTTTTCTTTGCTTGTACGATGAATTTTTTTACCCGGGAAGTAACATTGACGACTCTTCCGACTGGGCAGTCCAGAAAGCGCAAACAGAAAGCAAACACCTCTCCTATAGATTCGCGAGAGATCGGCACAGGTAAACATTTCTCTCGCGATAGTGCTGCTGCCTCCTCGTATAAACGGAACTCGCTTATCATCTTTGTCGCCGTGTACTCCGATACAGCCTGCGTGCTCTCCTTACTCCTAGGGGCAGACAGACGATCTCGGCCAGACGGACTAAATTTACCCGAGAGCGTAAATTTTCTTTGATGCTTTTCTTAAATCGGAGTTATTTTTTTCTGACTCGGTTTTATTCGGGATCGTGTTCTGCACTCCGACAGCAAAGTTGTTTCTTATGATGGATCGATCACTGTAATTTTCATCTTAAAAACTGTGATTTACGTCCGACAGTAAAACGTATATTATCATCGATTTCTTTCGCAATCAATGCTTTTATATTAGCGTAGCTAAAGCGGAAAATCGTGGCTTTAAAAAAATCTAGCGTCCGAACGGGGATAAAAAAATAAAAATAGCTTACGGTTAACCAGACAGCCACCTAACGAACCCAGGAGAAAAAAAAGCGCGCGCGATCGCGTTTCCTAGGCCGTGTCAGATTCTCGCAAAAATGCAGAAAAAATACACTCTCCCCCCGCCGCCGGTGAAAATTTCGCTGGGCGACTGAAGAAGAGCGCCTCGGAAACACGATATCCGACTCGTCCGGGGTTCTCATTCGACTTTGCGCAACTGTGCTCTCTTTTCTCCGCGTTTCTGGCACTGACGTAGACCCCCGGCATTTGGCACAGATATTTTTATGGGATTTTAATTATTATTTATCAAGTAGTTTAATGCTTTGGAAAGCCGCTCTGAAGATGCGAGTGTGAAATGAGTGCGTCGCTTTGAGCTATTCTCGGTTTCTGCGCGCGGAGCTTGCGATGTTAACAATTTTTAATTAAAATTACTTTCAACTTTTGAACGAAGGCGTTTTAGATGCGGTTCGCAGTGTAGATCCAGTGATGTATTACGCGAAGGAAGCTTCGAATTCCGTGAATCTTGAAAACCTATATACATATACACGATTGAAACGCGTGCAAATGGCTATATGTAAATAAAAATTTTCTTTCGTATTCAGCGACCCATTTCAATTCAACATAAAAATTACTTAAATTTAAAGTCAATTACACAATCAGATTGAGCTTTTCAGAAGTTACAGACTAATTCGAAGATTGTAGAACATCGAGAGTATAATTAGACTTAGCTAATTGAAACTAACTGAATCAGCTTGCTATTTCGAACAATCAAAGTGAATTCAATTACAGACGAATAATTCGAATTTCGCTGAAAATTTCGATACACTATCAATACGAATTTGTGCATTTGAATCGAGCAGCCGTTAGTCGAAAAATGAGAATGGCTCGAAAGCATCTGCATGACATCGGCGGGTATAACAATGTCTTCTTTACCTCCTGGGGGGGGACGTCGGGCAGCGCCATTAATCCCGAAAAAGGACATTAAGTTCCTCGCTCCTTCCACCGGCTGATCGATCTCGCGAACGGCTCGAGGATTACGGCTTTTACCTGTGTTTACAGAATGCAAGTCACGAAACTCTCCTCGCGAGCGAGCGCTGCTTTTTCTCCCCCGTAATTAGCTGCTTCGCGTAATCGATCGAAGGATCGGAGGGAGCTTCTGGTTTCTCGGTCGGGTTCATTTGAATCGAGGTAAAGTCATTCGGACGCTCGTAGAGGTACGCTATTAATTTTTCACTCTCGGAATCTCCTTTCGAGATCGAATTGACGGGACATCAATAATAATTTAGGCGGTAAAAAGTCCGAGTCCAGCTCGCGCTCGACGTCCGATAACCGGATACCCGACACTATTTTCACCGAAAAAAATAATTGAAAGTTCCATTTCCATAATTCGAGCTGCGGGAAGCAGAAAAAAGCGATCCTGCATGCGTACTACTAGGCTTTCTCTCGTTCCTATTGGCCATCGCTAATGGACTAAGTAGCCGCTGCTGCTGCGTTGCTGCCTGCAGGGATTGGACGTTATCTACTGATTACGATCGATAAAACGTCTTCGTTCTACCGGACGACTCTCGAAGGGGCGGAGGCGAGTCTTTATTTAATGCGCTCGATTATCCTTTTTTCTCCGCGGATAATTTATTAGATTAAGCAGTTTTGACACATATTCAGCCCGCGGGGAAAGTGCAAAACGTCAAAATCTGATGTTGATTCCGAAATCTCGCTATCGCTTGAGCTGCGCGCGAATTGTCGTTTTGAAAAAAGGCTGTAACCTACATAAACGTCGAAATAAAGGTCGGCTTGGGCGAATCGTCTGGCGCACGTCGCTAATGCGTTTCCGGCGCCGAGGCTATTGCACGTATATGCACGTATATGCATGGGTGTGTTCGCGTAGGCGAGCGTGACGGGCATTTTCCTTCCTGAGGCGGGGAGGAGGGAGCTTGACAAATGCGTATCGCCGGGGACTCGGCTCTCCGCGCGATTTTTCCTGCACCTGCACGAGCCCGAATTCGTGATGGGATCTCTCGACTCGTTCTTGTTGCGGCGATTCGCTATGCGCGAGCTTGACGGAGAAAAATTGCGAAGCCGCCGCGAGTTTTCTCAACAATCCGTCGAATAATACATCGGTTACGATCCTTTTGCATATTTGCCAAAGTCATCAAATGACACTTATTCATTTGCGGATGTAGGAAATTTGCGTTGGTGTACACCGATCCGTTTATCGAATTGATTGTCCCGATTATAAAAATATCGGCCCGATTAATTTATACCCCGGCAAACATTTCTGACTGTCGCTCGCGCAAATATTTATTCCGCAATTATCTCAGGCCGCAGTCCGCATATTTCATTCAAGCCTTACAGTATACACAGTATTCGTAGATTCTGACTAAGCCTCGAGTAAAACAAAGACGTACGCGTACGGTTTCCTCAGTGGGAACGACTTGGTTAGCTCAGGGCGGAACACGTTTCTTTTTTCCCTCTCGATATATTGACCGTTGCTCCAGATTTTGCCTATTCAAATATAATCGCAAATCACAGTCGAAAATGTACTCGCAATTATCAAACTAGTTTTATCATAAATTACTAGATTAGAAGCAATAAACGTTCTTTCAAGCGAATCGATTATTCTTTTTTAAAATACTCGTTACAACTGTTTCTAACTGCAGGCTCTTAACTTAGCTCATATTTAATTTAGTACTTGCTTTACTTTTACGCTCATTCATACAAATTGGTACAACGCGGCTACAGCTGCAGACGTCGCGTGATAGAATGATATTTTTTTTTCTAACATTTTCCACTCACGCCAATTCACCTTTTTTTTTATTTTACAAGAGTTACGAACAGGCAGGCGTTTCACATTTTTATCTGGGAAACCTAGCAGATTTAATTTCGAAAACTTTCGAATAAAATGAAATACTGCTGTATTAATTAAAAAACGCCTTTCAGTTATAGTAGTTGTGACAAAAATTTGCAATTTAATTAAATTGAATGAATTTTTTACGCGCTGCTTATTAGATAAAGCTGACTAATTGTTTCAAAGTGTGCAAACGCGTTATCCGTTCAGGATTAATTACGCTTAACTTTCCCCCCGAGCACAGAGCGCTGCATTATTTTTTAATCCGTTTTTTCTTTCGCCGAGCGCGAAGCAACAGTTGTGATAAAAAATTCGGTGGCATATTTACGAGATTCGCTATGATCGCTCCTGTTTACTCCGCTAATAATTAGCGGGAGGCATCCCTAAGCACGTCCTCCCTTTGGCGGGCTGCGGCAAACGAGGCACTGTCGCGGCTGCGTCCAATTTCTCTTTCGAACGTGCCGACTGAGCCCCTTTCCGCCGCGGCTGCGCGGCTGCGCGGCTGCTCGAGTGCATTACGCGGCGTCGTTAACGGCGCCCCTCCCACCACTCGCCGCGACAAAGCCATTGCAATTCTGGCTCTTGATTGCGTCTTTAGGCACGCGCTTTTCTTTTCGCCTCTGTTGACGCTCCGGCAATTACTCTTTCGCCTTTTTTCCCTTTATTCGTTATTGTCGGTTTCTTTTTAAATTTCGCGCCCGGCAAGAAAGCCTCGAATTCCGAAAAATTTCAAGCCGGCCGATAAGAGCCTCGCGCATCCGGCTGCCGCCAACGCTCGGCGCGCTGCCCTATCCGGTTTACTCTCGCACCTATACATATACCTGGCGGCGGCCCCCTCCCGATAAGTGCGCGCGAGCGACAATTTCCTATCTTATCGAGTGACTCTCTCTCTCTCTCTCTCTCTCTCTCTGCACGCATGAATATTCACATCCGAATGCTCCTTTTTTTTGTTCTTGTCGCCCCTCGCCCTGACAGAGTCCAGCTTAGGCTGAGGGATCGCAAAGATAAATCCGGCCGGCCCTTGTTTCGTGCGCCGCTGCTGATAACGGCCGAGGGTGAGATCTCCGATGGATTTCGAAACGATACAGGCTATTTGGGCTTTCGGAAAATGAAGGATTGTAGATTAGAAGTAGTTTGTTACTAAAGTAGGGAGCGCTTATCGACTATATAGACTTCCGAGAAAATTGTTAACAACATCGTTTTTTCCCGCGTCAAAGAGATAAAGCTTCGCAATAGATATTATTTCAAGCTTTCAATTATGTCATCCCTAATTAACAAGTTAAATTGCATGGCGACCTACATACTTATGGCAATAAGCGCGTTACGAGCCCCGCGATAACGGAGATAAAACTAAATCAAACACTCCAGCGAAAAGCTACGACTTATTAAATAAACTCTGGCGGCGTTCGCGAAAAGCAGGCAGCGGACCGAGGCTCGACAGTAAAGCGCACGCGGCGCGCCCTATTAATAGACGCGGCAGTGCAGATCCGGACGATGTACCGTGAGTCGATGTCGCCTTCGCTACTTCCACCTCAATAATGAATTTGAATTCACGAGGTTACAGAGTAAATAATCCAGATTAAAAAAACTAATCTCCCTCTGTCTACAGACATACTCGTTATCTGCACTAGCCTCTGGAGCAGTGAGAAATCGACGAGCGAGCTGCCGGGAATAGAAACCGTAGAGCACGCTCCATTCCCAGGGCTCGAGTCCGCCGGGTGTAATCCTTCGGGACGGCTGTAAGGCCGGCACTTCCGCGTGTCTCCCTGGATTTTTGCGCGCCGTGTCCTTTTAATCTCGCTCTTATTTACGCGGCGAATGAAAATAATTTCCCTCGGACGCGCGCCGCGCGGAGACGAAAGCTCGTTCCTCTTCGCAATCGCGAGGAGGGCAATTACCGGCGGCTCTGCTTTTTAACCCAGGCGAAATCAAATTTATAACGAACGGGAGCTTTTGTCTCTCTTTTCAGAGCGGGAGTACTCACGCAACGCTTTTATTCTTTGTAGAATTGCCGCTGCGTTCGGGGATAATGAACGTTAATTAAAAAGGCCGCCGAGCCAGCCAGGTTAATTCGCGAAAAAAGGCTCGTAAAATAAATAAATGACCGCTCGTAAATCCGAGCTTTATATCAAAGCTAAAGTAAAGAGGAGTAAACGACGGCTCGCAAATGCGATTGCTTTTGCTTTTGCGAGCGATTATTTATATTCGCGCGTTACACCGCCGCGCCGCCGAAGAGTTAAGTATGTAAAGCAGCTGCCTTTATGAGCGCGGCTCTCCAGAGTCGCTGTGCCTGCGCCTCGTTTTATCAAACTTTCACGGATATTGCGAAATATCGATACCAGGGGCCGAGCATTTACGACGCGCGGCGGCGGGAAAGCCCGAAAGTTATTAGTCATTGCGCTTTTTCAACCGTCTTCGAGCTCTGCGGTTCTTGTTGCCCGGCACTTTTTCAGTGCGTGCAATTCAATTTTCTGCAAGGAAGGAACCCGAGCTGAATTTTTAATATAATTTTTTCCGAGTAGTCGGGGGACGCTTCGGCGGATTTTACAGGTTCCGCTGCGGAATATGAATTTAAATCGTCCTCGCCGACGTCTTCATCTCACCTAATATAAATGTTGCCGCGAGTCACTGTCGGGTACTGTACACTCGCAATATTAAAAGAGATCATGAAATTACTTTAAACTCGGCTCTGAAAAGAGCCAAAAATATTCTTCACATTGATCCGAGGAGGCATACGATTCCTCCCGGCAGCCTCCCAAAAGACTCGCATGCAAAGCCTCTAAATCATAACGCCGAGCTCGGCGTCCCATAAATAATATCTCCCTTCGATTCCCGAGACAAGGGCGAGTTTCGCGAGCTTTGCGCATCGAGGGAAAATATCTCGTTCGCCTGATTGCGCGGAATCCCGCCGAAGTAGGCAAGTAAGCCGATCGCTCGTTTTTCTCTCGAGTCGCCGCCGCCAGTCAGCCGCTGATTTCCTAATCGTCGAAACGCCGCGGCAGCTATTTTCAGCTTTACGATCGAATCGCTCGCCGCGTAATGGGTTTTTTGAGGGGCGCCCGAGTTTTTCGCCTCCGTGTCATGTGGGAATGGACCATCTCGGTGAAAATAAACTTCTTGGCAGAGGGGAATAATGAGTTTATTTTCGGATAAGCCCCAAGTTCAAAATTGAACTTTATTGATTTCTGCTTTGGGAACCGATGATTCATTGCATATTTTTAAATTTTTATTCGTAAATTTATTAGCATTATCGCTCGGCAAATAGCAGCAGACTGTTTTTTGCACAATCTACTTAGTTAAAATTGCTTCTGGAGACAAAAATAAAACAAAGAGCGCCGCAAACAAGAACCTTCCAGGAGTCACTACTCCCGCTGCCGATGAGCTAAAAAATTCACTTAGCCCCGAAATCGAGAGAGCTATCCGGCGCTATCCGGCGTCATTAATGGCTCCCGGGCGGCTTGGCGGGAATCGAGGGGGCGTCCGATCGAGTCGAGCTTCGCACGCGCTTTAAATCGATTATACGCTCGGGCCCGAAGTTCGCAGCTCTAAAAATAGACACCGATCGACCGATGTAATAACGTTAGTCGAGCTCGCGGGCACGTGCCGATCAATTCTAAGCGCCGCCGCTCGCCCGGAAACTATATTACGCTAATGAGCAAGTGCTTCTTTAATGGGCTACGAACGTTTTCGGTATACTTACTTGGAGGACTTTTACTTCTGATTCAGAGTAGAGGTCATTTTTTTATTTTAGTTTTTTTATTTTCCATTAGTTAATACCTATTTATTGTTGAATTAGAAAAAGACGAAAATTATTTAACTTTCGTTTTTACAAGTACTGCTTGCGTATACGCGTCCTAAACCAAAAGCAATTTGCCAAAGAACGAAGAACCCTCCTCCAGAAAAGAAAAGCTCTCGGACCGTTAGTAACGAACGGGATTCGTTAGTCCAGGCCAACAGACGGCTCGATCGAGCCTTAAGAAAGCGCCAAGTTGGACTTGTCGAATAATACGGCGGGAGAAAAGAGAAAGAGTTTTGTTCCGAGCGTCGTCCCGGAGGAATCCGCTCATCAGCGAAATCGATATTCGATTCGAGGCTCTCTGTGCACACACACACACACACACACTCGAACGAGAGGGAAAGCAATCGAGTCTTCTGTTTTGCCGCCGCTTCGCAGATGAGAAAAAGAGGAGGAGGCAAAGAATGGCGCGGCGTTATTACCAGCGCCGCCGGTAATTACGTTAATTGTTTGCCGCCGCGACTCCTTGCCGTTTGCGCCTCCTTGACGCGCCGCTCTAATTTCCTGCCAAGTGATTCCGCTGCAGGTGTTTTCCTACGGAACGCTGATCTTTACTGAACTTTGCACCGCAATTTTCCGGCTAGCTGCGGCCCGCGGCTCCGTCGGCGAGGAAAGACTTGATCAAAATTTCGACTTCAACAGTTCTCTTTGCTTTATTTTTCAAACTTATTACGGTGCTCAAACATTTCAATGGAGTATTGCAATTACTGCTAATTAATACAGGTATATAATGCGCATCGAAACAACATTTTCAAACAACTTTTCTTTCGACTCTACAATGCAATGAATGAACAATATGGAAAATTACCGTAATTCTATATATCTTTGTTTTCTCCGCGACCAGAGATACTTTTAATTAAGTATATATACATGTATAGATAATTGAACGAACCGTTTAATTATAAGATATGAACTTATTGGATCGCAGGAAGGTCATTCGATTTAAAAAGTTTAAATAGAGACTATATAAATATGCATATTGGAAAACAATTCTATTCAATTTCGAGCGAAGCATTTAAATCAACAATAAGACGGTTTAATCATTTTCTTTCAGCTAACTTGCTTGACTCTACACTGAGAGAAAAGTTTAGTAAAAAAGAAGAAAAAGACTGTGAAAACCCAAAAAATTACCATATTTTATAGGAAAGTTTAGCAAACAGTATAATAAAATGACAGTCTGTGGCGGCTTTACTAGACAGTATGGTAATTTTTACAAGATTATTTGTAATTTTTACTATACTTCTTCTCTCAATGAAAAAAATTCTTCTCGATATTACATCGGTTATTAAAAAACACGTTGCCTCCTCTTTTTCGTCGCTCATCCTCCTTCACAGAATTAATGACTCGGGCGTCACGTGATCCCGGCGAGTTTGCCCGGGAGAAAATGCAAAAATCCCTCTCTCGTAAACTGGCTTCCGTGCGCTCACAATGGCTCCATTGAGGCAGCGGCTCGTCCTTAGGCCTCGTTATCGCGATACCGGAAACCGCTTTGACGAGAGGCGTCCGCCTATAAGCGTGTGCGCACGCGCAATCGAGCCGCCCTTTTTAATTACGCCAAACGGAACGGGGAGGCCCAACGAGGTATCAACGAAACTGCCTCTACGAGGAGCAACGATCTTGCGAATTTCGCGCTCGAGCTCCTCTTTTGACCTTCTCTCGACTTACTTTAACGTAGCTGCGAGAGGCGAGAATTTTTTTTTTATTTTTATTCTCGTGCTTTTATTTTCATGGCGCGGTTTAATTATAGATCATTGTTTCGGAATGGCGGAAGGCTGCTGCCCCGAAACTTGGGAAACTTGAAGATTTGAGTTCTTGGAATACTAGTGTTTAGGGAATGCACTTGTGAGGGATTTGTTTTCGAAAGTTTTCCTTGATTCCAAGAGTAATTACGCTAATACACTCGGATTTGCGCTGCTCTTTTGACGATCAGCCCTTTTCAACGCACTTTCTTCTATATAATCGTTAAAAAATATTTATCTGCAAAGTAAACGTTCTTTTAAGAAAGCAGAACCATCATTCTTGGAAGCGGTTAAGTTTACGGTTGAAAATTTACGTATCGCCTAATTGGCTACCTAGAAGAAGCTTTTCACGTTCCTCCTTCGCAGAATTCAAGTCGAAATTGAATGAACCATTTTGCACCTCGAGAGTGCGTTTTGCTCTTACCTTTTCGCGCGCGAACAGGTATTTTGAAATGCTATTGTATATCACAAAGTACCACCGCCGGAGAGAGCAGTGATTACGCGTGGATTCCGCATCCATTCGCGCGAAATTATTAAAATTAAAGTAACGCACTGCATGTTGCGCTGTTAAATATATTGAGCGCGTGCACCTTTTAAATGAGTCGGCTCATTAAAGTGCATTTACACCGCTTCCTGTTACATCTGCCGTGCCCTCGGTTTAACTTAATCTTCAAGTGTATATATGTGTACGCTCGTTAATTTATTTCCTTAATTAGCGAGCTCACCGGCATGCAAAGTAAAATCGAACGATCTTCTATAAAATATCGCGAGCAAGAAAAGCAAAACACATCTGCCATTGAAGCGCGATGTTCATCTTTTCCGAGTGCGAATATCGCTGTATCCGTTTTTACGAGTCCGAAAATGGGCTCGTCGCTGCGCGTTCCTTACATGGGTAGCTGACGTGCATAACGCTCAGTTTTAATAACCACACGATGCAGTAAACCGTAATCATGTGGGACGAAGGAGAATAGTTTCACCTTGAAAGTCCGCTTTGAAAAATGGCTCGGCTCGAGATTTTCTGCGGAATAACCGCTTTGTAAAAGCTGTATTTTAATGCCAACTGATCGGGATAAATTTGTCTTTGAAATTGGGTTTGCAAGCTTCTGAAATGAATAACGCTTTGAGTGCATTCTTAAGATCATCGTAGAATACGGTATTTAAATTAAAGATCGAGTGCCTTATTTAAATAAAAAACTTGTTTCGTTTAAACGTATATGCATTGCGCGTATATAAACTGCTCGCGTTTTTAAATAAAATGAAAGGAATTTTAATAATTCTCCGTTTTGTTTCCAGGTGAGTGCCCGTCGAGTATTTTTTACCATCTCCCGCCGAGTGCAGAGTAAGTAAACAGACTAGAAAATCATTAGCAAGGCAAGCGAAAAACCGAGCTCTTTGTCAGTGCGGACTCGAGCTCGTGGAACGTGCGTTTAAAATTGAACGACTCCTCCGCGAGGCGGAGAGCCCAAGATTGCCCTATCGCGAGATACACTCGACGCGTTTATACCTTGATCTCTAAATAAAACGTCGGCTCTTCCCGACCGCTAATGGAACTCTCTCTCTCCGCTCCTCGAGATCGAGAAATTCGCGTGTCAGCCGAGGCTGAGCGAAAAAACAATATATATACACACATCCATTTTTCATCTTTTCGATTTTCGTCCCGGCAGCCGGAATAAAACACCGAATGTCCGGCTGTGCCGCCGAGGAGTCTGCGGCTGGACGCTGACACTTGGAGATTCGGTCGCGCGGATGGAGTATAGTCCGGGGGCTTTGCAGACGGATTTTCGCGGATTTTAGAGTTTCATTTTCTCCGAGCGACGGCCGTTTATTTTCTTTGACTCGCTTCGCAAACTTGGGGGACAATTTCGAAGAGTAAGCGATGGATTTTCTCCGCGAATGCAGCGACAAAATCTGGCTGTAACGTCTTTTTTCCAAGAAATAAAGATCGGAAACAGTATACTTTTTCAAGTTTCACTTGTCGGAAATTGTATTTTTAGAGAAGACATAAGTTAAATTTTTAATTAAAAAGGAAATCAAAGAGGAGCTGCTTACGTAATTAGGTAATAAACGTCAATTTTATTAAATCATATATTCTTCTCCTCTTCATAATTGCAGCTCCAGAGTGTGAAATGAAATTAAAGCCAGAATCTATCTTCCTGCAAATGTCATTCGCAGCTCGCCTCTAAAATTTCATCAGCTAATCTATATTTACGGAGTTTTGCTCTTTTGCGGGCTCCTCGTCTCTCGCTAATCGCTAATCGTCGCGGCGACTCCGCGGACCTGTTTCTTCCCTCTCGACGCGGCTTTTTTTCGCGCGGACCGCGCGAGAGACGAGAGCGGGATTTATGACGTTCGGAGAAGCGCCGATAAAACTAATTGAAAGCGCTTTATCGGCCGGGGGGCGCTTTTTTCGCGGAAGGGAGAGAGAACAGTTGCAGGCCTTCTTTAAGAATCGGCCGCTGCTGTTTCAGCGCGCGAAACCAGTTCCCGAGTGTGTACTTGCGCCTGATTTAATGCGATGATTTACGCGCTATGATTACTGCCTTTAAGTGTTCCGTCGACACTCGAGATGAGACGCCTTTTCGAATGCGATTCTTTAATGTAATGCCACGGTTCATTCGAGTTTTCAAACGATTCTTCCTCCCCTCCTTTTTCCTCAATTCGAATCTTAATATTACCCTATACCATAAAATTTATTTTCAAACGGAACGCTGGCAATCGCAATGTAATTGTAATATTGTTTGATTTTGCCACGTATATGGTAATTTTTGTCGCGACTCGAGCACAAAATGAAGCGTAAATTAACATTACACGATTAACCCAAGTGCATTAAAAGCGAAATTTCAGCCAGCTCGGGACTCGCATTAACTCTCGGCGTCGCTGAATTCAGGCTGTCAAACGTAAAGTTAATAACAAGCCGCTTCTTGCGCAGGGCCCACATTAGGCTCATGTTTTTATCGCGCGCGCGAAACTCGCTCCGCGAAGCTTTCAGCGTTAATTTTAGAAAGCACTCCCCGCGACCGGGGGGAAGAGAGCCTCTCTCTCTCTCACTCGATCGATGAGAAGCAGCGACTACGAGCGGCGGGGAATTCCGCGCGGAGGGTACGAGTCGTAAGATTGTTTTTAGCGCCCTTTAAAAAGGCAGCTTTCTGGCTTTACGGGAATATTTAACGCCCGGCACAAGTGAAACGAAAAAAAAAAAAAAAAAAACTGCCCGATGGGGTTATTTCGGCCGGCAAAATAATTCATACGCGGGTTACTGCTTGTCGATGAAAAAATTTTGGCGCGAATCGAGTGGCTCTTCGCGCGCAAATGATTGTCGTAAATTTTTATTCCGAAGCGCGTGGAAAACGAGCGTTGTCTCTGCTTTATTACTATTATGCTCGATTCTCTGTGTATTTTTCTACAGTCTCCGTGCGAGTGCGCCGGTCGATAATTTCATTCGAATTTTTGAGGGAAATTTATTCTTTGTATATACGGCCGTGCGTAACCTTCGATAATAAAAATCAATTTTCAGCGCCGCGCGTAAAATCCGCGATAAATCAGTCTCGCGGGGGGCACTTTGAAATTTTATTAGACGAACTAAAGGAACCCGCTGAAAATCCGGGAGGGGAAAGCTGCGCGTCGTCCTGCCGTCATAGAAAATCCATAAATTTCGTTAAGGTGCACGGAGAGCTGGACGCGGAAGAGGAAAATCCGGCGGACGGCCGCCAGTCAATATAGCCCCAGAAACTTTTCTCTCCCGGCCACTGGAAAAGACGGGGCGACGCGCGCACTGCCCGAGGCGTCGGCCCGAGGCGTATATTGACGACTCCCTCGGAGTGTGCGTAGCTACACGTGTTTCGCGTTGCCCCTCTGTCGATTTCACGCACCAATTCGACCGCCGAATGCGACGCTTTTCATGGATTACAAAATCGACGTGTAAAAAGTTATTTCTTCCTCGAAAAGAAATTAAATGTTTTTTTGACGGGCTTGAAAACGTGATTTATCGGTGCTTCGGTTTTGCGGCGACCTCTGCAGCTCGCATTTTCCCGTGTTAGCGATAATCTGTTTTTAATCCGTAATAAAGCCTTGCATTCACGCTACAATAGCAGCTCGACTTGCCCGACGACGTAGTTTCAAACTACTTAATAGCTTCTGTACATCGGTAATATCCCGATTGAATTTAGCTCTTTTTAGCCTGAAATGCGGCAATAAACGCGGAGACGGAAGCCATTATCACCGCCGACGCCCTCAACAGTCAATTTTAGGCCGGATATTGTTTTCTACGAAATTTATTGGGGCGACCGTTCGATTATGGACGGGAATTTATGGACGGCATTAATTGCGTGGAATCATTCATTCCCGCCACCGGCCGTAATTATATTCCTGCTTTTCTCTAAAATTTCAGACTCGATAAATCAGCATTACTCATTTTTACTTGGCCAGCGTCACTTTTCTCTCAGTCAGCTCATCCGCTATCTCGTCCAGCCGCGATTCTCTGCCTCGACTTGAATTAAAATTAGTCGGCTTCCGCGCGCGTAGGCACGCAAGGCAAAGACGCGAATCGATACGACGACGACGACACGGAGCAGCAGCCGCTCATACATACGCATAGCCTTCTCGGCGCTCGATAAGCCGCTCTCTCGGTGAATAATCGCCGCCGGCGTGCGAATCGCCTCGCGGCGAGATTAAAATTCCGAGTTCGGAGTTCAAGGTTCGAAGGCGGATGATAAAAGTCACGAGGCCCGCAAAGCCGGAAAACGGAAAATAAAAGCCTGGGACTGGGTGAGCCGCATTGCGCGCTTGCGTAACTTGAGAATTTAGAGTAGCGATTCCATTAATTTAGCCCGGCTCGGCCCGATGAAAACATGGGAAATGTATCGGGATCGGTAAATACTACTCGCTGCAGAGCGCTGGAAAATAGAGGAAAAAGTATTAAAAGAGCAAATATTCAATTTTTTATAAATCGGCGTCAACAAACTGACGAGCAGTTCCTGCTTTTATGTAAAAATAGAATAATTCGTCCGAAAAAATCCAATATTTATTAACTGTAAAACGACTCAATCGTTTCGTAATCCAACTAATCACCCGATAAAACTTAACTTTAGCCCTAATTTTTGGCAGCTCGCTGGCATTTCGCTGAAAGAGCTCGACAGAAGGAGGCTGCGACGAGGCCTCGCTCCGGAATTCACGCAATTAGCACTCGGTCGCCATGTTTCCCGCGCGGCGTCGAGATTTTTCGATAAGCCGAGCGAGGAGAATTCGGATGATTAATGCTTCGAGGAGAATTGGAGAAAGTCTGCGTCGAACGCGCGGCTCATTTTTTTAGAGGAACAAAAAACAGTCCCAGCTTGAGGATCGATTAAGGTTCTTGCTTCTTTCATTTAGCAGTGAAATTTTTTTGCCGCGTAAATTGCCTTCGGTTTTTAATCAAATATTCGGGATTTCGCGTACATGTCACCGTTTTATTTGCGCAAAGAAAAATATTCATTGAAATTTCAAGTATAAATAAAAAAACGTAGAAGAATAACATTTTTTAAATATTATTCTTGGACACTGATATTTTAGTTTTAATTTATTTTAATCTATTTTATTGGGGATGTGCATTCATTATTATATTATTATTCCTCGTGCTTTATCTGTCATGAGTTATCAATCGTTCTTTAATTCTGTCTACTCGATCTGAATTGCAGAATGTTTCAGATCTGTTAGCGATTCATTTATTTATTTCAATCTATCTTTTACGTATAGTACCAGTTTCATTAGCATAATATATTATCTGACGCACCAAAACTATTTCAATGACACTTCCAGAAATCTATCGGTAGAGAAAAGAATACCTTTAGAATTGAACATTTACATAGAAATGAAACAGTTAGCTCGCATTGCTCCGACGGTGCATATCTCAATTCCCAGAAGCGCATTCGAAAATTCACTCCCAAAAGTTCTCTCTCAAAGCAGCCCGGCTAAAAAGACATCCAGAAGAGCGAGAGAGAGGACGTAAAAATTCACCGAACGGCCGAAAGAGAAAAAGACTTGCGCCTAAAGAGTCGCTCCGTCTCTCACAAAAGGAATCGTAAAGCGAGCTTTTTTCAGAGCTGCGAGCGCTCGAAAAAAAATAAAAAAAAAGGGCCGCCGCCGTCGTCGTCGTCGTCGTCGTCGCGGAAAAAGACGCGCAGCGCCGCGCCCTTAATAAGGACGAGCCATTAACATAAAAATGGAGATTCGCCGCTCGAGCGAATTAGCATAAGCTCTTTCGTTAGTGCCTCTCGTCCCACTTGCCCTCCCTCCTCTGGCAGCAGCCGTGGAAACTATAAGACGGAGGAGGAAAACTCGGACTGCGCGCTTTCCGTTTCAACGGCGGATTCGCTCTTTCTCCCCGCGCGAGGAAGGAGGTTAAAACGCTCCCGGCGTCATTAACGCCGGCGTGCGTGTGTATAACGCTCTTTTTTCTTCTCTCTCGCCTCGTCTGCGAGCGCAGCTCTCGATTATGCGCCGCGCGGAGATGAGAAAGGGGTGAAATTTATTCTGTCTCGCCGAGGGACAATGTTACAGTCTCGCGCGTGGGCGGCTCGGGCTTTTACAAAATCGGACGTAGGACCTTCGTATTTCGCTCCTCATTAGCGCGATATTATTTTTAGTATCGGAAAGTTTATAGTCTCTAGAGTAATGTCATCATTTCTTTTAATATATAGCATCATGTCATTGATCAAGAAAGTATATTGATGCATACGTGCATCAAGTAAGTTACTGCATTGTTCAGGGTATTTTTTCACGATACAAAAAGTGTAATTACATAAAAACATAAATCGTCTCTTGCTACACCGTCAAGAGCTGCTTTCCTTTTTCCTCTGTATAAAACTCGATCAATCACTTCATTTTCCCTATACATCGACGTATTAAATTTAACCTGAAACATCCACTTTCACAAATTATCCTGCATTGTCGGGGTTTAAAAAAAAAAGCAGCATCTCCTAAAAGATGAAATTCCCAGCAGTAAATCAACCGAAAAATAAAAAAAAAAGCCGACTCGCGCCATAAATCGCTGAATGAAGCGCCCGGCGACGATCTACATTTCGCATAAAACCGCGTCCCGGAGAGAGAGGAAGAACAGGCGTTCAAGCTGAAAAAGGAGGCTGACGCAAAGAGCTGCGCGCCGCGAAAGAAGGAGAAATGATATCACCGTATAAATACCACGAGAGAAGAAGTCTCGTCGGCTGAAACGATAATGACAGTTATACAGTAGACATCGAGAAATCGCGGAATTTCTTCGTCTTCCGGGCTGCATTATCGCGCGATAACGAGAAGAATGCCGATAGGCATCTTCTTTATAGCTAAAGAAAAGCAAGTAGGGAGGAATTCGCGGCGCGTTCGGCGCGTTTCCGAGTTTCCGCGGGGGGAGGAAAAGTTCGAGCGAATAGTTTTCGTATAGTTGGCCGAGTCGGCGGCAAGATGGCTTGGCGATAAGTTTCTATCCGCCTTGAGGCCGGAAATTCAATGGCGCGCGGAGGTGTCTGAGGCTACGGAGGACAATGAGCTCGATGCCGCGGTGAAGAAACGAGCGCTGGCGAGCGGTGGTGTGTAAATCATTTTCGTAAACGTCTCTGAATAAATGAGGAAGCGTTCAGTTCGACGAAAGCTCAATTTATTCAAAGGTAAAATCTTGGATCTCTCGCAAACAAATCTGCATTGTTTGTCGTAGACGCGATAGCAATCTCTAATCGCATCCGAAATCGGTCGCCCGCTATATACACCGAGAGCACAGAGACATGATTTCCCAGTGCAGGAATTTTGGAGTGAATGCGCCAATGTAAACCAGCCGCTCACGGCGATGGAATAATGCCGTCAGGCGGCTTTGACAATCCGACTAGATGTAAAGCGATTGACGAGAGAGCCTCGTTGCCTTGAATTATTCAAGGTGCGAAAATTCAGTGCCGTTCCTAGTTCATTACCAAGTATTGATGGATTTCTGCAGAAATGCACGCTTCTCTGATCTGATGGAGCTGTTAATTTTCCGTTCCTTGAGCTCTTAACAATGAAAATTCTTTATTTTCTGCGATCTTTCTGAAAAGCGTAGGAATGTTTTCAAGCATATACAAGCTGAATCATCTGGCTTTTAAAGTTAACTGTAATGACGCTCGAGTACAAAGGAAGATTGAAATATTCCAGCGTCTTCTTTCAACAGTCGCACTCAAACACGCCGGGCTCATTAGCTGTAATTATCGAGCGGCGTATGCCTGCAATAGAAAACGATCAACCTCGGAGCGACGAGGCTACAGTGTTTCATTATTTGCCTTTGCTGTATATCGCAAGCTCCAACTGTATAGACAGCTTCGAGTTTTAAATTGCAAATGAATCGCGCCACCAATTGACTCATCTACTTTCGCCTTTGTCAGCGTTTACAACCGCATTGTTTTATTTAAATTTTAAAGCGTTAGAAATCGAACGGATCGAGCGTCGAGGTCGAAGCTCTCTCAGGTTCAACAGGAACATCAATATAAGACGGATCCAAGAGGGCTCTTTCGATTCTTGACCTCCTGGGCTATTACGGCGATCGATTTCGCGGCGAAGCGGAATAAATAGGCGGAGAAAGAGAAAGAGAGAGCCACCTCGGGGGAGCTTATCGCACCTAGCCATGCATCATAAAGCATCGTTCATCACCGGCAAACGGTCGATGCGCTTATTACCATGCCGCGTCTCGCGCCGGAAGTTCCGAACTTGCCGTTTTATCTCCGCCCCGCGGAAATCGATTTTAAATATGAGCGCCCGGGCCCCGATAACTCGGCGAATAAATCGTGCGCAACGAGTAATTCGGGGAGCGCGATTACCGATGTATTCACTGACTGCCGGCTAAGATCTCCCTTTTTTATTGCCCGCGCGGATTTCCTCGACTTGAGCCGGGAAACCGGGTCGAAGTCTGCTTCCGAAGGCTCTTGACATCGTTTAATACATGTCAGCTTAAAGCGCGCCTCCTTTTTTTAATTAAAACATCCAATTCGGAGCGTCGCGTATTTTTTCGAAATGACTGCTACGATTCCAGCCGCGAAATTAAATTACGCGATCTAAAAGAAATATAAAAAAAAATAGCCGCAGCCGAGGCGAGTAAGAATTTTGTATTTTTGAAACGGAATATTGCCCCGGCGCGCGCTCGAAAACAATGAAAAACGCTTGAATTTCGCTTGAATTTCGCTTGAAAAAATAATCGTCCGCGGCAACAGGCTTCGGCTTCGCGGAAAAAAGCGGCCGCCACGCGACACCGGTGGCGATCGATGTGCTGCTCCTCGCGTTACCGTCGTTAATAATCGACTGTTTGTCGGGTAAATCGCCGCCTGTAAATTCGAAACTCCCGAAACTCGCTCGCGCGCGCTCGCGGAATGTAAATGCGACTGAGTTATTCCGCCGCGCGATTCATTTTCCGATCCCGGAGTGGCTAATTGGCCGTTATTGCGTTCTCGGTCGCGCTTCGCGAGCTCGGGATTCTGTGAAAGGCGAGGAGGACGGCTTGGACGTATCGGCGCGATCTGATTATTTTACTTGGAGGAGAATTTCCAGCGAATGAAGATGAGCTCCAGGTTCAAAGGGCTGCTGTCAAACGTAAGGGGGCTTCAAAAATCATTGCCTAATGAGTGCACCTCGAAATTCTAATGGTTATTTACATTTTAAAACTAATAAATGAACCAGAGGATGCAATCTTAAATAATAAAAAAAAGAATGCTAAAAAATCGAATATAAAATAACCTGCAATTAAACATTCCAATTAAGTAATTGATTTCTTCATTAACGAATTACGAGTTTCTTTCTTGGTTGTTATACAGTAACCATATCGAGTTTTGTGAAACCCGCAATTATTACCTCTACCTTTAAACCGGTAATATACTTAGACCGAAACGTTAAAATTTTACGCGACTTTTTTGAGCGCTGCCGTCCGTTTCTTTGGTGAATCGTAATTCAAGAAACTTTACAGCTGCCCATTTTTCAATTAAGCTTCACCAGTAGGGAATATAGCTTTAAAAAATCGAACTCGAGCTCACTTTTCCACGTAATGTTAAATAAAAAAAGAAGAGACCCCGACGCGACGGCAGATAACGCGGCGTTTACTTTGAAAGCAGCTCGAGTCGAAAAAGGAATCGAGTGATCCCCGCCTCGTCGAGCGGCGTCTCATTATTTCATCGACAAAGCTTGAACTTTCTCCTTGTCAATTACAGGCGGAATCGAGGCGCGAGCTTGCAAGCTCGAGGTGCACGCTGCGCACGGCTCGCTGCTCAATAACGGCGTGTCGGTGCCGCGCGCCGCACTTGTAATCAGGTATAACGCCGACGAGCCTTATGTGCCTCTCGTCGAGCTTCTGTCTCTCTCCGTCGTGTGTGTTTTTTCGCCGAGAAACGCGCGCGCGGCAGTCGATGACCCTAGAAAGAGACCTCACGCGGAATGTCTTTTCCGAGCGCGCCCTGCCAGGCAAATCAAACGATAAATTATTCAAATTTATACGCTCGAGTTTTTTCTTCCTATTTTCGAGAGATTTTCAAGTCATTATTATCGGAGAAGATGATGAATCCATTATATAAAAGTTATAATTATCGATTTAGTTCTTTGATTTTTTACCAAATTAAAATTTATTTTTAGCTCCTTGATAACTAAATGATTAATTTAAACTGCGTTATGAGGAAAAATTTGCTAATTCTCAAAGGCAAACGTCGAGGAACAGGTTGAATATTTAAAATAGCAGCAAGGATTTTTTTTTGGCCAAATGCAGATTATGTTATTAATAGTTAACAACTCGCTAAAGATTCTAGCAATTGAAAATCGATAAGACAGACTTTTAGAATAAAATAATTGTACAAATAATTAAAGAATCTTGTAAGCCTCCGATTTTCCTGAATCCAGTTTAAAAGCATAATCGAAGGAGCTCGCATTACTCAAAGATAATATATACCCCGCTGGCTTTTCCGCAAAAGTTTCAAGCCCGAGACAACGCGGCTCTCCGCTCGAAATTCACGAGTCAGCCGACAAGAAAAAGGCAATTTCCATATAAACCATATGCAAAGAAAGCAGGCGCGAGTCCGCCGCTCTCGGGAGGGTTAAGGAGATATCTCTTGCGGACGGGGAAAAAGCAGCCCCGGAGCGCTTCTTCCTCGAAGCGCTCGAGCCAAGGAGGAGCAAGATCGAGAAGATCCTGCCGCGGTATGCGCCGGCATGCCCGATTCCGCCCAAGACCGGTATTTAGACGTAGCCGTCGCCGAGAATTAATTTCTAAGCTTTTTTCCTCGGCGTATCGCCGGTAGTCGTCAGCCTTCTACATCCTTCAATTTTCGCTTACACAATCTATCTTTCATTTTATGTTTATTCAGTAGGTGTAATTAAGCCCGCCGTTATTTTCGTTCGGACGAGTGCATTCTTGCAGATAGCATACAATCGTCATTATGCAGATGCGGCCGCGAGGAAAGTTTAGAGTAATAACGCTTTAACCGTCTGTCAGGCTTTGCGTATAAATATTTCGTAATAATTTTTCAGATTTACCGCGATAAAAATTGAAAAAACGAAGAAAATATTTAAGTCATCCGGCGGAACAAGAATGATAACCGCGTCTTACCGTGCGATCTGGGCGTCTCGCTCGTTTGCCCATCTCATTAAGCAGCCCCCGTCGATAAATATTAGCGCGGCGGCGTTGGGGCCATATCGTTCCGTCTGATCGAAGGGGCGCGTCCGTATACCGGCGCACAATCGAGCGGATGTCGCGGTCAATGGGAGAGCCGGACACAAAGGACGGGCCCAGCTCTCGTTCTTTATTATCGGCGCGGCTGGGCACGAGGGTTGTTGTCGCTGCTGCTGCTGTGGTCGCGGCCCCACAGCAGAGCTAACGTTATTAATGCTTTCGAACCTATATCGATGGCAGATTATTTGCGGGATGGGTTTTCCTCAATGGCTGCTGGCACAAGGCTGCCGAGAGGAAATTGCGGTTTGCTAATGCTTTCTGGGCTTTCAAGGATGTGGGATTTCATCTTTATTTATGACGCTATTCTAGAGTTGAGTAAGTTTATTCTTATCCTTGGGAGTTGCATTTAGACGAAGCGATCAAAGTGTATTTATACATCACGCAGTGAGATTGAACCTCTTTGTATCATAGGTAAAATTTTAGTACCGCGACAGTGAAATATGCAAATAAGCCAAAGAAGAAACTTAGTAGGCCGCATAAATTAAGTAGAAGGAAATATCCTTTGATCCAGTACATAATAATTGCAGCAATTGGCCAACGACGCCGGGGTCTCGAAACTGGCTAATTCCAAAATTGCAGCTCAGAATACAAGCTCCCCTTATCGAACCTTTGCATCGTACGGCTAATCATATATGTATACATGCAACTATATCTCCCCGTTTATTTGTTTCGAAACGTTCCAAGGGGGATGTCGGGGTAAAAATTGACGGCCAGAGTATAATGACGTTTGACGTTTAACGAACCTCTTCGGGTATTTTAAAGTACCTTGTAATAAATGTTTTGCCCTCCTTGTTACAGGTAGGACGAAGCATGGTATGATAAGAGAGTACCGCCTTAGCAGCCAGGATCAGGATGAAGAAGATGAAGCATGTGAGCGTGCTGGTGGTGGTGTGCTGTCTGGTGGTGGCCGCCTGTCAGGCCCTGGGTCCGCAGCAGGAGGACGACCTCGTCTTCGACGACGCGGCCGAGGAGAGCTCGTCCTCTGGCCTCCCCGAGGTCACCTCCACCGCCTCCTCCTCCCAGCAGCAGCAGCAGCAGCAGCAGCAGCCGCGCAAGAAGTGGCAGCGCGTCGAGAAACTCCTGGGCATGGCCGACCTCGTCGCCTCCGTCGGCCACGTCTTCAAGATTCACGTGCCTAAGCAGGCCTTCTCTGGCAGCATCGACTACTACGAGGTAATGTCTAAACAAACTTTGAAATTCTTCGACAAAGCTCTTGGATTAATGGGGAATTTAGCAAAGAATTCAAGCGAAAAAGTAGCTAAAGCTAGTTTTTGTACCCCTGCCAAAAGCCCTGTTGATTCAGCTCTCCAAGATTTCCGGCAGCAACATAGCAAAGCACTTACCGGGGCTCCCGGTCGACTTTTCAAATTTCGTGAAACGAGGCGCGTCTATTCTAAACCCCCGGACGGACAAGGGAAGTTTGCGGCCCTCCTCTCTCTGTATTTCGCCTAAGCGGCGAAATTTATACGTGCCCGCCGCCGTCAAAAGTAACTATTTCCATCAGAGAGCGTCGTCCTCTCTCGATTTTTCCCTCAAGCGCGATAGTTTACAGGCCGTCTGGACGCCTGCCAGACAGCTACTTCATTGTCGGGGCACGCGACGATTCCGCCTTTCCTCGTTTTTTTTTTTTTTTTTTCACCCCGCTTCATCTACTCCCAGGCCTCGTATGACGCCGAGCGCAGGGACTGTATTTCTTCCCTTCCCTTCCCTTCCCTTCCTTAAGTTCGTCTGGCTCCTTCCTTCAAAGTCGGACGGTCTGAAAAGTTATCGAAGTAGATACAGATGGCCTTTAAAAATAGCCTAAAAAAATATTCTCGGTTATCTTTCCAAAAGTTAATACGAGAAGTAATAATGCTACTGTACGAAATCTAAAATTATACTTTCTAAAATGAACGAACATTTAACGACTTTCCCCGCGACTGTGTACGCCGCTAGAAAAATAGGGGGTTTCATCGAGATAAAGGACGGCTGTTTCTGCCGCTCGTGTCCAGTGCTTTTTTGGCAAGCGTCGCGATACACCTCAGCCTCGCGCGAGGAATTTTAATGCGCCGGAAGTCGGCCGCGTACACACGCCGACCGGGAATCTCGTTGCGCGAGATGCGTCCGCGTCGGATTACGTTTTCTTAATGCCGCCCGGAGCTTTTTTAAATCCTTCTGAGCTCCTGTAAAGTCTGATGATGCGTATCGCCAAGAATTTTACGATTTACAAGCCGAGTTATTATTCACTTGCGTTGAATCTCATATTGCAATAGCATATGAGTTTTAAAAAGTTTTCAAGTTAAATTTTTTAATTGTCAAAACGTAAAATTAGTTACTCGAAAAATGGAGGGCTGCATTTCATTTCATTTTTCTCTTACAAAAGCGTCCTCAAGATTAATTATTCAATGGTTCATTAATATTTCTATGAAATTTTTTACTGCACTTGAATCCATTCAAGTGACAGCGCGATTATTAATTTAATGAACGGTAAAGTTTTTACAGACACTTGAAAAACGATTTTTCATAAAATTTTATCGAACAATACAAAATACTAAAAAGGTCAATATCAGAAATTCCTTACGTTACGTGGTAACGCTTAAGCTGAATTTTTTTTTGTTCAAGAGACAATACAATTTTTCTCATTCTGTAGAGATATACTATAAAAGTCTACTAATTATTATAATAAAATATCGAATACAGCAAAAAAAGAAAGTTCAAAAGCCAAGTTATTTTGGAGCATCTTCGAAATAACTCGTCGTTTCTCAAAACGTACAGTAACGTAAAATTTACGGAAATACCTCAATAACCGTTCGTTTTCTTGTGTTTGATGACTTTCCGAGAGGGAGAAACTTGAACAACGCTCGCATTATCACTATAAATAGAAGTCGTATTCGTTTGCGAACAAAGCGAAACTTAAGACCAAACAGAAGTACGCGACGTGGTATGTTGCGCGCTTGAGAAAGACTCGACAATTACGCTTTCAACGCCTTTCTAAATTTAGAACAAGTTTAAATTAATAAATTGCGAGGTGTACATCATTTTATTGGTTATAAAATGCTCGATTGAATTTAGTTGATAGGTGTGTGTCTTTGATTTTCTTCAATCAAGAGGACTTTTTCATCGAAAAGTCAAATTTTCAATAAACAAACTACACTTTTGCCATTTATTATTTTATTTAAAAATCTGAATTGAAAGTCGAGAATATTCAATTAAATTTTTTTGTCTTTGACCTGAAAAATTTCTTAAAATAAAAATTCTTTTTAGAAATTTTACCCTTTTCTATCTATAAAAATGACCTATTTCCATTCTTCTGATCTGAACTTGCATTTACACAGCAATTTTATTTAATATTCACTAGAAATTGGGGCGCAACTCCTAGACTTTCTATAAATGCAAAGTTAATTTCGCGTTGACGACGTAAATATATAGCGTCCCATCATTACAGCTTTACATAATACACTTAACCTTTGAGGTACTCATTAACAGTAGCCATTAATTAAAGCAATCGCTTAATACGAGCCAGCCACATCATTATCGAATTGACTTTTCGCGCGGCAACCTCAATTTAAGTTTCGACGAGAAAGCTGAAAGGCCTAAAATATAAACCGAAATTCAAAATAATTGCAGGCGAAGGGAAACAATGGCAAGAGCCTGTCGCACTGGCTGCGCTGGGACGAGCCCGCGGCTGCTCTCTTCGGCGTTCCGTCCCGCAAGGACGTGGGTCGTCACCGAGTGACCATCAAGGCTTACGGAAAGTACGGGGACGTGGCCCAGGACTCGTTCATCATCCACGTAGTGCCCGAGAAGCACGAGCACTTCAAGCACAAGGATGGAAAGGTACACCTTTTTCCCACCGATAGCTCAAGTCGAATTCTTTCTCCGCGGCTAATGGCTTCTTTCCGCTCTTTCCAGAAACGCTGCCGAGAGGACCAGGACCGCACGATGCTGACGATCCTGATAGACGCGAGGTACGACAGCCTGAAGCCGAGCGCTAAGGTCAACGCGCTCGAGAACCTCGCCGGATTCCTCGGCCTCGCCACGGTACGTATATGTCCGTTATGAGAATCCGCATTGTTCCCGGGAGGGGGACTTTTATCGACCGCTCCTTTATTTCCACGCACAGCTTTCCCGATGTGTCTCGCCTGCTTAATTAAGAGCTCAGCTGTAACGGAGACCGCCAATCGAGAGTTTAGCTTTTTAACTCGGTCTAATGTTTAGATTAGGCGGCCAAGCAATCAACCGCCACCAGAGTCCATTCCTCTGGAATAGTTAATGGACTTTTATGGAGAAATTTCTAGATATAATAACGCTCACGCGTTTTACCAGTGAATCTTTGCTTTCTCGAGCGAAATTTCATCTCGGTTGAAATGAGAACACAGCGACCGATGCATTATTTATACTACAATTGGAAATCGCGCTCAAATAATTTTCTCTTCTAACGTCGGAAACTAATGAAGAGTATAGCAGTAAGAAAAACATTCGCCGGGATATTAGATTTCACCGAGAAACGTTTTCATATCTCGCGATTTATTGGTCTAGACGACCTGCAGACTACTCCGTCTTTCTCTAGAAACGGCCCAATTGCTCCCATTTAATACATCCAGTTCCAAGCCATCGCCTAAACAGACGACAAAACGAACGAAAGGAGACTAAAGTGGAGGCCTTATGCATCATCCTAATGCGTCTGCACTTTAATTCGTTCAACTAGCACTTAACCAGGAATGCAAATAAACGGCGAAGCGTGAGATTAATTCATCGCGAGATATACACGTATTCGCGTAAATTACCGGATCAACTTTACCGAGTCAGTGCATAATCTATATAAATCTCCATTAACCGCACCCCGAAAAAAGAGCCCTCATCGCCTATGTACATAAATTTCTCAGGCGCGATAAGCACATAAACGAACGACCCCATCTTATCTCCATCATCTGAAAGCCCCAATAATCCACGGACGATCTCCCTGAATTCAACGTATACTTTGCCAGTAAATGACTGAGCGAGCTTTTCTTTTCGCAGAGCTCGCTCTCGATCCAGCCGGAGCCCGGGAAGGAAAGCTCGTCGAGCAACGTCGGCTCGCCGGTGGTGCTCTCTGGACCGGGAAATGTCGGTCGGCGCCGGGAGAAGCACTCGAGCATCATCCAGTGGCAGGTGAGTCCTTGAATTCGCTTGCTAATTGAGCGCGGAGATCTGTAATAACTAGGCCTTTGCCGTTTTCTTCTTTTTATTTATTTTTTTTTTTTTTTTTTTTTTTTTTTTTGCGACACGATGGGAATGGGATTGCCGGGCGTTATTGTTGCCAGTTGGAAAATCTTTGTGCCGCATTGGGAGTCTTATATTCAGCTTGCCTCTTATTGAGATTTGTGGAGCGGCTTTTCTCGGGCCTTTTTTGCTACGCCGAGAAATGTGTCTCTTGAGTATTGAGGGCAGTAATAACTTTCTTTCCAGGCTTAAGGGGACTGAATATGTAATATTTTTAATGGATTTTTCTGCTCGGAGGGTAAATGGGAATAGTATTTGTCTTTAGTTAAATGCATTCGAGTTATTGAAAAAATGAAAAGTATATTTGACTGGATAAACTGTACAGGTCGGCTGCGACGGTCACTTCTGGCCCCACCAAATCGACACGATCAAGCTGATCCCGGAGCAGGCCAAGGACGGCACGCTGTCGGAGGTGACGATGCTCCCGGTGTACCAGTGGCGAGTGCGCAGCGAGTCGACGGAATACGCGAGGAATCGGCGCGACACCGCCGGATCCGGTGACGACCTGCTGCCCGACGAGGAGGACGACGAGTACGAGGAGGGCGACTACGACGACGACGAGTACGACGGCAACGAGGGCATCACCGAGTCGCCGCAGGAGCCCAAGCAGAAGCCCGTCATCTACCCAGCCAGCGGCACAATCGGCGGCGGAGCCATCGTCGACGAGCATCCGCACAGGCACCACCACGGCGACAACATCGCGGGCATCGGCGCCGGTCTCAATGTAAGTTTCCTAAGAGATCATGAATCAACGAATTTTACGAGTTACTCAAACCATGATAAATCTTGTGCTAGACCGAAGATGAATTCTTCTGGGGAAATAACAATGAGAACCTTAACAATGCTCTTTTCAATTCAACCACTGCATCTACACCGACGCCGATAACCTCTCCTTCCGTAAGTTCTTTCAATCTTTGCAAAAATCATTTCTGGTTGTTTGATAGCTACCTACACAGATGGCTTGCGATGATCATTGTGCTCGTTGAATTTTAACGAGCAATATGTTCATCGACTTTGTATGTATTATAATCGCCGCATAGACAACTCTAAAGTCTTTCTAAATGCTTTTGAAAATACTCGTAAGTGCTAATTCCTATTAGTTTCTATCTGTAATAAGCTTAACTTAACGCTGAACCATGTGGGTTGAATTACCTAATGATTCGTGTATCCACTGTAAAAAATAAATTCTTAATACTTAATACTAGACATACCCCGAGAAAAACTAAAGTTTTTTAATAAAAAGGATAAGGGTTGTTGTACATAGTTTACTTTTTTTAACGTATATAATGCACATTCTAATTTCTATCAAGGTTAAAGTATACTTAAAAAATTAGAAATAAAATTTATTTACTTAATTAAGAGTTATTACCATATCTTCGTATCTCTTTCATAACATAATTGCTGTTTTATATTTACCGAAAAATTGCTTTCTGTATAATTAAAGCTATTTCCATTCATTCCATTGAAGCTTTTCTCGGCGTACAAAAAATAAATAAGCAAAACTTCCAAAATTGTAACTAACAATAATTTCTGGCAAACACGGCATCTACTAACCATTTCGCAGACAATAGCCGTTACGATACCGCCAACAACAAGCACGACAACAACAACAACAACAACCACCGAACCTCCAACAACACCATTCTCAACAACAACCGTATCAACAACCTCGAGCACCACCACGACCACTACAACAGAGCAACCACCACCTAGTCCAACGACAGAGAGCACTACCACCAGTACAACAACGACTCAAGCTCCGTCCAGTGGCACTATCGAAACTTTGACTTCAGAGACTTCTACGACGACATTGACAAACTTGACGCAGGTCAGCGGCCAGTCGTCGCCGACGAGCAACGTCACCACAGACTCGCTCACAGAGGACAACGAAGAGCCGCTTACTACCGAAAAAGAACCCTTCGAAGAAGACGTAGACGAGGACGAGACCGAAACCGACATGACGACTACTTTGCAATCGAACGTCTTCCCTGCTGCCTCGGAATCGACGGTCGCGGCCAGTAATGGGCTGTCGACGACGACGACGACGACAACGACGAGCCCAGCGAGTGGAAGCGTCGTCGAGGTGGCGGCTACTGCGGAGCCGAATGCTACATCGACTTTCTCTGTAAATGCGACCGCGGACGAGGTAATGCTTATTTGCAAGCTTCGCTTTGAGGCGCGCGCGATCACAAAATCGCTTTATTTCTTCTGTACAGTACAATCGGCTTTTATTTTAAGCTTTTTCACACACAGTACTTTGTTTATATAGACACGGCGCAAGAATTATGAGCACGCGCCAATTCATTATCGCACGCGATCGGCACGCTTTGCTAGCGCAATAATACATGCAGAAACTCAAAATTTTTAAACATCTTCACCTTGGATTATTTGCGAGCATTTTTAGGAAACACTCTTTTAGATTATTTGGAAACGACAGATTTTGAGTTATTGTATTATTGCACCAACAATGCGAATCTGTACACTGGCTTTTTATATCCTCGCGATAGAAACTCATTGCACATTGCGTTCACACACCTTCTCGCGCCTTAAATTTATACACCCGTTACCTTTATGTACCTTTTGTCTTGCGTTGTACAATTTTTAATGTCCCATGACGTATTTTATGTTTCTACAGGTTCATTTTTCAGTTTTAAGTATTCAAAACTTTATTTTATTGTACACACGTGACTTAGAATTCTTAGGGGAATAAAAAAAATTCTATTTTTTTCATGTTCATTTTTTTTACGATAGAACACGGAAACACCTTTGCCCACAAGGGAAGCTCCCATTTCCCCGTCAAGTACGTTTACTTTGGGCACGTGGAGTGATAATTCAACAGAGAGGGTTCCTAGTGAGCCCCTCGATCCTTATGACAGCATGAACGTCCCTGTCTACAGTTCTACACCAAGCACAACGACAAGGTACTTTAACTTTTCTTCTTCTTCTTCTTCTTCTTCTTCTTCTTATTATTATTATTATTATTATTATTATTGTAAGCATTCATGAATTTGAATCAAGTCCGACTGTAATAATAAAAAAAACAACCTTATAAATATTTTTTAGCACAACAACTGAAGCTACTACAACAACCACGACTACTACGACCACACCAGTTCCTCCGACAACGCCTTCTACCACTACTACGACTACAACAGAGCCAACTACTCCGACTACACCAGAGCCAACAGTGCCAAGCACTACACCATCTACGACTACAACTACTACAACAGAACCAACTACAACTACAACAACGACTCAATCGACGACGACCACTACAACCGAAAGATTCGATGTATATGGCTCACGCAATCTCCGACCTCAATTAGACAAGAGACTAAAGAAGCTCTCGATCATGCAGGGTAAAGTGCTTAGCTACACAATTCCTGATAACACATTCAGTGATCCTGAAGATGGAAATACGAAACAGTTGCGACTTCGCCTTTATGAAAAGGGGGCGCCAATCAAGCCTACGTACTGGCTTCAATTTAACGAAGCAACCCAAGAGGTTTATGGACTGTGAGCATACTTTTATCAAGAAAATCATCATACTCTAGCGATTTTAGATTCTTATAATAATGAACTATGAATTATTTTATATTTTAGGCCACTTGAAGATCAGTACGGAAACTATCTTTTCGAAGTAGTAGCTACGGATAGCGAAGGCGAGACTGCAAGCGACAGGCTCGATATCATTGTTCAGCAGCACAAACAAAGTCGTGCAGTCAATCATGAATTCCACATTTATTTGAAAATTGAAAAGAGGAGCGAGTTCCCGACAAACGTTGATTGGGAACTTAAGGTTAGCGTAATTAAACACCTTTTATTTAGTTAAATTGATCAAGTATTGTAGTTTAATAATATATTTTATTCGATTTCAGGTGATGCGTGCTTTGGCTGAATTGTACGGCGATAATGACTTAAGTTACATTACCGTTCGGTCTATCGATATTGATCACGACCAAGCAATTTACACTTGGACGAATGACAGTTTAGTAAGATCAAGCACTTGTCCTCAGGAAGATATTGACAAACTGTATCAGGTTCTCGTCTCCGATGAAAAATCTGAAGAGCCCAGTGAAGGTCTAATTCGCGTATTGGGTCCCGAAATAAAACCTAAACGCGTTGTGTACCAAGGTTTGCAACAATGCCAGCAGACGAAAGAAACTCAAGTGAACAAATATCCTGTACCTCGAAACCAAATCGATCAATTGAATGCAACTGTGGGTCAACTGTTTGTTTATACAGTACCAAAGGTAAACAATCCTAAAACATAAAATAATACAAATATAGAACATTTCCGTGTAGCAAAATCCATTATTTTTACTTTTTTTTCAGGATACGTTCTTCGATGAAGAGGACGGCGATACGAGAAGTATGAAAGCATCTTTATTGACTGCCAATAGAACTGAAATTCCATCAACGGACTGGTTACAATTCGATAGTAGCAACCAAGAATTTTATGGCGTGCCTTTAAAACACGATGTCGGACGTAAAACGTATCAACTAGTCGTTAAAGATAGAGAAGGTATGCATAATTTTTACTCAACTTATCTGTTCAATTTTTTCATTCTTTAATGAATAAAATCATTTTAAATCTTTCTTTGATAAAAAAAGTTCTGTTTAAAAAAATCTACTACCAATATTCTGTTTTCGAAAATAGTTTCTTAAGATGCAAATGATTTCTTAATATAATGTTGGAATGTCATCAAAAAGTGTTTTTATCACAAGTGCAAAAAAACGTTGGAAAATTAAAAATATAGTTTATCGTTCTCACTTATTTTTATATATTCTTATCATAAGCAAATAAATCATTGCATCAATGAATTACATTTTTTTTTAATCGCCTTTTTGTTTTAAATAAATTGAAATAAATTTTCCAATAACTTGAAATTGAATGCGACTAAAATTTGCTTAAATTCAGTGTCTAAAAAACATTATGTTATAGGACTGGAAGCAACCGACAGTCTAGTCGCTGAGGTGCACCCAGCGCCAATGGTACGTCACGTTGTCGAGATTTCAATGACGCTCAACATGGCCTATGAATCATTCGTTCACTCGACCTTGAAAAAGCGCGAGTTTATACAGAAGCTTCAGAAACTATATGGCGACAAAAACGCGAGCGCCATCTCACTTCTCTCGATTACCGGTAATCGTGACACGACTACTGTCACCTGGAGAAACCTCACCTTGCCTACATACCACTGTCCGCACGATGAAATAACGCGATTACGTCGAGTTCTTGTCAACGATAACAAGAGCTTCACCGACGAACTCAACCGCGAGTTTAACAGCAACAGTCAGCAACCGGAGTTTGCCGTCATCCAGATAACTGTGTCGCAGATGGGCGCTTGTCAAGACTTTGCGGTTGTGGGACCATATCCGGATATGCCACCAGTAGATGACTCGACGTCCGTTGGGGCAAGCCACGACGATTACTTAATTACGTTTGTGTTGCCGGCAATTATCATTGCCGCAATGCTCATACTCGCAGGAATAATTGCTTGCATTCTGTACAAGAGAAGGAGAAGTGGAAAGATGAGTGTCAGCGAGAAGGACGATGAAAGACAGAGCTTCCGTAGTAAAGGTATTCCTGTGATCTTCCAAGATGAACTGGATGAAAAACCAGATCCAGGTATTTACTCTCTCAAAATATTTTATACATATATTATTTTTAGGTTACGTGCTGTATACATATCTAAATTGATTTTGCTAAACAACGAAAATCTAATAACTTCGTTTTTCAGGTAACAAGTCTCCCATAATTCTGAAAGAAGAAAAGCCACCTCTACCGCCTCCCGAATATCAGCGACAAGAGGATGGCGCTGACATTCCCATGTTGGCAAAGGAAAACTCCGAGGAACCGTATCAACCACCTCCTCCGTTCGCGACAAATCGTGACAACAATCGCCAGAATAGACCAAAGCCGACGCCAACGTACAGAAAGCCACCGCCGTACGTGCCACCCTAACATAGCAATTACAGCCAGATCGCCGCCGCCGCCGCAGCAGTAGCCGCGAATAACATGACGGTGCACTCGCCCACGCGCAAGTATATGCTCGCGATGCTCGGCGATTCGCCGAACCACGTGCAACATCAAACCGCTTCTGCTACGACAATTGTGGCGGCGCGATTCAAGGGACAGCTTAACAATGGCTTCTGCGAGCCTCGCCTTGTCCGATAATAGGCTCTCACGCGCGTTTTTAACATTTATATTACTCTCGCCTAGTGCTCGAGCGGAGCGAATCTCGAGCGTTCGGCGAGTATCATTTTTCTTTTTCTTTTTCTCTCTGATTACGTTATTAAAGCGAGTTTACTTAATGACAAAGATAATTTTATGCAAGTGACTAACTCATGAGAATTTTATGTTTTTATAATGCTCGAGTAAATTATTTCGATTATTCAAACAAAATGGCTTTTACGTAAATTGGGCTCTCGCGCGACCTTTTATTCTTGCCGAGAGGGAGGAAATTCGCATTTTAGATGCGCACGCTAAAGCGTAAAATGCGAATAATTACACCATTGTGAGCAAACTATCACGTGTACTCTCTGTACAAGTACATGTGACTACGTTTTTTCACCAAAAAATAAATTGTATTTAATTCAGTTTTACCAAAATACGTACCAAGTGCGTGGTTTTTATTGCAGTTTTTATTGAGTTAAGAACTCGTTTTTTTTTTTAAATTGCATGAGAGCCTACTAAAACGTTTTTATAAAAATGTCGGATGATCTGTCAAACGTACATTAAATATACTCTTTTGACGTGAAGATACGCACACATATTACAAAGTAAAAAAGAAGAAAAAATCTTATTGAAACTTGTCGATCACGCGTTGCCTTTCGTAACGAACTCCGCGTTTAACGTAGAAAAAATGAAATCCATTGCTCTCATATCGAGACTCGTGTATCGAAGAAATTAAAGAATTCATAGAAAAATCCAAAAAAAGTAGAAGAAATCGAAAGGGTGGCAAATGAGAAAAGAAAAGGGTAACGAAAAGATTATATCAAATCCAACGATACTCAAAAAAAAAAAAAAAAAAAAAAAAAAAAATTCACAGTAATCAGTGCCATTTTATTAAGCAATAAGCCTAATCGCAAAAACAGATTTTTTTACATGTGGGTTTTTTACACTAATTTCTTTGAACTGTCCGATGAAGAATTTTTTTCTTCGAGTCTCCGTAATAATTTAGACTGTAATGTACTTTTCATCAAAGACAAACAACACTGCCAGAATAGAGAAATGATTTTCGTTCATTCCTCAACACATAGTGTCGAGATTCCAAATGAAGCAAACGAACATTCAAACTGCTTAATAAAAGATTATCAATGCTTCCATTGGCATATAAAATAACAATATATGAAAGTGTATCAAGTAATACGAATATTCTTTACTTACGAGCAATCACGCATAGTCACAAATGTATATTCAGTAGGTGTAACATCAAATGCAGTTGAATTCAACGTAAAATTAGATTTTATTTGATACATCCTCTTAAGAATACATATTTAATAAAGATTTTTGATGCGTAAATTAATAATCTTTCATAAATGGTTACATTTATAATAGCCTTATTTAATTGTACTGCCACATCAGTTACGAAGCATTTATGTATTTAAAAAATTTATTCAAAATAATTTTATAACATTTTATTTTGAATACTTGTAAGTTCGATGTACTTTCTTGTTCTTAATATTTTATCGATTACACGCTGAATCTTGAAATATCTACTTGAAATAGCATCGAGAGCTTTAATTACACACTTGTAAACTAACGCGCATTTTTAATTGCAAAAATATTTAATTTTAGAATTTACACACCTAGTTACCAAGCCAAAACTTGACTAATATTGTACGACATGAAGAGAGGAAGAAAGAGGGATAAAGAAGCAAGCGTTAAAGTGCTTGACTAATTTATAAACAGGCCGTATTATAACTGTACATCGTGTTTATTAAATTTTTTTGACAACTTTTTATTATCATTGTATAAATATATACAAGCGAGATCGAAAAATAAAAGAAAAAACGAATTTTTTGCCTCTCATTAGATCAGCGGTAATCCGAGGCATCGCATTGATTTACTTACGCGTGACGTTTAACAACTTTACAATTCGATATTTTTAAAAAGTAAGAAAAAGTCGATAATAATTATGTAGATGATGCGCAAGGAAACGTGCGAATGAAGACAATTTTTGTTTGTCTTGTAGTATACGTGAAAGAATAAGGAATAAAACGAAGGTTATTAAAGCGAATGTTTGGTATGTCAGTTTACAAAAGAATGGAAAAAGCTAGTTTTTAAAGTATAAAGGCAACGCACTAATGTTAAATTGCGTTGTTACGTAATTTTTAGAAATTAAGTCTACCAACGATTACGAATGGATATAAAAATGTGTCGCATTCGATGGCTAAATTTATATAAACGACAGTGTATCGTCCTTGCTTGATCTTTTTCATCGACATCGACGGTCTCGAATTTTTGGCTCAGCGAATCACGTTAAAAACTGTGTAAAAGAAAAAAAGAATGTTCCTTGTTGTTTTCTTCGAGCGAAAGTCGATTGTAGCTTTCTACGACTATGATATACTATAAGATGTCGATGTTACGAAGTTGAGTAAACTGTCGATAACTTTTTTATACTGAAACTATTAAAAGTAATATATTATTAATAATGTTTGATTTTACTTTAACATTAATTTCTCGATTATTGCGATTTTTATTGATTATATTAGTGTATAATGAACTAAAAGGTGATTGGGCCACCTTGATTTATACTTAAATGTATTGTGAAGCTCGAGACAATGCGTTTTTTGCGATTTACAATAAAAAGAAAATTTAAGAAAAATGAAAAACAAACATTGTATACTTAACATCAATTCTCTCATATCACGCTTATCTCATATCGTTGCTCAGTGCGTATCCGTCAGATGCTGCCAGACAAACAATTTGTATCATATACGTGTGTACGATATATATATTAAAGCTAGTTGGAGATAAAAGCTAAAAAGAGATAAGGAAGTTTCTGAAAATTCTACAAGGGACCGAAGTAGAGGCAGAACCGATCGTTTCGATCGATAAAACCAGTAGACGTCGGCTATAAGGGGTACAATTTTTCGTAGGGAAAGAAGAAACGATAGCAAAGCGGTAAAATTATTTTTTACTTGTATTAGTGGTTAACAAATCGAAACGGGGAGTGACATTGGATTTGTACAAAAATTTTTGATCAGTAGTCGAAAACATATTTCATTAAGTAAGTTTTAAAACTTGGAAAAATTCTTCATTTAAAGGTTCTACTCGCATAGTTAAATATTTTATATTTTTTACAAGTTTTATCTTACTATATCGTAATTGTAAATTCCGTTAAATGCACTTGCAGAGCTTCAACTTCCATTCTGAATTCGCTCCCCGAGATAGGAAAATGAAATTAGAAGACATACTGTGTCTGTGTGAAATGAAAAAAAAGAAAAAAGAATGAGGGAATAGTCGTCACTTTACGCATCAATGCCGCGATCGAGCATTCAAAGTTCCAATGATATAACGATAAAGAGTATGAAAGGGAAGAGCGCATTTTAATCGTCTGGAATTTCAAGATTATTTTTACTTGTTGTAAACCATAACGCTTCATTAATGTCGCATAACTCGTAACAAGCATACTCATGTGCACATACAAAAAAACGTTACACACACGATACACAAGTACACGTATACAGAAACACGTCGGTACTCGTGGAAGGTACCTGAAAATTATATATAAATATATAAATATATGTACACACACCGAGCCCTTTTTTCCCTCGAGGCATGCGGGGCGCAACCTATCGGTGAGGATGTATGAAAATTAGTATATATACTTATTTACGAATATGTATAATTGAGCAGAATTTAATAACACGTTTCAAGAAAATGAGTAGTACTAAAGCACTGAATATCTGTTGTTTACTCTGACTCCACAAACCTTATATGTTCTTCCTTAAATTTATCAAGAAACACTCGATGTTAATGTTTTCGCAAAATCATTTCGCAATTTAAGGTCAAATTTATTATTTTAATATTTTAATGTATAATAATAAATTATGCTATATGGGCCTCGTCCGGATGGAGCATATTATAAAATCCATCCGGACGAGGCCCTAAGCATAATTGATA
>JAWWEO010000036.1:6718216-6737380 GCA_035582975.1 Ormyrus labotus
GATCGAACTTCACTTGGTAAGTTCGTTTAATCTATCAATTATGCTTAGGGCCTCGTCCGGATGGATTTTATAATATGCTCCATCCGGACGAGGCCCATATAGCATAATTGCGATCGAACTTCACTTGGTAAGTTCGTTTAATCTATCAAATTCCGGTGAATTATACATACTTACAAACATGATTTATTGCCAGGATATTGTAACTTTATGCGGTACCGATTGGTCAGGTCTGTAGAGCCTTGCGTATCCGTATCGATCCTCGAGACTCTATATCGATATGTTGTCAGTAATATATGAAAAAATGAATAAAAGGAAAAATGTGTTGACGAGAACTAGATCTGACAAGCATATATTCGACATGTGTATAAGAATAAGAGTTAATAAAGTCATTTTAGGGTAAAAAGTGCTTTTTTTTCATTGCTATCTCGTGCATGAAGTTTGTCTTATTTTAGAAAATTTTAGTTTATTTTATCATTTTATTATTTTATAATCCAGTAGATAGTAGTAATACTTTTGAACCCAATAAATTTAAGATAAATACTATCTCGGTATTATTTAAAATTTATCGTTTGCAAAATTATTATATTCTTTCTTATTTACGAGTCAGCAAGTTTTACCTCATCTGTCACATTAAACTCTTGACAAATACCCGGCGCAAGTAAAATTTCCAAAACAAAAAATGTCCCTTTTACTCAGCGCCAAAAGTCGCGACCTTACTCAAGCCGATTTTTTGCCTCCTCAGCGAAATCTCTCCTCCAAGTCGGCCAGACACTAAGCGGCGCATAAATTACAGCGCAGCATCGCGCGTGCGAGAGGTAATAAAAAAAAGGAGATCGCCGCTGAAAAAGGAAGTCCGCCAGCCTTCGCAGAAGCGCCTTTTAAGTTGAGGGAGGAAACCGGTCGCCGGCGAAACAGGTTTTACTTCTCGCCTTGTGCCGCGCACATGCGAGGATCGCTTTGAGCCGAGGAATCGAGCCCCCACAAGCTCCGCGATCCGAGGATTCGCTCGAGCGTCAGCTAAAGCGCTTACTTTTTCTCGAGCCACGTTCGAAAGAACTTTCGAAACTTTAATTTGCCGACTTTTTTTAAATTTTAATATTTTGAAAAAAAAAAAAAAAAAAAAGATATAATAAGTGTAACTGAATTATTCAAGCATTATCCTATAGGTTTAATCAAAAGAGTTTAAAAAGATTCGACTAAAAGGAAGGGTCCGCTGTGAAAAATTTTACCTCTGCGCGCGTGTCTAAATTACGGCGGCAATTTCGCGGGGGAAAGAATTTTTAAATTGACTCGGATGTGCGATGGCGTAACCCCGAGCGGCTCCGACGCCGATGGTCTGCGAGCGTATAGGTCAACGCAGACCTATTAAAAGGGGCTCGCGCCTTTAGCTTTGCGACTGCCTTTCGCTAAATAGTTCTTTCAAAGAGGATGCTCCTTTCCGCTCGCATATTGTTGCTGCGCGGGCAAAATATTATTTTTCTTTTACGATTCCAGCGCGGAGTATGATATTATTGTGTAAAGATCTGGTGCAGGAAAAGTGAATTTTTTTGCATAGCTTAAAAAGTTTTACGATGTAAGCAGTATTCGTATGTAAGCAGAAACACGGACTCGAGATAACTTGATCGCAGAAAAGTTTTTCTTTTACCCCGGTTTTATTATTGCGAAGTGCTGCAGTCATTAAATACACAAAAGGATAATTTACATAGCAATGACTCCTACGTTCATTGTTTAAATTTTTAGCAGATAGCGCAATACTACAAAATGTCAAATAAATAATAGAACTATACACTTCCGGCAAAGCTCTTTTTTAAAAGGAAGAAAAAACTACATTTTCTTATCATTTTCGAAATCTTCATTATGCGTAAATAGAAAGAGGGAACTGCTTTTTCCCAGCCCAGGATATCACTCCTGGTTTTTCCTTGGCAAATCTTTCTCACAATTAGCCGGCAGAAAGAAACGATTCCTCCAACAATCGGGTGACGTTTGCAGCTTCTGCACACCTTCGGAAATCGTCGGCGAAGGCTTCGAGAGAGCGGCGCGCCGCATCAGAAGCACGTGACTCCGGAGCCGCAGACCTTTAAACTTGTCGCTCTCGCAGGCCGCCGATCGGAGCTACAGTCCGCGCCAAGAGTCTGCCGGCCGGAAAACTGCTTCTCTCGGAGGCAAAGGTTCGCGCTGCCAGTGACGTAAGGCTTTGGCGGAATTGATGGCTCCGAGTCTGGCGATAATAAGATTTCGATTTTTAATGGCTGCTTTCTTGGGTGCTGTTATACGAAGGGCGATTGATAATTACTGCTGGTTTTTGCTTAGATGGCATTTGAAATGGATTTCTTGTGCGGTCCACGCTTGGATTGCTTATTTTAATTAAAATGAGACTTGTTTTGATTTAAAAATATCCGTTTGGGAATCCTGAGGACTTTTTTAGTTTAATATATATTATTCAGTATCTAACGTAAATGCGTAGTAATTACTATATTTTGCAGTGGAAAATCGAATATACTAATCTTTTTTCAATGTTGCGAAAATTTAATTTTGCATAATAGAAAATACTTTAGATAAATGTAGCTCCTGAATTTCTTTTTTGTCAGATTTGACAGTGCAGCGTGAAATTTGTTCATTAAATTTTGAAATAATCCTATAATCAAAGTCCGATTGCAAAAAGCGCTATCGAACATTTAAAGAACCATTATTTTAATCAGTTCAAAGATAACCAGTATAATTCCTGTCAAGTTTACTTAAAAGTTTAATAATCGCAATAAAGTTATTAAAAATTTGATAAACTAGGAAAAATAAGTTTATTTATAAATAGCCTTGGCTTTTATCATTATCACCGTATACCACTAATTAAGCCAGACATTATACTATCAATTTTTGAAAAAACGTGCAATTAAAGTTTGTAAAAAATTTTTTAAACAATTAAATTGATGGTTTTGAATATGCATCTGATAAAAATTTAATACGCTTCACTAAACATGATAAAAAACTTTTTTTTTAAATCCTATGAATAAAGCACGGATCTCTCTACTCCTTAATTCTTTTGAAAGCAATAATTCGGAACGCGCCATTCAATGCAAACATCAAGTTTTAAAATTACACCGGCCGATGCCGCAATGACATAAATTAACTTTGCGCCAATTTTCCAAGGCAAACTCTATAGCATTTCCCGCGGCTTCCAAAGCCCGAAATTTCGCGGCGTCGAGTGAAAAAGAGGAGTCGAAAAATTGGCTCGCGTCACGCAACGGTCGGTTTTCGCACATGAGCACGAGCGCGCGTTCGAATGCAAAGTTTCCAGTCGGACTCTACCTCGACGATCGTCCGTCGTCGGCGGGCGAACGAACTTGTCGGGGGAGGGAGAGAAAGCCATGATGAGCGCGCGTCAGGCAGCGGCGCGCACGTGTAAATATTTACCGGCGCAGGCGCAGTCGCGCGCATCCAGCTTGCCGAGCGTTGTCACGTGACCCGTCCTTGGCGCAGCTATAAACGCCCGCGCGGCGGCCGGCCGGTCTTACAGTGCGTCCGACACTCCATAAAGTCACATCGACGTTGCCAGTCAGCCAGCTACAGCTTTTTTTCACTTTTCTACCTGAAATTCGACAGTGCAGTGACAGCCCGGTTGCTTCTCACCCTCGTGGAAGGAACTGAGTTTCGAGCGGCGACAGCAGCGAAAGCAAGACGAGTTTCCTTTTCGAACAAGGAGGTTTTCAGGTGGTCAAAACGAGCGGGAGCAAGCCGTACTCGGATCTAAACTTTGCGGACCTCAATTTCCTTTAAGTAGCCCCCGCGATGGCCGGCTTCTGGGAATGGGACTACTCCAGTCAGAATGGTGAGTACCTTGCTCTTTTTTCACACCGACAATCTAATTTACCGGGAGAAAGTTACTATTTTTCATATCTCCTGCATATTGATTTTTTCTTTTTCAATTAAAACAAGACGCGAGCGAACAATTCATTACTTATTTCATGCGATTAGTTTTAAGCTCTTTTCCTTTGATAACCTCTATATTTGAACGGAATATTTTTTAAACTTAATTTTTGCTTTTAAATTTTGACACCTGATACTCTTAATAGACAATCAAGTCATCCGACCCAAATAAGCAATTGCCTTTTTAAATTCGTTTTTACTAACGAGCTGTCAGACAAATGACAATTTTATCAAGTTTGATGCACTCGCATCCTATCCTCCCGTTGGAGAAGAAGCGAAAAGCGCGCGTTAATTAAATTTACTCCCTCTGGTCCCTGGAAAGGTCAACGGCCGAGGTGTCAGAATGAATTTTTTCTCTTGCTTCCGGTCTTTATTTTCGGACGAAGGCAGCTTCGTCCGTCATCCGTTCCCATCGATTTCTGGCCGATGCATAATATAAGACTTACTACGCTGACTGTTTGATTGGTTACGGCGGCGGTGCGCGGTGCGCGCTTAGAAAGTTTTCAGCAAGTTTCACCGCTGAATTGCGATGCTTTGGACTCTAATCGGTATATTTCGTCGGGATCGTTGAGCTATATATATCCGCGAAAGGGAAATTTTTCGTTCCTACGATTTTTCTTTCCGAAGAAAAATTTAACAGACCACTTTACATAATTGATTGTAATTGCTCGATTTACCAATAAGTCCGTTAAGGACGTGACACACTCCTCGAAATATGCTGAAAAAGCATTCATCATAATTTTTTGCAATTACCTCATTTCACAGTCAAGCGAGTCCGCGCAATAATGCGATATCAAGAGCATTTTCGTAGTTATTCACGCTTCATTGACAGACGTCCAGCGGAGCGCATAATTAAAATTATCAGCCGTGAACTTGAAGACTACCGTTCGCTGTTATTTCTCAAAACTATAGCGATACCGAGGAGGTGACAATTCCGTTGTATCATTATCTTTGTTATAACATTGTTATCAATTGGCTGTAAATCATTTCAATTCGAGCAGCTGCATTCCTGACTCGACGTTAAAAACTCTTATCGTTGCAGTCTTGCTGGAAAAGCCATCGGTTGCGCGACGAATTTCCTGGGCATTATCGGTAATTACCGCCTCTTTTCACGGAGCACACGATGATTTTCCAGTTTCCTTATCGAAGAGGAAAACTCAATGTTCGAGCTGGAATCCCACATTTGTAAAATTCATTTCATTACCTTCAATTACCGATGCAAAATGCGCTGGAAGGACATGCGATTGATGTTTAATAAATGTGAAAAAACTCGCATTGTTACTTTTATGTAACTTTGTGTCGGTGGTCTTTCATTAACTATAAAGATAATGGTCATTTTAAAGCGGGCTAAATAAAATTTCATTTATATAAATTTTGCTTCGAATGAGTTCGAGCATACCTTTCTCTGCAATTGATCAAAACCTGTGCCGTTTATTAGCTCTGCGAGCCTGTCCCCTACCCTAATGATCCACCCTCGATAATCGGCGGCGACTCGTCCCAGATTCAGAAAATCATCGCACAAAGCAGTCACGCGATTGTCTCTGTAATCTTGTATACAAAATGACTTGGCCCCGTCTCGGGGTGCAATTTCGAATTCCACAGGTGGCGGTGTGCGCCGCCGTCGCATCGATTTGTTTTTCTGGACGAGAGAGAGAGAGAGCTACGACCCCGAAACGGGCACAAGGCAGGGGCTGCACACTCCGCATGAATATTGTAGATAAACCGCGCTCGCCGGGGGTTACATGTATTTGCGTTCCGTTTCGTGCCCCCCTTTTTTCTTTCTCCGTTATATTCGCAGTCATCTCGTTAGAGAGGCCTTTCGTGAGCCAAAGCGCCTCTAAACTGTTTTACTGGGCCATTTAGCGTAATGAATAAACGCGCGCGGCTTTTTTTTAAATCTTTACTGCTCGGTTCGTGGAGGGGATAAATCTGGGGTGCACCCCATGCATCCGCTTGGGGAGTACACCCTGCTTCTGGAAACTTTCCCCCTACACTAATAAGCGGCTTCCGTTCTTTGTCGTGACCAAGAGGGATTTCCCGCTGCATATTTTTTCTTCTCCTTGCTCTTTGTTTCTCAAGTATTCTGGAAACAATTTTCAAATCTTCTTGGCACAATGTTCGAGAAATAAATTTTCGAAATTATAGCAGCTACTTATTTTAGGCTGTTTTTAGAAACTGTCAAAGGTACGTTGTAATATATATTTTATTGTACTTAAAAATAAATTCTTGTTCTTTTCGGAGAAGCGATCCCACTACGAATAAAAGCTTTACGATGCCTATACTTGAAACGTCTACAGGTAAAAAATTTATTGACAGTTTTTTTTTTATCAAGTTGAGAGCGTGTCATCTGCGACAGTCGAATAATTGGTTTTCGATTGAAGCCGTCCGGTGAAAAATTGAATTTTTAACGACAGTTTCGCTGCAATTCTTTTTTTAAATTTATGTCGTATAAATAGTAATACTCTTGCTTATTGTACATAAAAAGAGGGTATTTACTGCACGCATTTTATTCATAAGTTATCCAAGATAAAAAGACATCTTTTTTTAATAAAGGTCGATAGATTTTTTATTTTTATCGTGCCTAAAATTGGAGGAATTTTAGTAATAAAAAGCCATTCCTGTTTTACAGGGTACAAAATTGAAATGTAAAAATAATTTATTCAATTAAGTTTCCTTTAGATATTCTTGTTCTTCGCAGTTATACTTTTATTTAATTATTTTACGAGGGAATTGCAAAGTCATGCGAGTGAAAAAGTAGAAAAGTATTTCATGTTAGAAATTAATTTCAGTTGCATACTTTGTGCTATATTTATTTAAAATTGCTGTTTTATTAATTCCATTTATATTAAACGAGTATTAACACCAGTAGACATTTTATTAAAATTTTATTGTGAATTTGTTAATAATCAATTCTTACAATGCAGAAGTGCATCAGCGGAAGAAAAAACTGCTTACTAAATTGTTAAAGTTTCCAAACGAAAGCGATTCCAAACAGCATAAAATATTCAAGACTGCGAACGTAAACATTTTCCGTTTATTGCACGAGAGTGAATTGCTCAAGAGTAAAGAGCCACAGCCGCCGTTGCAACTGCAAGGAATTAGCGAGCCGAAAATCTAGTCGAAAAAATCGGCAGCTGGGGGGGTAACGATTTTAGCCCGCAACCCAATTTCTCGGGGGAAAAAGGAGCCGGCACGCTCGAAATCGATCCGCACGGAAGAAGCCGGAAACGCAAAGTGAAACTAAACTGGGTCTGCGTTCGGCGCCGCCGCTGCTTAGGCCTCGGCGTGTCGCCCGGGAGCGCATCGGCATCGATTCCCACCGGCTTGGCACCGAGCTGCACTGACTGCGATAAGCGCTAAGGGAAATCGCGGTCTCTCTTTTATATTAATGTACTGCCTTCTTTTTCGATCGGTCACCGCCTCAGGAATTTCGAAATATTCCTAATATATACGCGCCGCGTCTAAGCTAATTCTTTGAGCAGCTTCACTGTCATTTCTAAACATATAGAAAAACATCTCGATTTCTCGGCAGGTGAGAAACATCAAACAAGTCACGCAGCGCATGAAAAATTTCAAACATCCCGCAAGTGCCGTCACGAATCGGTCCACAGCTCTTTGTCCTCTACCCGCGCGATATTATTAAATACCTTAACCATAGCGAAAATCGGCTAATTAAAAGCACTGCGCTCGTTGCGCAACGCAGAGAGCACGCGACCAAATGCAAATTCGGTTTTTCAGTCTTACAGAACCTGAGCGAAACCGGTTCGGACCGGTTCCGCCGATAAAGTTGCGTCTCCGCGCCGATGCCTTGCCCTAGAACCATTGTAACCGCAGCCTACACGGGAGTCTATCTCGGCGAAAGTATGCTGCGTTCATTCGTTTCTACGTCTATTACAACCTGGAGCTTGACGCTCACTGGCTCGTAACGGTATTTATTGACTCGCCTTTGGCTCGAGGTGTCTGAACTCTCAAGACTCTTGGCTTTTCAAATTTTTCTCGGATTGATCGACCTGAAAAGCTCATGTTTTATGTATATAAAAGAAAAAAAAACAAATCCCCATTCGTCAGGTGGCTCTGCATTAATTTTCCGTTCGGTTTTATTCGTTGATTGCGTATGGCGTAAAGAGGAATTGATTAGATTGCGGGCTGTGAATTTTATCTCCAAGATCGCCTCGGTGCTTTATGCACTTCCTGTCGCGATTCTAATTTTACGCTCGGATGTGGATGATGTATCGCTGTTTTTTTTTCTCCGGGAAAACTCGTTTACCGCACGCTGTAAATCAGGGATCGTCTGAAATTTTATGAGGCTGCCGGTGAAACATTTTGGCAGCTGATTTAGCGATTTTGACAGAGGTGTGTACGATGAGAGTGAAGACCCTGTTATTCAAAAAATCAAACGTCATGCTCGTATATTATCCTTTATTATTTTTTGAAAAAAAAACATATAGTCCTTAATGAAGCGGTCGCTTTTTAAAAGAGAGTCGGAGAATGACTTTTTATCTTATAATGATTATATTTTGTTCATTTTTAATATAAAAAGTTGCGTCAGTTTTCATTATGCAGCGACGAGGCTGCATAATTTATTTGTTTTACGCTTTTGGATTGAAAAGTAATGTAAGGGTTCCTCGGAAACTTTATTACAGCATCCTTATCAAAGTTTTATCGCAAAAGCGTCACATCCATCGCGCGCTCAAAATAGAAACCGCGCCGCCGCGTCTGATTCCCAGCTCGCGGAGACGATTTTTCCAGCGAATCCTCGGGCGCGACCTTGAAAAGAAAAGCGCGTGACTCCTTCGGGGGGAAACGAAGGCGCGTTCCGCTCCCTAATCGCATTAAAGTAATGAGCCGGCACTTCTTACGTGCGATCTTATGCAGTTATGTGCGCAGTGGGAGGGGCTCTAAAGCCGCCTCAATTACGTAATTCGCTTGTTCATCGAGCATCCCTCGCGTGTGTACTTTGTCGCGCCGGGAGTATAGTGCAGCTTTATAATTAGGTACGCGATAAATTCATTAGCGGGATCTTGGGATCTAATGTTTTGAGAGCGAATCCGCCTGTTTGGATTGCGCAACTGTCGCGATAAACGAGCTTTATTCCTGCAGCTGACATGTGTGTAATAAATGTAACTAATATTTTTTTTAGACTATTATTTATTGCCTATTTTTTTCCGACGCTTTTCATTTGCATGCGGTTCAATTTGGTTAAGAGCTCTCGGGCACAGAAGATTTTTTTTTCGTCGCTTAACTAATGTAACTTGGAATTTTTTAATAATAATGTAGAATATTTAGCGTAAGCGTTCCTGGAATTTGGGTGTTAAGTTATGCATCATTAAAATAAATTACTCATTAAACAATATTATAGTAAGAGCGTAATTAGCATAATGACTGGAATTACTTTTCCTAATAAAGACGCATGCATTATTCATAAAAAGCCCGCTTTCAATGCAGCCACTAATCAACTAAAAACTTGACCAACTCGAAAGCGAAGTAAATGTCGAAAAAGTAAGGGCGCCCTTCGTCCGTTAAGAAAAACTGCGCAATTGCACCGGCAGAACGGACCCGAGGGTGGCTCGAGGCGCAGCCGGAAGCTGCGCTCCATTGTGTCCCTCCTCGCCACGCGTATAATAATCGCGTATAATAATCGCGTTTGTTATCGCGAGTGTCGTAATTTAAAAGGCGAGGGGAGCGACGCCGGATTTCTTTGTTTCCGGGAAGCCTTCTTTGTGCGTTTCGCGGTGTACATTGGCAAACTGCTGGCTGATCTTGCTTGATTTGAAGTAATTGCGAAGGTTACCGGCGAATCCTTTAACCCCGGGCGATGACTGGTATATTAAACAAGCCGTGCTCGAATGAAGGCATCGGGCAAGCATTGATTTTTCAGGATCCGAGCTTGATTTATCTCGATGGGGCTATCATTACCGAAGGATCGGAGCTTTTTTCTGACGCACTTCGTTGCCATGGCATCTTTAGCGCTGACTTTTAACTTGGAGAATTTGGAAAGGATTCCGTCTCGATTCCGTTTTTCAGAAAAGTAAGCACTGCCGCTTCCAGACTTAGTCGGCGATAAAATAAAACAAATATTGCAAATAAGACAAAGATAAGGAGGCGTGCACTTGAAAATATTCAAATCTCTCGATCGCAGGCTACTGCACGTACTTGTAATAAAAAGCACGCGACACCCCGTTATCTTATCGCGCGCCAATTTTCTTTGCAATGTTTACACGCGCATATTCGAGAGATATTTTGAGAAGCGGATATATTTTCTGTTACCTCATCGCTGCGCTTAGACCGTTGAGCACTGAGGTACCGTCTCACCTTAAAAACGCTGCTTTCCGAGAAATCTCGCTTCTTACTTACTTTTTGGTTTACGGTTCGTGTAAATATTTCTTTGAATTTCAGAAGCTTATCAATGCGTGTTTTTTTCCGTTCAGCCTAACACTCGATTTTTCAAAAGTTATGCTCTTTTAGCAAAAATTTAAGAAAAATTCATTTTTCTCTAATCACGCATAATTTCTCAACTATTAACGGTGCAGTATTTTAACTTGCCGCATTTGAAGGGTTTTCATCTCACCTTGCGAATGCCTATACGTGATTTTTGCTAAAAGAGCACATAACTTTTGAAAAATCGAGCGTTAGACCGAAGGGATGCGGCTTTCTTCATATTTTAACATTAAAATCCATTACCCAAATGTCGTAGAAACGAATGAAAAGAAAATTTGTGCCTATTTGATATGCGAACCTTAAACACACTTTCTTATCAGTACTGTACATGTGCTGAATTCGCATGTCGCTGTTGTTCTTTGATGATTATTAAAAAAAAAATAATATCCGCAGGAATTACCTGCGTATTAGTTTCCAACTAATGGTGAATGGATTCTTTCAATAAAAGAATCCATTCACCGTTCTTGGTTCTTTGCAAAGTACAAAAGAAAGCATTGAATACGTGTAGTTAAAAGAAACCAGTTAATAAAATGAAAATAACTCTACCTAACCCCACTATAAATAAACCGGGATTCCTGAAAACCATAAAGATACCCTTAAATATAGTCAAGTGCTTTCCCTTAACTCAGAGCTTACGCACACTAAAAGAAAAACGGCTCTACAAATTCCTGCGTGGGAGTGAATCTCCTCGAAGCGGAAAATTGCATGAATCTTGTCTCGAGCAGATCTTACATATAAACTGCGTCCGTCTTAAGCTCGTGTTCTTCTCCTCGGCGGCTCAGCGCTCTGAGCAGAGTCTGTCTTTTAAGATAAACGCGACGATAAGCGGCGGATTGCTTCAGGTGTATGTGTTTCTTTTACGCAATGATCTGTGTGCTAGGGTATAGAGATAAGAGGTCGAGTTTGTACGCGTTTATTGGCGCAAAACAAACCGGGAATCGCTGCCTGCAGTGCGCGTCATTTAACCGTTATTTCATTAATTACCCCTCCTCTCCCAGCTGCGGAACAGGTTTTTTTCAATCGCGGAGGTTTACGATGTAAAAGTTTCTGATGCGAATGAAATGTTGAAATATCTACGGAAAAAAAGTACGATTATCGCGAGTGGTTTTGTTTAACTTTTAGGCAAATATTGGCCTGTAGGTGTTTAAAGGAAATCGATAGTGATTTGAAAATATCTAAACGAAGAGAGCACTTTGAACATAAAATTTACTGTGTCAAGGAATTTAAGTCACTTTGAAAGTTGTCGGGGTAGATTTTTAACGCAATTTTTAAAAGAAATTTAGGGTTGCAAGTCGCGAAACCTGAATATACTTAAGCTGATTGAACTTGGGTCAACTTTCGAGTATTGCGATTTAATCTTTGACACAAATCTATTTACATTCTTGAAAGATGCAGGAATTAAATAATGCAAAGCTTTGGAAGTGAGAAGTGGCAGAATGTAATTGAAACATCGGTAATAATACTCGGAAATTGCTGTTTTAAAAGAGAAGACCAATGAGTCACTTGCATTATTTTGGTTTCATTTGCATGATGCATAAGGATCGTTGCACAATATTAAAAATCTTTATGGCTACATTTCGTCGGCAATAAGCAATTACGTTGCATCACCAATAATGCAGTAATGCGAAGATTTCGACTTTATTACACATAAATTGTTTGCATTGCGCAAAAATGTGTTTCTATCTGCGCGAAGGAAGGAAGGTGACTTTTAGCACTTAACTAATCGATTGTCGCGTTAAGACTTATTGTCCCGATAAGAATCGCGCCATTAAAAAAAAAGCCATTTTTATAGCCCATAACAGTCATATTTCTCTCGCCAATGCGTGTCTCGATTCCTGTAATAAATGAGATTTAGTACGCGATTACTCTCCAGATTAGAAATTCAATCACAATTACTCGGATAACTTGACCACATCGGGCCCGCAAAAAATTCAATTTGGCTCGGACCTAAAACAGCCCAATCCATCAAACTCTAACGACCTTTCAAACGCTTCGGCTCCGGCAGAATCATCCCGCTTTGCCGTATGAATTACTTGTTTCGGTCACAAAGCCAATTATGCATAACCCGCACACTTTATATGATAATAGCCGTCGTCGGCTCGAACGCCGCGGGCAAAAAAATTTCGACCCCTAGTCCCTTTCCCGGCCGAAGGTCGTGTGGAAATCGCTCCACACCCCCGGCGATCTTGTGATGTACATCGAGAGAATCGACAACGGGGGAGGAGAGGAATCGGCTTTCATTTTTTTTTCTCGCTGGCGGTCAAATATTTACCCAGCCGCGCTCGGCGCTCTTATCGGCGCTCGACGAGTTTTTTTGGAGCTTCGCCGACGTGAAAACGCGAGTTTTACGAGGGGCGCGAATACGTAATTGTGGAAAACTGGAGTAACGAATATAAATTTTTATGCCGGGATTTCCCTATCGATGATCGCGGGAAGTTGTAAATAATTTAACGGCCGCCGGCTGTTGGTCGGCTGGTAAAAGCTGGGCTAAAATTAGTTTACGACGCGAATTGCGCTTTCTGCTTGACATAGCTTTTGAGAATAATAACAAGTGCTGCCGTATATTAAGCTTTCAATGTAGAGAGAGAGAAGAACGTCGTGCTAGAAAAGTCATGTGACGATGATGGTGTAGGAAATTAAACATCATTTTCTGCGAGCTTAATACGTTCAGAGAGATGATTAGGTCCTCACGTGGTAGTCGTTATCTTGCAAACAGATTGCTGCTTATTTCTTTCTTCATGTTTTTTACAAAGAGCCATAAATATTGAGATGTCGTCTACAATAACTCTTAACTACCTCAATATCTCTTAATGGAATAAACAAAAAATATTATTGCCTTGATAAAATCAGTTGCTTTTCATTTGTCTTACGAAGGAATGAAGTACGCAAGGTGGATGGTGTATTTGCAAAATGAATAAACCTTTACTCCGATTCATAAGAATTATGACTTTGACAAATATAAAATTAGCCCAAGAAATAGATAAAGAGGCTCGAAAGATATTTAACTCCTTGGCGTTCTAAATTCATTCACGAGTTCCGGACGAGTTTATTTACACGGCTACCGAGTTTACGCCGTTTGCAGTTCCAACGACTTTAATTAGAAGACTTACCGAGCCCGCTTTTCATAACTAATCGCAAACATCGTATAGCGCTAATTACTTTGCAAATCACATCGCCCATTTCCTCTCGCGACGCGTTCAAGCGGAGAATTGCTTTTCGAAGCGCCGATTGAAGAACCCGCGTGCACTTTTTTTTCGAGCCGCGGCAAAAGAGCGTTACACGCCGCGATCGAACAATAAACCGATGTAAATAATGGAGCTGGTGGCGCGCTTTATTGTTATCGAAATTATTGTGCATAGAGATCGGAAAATGAGCATCGGCTGTAAGCAGCAGCTGTCACTTCTCGGGCGCACAATGCGGCGATTCGATTTTTTAAATTTCGAGAAATGCGAAATATTCGTCGGCACACCCGCCTTGGACTTTTCCAGAGTGTACAATCTTCTCGAAACAATAGTGAATTCCGTCGGACATAATAGGGCCGCTGGATGAAAAAGCTCGAGGAAATAATTCTTATCGTACCGCTGATATTTCGTCATCTATTACGGCTAAAGCTAGGAGAATTCACTTTAAAGATTTCGAGAGAAAAGGCAATTAGCTCCTGAACTGATAAAAAAAGAAGCAGTTATCTTTAGAAGCGCTTTGCATCTTTTACGGCGCCTCTCGTCCGCGAGTGACGCACGCAGCGAAATATGCGCGTGATAATAAGCTGTATAAATGGTTTTCCGTAAAATATACTCGGCTCATCGGGAAGATGCTGCACGGCACAAAGGAGCTACGCACTTGGCGCATTGTGCACGACCTTTATTGTCCTTACGGGCCGTCGTCTGCGCCGTTAATTCAAAACAGTTGGGCCGGGAAAACGGTCTTATGACTTTGACGTAATCGCTGCTGCTGCTGCTACCGCCTGCGTCTCTTTTCCTTTTGTTAGCGCTCATTTCGTTTCGACGACGGACTTTTTCGCCGGCATGTATTTCCCTTTTATTTCATTATTTTTTAAATATGCAAACTGACGTTTCGCTATTTATTTTCTAAATAAGGACGTTGGAGTTTATTGTTAATGACTTCTTTGTTTGAATGGATTATTAAAACATTAGCATACGTAAGAGTTATGTTAATGTAGAAGAAAATTTAACGACGCAAAACCTTTGAATGAGATGCCTTTGCTTATGTAATTAAGTGTCAAAGTAAATTATGTACTACGCGACAGTAAAATAAATTAAATAGTTACTTAAGGAGGATAGTAAATTTTAATTGTTAATTATATAAAACAAGCTACTCGTACGAAACTTTTTCCTCATCGCAGGATAAGAGTAAACAAGTAATTCCCTAAATTTAGTCGAGCCCATATTATCCGGGTTAATCCCAAGAATCTTTGAAAAGCTCTTGAAAAAAACGGCGAGCCATATATTTGACGAGGGAATGGGATCATGATTAAGCGCACATATAAATCTGACCTTCCATTCATTGCCTGCGTGCACTGTAAAGGTAACCAGAAGAGGCGGAAACATTCTTGGCAAGAACTTGACGGCCGTTTTATTGCAGTTTTTTTTTATTTTATTTTTCTATCTCGCGAACAATCCGCTTGTCGCCTTTGAGCAGGTGTTTTTTACCGGGTGTGAAAACCTATTAAACAATTAAACGGTAGAAAGACACGTTTTTCAAAAGAATAGCAGCAGCTTTTTGCTCGATTATGCGCGGCAAACATTGTTCTGCCCTTGAGTCGCTAAAGTTCTCGATAAAAACAGAAATTTCTTTACTGGTCGGCAGACTTTTTTCCTCTGATTTCTAAAGATTTAGTAGGCTAACTTTCGCTGAATTTAAATGCGGTATTTCCAATGTCTCTCGGTACTTTTATTACTCTTATTAATTGGCTCGTTCTAAATCTGCAGCTCCAGATCTAAGAGGAAAAAGTATAACAAGAGAATTAAAATTTTCACGGTTGCTAAAGCGGCTCTCGCGAGTCCGGATTGAATTTCGATTCCAGTGTCGGATTGGCGAATAATCGGCCGGCAAGGCCGTCGCACACAGAGTCTCGAGATCAATCGGGTCAAGATCCTTTCGGGTTTGTTTGCGCCGACATGGCCGGCCGATCTTCGAACCTAAAAGTGTCATTGATCCAGTTGTCGGCCGTTAATCCTCCACTATACTTTTGTCCGTTTTTCTCCCGCATCTCCCTTTGCCGCTGATCGAGGGCTCGCGGAAGCCTCCTTCGTTTGCATGCGAAATCGGCACTTCCGAGCGAAAAAACGCGCGCAGCCTTGACAAGCGACGCGGAAGGAAGGAGGCGAGGAAAAGAAAGCGACGAGTCTCGAGTTTATGGTTGCGTAATGTTTGCTCGATCTTTTATTGTTGGACTTTTCGTACCTCGACTTGCTTAGTTTTATGGGGTATCGAAAAACTGCCAGGGGATTAGCAATTCAAATTTCGAGCCGACCTTGTCCCGGCCGACAGTTCTCGGACGGGGATGGCACACTTATCATCTTTAAAATGTCGTATGTTTAAAAAACAAATTTTTCCGTTATAAAATAAAAAAAGTCAGTGCAGATTTCTATTAACGCGCTCATATTTTAATTTTGTCGTTTCAAGAACGGCCGTTTATTACTTAGTGTCTTGACTATTTTTATAAAATTACCTGCGCGGCGCCGTGTTATTTATGAATCCAACATTGTAAATTTCAAGCCTTGTAATAGATTAAAATGTTCTATCGGCGACGTTAAATCGAAGCGAAATATAAAGCTGCTGGTTTCCCTCATTTTTTTCTCCCCCGTTTCCGCGCGGTGACTCAGACGCGGCTCTCTCACGAAGATATTTCCGCCGTTTAAACGAATAAACATGCGTCCGAGACTCGATACATTTTTACGCTCGTGCTCGATATAAAAGTCCAATATTTATATTTACAAGCGACGGCTTTATCGCGAGCCAGAAATTTATTAATGACGCGGCGATAAAAATTTTATCGGACGGCGCTCGCGCGATTTTCGCGTCACGTGCTCGGCTGATAATTGTTTATTCGCCGCTTAAAACTGCCATCAGCTTTCCTCCATGCTTCGTAGCTGCTGTGCGCACGTGCTTTTCCGGTTTATCGAAAGCATCGACCGCGTCGCGATTCCAGCTTTGAGGAGAATTTTCAGTTTCTTCCGAGCAGGGCCCTAGTGGATACTGAAAACATTTTTGAAGTAATTAATGGCCAGTTTTAAATGGCAAAGTAGTTAATGGCCATAAAAGGGAAATAAAATGTGTCCATTTTTCGTATATTAATGTAAACGTTTTTTCCAATATTTTTAAAGCATTAAAAATTGAATGAATTCTGCAATTGCTATTTTTTCAGTATTTCCAAGCTAGTTTTATTGGCCCAGTTTAGGTACCTAGAAAAGGTCTAAGAACTGGAGCGAGAAATGGCGACGGAAGGACAATTACAAACGTTCAATTCGTTTAAGCTACTTCTTTGCATTTACATAAGCTATCCATAGCATTTAAATGCTTTTTACTACATTACTGAATAACTGAGAACGGAGACTGAAGTGTGATAAAAATATGTGAGGTTATGTTCAAACTTGAAAATGCGCGAAAACCATTTGAACAATCGTTTACATTAATGTACGAAAAATGGCCATTTTACATGGCCATTTTATAGATTAAAAATTCTACCAGGGGGTAGGCTATGAGAAACAAATTATCTCTAATTCCCTGCTAGAATTTCCAATCTATAAAATGGCCATGAAAAATGGCTAGTTCTCCAGTCTAAATGAAACGTTTTTTCAACTGTTTATTGGCCATTTTGAAGCATGAACATAACCTCACATATATTTTTATTATACTTCAGTCTCCGTTCTCAGTTATTTAGTAATGTAGTAAAAAGTATCTAAATGCTATGGATAGCTTATATAAATACAAAGAAGTAGCTTAAACTAATTTAACCTTTGTACTTTTCCTTCCGTGAGAAATTAAGAAAATTATTAATTTCGCCTCGTCTCCATTTTTTTGCTCCAGTTCTTAGACCTTTTCTAGGTATCTAAACTGGCCAATAAAACTAGCTTGGAAATACTAAAAAAATAGCAATTGCAGAATATATTCCATTTTTAATGATTTAAAAAGCCGGCTTGGGTATTTTAAATGTCATAAATGGATTCGAAAAATCGTTTCATTTATGTAAGAAACTTGGGTTAGTAGTACTACTTTACGAATGAAAATGGTCAATTCTTACTTTAAAAATAGTTTCGATTTCTACCAGGGTTGTAATTAATTATTATCACGGTAGCTACAATCTTAATTGGTGTCTTGTAAATATTTCTCAAAGGAATTTAATTTAATTTTTTATTCGTAAAAATAATATGGAATTATTAATTGTAGTATTAACACAAGACTCGGGAAAAACTAAATTTGAACTATATCAGGCAAATCAATTATGTAACTTTGTATTCTATTATTGACGTAACTTACTACTATAAGGTAACGTATAAATTACCACATTTAAATGTCATGTGGAATATTAATTGGTTAGAAAATTATACTTGCTAACTTATATATAAAAAGAAAAAATTAAGTTCATTTAAATTTTTCAATTTCAAAAATTGAGCACTGCATTTTTAAGAGTTCCGAAAAGTCTCGCAAGTTATTCCCACGAACATAACGCGAATAAGTGCTATTGTCTCTCAAGATTTTACGTAATCCGCGTAAATAAACCAGACAAAAAGTTTAGTATCGTACAGTCTTCTTAATGCCTACAAAAGCTTCTTAAAACGGCAAAACCTGCAATTTTTATTTGATTCGCATCAAAATAATAGTTCCTACATTCGTTTTCTCGAGAAAAAGATAACGTTCTAAGCAAATAATCTTCCGACGTCCCACTTAAAAATGCATAAAACCCAGCAAAAAGGCTCGTTCAATTTTTATTAAGACCAGCATCTCTAGGTCACAATAATCGATTAGCACAACCTAAATATATCATCCAGGAAATGAGCCACAAGCCAATCCAGAAATACCGGCGAAGCGATCGCGACTCTCGAAATTAATTGCCGAAAGCTCCGCACATCAGCTGCTAACCGCGAAGGCGCGAAAAGTGCGAGCTTACGCACGTCGGGGGTCTCGGAGAGCGGCATGCGATACGCGCTGATTCGATCGCAGCGGGCCGGAAGCGCGCACTTAAATAAATGATGTCCAATCGAAGCGAGCGAACTCCAAGCCGACTCGGCGGCGCACGCAAGAATCAAGCATCGATCATACCAGCATTCCGGATTCTTCTTCTAAGCGCTCGAATTTTCACCAACTGGCTCGTCCCCCTTTTGCGGTTTCATTGCAAATCAGCTAGAAATTGATCGCCGATCGTTCGATTGGCTTTTTTCTTTGCTAAAACCTTGGGGTAACTGTGATGATAGCGGCACTGCTTCACCCGACGGAGGCTACAATCGAGCAGCGAGCTTGACAATTCATTCTAATCCGATCTAATTGGAAAATTTCGTCATCGGCCGGAGAGTTTGATGGAATCGAGATGCATGATGCTGCATTTAGTCTGATTCACCGCCGCGTCCTTGCTTTGGGCTGCGTTTCTGAATTACGAACGAGACGCTCTCTCGGCGTGTCATATAATGATAATAATAATGCCAATCCGCAACAATGCAAGGGCCGAACTTTTTTCTTGTACGAAGCAAAAATAGCGAATAACAATCGTCCCCAAGTGGAAATAATTTATATAATTTTTATAATAATTTTATATAAATTTTGTAAAGATTTGGTTCTATACAATTT